>OX465242.1:24227697-24909677 GCA_949987775.1 Aproaerema taeniolella | reverse complement strand
GTTTATTTTTGTCCTTAGAGACTGTATTTTAGAGCATTTAAGGAAAAGCATTTTAATCAAAAAAACATTTTTACTCTTGATTTATTTTTGGTTTTTTATTGCTAAATGAATAGATTATACGAAAAAAAATTATAACGAAGAATTCAAATAATCTAAGTAGAGTTTTTCGACAAGAATGCGTGTGAATTTCAAAATTTAGGTACGAAAAACTTATATCAGAAAATCATAGATGGCGCATTGCCCCGCACTGTCACCGCTCCACCGCACTGTGCCGCTGCGCCGACGACGCGACGTATTTTGATATTTTATACTACCGACGTTGATTGTTATAAATAAATGATAACCTTTCAAACCGTATTTAATTACTCACTAATTAATGTCTCATAACTAATGTTCACTAAACATACAGATTTTAATTTCAACTGATAATTATCACAATCATAAATAAAAAAGAAAGTTTCAAAACAGGTTTAAATTTACAATTTTTATATATTTTAACGCTGGTTCTTACCACGATTTGTGTACATATATCACCTCAACTAAGCATATAAAAAGTGATAAGAACCCGTGTTAAAATGTATAATTTTTTTGAAAAAATCTTTAAAATCCTAAACTATAGTGTTTTCTTATTATTATCCAAAAAAAGTGGTGAAACATTTTTGACACGATCGGGATTCGAACCCGGAAGCTCGCGCTGGTAAGCCATCTGACGATTTACCTAACCATAGTCAAGTGCTGAAAGTCATCTACCCTTTATTAGCGCATAGGCCGCGCATAGTCTTAAATGCATTAACAATCTTATTGTGAGACAACGCATCCTAAAACAGTAGCGCCATCTATTGGTTTGGGAAAGCAACATGCAGATGCGTAGCCTATTTTTTTTTTAAATTTATTGCCTAGTCGCCTTTTACCTTTTTACAAAATAAGTTGGTATATCTATATAATAGGTATGTAGTTAATTACTATTAGGATACATGAACGATTACGAATGGGGTTATAAACTAAAAGCTCTTTAGAGGTGGCAGCATTGTTGACTGTTCCGTGTCAAGCTGCGGCGCTGTCATTTTATTTAGATTGCGAGCAAGTGTTTTTTATTTTTTTTGCGGAAATAATTACTCAAATTAAAGTCAAATTACAAAGATGTGTACTTCAATTGAAGGAAGAGTTTAGTAAAAGAAAAGCTACTTTTTTTAAACTTTTTTTTGGATCTTTGGGGAATACATGTACACCGTATTTTTGCAGTTAATAGCTGTGCAAATTGTCAAAATTCATTAATTTACTATAAATAAATTGTTTTTTTACGAAACTAATATGGAGAATGACAGCTACACGTAAAATTTTAGGATCAGTCAACAGAGGCGACATCTGAAGTGAGAAATTGGCAGTTTATTACCCCATTCAAAGAATATGTTGGCATATGTAACCTAATAAATTAAGTTTTGAGCGTGACTGTACCTCGGTTGTTAAAATGTATGGAGAACTTTCAGAGGCTATTTGTTATGTTTGGAAGTCAAATTAAACAGATATTTTTATGTAAAGCTAAGGCACTAATTACACACTAAACGTTGATATGAGATTTCATACCAATTACCTTCTAGTTATGGAGCTATCGTGTTGGGTCTGCTGCGTTGAACCTCCGCCCAGCAGGCACACCAAGATCATTTTATAGCTCCGAAACGTTTGAAGCACTAGGTTTGAAACTTTTTTCTCGATGGCACCAAGTAAAGCATTAAAGCTTAGAACTAGAACCATGTCTCTAACTTTAGCCGTTTCCGTGTACGAGAGGTGGGTCTGCTGCGTTGAACCTCCGCCCAGCAGGCACACCAAGATCGTTTTATAGCTCCGAAACGCTTGAAGCACTAGGTTTGAAACTTTTTTCTCGATGGCACCAAGTAAAGCATTAAAGCTTAGAACTAAAACCATGTCTCTAACTTTAGCCGTTTCCGTGTACGAGAGGTGGGTCTGCTGCGTTGAACCTCCGCCCAGCAGGCACACCAAGATCGTTTTATAGCTCCGAAACGCTTGAAGCACTAGGTTTGAAACTTTTTTCTCGATGGCACCAAGTAAAGCATTAAAGCTTAGAACTAGAGCCATGTCTCTAACTTTAGCCGTTTCCGTGTACGAAAGGTGGGTCTGCTGGGCTGATATCCGTCCAGCAGACCCACAAACAACGACCTATATTTCTTAAACTATGATGGCACTAGATATGGTTCTTTTGGCATCAATAGGCACTAGGAAGGCACTGTGTATTGGCATACATAGAATACCTAAATTCATTGTTTAAATTCCGTGGGTCTGCTGGCCTGAGCTACACAATTTATCAGCAGCGTTTCCGTGCTTCGGAGGGAACGTCAAGCTGTCGGTCCCGGCTGTTGTAGATCGACTAGTCGTTAAAACCAAATCAGAGGCCATTGTGCGGTTTGAAAACTCTGACACCAGGGTTAGCCAAGTTCGCCACGCACTTGACTATACCTACACGATATGAAGAAGAAGAAAAGCGGTTGTCACATTTCCGCTCGGCTGAGCTACTTCATGATGTGACCAATAAACAGTAAAACGTTTAATGAAATCTTGACCATTTATTGAAGAAGCCGCGCGCGTTTAGTTGCCCATATCGAGAAACGATTTCTTATCATTGATCTGCCTAAACCACATCATGATGATGTGGCCAGAAGATAGTAAAAACATTTCATGAAATGCGACCATTTGAGAACTATTCAATTTTCATATATATACTTGCTGACAACCACCTCGACCAGCAGCGCCACCACCATAACCAAACGTGAAGTTGCAAACTACCTTGCAACTGGAAATTCAGTTGGCGGTGGCGCCACTAGCCAAAGCAGCCATCATTAGATGAAATTTGGATAGTTCTCAATTTCGCCACCTGAACGGATAAAATGGCAACCATGCCCTGGTAACACGAATATGTAATTTTTTTTTCAGTCAATTCCTCTCAACTAAAAAATCAGATGACAGTTTATATGATATTGTGAGTAAATAAACTCGTCTACTGATGGGTGTATCTCGGTGGGAAGATCGTCTGCTGAATCTCTGAAGGGTGTAACGCAGGAGCATCTGTTTCATACATACATTCCTAGGTTTCATACATTTCCGGTAACATATACATCAAATATCGCTATCGCAAAGGGAACGACCCAAATTCTTTACTTTTTGATAAATTTTATATCTTTCTACCGGAGATAAAAATCAAAGGTATCCGCCAGGAGAAAGTGCTCAAATTCGACTTGTGTATTGCCAGTTTTTTGTTAAGATTATGAAAACTAGAATCAATGAATACTTAATAATATTTTCAACGAAAACATTTTTTGTAGATAGCTAAGACAACAGTATTACGATACTATGTTCGTAAAAACTGCCAAGACGCACCACCTTTTAAACCTCTTTTTTATGATTTTTATGATTATGATTTTAAAAAAGAGATCTCATGAAGAGTCCCATACTCTATAAAGCAAAATAAGGCGAGTAGGCTCAGCGAGCCTGAGATGTATTACATCTTATTCAAAAAGTATGGCTTCAACGCCACTGCGCATAGGAATAGAACTTAAGTACGTCAATATAAATTAAGATACTGGCAATACTAGTCTGCTGGGTCCATAGAAAACTATTTTTTTTAAGACCACTCCTTTATAGTGAAAGTATCTAGACCTTATGAGTCTTGGCGGTCAATGTGCATGTTTGATGAGATTTCATTTACTGAGGGGCAGGTAATAGGCGAGCAAAGATAATAAATTATCGTACTCCCTATACATTAACATAATGCATGCAAAAGTTTGTGAGGATGGATAGATAGATGTTTGTTAAGGTTGTGAGGATGGAAAAACTACTAAAACGACATTGATTTTATCGCGCTTCCGAAGCAAATGTTCTTTTCTGGATATAATATAGCCTATGTTCATCCTCGTACCATATACCTATAATCAAAATCGGTTGGGTAGTTTAGGCGTGATGAAGTAACAGAAAGTCAGTTACTTTCGCATTTACATTGTTAGTATGGGAGTATGGACAATCCTCGTCTTAGTGCTTGATAATTTATACGTAGTAGGTAGTCACTAAGTAATCATGAATATGCACAGAGTTTAATTAAAATATTATTTTAATTTATAAAAAGTTTCTAGTGGATACTTTCACGCGTTATATGTCCACAATTACAATACAAAACCTTCACTTAATATTGAACCTACCAGGTACCCGTGCCTAATTGCTTTCATGTAAATATATGGGATATGGGCGCTGTAAAAAAACAGTATAGAGAAAAATCCTGTAGGAGATATTTTAAAACAACTACTCTGGGATATTAGACATCAATGAAGTAGTATTTGTCTTTCATAGTTACAAGCAATCTGCCTAATTCCTGAATGATGGTCAGGTGAAGCGTAGTACGCCGAATAAGAAAAGCGCTAGGGCGAAGAAGTAATCTTTATAATCGAGAGACGCAGATGACACGGCATCGTTATCAATTGACGGAATACTCGACTGATAATATTAAGTGATAATAATTGACGAAATTCCTACGCATCCGATCTGCACGCGAGAAAGTAGGTTTTAGGTCACTGATACTGGATACAGGTCTAGTACCAACCACAGCTCAATAGAATGAATAAATCGCAAGTAGGACGTGATAACAGTGACTTTCGCTTAGCAGACACATTTAGAACTCATAATTGCTTTTGTAAATTATTAGAGCATATTATTCAACCGCATCCAAGCGCGATGTAG
The DNA here is from genome assembly GCA_949987775.1 of Aproaerema taeniolella. Taxonomy (NCBI): domain Eukaryota; kingdom Metazoa; phylum Arthropoda; class Insecta; order Lepidoptera; family Gelechiidae; genus Aproaerema; species Aproaerema taeniolella. The sequence continues at coordinate 24,904,937 of OX465242.1, read as the reverse complement.
ATTTGACATACATTATTTAGTTTACATCTTCCTTGAACATCACTTTGCGCAGAAGCAAAAGACGACGAATTTGACACCGGAATTAATCGACCTTGATGTCCATTCAATACTGTTTAATTGTTTAATTTTCTTCCGCGTTCACTTGTAGTTTCCAACCTCGATATTGGCAAAATTGTCTTACCTTAAAAGGACAGAGCCATATATGCACAAGAATAGAATAGAATAGAATAGACGGTAGCTCCACAAAAATACAAAATGATCACAAGTTGCAATTTAGTTACCAAAAAAAAATTCAAGCACTTACCACAGTAGCGATCCCGGCTATAACCATAGCTTTGTTGGCTGTCATAGTTAACTGCTGCTAATGCGGCTTTACGTCTCACTAAAAAAGTAGGTAAGGCCGCCTCACAAGGCGAGTATATCACGCACGGCACCCTCACTCTGCTTCGGGCACAGCGGCCGCAGTCCAGCATCCCACTGAACACCAAAACTACACTGCTTCACAGATAACGTCCGTCAACACCCAGATAATCTTTAGATATTGTAGTAAACAAAACCACTTAATTTTTTCTACAATTTCTCCGTATATTCACAAGCACGAACGTGCCTAGTGTGGTGCGTAACCATGTGAATTTGTGACTGTCTGGTAAAAGGGACCACTTTAAGGCTAGTCGTTAAGAGTGGAAATGTAATGTAATAAGCTATGTTAATCGCTCTTATTAACTACCTTGAAAATGGTCCCTTTTACTAGACACATTCACAATTTTATGTTTCGCATCAAATATAGAGTTGTTTGAAATGCAAATTAAAAAAAAAATTACGTAACTAACAACAGTAAGTAGCACGCAGAATAGAACGGCATCTCTTGTAACATAATAGTTCCGTTGCTAAATTAAAAATTACGCTAACTACCAAAACAAAGCTAATGACAGATTAAAAATTGGGTCTACTAGACCTACATTGGGTCTACTAGTGAGCTTGCTACATCCTCGACCGCATCTTCGCTTTTATGCTAGATTGTGGTCAAGAGCGCACCCGTTGTTAATAACAAATAAAAAACTACATTTTCTAGGTAGAACAAACAACATTTTTTCCATTTTCCATAAAACAACATATTTTTTCATCATCAAGCAACAAAACCAGTGGCAGACGCTATCTCTTAATCGAGGTTCCTTTTTCGATTCCCGGTTTGGGCACACACCTACATTTAGTGTGAAAAGCAACTGTTTGTTCTGTGGTCTATGGGTACCTGCGTGTCTATCTTTGAATGTTTCTTAAGGAACTTGGAACCTATCACAGAGGTGGAATAAAGGTCCCTTTTTCCAGATTTTTGGCCATGACTTGAAATCGGTTCACCTTAGTTATACCTACTTAAAAATATAAAATAAAGCCAAACTTTGCAGTAATATAGCTTAGACATCAGAATAACTAAATAAAACACAAACACAATTTTCCCCAATTCTCAGGGGAACAAAGTCCTGGGCGGAAAGCTAGTCATCTTATAAAGATTATAGGTAAAGTAACATGTAATAAAAAACCCGACTGCTTGGTAAAAACTAAAAAGAAAAAAAACAAGTAAGTCCAGCAGTCGAGACTTTTGTTATTGAATATTATTGAAAAACATAACGATTTTAACAGTCGGTACAAAACCCATTATTAGGAAGCTGGATTTTTGATCGGGATGTCGGGATGTTAAAATCGTTATGTTTTTCAATAATATTTAATAACAAAAGTCTCGACTTTTTTTCTTTTCAGTTTTTACTAGGGATGCATCGATACGCCTTTTCGCCGATACGATACCGATACCGATACTCTTATAAAAATATCGGCGATACCGATACCGATACGGTTAATGTGAATTCAAAAATGAAGGTATAGTAAATTAATCACAAATCAGATCTTTTTTATTATTATAAAAAGTAGACACATAGGTTAATATTAGATAGGTAATTAAAAATTTTAGTAATTAAAATTAACATTGATCAGATTTTTGTTTAAAAAACAAAGTAATCTTAAGTTTAGCGGAGAAAGGCGATTTCTCAAGTCTGTTTGTATAAGACCTGCGCTGGAAAATAGTCTCTCAGATGCGACAGCGCGGGGTTTCCCCGAGCATCGTTCGTGCCTCGTTTGCAACGAAATAGACGAGACAACACGCTCGTTTACACTACATTTTTAAATTAAAAAGTATCGTTGAATCGGTCATAAAAATATCGTCGATACCGATATATCGGCTAACCCGAAGTATCGCCGATATATCGGTATCGGTATCGGTATCGGATGCATCGCTAGTTTTTACTAAGCAGTCGGATTTTATATTTTTTAAATTAATTTATTTTGTTCTATACTTTTTAGTAGAGTCAGATATTTATATTTGTTTATTGATTTTCTCAACAGCTGTGTATATCTCACTTGCACAAAAATTAAACAATTTCCGAATTAATAGCCTACATTTAATTAAGAATCGTTCGATTTTCATTTTTTTCTTTTTCACAATATGTTACGTCGAAGCAATGGATCCAACGACTTGTACCTATATAATTTTATACTTCACTTGAAGGCAATACCTATAGCTCAATTGGTTAGAGCACCAGGGGGGCTACCACATAAGTGAAGTTGATGCTGATTGAACGAATGGAATGATGTACATTGCTGTGTTTGGTTCATATCATTAATCAAGGTCTCCTTATAAAGAAGCAATCGTCAACATTCCGTTCGTTCACCCAGCGTCAGCTTCGCTTAGATGGTAGCCCCCCAGGGCTTCTAATCCCTTAATTTATTGGACTAGGAGTGCGGGCTTTTGAGTGTGTGAAGTTATTTATTAAATGTTCTTAATAATTTGCATTAATTTTATGTTGTCTGTGAAGAGTAGAGTCTAGTTATTTTTCATTAGCTATTATTATCATTGTATCACATCTACGTTAATTTAAGTCAACAGTATTTAAACAGAGGCAACAAGAAAATATCTGTTTATTCTTACATAATGGAGTTACTGGTAGGGTTTTCTTAATATCTTAGTCCTATTTTATTTTTCTTTTGTTGTGTACTATTGAATTTTTATTACGTACGTTCTTACAGATATTAATAATGTACATTTCGTCGTCGTTCGTGTTTGGATCATACATTCCAAATAAAAACACACCCGAACAATCGGAAATCAACGAAACCGCCGCAGCTAATTTAACGGACCCAAATAAAGATGTGTAAGTAAACTTTTAACCTTACTAAGATAAAGTTATGTGGGCGACTGCCATCAGACCTTCATGACTAACAGAGCGACCGATATGACCAGATTAGAACATGTACTATATGGTTGGGTGGTATGGTTAACGATGTCCCCATGTAACATAGCCTGGAAAACCTGGACTAGGCACAGGAAGGGCCGACACGAGAAAAAGGAGGCTTATGTCATCCAATGGACTCAGAAAGTTGCTGAAGAACATATTAAAGTACATAAATGGAAATAAATAAATAAAGTACATTTATTTTTCCTAATTTGTGGCACAGTTGGTACATACCTACATAAATGTTACCGGAAATGTATGCAATCTAGGAATTGTATAAAATTCCTAGGAAATATATACAATTCCGAGGCAATCTAGGAAATGTATAAAATATTGTTTCAAGTATTTTTTATTACACACATATCCTAGGAAATTTATACATTTCCTAGGAATTGTATGAAAGTCCGAAATTATTCTAGGAAATGTATAAAACTAATGCTTTCTGTGAATAAAATTAATAAAACAACATAACCTAACCTAACCGAGCGGAATTGCGACAACCGCTAACGCAACCACAGTCGTTTCTGGCACTTTGCCGGCCGCTGCCGCGGCACGCTCGCTTCGTGCGTTGGGGGTCGTAGTTCTAACCTGACCTAACCCGTTAAGATTAGGTTTTTTTATTTTTATTTTTTTCAGGAAGATTCACAGACTAATTTTAAACTATAGGTTATGATGTATGGGGTCAGAATGGCTTGTAAATGGTTCTAATATAATTGGAAATTAATCTAATATAATAAATTTCACACATTTCCGGGCGATTTTAGGAATTGTATACATTTCCTAGGAATAGTATACCTACTTACAATGACGGATTATATACATTTCCATTAACACATACTTACACAATCTATTGTCAGACAGGTTTACTCACGGTGATTTCCCTTACCGAAGAGCATTTAGTGTGCAACTTATGTGATCATTCGTTTCGTTCTTATTTCACACTGTAGCAGTCCAACGGGTCAAGTATACTTTGTAAGCCCGCTCAAAAAAAGTGACAGAACGTTTCATACTTCCAGCCATTTCGGGCAAAATTATATTGACTCTAGCGTTTTACAGCTTTTTCGACAGTGTGCCATGCAATTTATCGTGATTTATATCCCTTCGTGTTTCGAAGGGAAGCCCGTGCTCCTCGTCCACGTCCACGTCTTCGGTGGGGACGTATATGTGCTGATAAAAAAAAAAAAAAACATGCCGTGGCTTTGGAGCGGGCTTAAAGACTAAGACAATGAAGTTGGCAGTTAACATTTATAGGTATTAATATGGCTTGTATTTTCAGATATGTAATACACGCTATGGTTTACCAAGTGGGGATACTAACTAACAAAACAAGCGACGGAAATGACACTAACCTCGTGTAAGTACAATTCTTTTTTAACAGTTACCTAACATTAATGCTGCTGGGCGAAACATTTTACCTAGTACTTACTTGAAATCTTGACTACAGTTAATACCCCTTCTATCCACATACCTAGGTACTTATGACAAAAGCGGTATTGTAACTAACAAAAGTGTGATACTCCTAATGTCTGGCGTCTGATCATGTTATCTAACCCAGTGGCTCTCAAACTTTTTTAGTAAAGTAAACCTTTTGGAAAACGACATGTTTGGCGAAACCCCCTAGCAATTTAAAAAAATTGTTGGCTTAACTCCTGACGGAAGCGATTTTATATTTTTTATTAGATAGATGGATAACACCTTTTAGAGTCTTAACAATAGTCGATTTTTGCGGAGCCCAAAGCACACTTTGAGGTTGGTTGATCTAACCTATAATCAATGCAATGTAGCGATTATCTGTCTACTCATTTTATTATTTATAAGGATATGTATATCCTTATTCATCATTATACAATTTTGCACATTGGTAATTTTGATATTTACCGGACCAATATTTATTCAAACGACATTCACTCATCTCATAATTAAGATAATATGAAGCGGTGAACAAAGTAGCTAAGTTTTAATCATCATATCAGGCACAAGATGTCCCACTGCTGGAAACAAATAGGCCTTCCCCAAGGATCTCCATAGTTTTTATATAACTTGTCAATATTTTTTTTTGTAGAATCTCTTTACGAAATTTACATAAAAAAGGAGAAAGGTTGGTATTATTCATAAGCCAGTGCCACTGAATAAAAGTGATTAATTGCAGGGGGAATCAAGAAGCAGTCACTTTCTATCAGACCAACGGATCGCATATAGACTTGAGTCAAATTCCTGAGCCGCTACTGACCAACGTAACAGCTGAACGCATGGTGGCTTTAGCACCTATTCATACTTCTGACGATACGTCAGGTCATCCACAAATATCCTTAACTAGCTTACAAAATCTGGCCTCTTCAAGTGATCTTGCCGATGCATCGAACCTTGAACTTAGTAAGTTCTATTTGAAAAATATTACAGCAATAGTGTATGTTACTACCTTGTTACGAGTTTTTTAAAAGCATGTTTTAAGATCAGGTATATTTACAGAAAATTTCCAAAAGACGAGACCGGGCAGAGATGCACACGGCGATAACAGCCAAGAGAGCGATTTCGTTTCCGGAATAAACTCTCAATACTCCGAAGACACTTCTCATCTAGGGAGTATAAAAACGAGATCTCTGGATGGAGCGGAAGATGAGAAGGGAGGATTTGATAGAAAAATGACTGTCAAAATATTATCTGGTGCGGCAGTGATACCACCAGAGGCCGGTGTGCAATCTGTTGCTTTTCCTCCTCTCCTTACATTCAACAACAATTTTTCCGAAATATCTGTCCCAATCCCGAACACTTCTGTTGTTCATTACGCTAAAGTCAACACTCTTTTTCATACACTTCAAGATGCCGATAATCATAAATAACTACTTATACAAATGCAGCAAAGTATACATATAAAGGATAAGTTTGAGAAAATAAACTATATTATTCAATATTATAAGTTAACAAATTAATTATTGATCATTATTTCATAAGCCCGTGGCGTATGGGTGGAAGACGACAATAACTCATTCATAATGGTAACGGATAAGCTAATTACAACTTTAGGAATCTTTCACCATTTTTTTGTTAAAAACCTTCTTTCTTTTAATTTAACCAAAATAACCAAATATACAAAGTGCCTAATTAATACACAGGCTCTACAAAAATAGCTATAACTTAGACTTATTCCAAACAGCTATATTTACATTTAAAAAGCTGAGGGTGTTGACCCGGTATGGGTACGTTTCATTACGAGTCGAGCCTTACTCATATCTAGCCCTTGTCTAACCCCGGCGCGGCTCGAAAACGCATGTGCCATTCATGCACATGCGCGGTTCCAAGGTAATGATTTGTTTCACGGAGTCCACATTTTTTTGAGAACATTTGCTCAAAACTATAGAAGATGAATTTGTGATAGTTAAACCTTAAATGGAGGAGGGAGTACATCAAGGGTCGACAAGATGAGTTCTCCAAAATTAAACGAACGATGTCCGAGTAGCATGAGTAATGGCAAGAAACACCTCAGCAACGATTGCAAGGAAGACTCACTCGATAATTCCGTGAGTATTACTTTTATTAACCTGCCGATGCGATTTTCATCACAAAAATAATCTTGGAATAAATAAAATTTTATTTTATTTAGATAAGGGAGTCATTAAAATCAGAGCGACCTGGGAAAAATGAAGAGGACTGGCGAAGACGTACTATTATCATCGAAAAGAAGAATGGGAGCTACGGGTTCACGCTGCAAAGTTACGGGATTCATTACAAAAAAGTGAGAAACTATATTAGTTCACAACTATCGATTCTTTCACAACCATTGACTTGAACGAATATTGAACAGTTAGCCATTTGACCTAATTGAACTACAAGAACGAAGAAGTCATACATTTGAATTCTTCTGAGCTATTGAACTAATTTCAAAAAACTCTAGTTTTATTGGTTAGTGATATTTATAGGTAATTTCAAATATTTAAAATATAAGCCCTTAATTAACTTTTTATAAAGCAACAATTTCACTTTACTACAAGTCCCTTAGTTGAAATGCATGTTACTTACGCAACGTTTATTTCAGGAGCAGGAGATTGAAGTGATCACTTATGTAGACCACGTAGAGGCGGATGGGCCGGCTGCTTTAGCCGGAATGCGTGAAGGTGACGTCATCCTCGCCATCAACGGCGCCGACGTCGAGCGCGCCGACCACGCCGTCATCGTCAATGCCATTAACGCCTGCGACTCCCGCATGAGAATGGTCGTCATATTCGAGGATTGCGTTCGCAAAGTAGAACTCCATCTCAAATATATAAATCTACAACGAACCATACAATCCAAAATGCGCGAACTCGAACAACTGACAGTCCGTGAACGACATCTTTTCGATAGTAATTGGAAAACTCACAGCTTGCCGTCTCAGAAGAAGAAATCTTCCCCTTCAGATGTAATTTCTGACAACGAAGAAAGTAACGTAGGCGATAAAACTGGATACTGTAGGCCTACGCTGTCTAGCGAAAACGTCACTGCCACGAAACCGCCCCATGCCAATGTATTTATGTATCAATATCTGGACCCTCGATATGGTGCCTGTGTCATACAACCAAATTTACGCACAGGTAGTTTCGTAATTACAGTAGGATCACCGAGAAACAGACATGATTGCCACCACTACGTGACAAAAAATTCGGGAGATTACCATCGAGCATCCGAAACTTGCAAATCGAGCAATGAACGAAACAATAAACACAAGTCTCACAGAAATGGCCATAGTCACGGATGTGGTCCATGTATGCCGGCCTATAATAATCAAGATGCTAATAGTTTAGATGCTTACGACCTCGCCAGTCCTTGTTGTGATCCACATTGTGTACCTAATTCTAGAAAGAAAACCAGGAGAAAAAAAGAATGTTCTAAGGAACACAAAAGAAAAGATAAGTATCAGCAAGTAGATAAATCAACACAAAAGTCTGATAATTGTTCTCATGCTAGAACTAAGAAAATGTGTACTTCCGGTCACTGCTCAAGTCGTTACCGTTACCTCACTTCGGAATCTACACAGACCAGTCAATGTAGCTTGCAATCTTACGCTACGAGTAATGCTACAGTTGCTTGCGAAAACTCAGCATCCAGTTACAGTACGTCTTTGAGTAGTGATACTCTTTTTTGGGATAACGACCGATCTGAGGCTAAGTCCTCACCTAAGATACAGTATCAAAGCTCTCACCAGCATGTGAAACCAAAATCTTGGGATAATTTGACTACAAAAGCTTTCGGTGGATATGGATTTGGTTACGGCTACTTAGACACGAGCTCAAAACAATCAAGTCGGTCTAAGAGTCACGGTCGCAGCCACAGCGGGCGCAGCACGCAAAGCCACCACGATTACCAGCATCACGTACAAGATAAACATCCGCATAGACAAAGCTCAACCTCTCATCACTATTCCGTGTATGGCAGAAGTCACAGCCACTGTGCGCCCACCAAATCCACTGAAAGTCTAATTGCGGTATCGAAATACCAAATAGAGGGCAGTGGCTCGGAGAGTCGTCTGGCATGTGATTGCGCCGAGTCTATAGAATACTACCGCAGAGTAAGCACCAGCAAAAGCCCAGCCGAAAACCACTCTACGGGATATTACTCTCAACACTTTGTTTATCCCGCCCATTCATATAAAAAGAAAGACTCTAACGTAAGTTCAGAAATAACCCGGTTATAATCTATGAACTTTGACACATTTACTAAACATCAAATCAGACGTTTATGCTCGAAATTTGAAAAAAAAAACGGATACCTTATGATATAATTCAAGCCTAATTTCAATATAATCGCGAATCAATTTCCATTTTAAACTATAGTTACTCCCGTGAGTTGTGGCTTTAGAACCTACTTGTATTTTTACTGTTATTTATTCAATTATATAACTAGTGAATCTTAGATAGGTAGATTCTTTACCATTTTAATCGCTTCATAATTAGGTAATCAATCGTTGATTTATAGTTTGACAATAAAATTGGATAATTTATATTCAAAGTTTGTTTTATTTATAATTAATGGATCATATTTAATGGAGCGACAAATAATGTGAAATTTGGGTCATCAAATAAAAATAAATTAGCTTTAACAATAAATTGACTGGTGATTAATAATCAAGAGTCAAAAAAAATCAAAAACCAGCACCTATATGTATTTCAAGGTAACGTTTTATTATAAACCGGCAGCGAGATTTGTTTTTTGGTGACAAAATTTATTTTTAGGCGACAAAATGATGGCAGCGAAAAAATAAACTTTTGACTTTTAAAAATATTGAAAATGTGATATATTTTGAATATTTGAATAGGTTGAGCATACAAAAATCGTACTAGAATTAGTTTTTTTAAAATTATACCGGAAACGTATACTGGAATAGGACAATGTGAATAATATACCACCCATCTTTGAATCCAAGATGGCGGCCATATAATTGTTGTTTCCTTTTTCTTACTTTGTGCCGTTTTAATTACTTTTAGAACCCAGAAAACTTTTTTTTATACCCACTTATTAATATTAGTAGCCAAGTCATTATTTTCAGCAGCTCAATCGTTATTTGTAGCAGCCCTCTGATTTTTACTACCTCATTTAATATATTTGCTACCTTTCGCTACCATTTTCTAGCAGCCGCTTTTTAATTTTATGAAGCCGCATTTTCGTCGCCGAGTTCACATAACAGTCGCAAGTTTATTTTTTTCGCTGACAGTTTATTATTTTTGCAGCTTTCTGCAGTCCTCCAGAATAATTATTGTGTCCTCCAAAATTATATCCCATAATTAATTAACAAAATTAGATTTTAAGTTTTTGATGGCAGAAATAAAAGTGAAGCAGTGTTCCTTCTCAGAATTAGGATAAGATTTCACTTTCTGAAATACAATTACATTATTTAGCTATCGCCGAAATTAGGTGGGTGAACTTATCTCTGGGAGCGGGTTCATCTTGGGTTGTGCGGCCGCGGGGGTCAGATGGCGGCCAGTACGCCGCCGGCCCGGCAGCTCCTCGGCAGACCGTCGTCGCCCATCAACGCGACGACTCCGCGTCGGCATGCTACCAAAACCCGCTCCACGGCGCTTGCGCCTAACAATTTCATTAACAGTCTTAACCACTCTTGTGTCTTTTCTCTCTACAACAACCGCTGCTTCACTACCATACTCACAACTGGAGGTAAGAAACAACTAAACTAAACTACAAATGGCATATTTGATTTTTTTCTCAAATTTTAAGTTTAGAAAGAAAATGCAGTTCCTAAATTGGAAAAAAAGTGTGAAAGTTAACAAGTGGGATTTATATTGGGTGGTTTTATTAGTTAGCGAAAATTAAAGATATGAATCTGCCCACTAAACTGAACAGTATTCCCCAAAGACCATAGGTCGAAATATGAATAAAAATTTCGCCTCTCCATACAACTTAAGCGATCAGCTGCTGATTGTCTTAGGTTTCTTGGGGAAAGTTGTTCAGTTTCATGCGAAAAATCACCTCCTAAAGTTTCTAAAGCTAATTTAAAGACACCCTTGCATATAAGTTGATTTTAGGAAGTAAATTAGCTCACCAAACTGAGAAACTCCTCCAAGGAGCTTACATAAAACTTGAGTGTTTAACTGATTATCTTTGTAATTTTGTTTAAGAATTTATGATGGGTTTATTAGGAAAAAAATTTTAGATTCAGGGGAAGAGCAAGCCCCTAAATAATCGCTAGCTAATTTAGAGTCACCCTATACGTAAGCATTATACCTTTTTAAAAGTATTTTCTATCATCCTCAAAACACTGTTAATAAAACACTACCCCAGCAACTTAAAAAATTTAATGGATATTGTATGTTTAAATAAAAGTATTAAACTTTCAGCTAAATGTGGTTTGCACTAGGCCAGAATTAAACCTGTGCATATTCTGGCCAATTACGCGCGAAACCCTTGAGAGTTTGCCTGGAGAATCAGAAAACATTGTTGCACTGTGGCGTTGTGGACTGATGGCTGTAGATCACAGCAGATTACAAACACAAACTGTTTTTCAGGTAAGATTACTATCGAACATTATCGATAAGTACTATCGAATTATTAATGTTTTGGTGTGTATGTATACAATGCAGGGTTATTGGAAATTCTATACAAGCCCTTGGGAGGGGTAAAAGTATACTCGTAGCATGATGGCCGGTTCGGTCGAGTGGTAGTGGCGCTGCCTCTTGATCGACAGGTCATGGGTTCGATTCCCAGTCGGGTCAAATGTTTGTGTAAAAAGCAGGTGTTTGTTCTCGGGTCATGGATGTTCGTGTCTGTCTTTGTATGTTCCAAGGGACTCACGATATAAGGGAAAACTTTGGTGTGGGCCTTTGAGTGTGAAGCGTTGATTTATTTATTTTTATGAAGTTTATTAGTATTACTGTAGCTTATTGATATTTCATGGAACGTCACCCATATGTACTTTTGTATCCACAATTCTTCTTCTCGAAGAAGTAAGTTCTTCTTCTCCACGCCTAAAGATTGCCGATAAGATATTGCTCCTTACATTAGTAATTTGGTCCACCTTTTATACTCTGACTACAGTATGTTATTTATTATTCTTAACTTTCATTCTGTACAGTCAGAGGCAAAAATATGTATTGTAAAGAGAAAATCGATCAACGAAACAATTAGTACAACACTACCAGTCCACGCGGTGTGGCACAACACTAAACGGCCTTTTGACATCGTTTACGCGCGTAGATCGGAGATTATGTGTTCTTGCATTGTATTTGTTAATTATCGGATTAAAAGGACTGTACAATGAGTAAAAGGTGTTTTCCATTTAATAGTATATACCACAATATCTCAAAAAACGTCCCCTTCAACATGATCAAAAATATGGGAACATCTAAGAGTTCTTAAAGATGTAAACTTTGTTTGGTTCATAAGTAAAATAATACGTTTACATATAAATATGGTAAGGGCTTATGTTCATAATAAATATATACCGAGTCTAGCGCGGTGGCTTACATACAGGGTGTAAAGGACAGCTTAGTAAATACTTAAATGGTGCAATCTACCCATAACTATCATCAGCTATAAGTAATTATTTATTTCCGGAAACATCATGTTAAGGAGTTTTCATTATTTACTTTGACGCTACTCAACGTAACGCGAAACTGCGCCTTGCGCGCGATCTCCCCGCGCCGCGCTGCTATCGGAGTGCGATGTACATTGCTGGTTTTCGTGTTTAACGTTGTTATGATTATTTTTTATTGCAAAATGGAGCGTATTCGATTACATAACAAAAAATGTAAGCAGAAAGAATTAAGGGAACATGAAAAAAAAAATTCCGGTAAAAAATTCCACTGTAAAATCATTCAGAATGATTGTCTGTGTCCAGGGTTTCAGTTTTTGCTAAGCTGTCTTTTACACCCTGTATATGTATACAGGGTCCTGTATATGTATACAGGGTGTGAGGGCAGCGTAGCAACAGACCATTATTCTGAATTATTTACAGTGGAATTTTCCTGTTTTTTATGTTTTCTAATATTTTCAGCTTACAAACTAAATTATTTATTCGAATACACTTAACTTTGCAATGAAAAAAAAAATGACAGCTTAAATCACAAAAAACCGCGGCACTTGGCGCGCAAAAGTTACTTTTTGCCGATCATATTTTTGAGTAGATTCCATCATTTAATAATCTACTTAGCTGTCACTTACAATTTCTCGAGTCGTTGATATAAATCACCAGAAATATTTAGAATACAGAACAGTCTCACGTTAATGTCATTCTATTCTGTATTCTAAATATTCTGGTTTAATGGTTCTGATAATGTTACCTACATGGTTATGGGATTATAGTGTTTACAAATTATTGCTCACGCTGTGTATTTGAGTATTTAAGAATGTGTACATATTTATCATCATTTTGATGTTTTCTTATTTTTTTCTCCATTGAATGAATACATATTTCCTCTAACCTTTTGTGTCTACATATATTTGCCTTTGACTGCCCCTTTGAATTGTGTTGGTGTGCAAAAAATGTACATTGTATATTTTATTAAACTAAATCAAATAATTATTTGCTAAAATTTATCTCAGCTATGCGAAACTAAAAGTACCTCTACTTGCTTAGCTAAAATTCTCAACGAATACTTTAATAATTTATTGTACTGATAAAGCTCAGCGAGGCTTCTTACACACAATCTTCGCGAATATACTTGTAACATTTCTAATTATAACGACTGTTTGCAATATCTCAAATAATCGCCAAGACTGGCATATGACCTCTTTTGTGACCTAATTGGGCTTTAATATTACGTACTTATCTATTATCAAACTTTACACTAAAGTATGCCTTTTAGAAAATGATAAAGCTTGTCTTTAAATTATCTTTTTACAATTAAATTTAGACATAGATATACAGGGCTTTAGGTAAATCTCTTTCAACCTCTCGGGTGGTTAATCAGTCCATGAAACTGAACAACTTCCCCAAGGAAAATAGGTCAAAATACGAAAAAAATGTTGAGTTCTCATACACACTTCATCAGCATAAGTAGCGCATTTTGTAAGGAAGATTAAACATTTTTTTCGTATTTTGACCTATGTTCCTTGGGGAAGTTGTTCACTTTCATAATAAATAAATAAATGAAAATAAATAAACGCTTCACACTAAAAGGCTCACATTAAGGTTTTCCATTGTGTCGTGGGTCGCTCGGAACACACATAAAGACAGACACGAACACCCATGACCAGAGAACAAACATCTGCTTTTTACACTAAAATTTGCCCCGACTGGGAATCGAACCCGATCAAGAGGCAGCGTCACTACCACTCGACCAAACCGGCCGTTTCACGGACTGATTAACCACCCGAGAGGTTGAAAGATTTACCTAAAGCCCTGTTTAGTCAGCGTTTGGTAAGATTTTTAAGAAAAAAGAACTTCATGAACTTAATTACCGTTAAAATGGCGGGACTCCATAATGTTAAGATTTCATATTGTTAGGAATGCTACTGAACTGCTACTATTTGATACCTTTACTAAATAAAATAAATTAATATTAAAAAAAAACACGACTGCGTCATAAAAACTGAAAAGAAAAAAAACAAGTAAGTCCAGTAGTCGAGACTTTTATTATTGAGTAACATAACGATTTTAACGATCGGGACCCATTATTAGGAAGCCGGAGTTAAAATCGTTATATTATTAAATAATATTCAATAATAAAAGTCTCGACTACTGGACTTACTTGTTTTTCTATTCAGTTTTTATTACGCAATCGGGTTTTTTAAATTTTTTAAATTAATTTATTTTATTCTACACTTTATAGTTAGGGTCCGCTATTTATATTTGTTTATTGATCTCCTCATTAGCTGTATATACAAGGTGGTCCAAATAGTGACGTTCAAAAATTATTTTTAGATTCCTCACCCCCGGTTAAATCCGAAAATACCCCATGTATGTTCTGCGATTTTTTGTAGTTTAGAAGTTATGATTTTTTTGAAAGCGTTTTTTCGAATTTTCTACCCGCGTTACTTAAAAAATCATAACTTCTTTAATAGTAAGTAATAATTTTTAAAATTTTTGGTTGCAGCGCAGTGTCACCCTTTCATGTGATAAATAAACCACGCCACAGTCTTTATTAAAAGTTATTAAAACAAAAACAAGCTAAAACAATGTTTTCTAACATAATATTTTCTAAGTGCATTTTCACCAACTAAGTTCAAACGACGATTTTATCAAAAAATCCCTGATTAACACCAATCTTTTTTTTGTATTTGATAAGCTAAAAAATCACTGAAGTTTTCAAAATGAGATGGAACTTATGAAACATCCATTTAGTATTTTTAAGATGAACGGAGGATGATTTTGAAAATCATCCTCCGTCCATCACAAACAAAAAAAAATTCAGTTTCGACAGTTTTTTTGATAACTTGTAATGAAGACTGTGGCATGGTTTACTTTACGGTTTAAAAGTAAACCGTATGTTTACTTACTGGTTAAATCGTTAACTTTGAACACTTTTGAATGAAATTAGATAACAATTACCGCTTGATTTGACGTCGTAACTCATATATTTTAGTGGTAGTAAGTAGTAAGAGCTACTTAGCAGTAGCAGAAAAATAGTACAACGATTGGTCGTATTTTTGAAAAAAATCTGAATTAGGTAATATAAATTCATGTAAGCTGCCGTAGCATTTTTATTGCTTGATATTTTATATAAGCGATAACTTCTTTTTGTCAAGGTTGGTCTTAATTCCTTGGCCCAATTCGTTTCACAATTTACATTATCTATATTAGGACAGAGAACACATTTTTTTGTGTCAAGGTAATCCATTTGTATTAATTATTCCAATTGTTGTTATGTCGTAACAGGTAGAGCCGCTACAACGTGGAGGTGCGAAAAGTATTGTCTGCGACATTTTGAAAATAGCACCGGAAAATTTTAGCATTAAAGCGCTGAGAGTGCTTCGGACACGGCGTCAGGTGGCGACAAGGCGCGGACGATTTAGAGGCCAAACGCAGTCTCAATACTTGGCTATAGACCAAGGAAATAGCAAAGATGAAGGCAAAGCCGAAGCACTATCTGATGCCGACTCTTCTAGGGCTAGTGTCAGTGAGTACTCATATTCTTTAAATCATCACGATACCATTCACAGGAATTTTACAGCATATTCTTTAAATCATCATGATACCATTCAGACGAATGTTATAGCAAAATAACGTTGATACAGATTTCATTATTCACGTGAGTAAACATTTATTCCGAAGATATTGTCAATTTTTCACATAATCACCCTGTGAGCGTTATCCATGTTGCCTTTCTAAAAGTTTTCTGTTCCTATTTATTTTATTTTAGGTGGCAGCAGCGGAATGGGTCAAGCCCAAAGTCAGTCTATGTACGATCCAAGTTGTGATGAATGCTACGGGCGCGTTGGTGATTTAGCAGAAAGTTTAAAGCGACCGGGTAGCAGCAGTACTCAAGGACCTGGTCAAGGAAGTTATGTGCCTGGTCAAGTTGGCTTAACGGGCGAGAATGTTAGTGGACCAGGACAGCAGCAACCTGGTGGCAATGGCGGTTATAGTCCCCAACAATCCGGAGGATCAGGTGAAACTGGAGGTTATGGTCCACAACAAGGTGGGGCTGGTGGAAGTGGAGGTTATGGTCCACAAAAACCAGGAAGTACAAGCGGAAGTGGCGGTTATGGTCCACCACAACCCGGAGGGATAGGCGGAAATGGCGGTTATGGTCCACAACAACCCGGAGGGACGGGCGGAAGTGGGGGTTATATTCCACAACAACCCGGAGGGACGGGTGGAAGTGGAGGTTATGGTCCACAGCAACCTGGAGGGACAGGCGGAAGTGGCGGGTACGGTCCACAACAACCCGGAGGGCCAGGAGGAGGTGGCAGTTATGGCCCACAACAACCCGGAGGGACGGGCGGAAGTGGAGGTTATATTCCACAACCCGAAGGGATAGGCGGAACTGGAGGTTATGGTTCACAACAACCCGGAGGGACGGGCGGAAGTGGAGGTTATACTCCGCAACAACCCGGAGGGATAGGCGGAATTGGAGGTTTTGGTCCACAACAACCCGGAGGAACGGACGGAAGTGGAGGTTACGGCCCGCAACAACCCGGAGGACCAGGTGGAAGTGGAGGTTATGGTCCACAACAACCCGGAAGGCCAGGTGGAAGTGGCGGTTATGGTCCACAACAACCCGGAGGGCCAGGTGCAAGTGGTGGTTATGGTCCACAACAGCCCGGAGGGACGGGCGGAAGTGGAGGTTATATTCCACAACAACCCGGAGGGACGGGTGGAAGTGGAGGTTATGGTCCACAACAACCCGGAGGGCCAGGTGGAAATGGCGGCTATGGTCCACAACAACCCGGAGGGACAGGCGCAAGTGGAGGTTACATTCCACAACAACCCGGAGGGACGAGCGGAAGTGGAAGTTATGGTCCACAACAACCCGGAGGGACCGGCGGAAGTGGTGGTTATATCCCACAACAACCCGGAGACATAGGCGGAAGTGGAGGTTTTGGTCCACAGCAACCTGGTGGATCAAGAGGACCACAAACCGGCGGACCAGGTGGAGGAACGGGAGGCTCAGGAACCAATGGATTGATTCCAAGTACAATAGGGCAGCTAAGCAATCCCAGTTGGCAAAGTCGACCCGATAAGGGCAGACCTGGAGTTTTTACAGATAACCAGGCTATAATGCCAAACATTCCAAATGGCCTTCCATCCAACTTTTACCAATTTGCTGGCGCAAATGGAGCTACATATTTTTGTTGTGTAGTAAGTCCCTATGGACGTGGATCTGGTCAAGGACAAGAGTTTTATGGTACAATAGGCCCTGGCGGAAAATTTTCTGCCGACGGAGGGCAAACCGGTCAGATTGGAACTGAAGGTAGTCCTGGTGAGCAATACGGCATAGGAGGAGGTAAACTGGTAGGTCAATATGGTACTGGTAAAGAAAGCCCTGGGTGGGTTGGAAGACCAGGATCAGGTACAGGTGGAGGACAATACGGTACAGCAGCAACACCTGGTGGTCAATACGGTACCGGAAGTGGAATGACCGGCACTGGAGGTGCAGGGACCGGAGGACAGTACGGTAGTGGAGGCGTAGGGCCTGGCAGGCCATATGGCACTGGAGTGACAGGACTTGGTGGACAATATGGCACTGGCGGTACAGGTCCCGGCGGTCAATTTGGAACTGGAGGGACGGGGCCTGGCAGTCAATATGGAACTGGAGGGACAGTCCCGGGCAGTCAATATGGTACTGGAGGAATTGGGCCGGGCGGTCAGTATGGTACCGGAGAGGCAGGGCCCAGCGGTCAATTTGGCACTGGAGGAGCGGGTCCTGGCGGTCAATATGGTACTGGAGGAACAGGATCTAGCAATCAATATGGTACCGGCGGGGCAGGTCCTGGCGGTCAATATGGCACAGGAGGGACAGGGCCTGGCAATCAACTTGGAACAGGAAGTACAGGCCCAGGCAGTCAATATGGTACTGGAGGAATTGGGCCGGGCGGTCAGTATGGTACCGGAGAGGCAGGACCCAGCGGTCAATTTGGCACTGGAGGAGCGGGTCCTGGCGGTCAATATGGTACTGGAGGAACAGGACCTAGTGATCAATATGGTACCGGCGGGGCAGGTCCTGGCGGTCAATATGGCACAGGAGGGACAGGGCCTGGCAATCAACATGGAACAGGAAGTACAGGCCCTGGCGGTCAATATGGCACTAAAGGAACAGGTCCTGCTGGTCAATACGGCACCGGAGGGGCAGCGCCAGGCAGTCAACATGGAACAGGAAGTACAGCCCCTGGCGGTCAATATGGCACTGGAGGATCAGGTCCTGTTGGTCAATACGGCACCGGAGGGGTAGCGTCAGGCGGAGCAAGACCTGGAGGACAATATGGAATTGGAGAAACAAGACCAGGCGGACAGTTTGGCACGAGAGAAGCGGAGCCTGGCAGACAATATGGAACTGGAGGGGCAGGACCTGGTGGACAGTATGGCATCGGAGGGGCAGGGCCTGGCGGTCAATATGGCACAGGAGGGGCCGGGCCTGGTGGACAATATGGCATTCCTGGGACAGAGCCTGGTGGACAATACGGCACTGGAGGTACTAAGCCTGGTGGTCAATATGAAACTGGTGGGACGGGACCTGGCGGTCAGTATGGAACTGTAGGAACAGGGCCTGGTGGACAATATGGTTCTGGAGGGATAGGGCCTGACGGAAAATATGGTACTGGAGGGACAGGATCTGGTGGGCAATATGGCACTGGAGGGGTAGGACCAGGACCTGGCGGTCAATATGACACAGGAGGAGTAGGACCTGGTGGTCAATATGGCACTGGAGGGACAGGGCCTGGTAGACAATATGGCACTGGTGGTATAAAGCCTGGTGGTCAATATGGCATTGGAGTGGCAGGGCCTGGTGGTCAATATGGCACTAGAGGGACAGGACCTGGTGGACAATATGGGACAGGAGTTACAACACCTGGTGGTCAATATGGCACTGAAGGGACTGGTCCTGGTGGACAATATGGCACTGGAGGCAGAGCACCTGGTGGACAGATGGGGACAGGAAGTGCAGTTGAAGGTGGAGGTATACCTATACTTTACTTCAAATACTTAGAAACGTTACATTTAAGCGAAGTATTGTGGAGATGGTGGCTAATTCAAAGTAGGAGACAGAATGTTATGTAGTTCACCTTGAGGCCCTATGACCAGCAGTAAACTGACAGGATTAAAACGACTGCAATGAAAATAATCTTCAAGAAAAATCATTTTATGTTTTTTTATCTACAGTTTTAAGATTTCGATGTCATGATTTATATTTGATGTAATGTATTCCTTTGTTTCAGGTATTCCGCAAAACGTCGTAGACCCGAATTCAATAGCAGCTACGCTTGATGGATATGACTCCGACGCTCAAGCTAGTGTAGCTCAAAACGCTAATGGGACCACGGCTAGTGCAACATCTAGAGGTGGAAATGATAAAGGTCATGCACAAACAAATGTCCAGGGAACTTACACAGGAAGCGGTTCTTTCTCAGCGCAGGCTGAAATCTCTGACGAAAATAAAGCGGCCCACAGTGAAGTTGACGGTGGCAAAAAAGGTGCTAAAAGCAGTGCGCAAGGTCGGGGTAGAAACAACTGGTCACAAGCGGCTGTTCAGCTTGGTTCAGAGACAGGTTCTTTACAGACAACGGCAGAAAGTAAAGGTTCACTTCACTCATCAAATTCTCAAGTTCAAGGAAGCGTAAAAGGAGGTATGGCAGACGCTCAAGCACGAGGACCAGGAGGCACCTCATCTCAAGCTCAAATTGGATTTACTCCTTACCACGAGGGTGACAAATCGCACGAGTTATTGAAAACTCCGTTCACAGGCAAAGGTACGGCATCGGCTCAATCAAGTGGTCGATCTGGTCAGTCACAATCTAACCTTCAAGGAACATTTAAATACGGTATTTCGTACAATGGCGCTGCACAAGCTGGAGCAAGCTTAGATAAAGATGCTGTTTTTCCGAATCGTCTTCCTTTCAACAACTTAGATGTGTTTGATGATAAAGAGAAAAATATTGACGTCAACAGTGAAACATCGCCAGAAACTCTACCGTTGCCTGATAATATCACTACTGAAAAAATTGAAGCTGAGACAATGAAGAACTCAGAAAGCAGATATCCTAGTCATGCTCACTCTGATCACCACAAACTAGGGGACAGTATACCGCCGCCAAATAATCCTTCAGCAGCAGGAAGCAGACGATCATTTCAACCAAATGGGGTCGATTATGAGTACACAACGGGTAAAGATGAAAACGGTGCCGACGACTACTATCCTGATGGATCTGATGCTGGTGATGTGGAGCAAAATGAATATTCAAATTATGATGATTATAACAGGGACAGTGAAACTCATCAGTCACTCCATAGTCCTTCAAGAAAAGGTATTGAAGTAAAACAAACTACAGGAGGCAACACACAACACATAGTTTTAGGATCCCTAAGTGGGCAAAACGCTGAAATAACGCAGAGAAACTCAGAACGTCCAGATGAGAACAGGATTTATCAACCGGGAGAACGGGTGCCTGGAACAGGGGGATATATTATTCCAATCGGATTCACAGGTAGCGTTAAGTCAGTCGCTTCAAAAGACAAAACTTACGTGGTAGGAACAAAAGAATCTCCATCCCAAGCGCAAACTATCTCCCTAACTCCAGGTACTGGAAAAGTGAAATATGTGTATCCTTCATCGTACGGAAGAAATGTTAATCACAAAGATCTAAAATCACTTAACAATAAAAAAGAAGAAGGTAATAGATATATGTCGGTGTCTAAATCCGTTACTCGCGATTTAGATAGCGACAACAACATACGGAAGCAGTATTCACATACCTATTACACGAAGTCCTCGTCATGTGGCTACTTCACATTCACGTGTACTATGGTGAGCAGTGCGGACGGTATGAAAAAAGTTTGCAGACCAAAAATTCCAACTAACCCTGATGGAACACCCATGAAGTGTTAAAATTCGTAACGTATGTAGGTTACCAAACTTGTCCGTGTAAACATGGTGAATGTATCTCGACTTGTATTTCATGCGCCATTTCCATTACACATAGCACTAAGTTAAAATTAGTTAAATGTTTTTCTTCGAACACGGGTTATTCATTCCAGCACTAAAAATACAATATCTGTGTTGTACGTGTTTAGTGTTGATGCTAAGTGATACATTTAATTTAGAATGTTGTAAGTTTAAGAACAGGTAATAAAAAGTGATATTTTAGCAACCGACCTCTCATTTAATAGTCCTTTAATTTAATGATTATAATAACTATAGCCGTGCGGTTGCCGGCGGAGTCAAATAAGACCACCGCCATTCTTACCATAGTTCAATACGACTTGCTAGTTCAACAGCACACGGAGAAGAAACACTCAACAAGTTTTACAAAAAATATCAACAAGTCTGTCGAGCGTTGGGACTATGGCATTTCACACATCTCAATGAGGTATGACTGAATAAACAGAAGACCTCCCATTAATGTTAAGAAATGTTACTAAATTGGTACTGTATCTGTTTTTTATGTCATTCCTAAAAAACTACATTATAGTCTATTAAATTAAAATAAAATTTGTTAAAAATATGCAAAAAATTACTTATTAAGGGACACAGGACTAACTGTAAAAGAAGCTTTCTAAATAAACCTCAGTAATGAGTGAAATTCACATAATTTATTGACAAGTTTCAATTACAGTAAATAATGCCAAGATACATTATTTCTACATTAACAGCATTATTCATAAAACTCATTAACGAGCCATCTTAACTTACTTAACTAAAACACTAATTAGATCTTAATAAATGTTTAAAAATTTCTAGTTCAGTAACGATCAAAATAAACATTGCTTAGTCAAGCGTGTTTTATTATTAGTTTTATTAACAGTGGCAACAGAAATGGTAAAACTTGGCTAAACGGGTATTCTCCCGTATTATTACGAACAAAGAAAATGTAATAGTTTTTTTATGAAATGTGCATCAGGGAAATTTAACTGCGATCTGTCATGACAAATAACGAAATATCAGCAATTCAGCAGCTGTGCTTTGTCCGACATATTGTAATTAAGCTTTTGATCAAGGTCCGACTGTTTAATTTGACAGCTAGTTAATTCTAATCAGTGTTTAAAAATACAAATTTTTGCTAAACATCATGTAGTATTGCTAAAATGTTATATAACGTTTATGAATAAGGCTGTAAGTATAGAAATACAAAAAATACAATATATATCTAACAATAGTGTCAATTCTACTACACAATAATTACAATAAATATTAGGATTGAATCTTAAAAAAGTATGTAACCTACTATTATTTAAATTGTGGTTTAACAGTTTTTATGTATATTATAAAAAGCTGCAAGCTGCATTATAAATAAAACTCGTAAAGGCTGAATTTTTTTTTTAAGTTCAGTGGCTAACATTTTGTTAGAATATAAAACAAAACCTCTGTCAAAATGAGGACGGTATTTTTTATTATTTTAGTTTTATAATAAATATGAATCCATGGGTTAACCTTTAAACCAGTCGAAAGGTTATTGTAAAGGAGTTGACGTATGTAAGCCCGAACCGCTTAATATTCTATTATGTAGTCTAGGTTTATAGACAAATACTAGACGCAGTAAAGTAAATTATTAATAAAACATGAAAATTGACACCATTGCAAAATATTAATTAATAATCCATAATTGTACGTTTTCCGTACGTTAATGTATAACGTTTTCAGGTATTGATTAGTTGTTTCATTTCCCTCAAGGTGTTGAAGGTACAAAATTGACTATTTCAACATTAGCCGTAGTAAACTCTCTCTCATCAGAGATCTCAAACTTGTTACTGTGTACAATGTAAGGTTCTTATTTCGTACGTGTTAGGGTAAAATTCCACTTCTACTGTCTTTCGTGAGCAGCCCTTAAGTGTATAATAATATTTTAATCCTGACTGATCTATTAAACACTAAATACATATGAAATATTGTTGAACGACGCAACATAACTTCTCTTTTCGAAAATAATGATCGAAAATTTTAATTTTTATGGTTTGCATAATATGTTTCATATACATATGTGCATGTATACCTTAGTCGGTATGAAGATAATATCACAGGACAAAAAGTTTTTTATATAATTAGAAGTGATCAAATAATATTCCATTTAGTCAAACTACTCCAAAAATAAACACTTTTCACCCACACATTCATTAAATATTTTAGATTACTTTTTGTAACATATAATTTATTAAAATAATTAATTTAGGGTTACAGTTAAAGCAAGATCAAATACTGTTTATCTTATTATAACATTGAGATTTATATAACAAATCAATGAGTCAGTCTACTGTCATGGAATGTATTTATTTAAAATTAATAAAAATAACGTACAGTTTCATTTAATTTTGTTGTAAATTATAGAATGAATACTCTACCTACGCGTATTATTATTTGTTATTAGCACAAAATACACTCGAGAGCAATGACTACGGCTTGGAAACGACAAATCAAATCTTAAAATTAAAAAAATACAATAAAGTAAAAAAATATATAACGCTCAAGAACCACAATTTATTACTCACTGATTTTGGTATTACGAATGTCCATACTCATGGATATAGATATATCATACATGGATACGGTTCAAGTGCAGTTGTTTCACTGTTTTCTCCATCATAAATTCATAACAAAAAAAATTACCAAATTTTCTTTTACACAACTAATAAAAAAATCGGTCAGAGAGCTCATCGTCGAAATTAAACGATTAATCAAGGCTATGAACGGGGGCCCGTCCGTCAAACTTTGTCTGAGTCCTCGAACAATTTTTTTGAACTTCGAGGGCGCCTTCTGTTGAGGTTCCCAACCCGAACCCATTGGTCTTTAAGTGTACTTCATGTAGGTACTTAACTACTAGGTCCACGGATAAAATGTATTATTTCAGATTTTTCATTTCAAACTTAAAGCTAATTTATTACTTAGAAGTAGCTATTCATACTTAAAAATATTTTAACAGAAACTGAAAGTACAACTAACATGGCAACCAAAGTTTGTACGAAACTTTGAAACTGAAATTATTCATACAGTACAATATACGTACATGTTAAGTACGTTGCAAATGTTATGTACCCATAACAGTCTTCATAAAACTTAATATCTACTATATTAATAGTGTAAACTGGAAAATACTGGAAGGTATGTAAAAAGGTAGATTATGATTTGTTATCAAATGAACACATTTTATAATTGAGTCGTGAAAAATATCAATCGAAGCCTCAGTGTTTTTATTGCTAACAAAGCAAGTTACACGAACACGACCAATACTCAACTCAGGCAAACTAAGTTTTATCTAAAAATATAAATAAGTATCTTTCACACACTTTAACACACCAACGTAGATGAAACATTGAAATACAAAATATAATTTGCATGAGATCAACACTATAGCACTTCAAAAATTTTACACATAGCTGTAGGTATTGTTCAAAGTTAATTTAACTAATTACTTACTTGAGTTAAGTTTTAAGAATTATTAAAATATCAATTTTAAAAAATATAACTAATAAATCCTGGCTTATGATAATAATTCAATGAACTATAAAAGGATTGCAATAAATAACTTTAGCCATTAACTTGGTAAGGGTATTTTTGACGATAACGATTAATGACATTTAATCGTTTCAACAAAACGGGAGAGTATTTTTTGTTGGTTGTTATTTTTATTAAGAAATAAGGAAAATGAAAACGATACAATTATTAACCTAAAAGCTTCCTAAAAGATAGTTAACTGGTAAGTTGACGGTATCGCGTGACTCAAGTTATAAAAAGACATATGTATCTTGAATGACACTGGCAAGCATAGGATTTTATAAAAATCCTACGGGAACGAAAATTGTCATAACCTGAGTTCGTTTACCATTAGGCTCCATAACATTAATGCTAGGAGTCCATAGTTCATTCTTACATATGAGTCAAAGATATATGAATTGTCAATGTAGGTGATATGATGCGATCTACAAGTACACATATTGAATTTAATGACATTTCAATCACCAGTTAAAAGCAGAAAATTTTATGTTCTAATGGACCTGAACTTATGTACGCCACATTTATTTTCGTTCGATAGCGGTCTCTATAGGTACAATACCGTGAGAATTATGAAAATGGTCCATTACCACAAAAACGTTAAGAAACGTCTCACAACAATTATGAAAATCACAATTTTGAAAAGGTCAATGAAATCGTGCAGTCACAGCGATAATGAGGAGGATTTCATTCTTAAGTTCTTCTTAGCAAGAGCATCTAGCAAATGACTATCATCATGAGGTGCTTTTGAGTTTTAAGTACTTACAATCACAAACAACTTTTAAGTAGAACACCATAGGAAATATTTAAATATGTAGTATGTAAATAATTTTAAATAATCGTAAAGTTTTACCTGAGCCCACGAAGTGTTAATGTTAAGATTTGCAAATGTTTAAATGTCCGTGTTTAGGTGGCTCCCCGAAGACGTTTTAAGCGTTCCTTCTCCAAGTGGTCCACAGGTGGCTCGCGCTCGAAGGATATCAGTTCCAGAACTAAAAAACACATTACAAATAAAAATTTAAATCAAAAATAAATAGACTTAAAAAAACAGCAATACTAAAAGGCGAAAAATTTAATGTTATTACGCGTATTTGTTATTCTCGTAAAGCAATAGTCTGTTTCATTAAAAAAAAATAACAAAGGTCCACACGAAGGTTTTTTATGTCCCTAAGAACATACATAAAGACAGGTACAAACATTTGCTTTTTACACTAATGTTTACCCCGACCGGGAATCGAACTCATCAAGAGGCAGCATCACTTCCACTCTACCAAACCGGCCGTCATTGGTATTCACATTTGGGTTAAGTGGGCTTAAGTGGCGCTTTTCTGCGCAAACGAATATTGCTGATGCTACTCGTAAAAGTGGTAGAGTGCGCTTATTTTCTTATTGTCTCGGCTATGTTCCCGAAATTATAACAAATCAACAAAAAGTACCTATGTAATTATTTTTAATTATTGTAGAAAATAAAACGAAACTATAGTAAAGTAAGTATGTAGTTTTGAATTCAAATTTTTGTACGAGATGAATAAATAACACATAGATATTTCGTGTGTATTTGGAAAATCGATGATTGCCCAGACATCAGAAGAAATTAGAAGCATTGTAAACCTATTTGTTGGTATAAAGTGATACCTGATTCAGCCAGCGTGGGTCGGTCTGCGAAGAGCCTGCGAGCCGCGTGCGAGACCGCGGCGGGAGCCCCGGGCTCCTCTGAGGTGAGCCGCCGCGCCGCAAGTTGTGCGCTCACGTGCCGTGCGAGGAGCGAACACTTCTCGAAGTTCACGCGATTACCGGGAAGCCTAAGAAGTAAAGAAATAACTCTAAAATTTAAAAATTTTGTATCACCCCCGACATTAATCGCTCATAACATAAGTTTTCGGTTGTACCAATTTTGATCTATTTTATCAAAATTGCTGAGAACCATCTTAATCACATCAGTTTTCAAACAAAAAAACCGCAACAAAATCGGTCTATTCGTCTAGGAGCTACGATTTCCGTCTGTGGAATCACAGGTGAACTCATCAAACATATAAAATCTTTCTTCTGTTGTCATAAACTCAATTTTCCTACGTAAGTATTCACCGCAATTTTCCGGCCATGTGAATGGCAATCTTTAGGATTAAGATAATACAAACTTGGAAGGGGATCCCTGGTTGGCGAAGTGCAGATCCCTACAGGTGACGGACAGGAGCGGCACGGCTGTCTCGGTGGGCGCCGCTGCCAGCGCTGCGCGGTACCTACCAACCGAATAATTACTAAACTGATTGCTCCCAGTATTACAATCGCACTAAATCCATCACTGATTCAGAATCAGTGATTAACAGTGAATGCTTATCACTTTTAATGCATCGCACCTGTAACGTTCGTTTTCGCAGAAAAGCGCAACCTAAACCGACTAAAGCCGAATATGAATGTCAATATAGACCTTATCGCTTTATTCTAAGATTTTAAATGCAAAACAATAGAAACTCGTATAATTTCGGTCATAATGCCAGAGAAAAGAACTAACGATTTCTGAGATATTTTCGTGCTATTCAAAAAAGTCTTGCGCAGTACATAGGCTTGACTTACAATAAAAGTGGTACTACTTGTAGCGTACTAAGTTATACATCAATTCATGAGAGCACCTATTGACCCCAAGAGGTTTTAAATACAGTCAGCAACATTGCCATCATAAGCGTATTTCTGGGGCTTTTTGTCTACCAAGTTTCGTAATATTTTTTTTTTTTTGGATTCATTCAGAAGGATTTTACCAGAACTGACATAATACCTGCAGTGTATCTATGAGTTTAAGTCTTCTTTCTTATGAGAATGTATATTGTGATACCTTGCATGATTTCCACTTGGATCCACACAAAGCTCTAACTGTCGAAGTTGCTGACCACAAACACCAGATGTTCGACTCCACTGAAAACAAAATCTTATCAAAGCCATCACTACGAAAACATTACGTTAATGTAATTAAGAAATTTGTATGAAAATCTTATACTTTTAAACGAGATTATTTTGTATATTTATTTTTATATGTTACAGCCCAGTATGGGTGTAGAAATAAACTT
This sequence comes from Aproaerema taeniolella, assembly GCA_949987775.1. NCBI lineage: Eukaryota > Metazoa > Arthropoda > Insecta > Lepidoptera > Gelechiidae > Aproaerema > Aproaerema taeniolella. The sequence goes on along the minus strand of OX465242.1, from coordinate 24,877,031 downwards.
TAGATTAACCGGCTAAACTCGAGTTTATTTTCGAGGAATGGCTAGAATTAATTTCTTTTATTTTTAGCCAGATAAACTACTCAATATCTACCCCGACCGGGAATTGAACTGGCCACTATATCAAGAGTCTGAGGCAAGACCGCAGAGCGAGCCAGCCGAACGAGCGAGACTGAAATCCCCAACAACAAAAATCCAAAATAGCCAACTTTGCTTTATCCAAGATAGCGGATATGAACCTTTGGAACATATCAATATGGGTGTTGGGAGGATCTTGAGACAAAACTTGATTTTTGATGCATCTATTTTACAAATAAAACGGAAATTTATGCATTTTTCAGCAAAAAAAAAAGGAAAAATAAATCTGTAACACAAATATTATTATGGAATGATTAATGTTTTGTGTTGTCAGCTTTTAGAGCATGTTGCATTAGTCAGCGTATCAATTTAAGCTAGAGTATTTGTCACCACTCACCCTTATAATAATAAATTAAATGATTATCTCCAGTTGTTGTTCATTTGTTTTGACAACTGCAGATGAGCAACTAACTAAAAAACTGTACATCAATACAAGATGGCTCGAACCCGAGCTTCAGTTCGGTCACCCAGGTACTATAGATGAAAAGTGGAAAATAATCTTGACATTCTTTACAAAATAGTAATTGAGAAGACAATTTTGATTAGGATTGACATGTTTAGGGTTCCGATGACAAAAACCGAAGACTTTCTGGTGAACTTCATAGCAAGTATTCTACTAGCAATGGCCTCCTACCTCTATTTTAAAATAAATGCAAAGTTTTGTACCGTTTTTTTAAGTCTTGATATAGGTGACATATTCAGGGCACTAATGATAGCCATCAAAGAGTTGAAATTTCCCAAGTTGAAACACTCCCTTGCAGTCATCACCCATTGCTCGATGATACGAGCTCTGTATTTACTTTTCGTAGCCTGTAATTAAAATTGTTGTTGTAACATTATTACCTAGTATGTATAAATAACATGATTTAATATTAATACATTATCAACCACGGCAAAAAGGATCGAGTCATACTATAGGGATGTTGACAGTGTTTTATTTTATGAATTATTGTATGTGAAACAAAAAATAATGCTAGAAATATATTAATATCCGAAAACAGCATTAAAATTGGTTTATAAATGAACAAGTTATTGGAATTTATATTATCGTAAGGACTAGCTATCTCGTTTTGTGGGGAGAGCTAGCTATCTCGTTTTTTCCTACGCAAACAAATGGCGGTGATGTCACATGCCTGTAAGTGCATCTCTTTTTCGTTGTTTGACAGTTTCCCCCTCTATTGAAATTTAATATTTCAGTTTTGGGTTTTGGATTCAGGTCCTTTTTAAGATAAAAAATAAAATAAAAAATTGTCAACATCCCTATCATAATCTGCGCCTATAAAGTATTAACATAAAGAAGTAAACCTTATTAGTAAAATATGTTAAAATGTTTGATTCAATTTATTTTACGTAGGTTGGTATTTTCACTATTTCTACATCACCATCATCGTAGGCCTCTACATCTTAACAAATGATTTAAGCAGCGACTGTGACTAAATAAACCGATTCTGGAACGACACATCCGTCCGCACTTGTGGCACACGTACTAAGGGTTCGTTTTAGAACTTTCTACTTAGAGACCACACTTTCTTTTTCTTTTAATAAAAATCCATTTAAGGGTTTTTTACATAAAATAAGAGCGAAGAACAAAATTTTTCCACTAACCTTATGAATTTTTTTCTATCTTCCTAGCAACATTAATTTTTGTGTATATAGCTCTGCCTTCAAATACTTGATATTTTTGACAAATTCAAAACAGCCATAAAACCTCTTTTTGTGTGGAAACTGTATCATTAGAGACACAAAAATCCTTAAAGTGCACACTGTACCTTGAGTATGTCTGTCGCGACGAGGTAGCTCAGTCTATTAAACCAATCCGCATAAGCTTCCAAGTTCCTTGTACATTTTGCGTCATTGTGGTGAAGACTAATCGTGTTTTTCACAGTACTTGGAGCTTGTGCCGGTGCAAACGTTTGAACAAACTCCTCGGGACCCACAAATGATAGCTTGTACAGTTCTACAGCAGTCAACTGATTTGCTAACTCCACTGGGGTTAAGCCTAGTGATAAAATGTCCCCCTAAAAATTTAAATATATTAGAATAGTGTAAATGTAATTGATATTTATTATATATATATATATGATAAATTTTACCACTTATTTAACTAAGTAAGTATCTGGTTTAGCTAAGTTGTGACTCTGCCAAGATGTTCGATTCTCCCTCAACAATAACATTAATATAAAGTGCAGACATTTGAGGTTTGTCCCAATGTGTGTCCCAATGAAATGATAAATGATATAACCTTTTTGTGGGCCTTTGAGTCGGTGGAGTTATCTTAAAAAAATTAAAAACCCAACTGCGTACATACTAAAAACTAAAAAGAAAAAAACAAGTAAGTCCAGTAGTCGAGACTTTTGTTATTGAACTTTATTGAATCGGGACCCATTACTAGGAAGCCGGATTTTTGATGGGTCCCGACTGTTAAAATCGTAATGTTATTCAATAACATTCAATAACAATAGTATCGACTACTGGACTTACTTGTTTTTAGGGTTCCGTACCCAAAGGGAAAAAACGGGACCCTATTACTAAGGCTCCGCTGTCCGTCCATCTGTCACCAGGCTGTATCTCATGAACCGTGATAGTTAGACAGTTGAAATTTTCACAGATGATTGGTCCTATAACAACAAATACTTAAAAACAGAATAAAATAAATATGTAAGGGGCTCCCATACAAAAAACGTGATTTTTTTGCTCGTTTTTATAGATAAGTCTGTCCGAGGCTATTCTCATGAACCGTGACAGTTAGACAGTTGAAATTTTCACAGATGATGTATTACGGTTGCTGCTATAACAACAAATAATAAAAAGTAGAATAAATTAAATATTTAAAGGGGCACCCATACAACAAACGTAACTTTTTGACGTTTTTATAGAGATAAAGGTTTTAATAGAGTCCGACTTGCACTTGGCCGGTTTTATAGTTAATGGTACGGAACCCTTCGTGCGCGAGTCCGACTCGCACTTGCCCGTTTTATTTTATTTTCAGTTTTTACTACGCAGTCGGGTTTTTTATTTTTCAAATTAATTAATTTTAATTTACCCTATTTAGTTAGGTTAGGGTCAGATATTTATGTTTGTTTATTGATTTTCTCATTAGCTGTATATTTATCTCACTTGCAAAAAAATTTCAAAATTTCCGAATTAAAAGCCTATACTGTTAAAATCGTTACTTACCAACTTTAAATCGATATAGATCCTAAACAGTAATTCTGATTGAAAAACGATATGAGAAAATTAAAAATGATTTTTAAATACCTACTGAACGATACCCCACTTGACATAGTTCATCGATTTGGCTCCAAAATCGGCCATTTTGATTTTTCCAAATTTTTAATTTATCTATTACATTCGCGCCGCCATGACGAATCCAACGACGTATCATTTATCAAAGTCGGCCCATGCGTTTGGTCTAAATCTAAATAGTGCCACAAAGGTACAGTCAACAACACATCAGGTTACCACAAACTGTCAAATTTCTCCAATGAATAGTAAACTCTAATCGATTGAAGAAAGACAGTTTTGGATAGCATGATGTGCCGTTGTCCCTGTACAAACATACATACAATACATAGGCTGATAAAAACATTACCCTCCTTTGCGTCGCGCAGTCGGGTAAAAAAAGATTAGACTCACCCATTGACTCATCAAAACCCAGCCTAAACCTTTTTACCTAATAAATTGAAATTTTGCACTAAGGTTATTTAGATGTAGATATAAGAATTTAGGAATAATATATGATTTTGCGAAATGTCCATGGAAGCGAGTCTCGTCCACATGTTATTATTCTGATTACCTGCGGCAACTGGTCCACAGACTTGACTTGTGGTATCTCCACCAAAGTCTCCTCATACTGTTCCAAAGCTGTCAATTTATCCAACAGTTTTTCTAACATGGTTGATACTTCTAGTCTAACTGATGCCATATGTTCAGCTGCACATCTATGAACATGAAATGTGTGAGGTTAATTAATAGCAGCGGTTCTAAGTTTGCGGTCATTGCGATTGGCGATTATAGTTACGTGTTTCTTAAAAAATTACAGAGACAGAGATATGACTTTCCCACTAAGCTTTTAGTGAACGTAAATTAAAGCTAAAGATTTGAATTTCTTAATTAATACTGCACAGTTTAAACTTAAAATTAATCATGTCTTACTTTTGAGTGATGCTTCGTACAAGGGCCATCACTCGATCGTCGCGGAAATCGTAGGGAAACATACTGGTCCACTGGTTAAGCACTCTTACTAAAGCTATCATATCTGACAATTCTTTATCAACTAAGTCTTTTACCACTTCAGCTTTTCCCTAAAACACAAAAAAAATATATAAAATTTCCAGTTTAATATTAAAATTAATAGCGTTTGAGTACAACTGCAGGAGTACTTACGATTTTATCATAGTTTTTGAAGTATCGTTTACAGAGTTTGCTTAGCAGTTCATGGGGTTTAATAAAAAGTCGTGAGCAAAGTAGGAAAGTGAAAGTAAAAGATTTGGTAGCCCCAGGCCGAAGCATGTCCACAAGGGTATCTAAGGAAGCGCTTAAAATCTGGCCATCTTTATATTCTATATCAGATTTCTCTGGAGCACAGTTAGTATATGGCAATGTTGTAAAACTTTTTACGCCTGATGCCAAAACAGTAGATATCTAAAACAAAAAAGACTGTCATTCATTCATGTACAGTCAAGAGCAGGTCACGCTTTACACTACCAGTTTAAGTTGAGCTCTGATTTATACTGCGCGCCATATAATGCAGGGCCGGTCCAAAGTCCAAAGTGTCAAGCTTGACGTGCTCTTGAGTGTACTTATAAAATAAAATTTTAAATAAAAAACACGATTTTCACCTGAGGTGGTTCCACTTTTTGAGAAGCTACAAAATTGATGCCCCCATTAATTACAATATGTTTACAGCTGTTTTCGGACATAAACTTATTACCTCTAACCATTGAGTAGTAATCATCATTCTGGAAAATTGAAAGAAAACGGATTAAAATACTTTGCAATTTTCTGTAATATATACAGTAAATCTATACAAATGAAACGGAGCGTAAACTGTGTTACTGTATTCCCAATAAGCAAACTCGTCATATAAGATTGAGCTTACTCAGCTAATACGTTCTAAAAAAGTCATATAAACGCGAATTATACAGCATCTGTCGTATAAATACATTGTAACGAGGCGGCATGCGCCTCGTCTCCATCCTCCTTCTCCATTCTCTTCGCGCATTTTTATTCTTCAGTTTTGGCATTCCTCATCCAAATTCAAAATTGAACACTTCTAGTTGTCATTCGCTAGGATGACACAGACCCAACTGAGTTTACGTCGCAGGCGCACGCCCTCTCATAATATACCGTTTCATGTATTTTGTGATAAACTAACGTCGAAAGTTTTAAGTGTTTTGTATAGTAAATGTAATCCAGCCTAAATGTAATCTTCTTATTACTTCATCGTGCTCCGACTCACCCTGCTCCCGCAGCCAGCCGGCGCAACATCTTATTCAGCACTTTAGTTACTCAGCATTATAGTCATATTTAGACGTCGAGTAAACGTTTATACGACGTCCTTATATGACTATAAAGTCATAGAATTATGCCGGATAAGCATAATATTGTTGCCTCTATACGACACATATATGACTGATTCGTCGAGTAAAGGCATCTTATATATTTTTCTTACGACGTGCCAGGCGCAGTCGAGTAAAAGCAACGTCGTTGCTATTATTCTGCAATTATGTGTTGTAAGTTTCATTTATACGACTAAAAATATAATTTACAAGTATCATGGCGCTCAAGGCCGCTAAACATGCTGAATAAGAAGCTTTTATAAGAATTTTAGTCTAAAAAATGGCGAATAGACGTATTTCGATAAGTTTACATAAAATAAGTTTGCATATATTCAAATAAACAAGAATTAAACGGGGGCTTTGAAAATTTATGATATACCCTAGTACATTTCATCAATAAAGTGCCCTTCGCAATACTTTGCAAACCTATACCGGTTTTACGAACTTGCATTTAGTTAAAGTTATAAATTGACATGGCTGCGAAATAAATGTTCAATATGTACTTACCGATTATTTACAGATAATTTATCACAACGCACAGTTTGTTTTCCACTTTTATTTTTTTCAGCTGTTTTGTAGCCTTGGTCGCTATTATATTACAAATATGTCATATAAACGCCATATAAGTTGCAATAATAGAGCAAATTAGTCATGAGAAAGTCACGCGGGTGATAATAATATCAAGCAACTTACATGACGATTATGTGACTAATATATGACTGAAATGCTGAATAAAATGGGCCCAAATCGCGTCATATAAACGCAATCATTACTATTATATGACAAATGTCAGGAGCTAAATTGCTGAGTAAGTTACGTTGCCGTGAGCATTATATGAAATTTTTTGTTACCTGGGTTGTGTAAGTAATTAAGTTAAATTGTGCGTGTGGGTTGTACATGTATAAGTATGAACTCGGTCACTGGACTCGCACACTTTTTTATTTGGTTGTTTACATAACATAATGCATGTTAACTAGCTAACATTAGTGCTTCAACATGCGCAAGCTACTTGCACCGTGTATAAATACCCTAACAGTCCAGAGTCATGCATATAAAGAAACTTTATGTTTAACTTACATCATAGTATGACAATCCAGTGCCATGTAGAAATGCAGGGTCTGGTGGGAGGGGGGCGTGGTCGGTGGGTGGCGGCGGCACCGGCGCCGGCTCAGTGGGCGCTGGAGGGACCTTCATGTTGCAGCCGCTACATGACGCCTCATTCAGCTTACTTGCGTAATAATACATAGCCATTCAATTTCACAATGCTTTCTACTAAGGCCTTAAGCCCAAATACCATCAAAGTATATTATATTATCGCATCCATTCCCAGACTGAAACAGATAAAATAAGTTTATAGATATAGGTACAAGGTGGAAATCTTAACACAAGGACAATACCTTAAATATTCTTGATTTAAACCAAGAACATAAATTGTTATTGCCCATTTGGGCATTGTGCTTCTTTATGAACTCACTGAGCAAATAAATTCAGGCAACAAACGACACAATAAAAAAAACTTTGATGTAAGTCAGCGATTCAACTTCTGCTATACTTACATAAATTAGCAATTTTTTATTCATAAAAAACTTCATAATTGCTATGCTCGTGCATTGCATTAGCAGACACGAAATTCAAATACGTACTTTACCTACTAAAAAGTTTTTACATTAGTGTTTCTAAACTAACTTAAGCCAAGCTATGTCTTTGCCTAGAGATTTTCTCGCCTAGTGCTTTACTGTGTCACAGGATCTGTCATCTTCTCATTACTTTGGCTTGGTAATTCAACCAAAATGTATATAATTAATAATGACATGAAAAGAAAGAAGCAATGCATTATTATGATAGGTTTGCTAAAAGTTTTCAAAGTTAACATTTCAGTAAGTTTCTTGTCACAGTAGAAAATATAGTCAATATAAGTTAAATTTACCACCAGTATACTAGTCATCACTGTTTATAAAAAGTCGTACATATCATGTTCAAAATGCATGTGCATTGTGCGAATTCAAATATATTTATTGCAGTAAGCATCTCTGTCATAATAATTATACAAGGTGTTTCAAAAAAACCCAAAAAAAATAATAAATCAAAATTAATTAAAATTAAGCTTATTGCACAGCTCTATTACAAATTGACAAGTATGTCATATTAATTATATGAAACTTTCATTTTGTAAATGTCAAACCGTGCAACTGATTACTAGTTGTGAATATTTCACTTTTAAAATTAAATTTCTTTTTTTTGGGTTTTTTGAAACACCAAGTTTAAGGCAGATCAAAATGTGAATGGAAATACAATATTTAATGTATTAGCCAAACAATGCAAAATATGGGGTTTCTGAATTTTTTTACAATAGTTGTTCTCCATTAGTGACTTTGTTTAGGCAAAAAAGTTGTCTCTGTTACTCTCCAGCCTGCAGACTATTTGTATTAAAATAATCGCGAAGGACAAACAACAAATTCACAAATTTTGTGCCTCACATGACTATCGAGCACATTGGAAATGAATCTACAGAATTCAAATAATGTCGTTATCACTTTTTGACGTTTTTCAAAAAGGTTAGGCTACAGGGCAAACCCTTAACCCAATCGTCTTTGTTTTAGGCTCATCGGAGCTTATATCCACTTCAGCGAATGAAAAGACATTTCCAATGTCAAAAATCGGCTTAATATATTTTACACTTGTTTTTACACTTTTACATAGACTTTTATAAATACAAATAGAAGATTCCAAATAACATAAACATTTTATGAAATAATGTGTTTTAGCAAACCTTCGCAATGCTTCGTTTTATTTAATTTATATAGAATTGTCTATGTTACTCCCAGCCTTACTCAAACAGATTGAAGTAAATAAATAACATAAATATTTCATACTAGCATTCCGCCCGGGACTTCGTTCCCGTGGGAAATCGAGAAAATTATGTAGCCTATGTTACTCAGGGATAATGTAGCATTCTAAAGGTGAAAGAATTTTTCAAATCGGTTCAGTAGTTTCAGAGCCTATTCAATGCAAACAAACAAACAAACAAACAATCAAATATTATTATATTATTATTATTTATCTCTTTATATTATTAGTGTATAGAAATGATATGTTTTAGGAAACCTTCGCAATGCTTTGTTGATGTTATTATTTCAGTTGCATTATTTCGATATACTTATATTATAATTAAATTACAGGTAATTAGCAAAAACATGACCATCAACCGTAATAAACGCAATATATTACATGATGTGTTAGGGCGTTGAAAGCCTTTTTTAATGAAATGTTTTACACGAAGATTTTGGAGCAGTCCATGCAGAAATTTTATCGATAGAAAACATTGAACATACAATCACTGCGTTTTTAGAAGACGATACCTAGGTGAAAGTCGTGTCGACAATATGGACAATCAATAAACGTACCTACCGTAGTATTTCATGTTTATGAAATCCTGGACATAGAGTAAAGCAACATTTGGGTATCAGCATATACAGAAAACACTGATTTATCGTGGATTTATCAATAATTTTCAGCGAAAATTATATTACGCTTTTTTGTTCGACAGACCACAATTTTTTTATTTTTTTTATTTATCCCTTTCGGGAAAGGCAAAGAAATCTATGTACATGCAGCCTTATCTTCAGTAAAAAATCTTTTTTCTCTAACTTAACCTAAGCTTAACCTTATGTTCTGCGTAAAACCAGATAGCGTCTGTTTTACGAAAACTCGCGGCGAGAAGCACAACTGCGAGGATCTTTATCGGTACCAAACGGAGCAGAATCACTTGAATTATTTATCACTACACGAATTTTAGTCAATGTACTGCATAATACACTATCACTATTATACAATAAAAAACTTTTTCGCGCAGAGTTCCCGCCAAAGACCTTATGGCTTTGGATGATGGGCTGAGACATTTTACTTATTTTTTCTATGTCTATGGCTAAGACCATAGAAGCGAAAGGTTTAAATAAATAATTTATCGGACAGTGTTGCCAACTTAGTGCTTTCGGCACTAGATCTAGTGCTTTTTTTCATGTATTAGTGCCTAAAATTCGATTTTAGTTCCTAGTGCCCAATCTAGTGCTTTTTAAGAACTTAGTGCTAAATACAATAGGTATCTAATAAAATTACTTGTATATTCATTTATTTTAAAAAATGCGCATGAGTGTGTACCCGATTTCTACAATTTTCATAAACAAATGTTGGGATGTGGTGTGAGCATGATAGCTTTATGTGATTATAGTTAAGAGTAACAAAGATGTCCGTACTACGGTTTCTTTTCTAGGGGAAATCCCTTAAACCTAAGGAATTCACGTTTTTTCTATTCTTTTGTCTCGGTCAAACTAATAATGAGAAAGAAGAATTAAGATTGCAGGGCAGGGCGGGCAGAATATTTGTGGGCAGAATATCGGGATAATTTCTTGTATTGTGTTAATAACTGAATCATAAAAATTACAGCAATCGAAACCGGGTCCATCAACTTCACAATCTAGCTAGTGTTACAGCCACTGCAATCAACTCCGACAGCAGCCATGACGACTCGGAATCAGATTTCATTGAATAATTTTTTTGATGTTTTTTTTTACTTTTAGCGCCCTTTTTGACACTAAATACAGAAACTAGTGCTTTATCGCTGTTGGTTTAGTGCCTTTTTGAAAATTGGGTTGGCAACACTCGGAATTTCTTGTCACAAACAAAGTTTTTCCAAAAGTTACGAGTTTACGAAGGTTATCTTATCTGCCCCAAGATTTTGGCTAAAACGCTTTCATCCAAACTGAAAAAAAAATGCATTCCAATTCGTTTTTTGTTTTGTTTGAACAGTTTGTCAATTTTGAATTTGTTTGTTGTTGGTTGTTACTAAGTTTCCGTTTCTTACGAAACAATTACGAAAAGGTATCCTTGGAAATAAAAATACGTGTTTGAGCGATTGGTTACGTGTTAATTGGAAATGTATTTAATTGCTGACACGGCGTTGCTTCGTAGGATTCACATAGCCAAGGGCACGTAGCGCTCACCTTGCGGACATTTGTTTTCTTTTCGGCTATTGAGGCTTTAATAGTTTTATAGGACGATGGAATATACAGAAGATAACAGTGTAAAGCGCACAAAATCGATAACACTGCCTGCATTAGATACTTTACAGAGAAATGTGCAACCTGTACCAATTTTTTTTAGCCGGTAAGTATCCTCAAAATATTAAAATTGACCATGATAATATTTGAACTGAATATTTTGTGTCCAGGGTCTTGATAAGAACAGTAGGATTTTTGTATTCAACAGAACTGTCTTTAGGTAGGTAGTTAATGGTCTGGATGGTTAAAAAACTTTAAATCCTAATTTTTGAAGTGTCTGATTGGTCACATAATTTACTATTTGCTTTTTTTACCTCCAGGAAAACATGCCTATTAATCTATTATTATTTAATTTACAGAAAACCGAAGGAGGTGCCATATCATTTACCGCACCGAAAACTACTTGATAAAATTGAATATGTCAAACAACCACCAGAACCTTTGGTAAAGCTTTTTTATTTTATATTAGGACATTCTTGGTAAATTTCTCACTTTGACTTCTAACTCTGAATGTGGCAATCATCACCGTTGGTATAGTAGACACACCAATTTAAGCAGTAGCCTGTTTAAATTCTAAAACGTTCTCTGACAGGGCAACCTACTTCCGTATTCAACCAAATACCTAACTAATTGATTTTGTTTGAAGCTTTGTCAGAATGCTGGAATCAGAATTTTTCTCTATTTTTCCTCAATCAAGAAATATTTCTGAACATCTTTCAAATTTACTTACCAGGTAGGCGTAGTACATTTTATTTTCAGTACACTCCGTTAAAGTTGAGTGATGTAAGAATATCAAGTATGTGGTTGGACAAAAAAAAAACTTTTTATGGAGTCATGGGGCAGTTGTATTATTTGGATTATTTGGGATTACGATATGGAAAAAAAAATGGAAAGTTAACACAGTACCTAGGTACATGAAAGATCATCACAAGGTGTCAGATTTCAATTTTTTTTTAATGCCAATAAGTGCATGGCTAAGATTTTTTTTAAATGTATTTAGTACCCAGTATGTATTAGCCTATTGCTAACCACCGTTTACGGCTTGACGTTAATTTATGGGGCATCCTGTATATCTTTCTTTCATTTCCTACTTGATATCATAAATATAAATCTTCTTCTTTTCGTATAGATGGAGTATACTTAAGTCAGACCTGCCCAGTAATTGGACAGTTCCATAGCCCTTTGATTGGCTTTATTTAGGTCGTCTATTGTGTCACAGGAGGCACGGTAATAGGTACTCCATAGTTTGTATGGCACTGCAGTCACATTGGTCGTTATCCAAGAAGCCTTGGATAACGACAACCTGCCAACGCCTGCCCGAATCCGATTCAGCATTCCTAGGTATCCCATAGAAGACTATATAAAAGCAGGTGTTCTGCAAGACAAACCTGGGGGCCCGTTTTTGGGAACTTCTCAGCCCAAAGCTCCAGTCTGGCACTAAGTGGGGTATTCCACAAGAACAAAGCTAGAGCTTAATAAAAAAGTGTAAGAATGGTTGTAAATAAAGTTTGTTTCGTATTTTAGACTGGGTTTGCTCAAGCACAAGTAGACAGATACCACAGAGAGAAGAAATCAGTATCTAAGTTAGACCCCTTAGCAGATGTTGGTAAGTAAAGATTTATACCTCTGTGTACTCAATTTAGTAAAGTTCCATCAAGCTACTATGAAAGTAATTTAATTTCCCTCGTCCTCGTAGAATACTACCTCGTCCCTGTAGAGTACTATCTTGTCCTCGTAGAATACTAGCTAGTCCTAATAGAACACTACGTTGTCCCCGTAGAATACTACCTCGTCTTAGTAGAATACTACCTCAGCCTCGTAGAAAACTACCTCGTCCCTGTAGAGTACTATCTTGTCCTCGTAGAATACTAGCTAGTCCTAGTAGAACACTAAGTTATCCCCGTAGAATACTACCTCGTCCTCGTAGAAAACTACCTCGTCCCTGTAGAGTACTACCTCGTCCTTGTAGAATACTACCTCGTCCTCGTAGAATACTACCTCGTCCCTGCAGAGTACTACCTCGTCCTTGTAGAATACTACCTCGCCCTCGTAGAATACTACCTCGTCCTCGTGGAATACTACCTCGCTCTCGTAGAAAACTACCTCGTCCCTGTAGAGTACTACCTCGTCCTTGTAGAATACTACCTCGCCCTCGTAGAATACTACCTCGTCCTCGAAGAATACTACCTCGCCCTCGTAGAAAACTACCTCGTCCCTGTAGAGTACTATCTTGTCCTTGTAGAACACTACATAGTCCCCGTAGAGTACTACCTCGCCCCGTAAAGTACTACCTTGCCCTGTAGAATACTATCTGGTCCTCGTAGAATACTAGCTAGTCCTTGTGGAACACTACGTTGTCCCCGTAGAGTACTACCTCGCCCCGTAGAATACTACCTCGTCCTCGTAGAATACTACCTTATCTTCGTAGAATATGACCTCGTCCCCGTAGAGTACTTCCTTGTCCCTGCAGAGTACTACCTCGTCTCCGTCTACCCGTGAAAAGTGTAGGGGGCTAAGCACTAGCTTGACCCACGTAGCGTTTATGGAAATGCTACCCGATCTCAGCTCCGGCACCGGTCTGATATGCGGGAGGTTTTACGAGCAAGATTTCTAAAAATGATCACTAAAATCCTTCTACTATTCAGATCAGTGAACGCGCTGGAATCAGGTATGTATTCCGTAGTGTAGTTCGGGAAATTATAACGGAAACCCTTCCGCTATTCGGAATCATACACTTTCGAAAGTAGGCGCGATCTGAGCCGCGGGAGGATTTTCATATCTTATGCTCCCCGAACTCAGAAATTTTATTTGATACATTTTATAGGAAATACATATATACATTTCCTAAATAAAAATCGACTTCTTTGTTCGATTGTGACAAACGGAACTGCGACAAGTATGTTTGTTAGGTTAGAACTGCGACTCACAACGCACGAGCCAAGCGAGCGAAGCGAGCGTGCTGCGGTAGCGGCCGGTGAAGTGCCAGAAACGACTGTGTACATATCTAATGACTCTGCATCTATAACTACTTTTTCGATTTTTCTAATAAAAATTCAAAAACAACTGATGTTTTTTATTTATTTTATGTAAAATACATATTTTTTACGTTTTTTCCTCAGTTATGCAACCAGATTGTAACTTAGAAGCAGATGCGGGTTATCTGAAAATTGCGTTCAGAATACTAGTAGGGATTCATATCTAAAATGGTTCATTATGCTAAAGTAAACCCTACCGCAGTACAGAACCCAAACCCGGGTAGCATTTACAACACCTAAACGTCGTTTCGGGCGCCGTAAACCCTACCGCATCTCACAAGTATGGGGGATCTAAGTACTGGAAGTATTTCCATATACGCACTCACGTACACCTTAAAAATAGCAGTCCATCACAGTGTTCCCATGCTATGGTTGCATGATAAAATATTTTTAACAAATGAAAATATATCAAACACACACGTAAGTTAGGTATGCTGGAATAACAATGCAAGTGCATTGCCCGCAGGCAGGATCCCTGCCAAAGGCAACCAAAAAGTGAAGAGTCTTGCAAACTTCTGTTAACATGGCTGGCTAGACAGCTAGCCCAAAACCTTCGCTAGGTGCGGAAAACGCCCGCCAATCGACAAACGTAGCAAAAATACCACTGGGAGTACCTATCCGATACACCTCTCCTTCGTTTTTGTTAGAAGCCTTTGGGATGCGCTATTAATCAAATTAAAAGTTTGTAATCGTAATGTCAGCTGCATTGAAAATGATAATTATGATAAGACATGCATGTTATTTACACGCGTCAGTATGTATGTGTATCTATCTATGTAACTACCCATAGTCATTTTTGTTTTTAAATACAGGAAGAAAGAAACAGATCCGAATTTATGTGGAGCCAAGTGAACCAGTATTTGTGCCAACTGTCAGTGATCCTCTCAAAATGAAACCAGAAGTAACAGCGCAAAAAGATGTGATCGATTATATTAGATCACACCCAGAAAAAGGATTTTTGTATATGATTTATGCAGTTCCTCCTGAAAATGTGTATTTTACACCTTACTATTTGAAGTAAGTCTGACTACATTTTAAGATTAAATATGTGTATATTTTAAGTTCATTTTAAATATGAAGTTTCATGTCCACTGGTGATAAAGTTCGATACCGATTTTATTTTATTTATTTATACTTATTTCGGCTTTGGAGCCCTGTGATGCGAAGCAGCGCTTGAAAACGGTTAAGGTATAACGGTATGGTACCGGTATAAAATTTCAATATAGTATCAATTTAAAGGTAGAGTCAAAACGGTTAAGAATTACGGTTACGCTACCGGTATAAAAAAAACCCTAAAACGACACCTTTATTATTTTACAATAATATTATACCTTTATTTTTATCGCTACCGTAACCGAAATTATTTCGGTACCGAAAAAACGCCATCGCGACGTTGCCGGCAGCGGTGGAGTGTAAAGAGAACCTTTATTAATCATTTATGTACCACAAAAAATAACGATACCGTTACTTAGCGCTACCAAATAATTTCGCTACCGAAATTTTTAGCTACCGGACAGTAACGGTACCGTTATTTACGAGTACCTAAAATTTAGAGGTATGACGTCATACCGCTAACCGTTTTAACCGACATTTTTTTGGTTTTTCAAAACACAAAACAGATAGGCTAAATAAAACGAATAACGGTGAAAACGTTAAAACATTCGTTTTTTTATTGACTTTGGTCGTTTAAGTCATGTTCAACATTCACGTCACATATGGAGCCACTCTTATTCAAGTTAAATTCAAAGTGTTTAGGGACCACTTGTTGGACACTACATTGAGAACAAAAAAAAATACTGAACCGATTCTGATAATCTAGCGATCAACTAGATTATCAGAATACTGAACCGAAAAAAAAAATACTGAACCGATTCTGATAATCTAGCGAGAGGGTAGATCGGAATCTTACCGAGCGGTTGTGCTCCCGCATACTCATTGCGAAATAAATCATTTTTGCAGTTAAAACTAAGTATTTGCGACTAATTATAGTGAAAAGTAGTGTAAATAGTGCGGATAAATATTATTGGTGGCGGATGACAATTTTTTAGTGCAATAATCACAATTGACAAAACTACGAGTGACCGTTACGCTAGGACGCGCTAGAATAACCGTTCTAACAATGGGTGGACATAAAGTGTGTAATATTTGTCAATCGAAAGGAGTGAATAAAAACACCGGACGTTCTTGTGATGTACCAGCATGCAGATTAAGTTACCATTATCGGTGTTTAGGAATGACAGATGTTGAGATCGAGTCGGTCAAGAAAACTAATATCGCTTGGACGTGCCCCGACTGTGCCCTGGGAAGCCCTACCAGCTCCAACTCAAGCTTCGGATCTGGGCGAACTATTATGGGGGAACCTCGGCGGTTAATTGAAACTACAGCGGTGCCCATCTCTTCCGCGCATGAGCAAACAACCATGAAATCAATGCAGGTATCAATGCAAAACTTGATGAGAACTAACACCGAAATACTGCAGCGGCTAAAGGAAATTGAGAGGAATACAGCGGACATTAGAGTTCTTCATGAACATATACAGCGGTTGGAGTCGGAACGTGATCAAGACAAACGTCGCATAGCCGACCTGGAAGCGCGCCTGGAGCGAGCAGAGGAGGAGGCGCGGGACTGCTCTGTCGAGATCAGGGGAGTACCTGCTACAGAGGGCGAGGACCTGTTTCAGTGCATCGAGAAGCTGGGCAGTGTCCTAGGAACACCAGTTTCCCGTGCAGATATATCTGACTGCAAACGCAATCGGATCATTAACGTTGCCACCGCCGGGAAGCCACGCACTCACCAACCCATTGTTGTCAGGTTTGTGCACAAATGCAAAAGGGATTCCTTCGTGAAGCAGTCACGTTCGAGGAAGGCAAACCCGCTAACATCCGAAGATCTTCAAATCAAAGGTACACCATCACGTATTTACATTAATGACTATCTAACAAGTGCTAAAAAAAATCTTCTATTTAAAGTCAAGGAACATTTCAAAGTACATCTGAAATATTCGTATGTATGGGTTCAAGACGCTAAAATTATGTTACGTAGGGATGATAGTTCACCTATTGTTGGCCTTAGAAACGAACAAGACTTTCTCAAACTAGTTAATAAATAGTTTACTTGTTTACATATATATTTTTTACGGCTTAAACTCTTTCTTTAAACATTTTGTTTTCTGTTTTGCTCAATTAAGTTATGAAATTCGATTCAGAAAACATGATATATAAAATACATATAAAACTAAAAACTAATAGGTCTTTTTTGTTTTTAAGGTTTTTTATACACTCAACCTACATTGATAATTGTTACAAACCCTTTACTTGTTGTTATGTTTTGTCTCAAAATTACTTAGCACTATGTAATAACCTTAAAAAAATACCCAACTCAGTTAATAACCTACACTTAAATTTAAAACCTAAGTTAATTTTAACATACAATAATAATTGTTACAAACTCTTTACTTGTTTTTATGTTTTATCACAAAATGACTTAGCACTGTGTAATAACCTTAAAAAAATACCCTACCTAGTTAATAACCTACACTTAAATTTAAAAACTAAGTTAATTTTAATTGCGCTTTATATGCAATATGCATTCCATTCCGGATCCCCAGTCCCTCAATTGCTTAGCAATAGCCTTACTAATACATTCCACTACAAATTTGAGATCCTTAATTTACACAGTTTCGTAAAACCATCTTATTTATGCGGTCTATATATGCTATTTTGTGAATGTACAAAGTCTTTCGACTGCAAAATGTTGTGGCATTTGTGGGATCGTTGTTCTGGTGTGGAGTGCAACAAACTATTAGTCTACTATTGTATTGATTTATTGTTACAGTTGACAACACTGATATTAAGTATCTATATTTTTTGTTATATTGTAAATTATTGTATTGTATTCTCACAGGAACCTGCCTATGACGCTGTTGGTACAAAACACGTCTGGCTTGTTTTAGTTGTAGAGGAACCTATCTTTTATGGGCAGAACCAGTAAATTGTCACTAGGTCTATATAATGTTCGAAGTTTAGGGACGGAATTCGACAATATTCAGAGTACAATTTTACAAGAAAATCTAGATGTCATAGCTCTAAACGAAACATGGCTGAATGAGGATGCTAGTCGTTCATATTTGTCTAACTACAATATTCCAGGCTATCAGCTGATCCAGCGTGCCCGGGGTCGGCGCGGCGGGGGGACGGGCTTCTACGTCCGCTCTCGCCTCGCGGTGCGCGTGTTACCCCCACCCGCCGCGCCCGCTCCCCGCACCTATCCTCGCACTCGAGCTCCGTGCCTTGAACAGCTATGGATATACCTAACGGTAGCCAAACATACTTGTTTAATAGGCACAGCGTACAGACCTCACGGTGTAGCTGTGGGTTCCGCAATTGATGCGTTGTCAGACTCGATAGCTAACTACTTACCCACAGCAGACTTTACGTTCATTTTAAGTGACTTTAACCAAGACATATTCACTAATAGCTCGAAAATAACAGATTTATGTGACCAATTTGGGTTACAACAAATGGTTAATAAGCCGACACGTATAACTAGCACGTCAAGTACACTGCTCGATATTATATTGACCAACGCATATCAACTATGTAAAGACATCCGAGTTCGGCATAACCACGATATCAGTGATCACGGTTTCGTTATTTCTCGTTTCAGAATTCCAATATTGAGGCCAATGCCACGTTTGATAAGGTATAGAAAAATTCAAGACTTAAATCAAGAATTATTTAATTACGATCTAGAACAAATGCCGTGGGAGAATATTATTTATACACCCAATATTGAGGACAAAGTTTATAGCTTCAATACGATGATGTTACAGCTGTGGGAAAATCATGCGCCTATAGTGGAGCGTCGATGCGTGGGGGCGCCGCGGCCGTG
This sequence comes from Aproaerema taeniolella, assembly GCA_949987775.1. Taxonomy (NCBI): domain Eukaryota; kingdom Metazoa; phylum Arthropoda; class Insecta; order Lepidoptera; family Gelechiidae; genus Aproaerema; species Aproaerema taeniolella. The sequence goes on along the minus strand of OX465242.1, from coordinate 24,858,353 downwards.
GCTGACCGGTGCCGTGCGGCGCGCTATGGTGCTGCGCGAGCGGGCCGGCCAGCGCGCCGCCACCGCGCCGCCCCACTCGGCAGCGCGCCACTACCATAGACAGCTGCGGAACCACGTAACTGCTATGATGAGAGCTGAAAAACAGGCATGTTTTACGCGCGAAATAATAATTCACCAGAAAAATCCAAAGGCAATGTGGAAAGGCATCAGAAAATGTATAGCTACGAAAGAACTTACTAGTGATATACCAGAGCATCTTAACGATCCCAACGAAATAAATACGAAGCTTTTGGAGCTTCCAAGGACTGGGCAGGTTCCGGTAGGTTTAATTCAACATTATTCAACCAGTATATACTCAAAGCAAGTTGAAAAATTCGACTTTAAATTAATCGATGAAACTCAGCTTTTGAAAATTATCAAACAAATAAAATCAAATGCCGAAGGAATCGATGGTATCTCTGTAGAGATGATAAAGCACACCTTGCCTCGTACGACACCTGTATTATTAAATATTATAAATAGTTGTTTGTTGGAGAGTTACTTTCCTGCTTGCTGGAAATGTGCTGTCGTAACTCCGATACCTAAAAAGGAACAGATAAATGACTACAAAGATTTACGTCCGATAAGCATACTCCCGGCTTTCTCGAAAATATTGGAGAAAATTATGAATAATCAACTGAACGCATTTTTTGAAGGTGAGCGTGTCATACCTGGAAATCAGTCTGGATTCCGAAAGGGGCATAGCACAGAGACGACCTTACTCCAAGTTACAGACGATATTTTAAAATCACGAGATGAGGGTCTGGTATCAATATTGGTATTACTCGATTTTAGCCGCGCCTTCGATTGCCTTGATACGGATCTACTTTTAAGCAAGTTGCAATATTATGGGTTGAGTAGTGAGGCTATTCATCTCATGAGTAGCTACTTGAGAAACCGCCAACAGATCGTTAAGTGTACGAACATAGAAGGCAGAAGTACGTATTCCACGGCTCTGGATGTGACTCGGGGCTGTCCGCAGGGGGCCTGCATCTCGCCGCTTCTGTACGCGGTATACACAGCCGACCTGCCACGCTGCGTGACGCGCGTGCGCTGTCATATGTTCGCCGACGACACGCAGCTGCTGCATGCCTTTCAGCCAGAAGACACGCCGCGAGCGCTGCAGATTATCAATGAAGATCTGCAGCGGGTATGGAATTGGGCACAGGACAACGCTCTCGCTCTTAATGCCGGAAAGACAGTTGCTATGATGTTTGGAACTAAAAACGCAATTGATAAAGTAATTGCTCAAAAACCTGTCATTTATTTGAATGGCACGAGGGTTGAAGTAGTAAACTGTGCTAAGAACTTAGGGTTATACTTAGACTCTCAATTAAATTTTGTACAGCATGTTAACACCAAAATAAAATGTGCAATGTATAAATTAAAATCACTATATAAGGCGGGCTCATTCCTTAACACCGAAACGAGGCGTCTTCTATCCGAGTCTCTGATTTTGTCACAGTTCAACTACTGCAGTAGTGTCTACGGGCCGTGCCTACAAGCGAAAACTAGCCGTAAAATACAAAAAGTTCAAAATTCATGTATCAGATTTTCTGAGAGGCTTTGTCGTCGGGATAGAATCACGCCAGTTCTCAACAATTTGAATATCTTAAATATGGACGCAAGGAGAGACGTACAGCTGGCATGCACCGCATACAAGCTGATGACATCGCACGCGCCGGCGTCACTCGCTGGGCGGCTGCGGCTGCAGGGGGCGGCGCGCGGCGGCCGGCGGCGCGAGCGGCGGCAGCATGTGCTGACGCTCGCGTTGCCGGTTTGCCGCACAGCAGCTGCTCGAAAATCTTTCAGCTTTGCTGCCGCAAAAGTCTGGAACGACATACCTCCTCCCATCCGTGCTGTGGAGACGTATCGCCGGTTCAAAAGGTGTGTGAAACTTTTGTTATTAAATACTCAAAAAAATTTTGAAGACCTGGTTTGTCCCAAAAAAGATAGGTTCCAAGTCAAATTTTAAATTCTAAATGTTGCATAAAATTAAATGTAATGTATGTTGTCATTTATGTATGGACTTAAATTTATTAATTTGTGTCATTCCTTACTTATCCAATTTTTAGTTCACTTCCCTCTTTGTGACTCAGGTTGGGCTTAAAATCAGCTTGCTGTGCCCACACCCTTTCCACCCTGCCTTTCTAAAGCTTGCTATATTATATTATGTATGTGTTTATATTGTGTGTGGAATAAAGAAATTTGTATTTGTATTTGTATCAACTTTCAGGCTCCTAGCCGGCGGAGATACCTAGTAACAGACGTTTAAGGTTTTTCACCTTAATTTTATTTTTAAGAACGTTTAAAATTCTCAGTGATTTACTGGTACTGATTGACCATAGAACTCGCACTCAAAGCCTAAATTAAGGGGTCAGTCTAGGATAAATCCTTCATTAATCTGCTTTACTGACATTTTAGTGTTGTACCATATGATAGCATTGTCAAGAATAATTATTTAACAATTAGTCCTTGCGGAGTAACACACTACACCAATGAAATGGTCTTTACGAAACTGGATGATTGGGAACAAGAGTACACCATATTTATGAAGTTAACTGATGTAAGTATTGTTCTAAGATAAAAAAAACGACATTAGCAGACTTTACAACCCACATAAATTATTTTGGCACTTTAATTATTTCTTTCGGATCGAACCAACATCAATAATTACAGACAAAACCTGTTTTTACCCGACTGCCAAAGAAGGAGGGTAATGTTTTTCGAGTGTATGTAAGTATGTATGTATGTCTTTTCCTTTGTGACCTCCTGTAGCCTAAACGGCTTGATGGATTTTGATGTATGAGGTATCGTTAGATTTGTCTTGATTACGGGAGTGTCATAGGATACATTTTATCCTAAAAGTCCCACGGGATAAAGACATAATAATATTTTTTCTAAATTTCCCTTTTTTTAGTGTGCAGTCGGGTATTTTGTTTTTTAAAAAGAAGCGTATTATCTAAAAAATATTTCAGTAAGTGACGTACTCGTCTCGACCTACTTTATTTTTCTTACTGTAACTTGACCATCTAGCTGTAATCGACGAGTTAAAAACAGTTCTCAATGCATCACGAAATAAATAATAATGCCGGGTATGGGTCGTGGTCCAGCTGCTTCGTTCACCTGGGTGAACCATGGGCACTATTTTTTGCCGGTGGTCCACCTCTGTTCATCTGGGTGGACCACGGTCACTTTTTCTTGCCGGTGGTCCACCTTTATAATAATATACTAGCTTTTGCCGCGGCTTCGCTCGCGCACAGAACTTTTTTAGTCACCCATTTCATTCTCTAAATCTATGACTTTTGAATACACGAGTTTTTATGTTTTGCAGTGTTCTAAATTCAGTTCCTAAGTTTGAATGGAAAATAAACTTTTTTTTTACATTTTAACTCGAAACATTGAAAAGATATAGGTATCTTAAAGCAAACGAACCAACATTTGATTCGTAATTTTTCACAAATCAAATTTAAAGCAAATTTAAGGGGTCGAAATGAGTTTAATAAAATTAAAAAGGTAACGTTTTGAAACCCTTACTGATTCGTCAACGCCAAGCTGAAGCTCTTAGACTTAGGAAGCTGCAATTTTTTACATGGGCTTAATAAGAAGGGGAAAGGTTAAGGAAGGTTACTCTGTCGTGAAATCGTATTAAAGCGACTACAGCACCCGATAAAGGCAGCACACATAGGAATAGTGCCATCTCCGTCTCTCAACAGGCCTGGGCCGGCAGTGCGAACAGTGTCGATACACGAAGTTTACGGACTATGAAAGCGTGCATGCGTAAAAATATGTTCGAAAGTTAGAAAAATGAGATTTATGGAAAGGTAACAGCTTAAATCGAAAAATGCGTTAACTACTTATCGAGAGTGTTCAATTACGAAAATTTTGATAGCAAATTCAAGTTCCTGTGTGCATTTTACTATCGTTTTTACAACTTAAAAGATACATAATATTGGTATTTAGAGGTGACTTTGTGAGCTTTTTCTATCGAACCAAAAGTACTGAATCATGTTTTCAGCAAACTACTTATCTAGTTTATGTCCTGAATATTACCGTAGTTTTTTTTTCTTCGGTTTAATGCAGTGCGTCATGCTTATCTACGCATCATAAAATCGTGATTTAGGTGCTGTAGTCGCCTTAATGTGAAGTCGTAAAACATGTATTTTTTGGTTTGATTTAAATTATTATTTGTATTTTTTTAAATATACGGTGCTGTATATTTTTTTCTCTATACTAAATTTCCACCCTCATGTTTAAAGTAAAATTACGAAAATAAAAGAAACTTTGTTAGGTTTCAGGGTTTTGTATTGGCGTTCATGTGTTAGTAAGTGGAAATTTTCATTCTAATTTAGATTTTCAAAAATGTCGAAAGGTCAGGACGTAGTAATGTACGCCCAATCATTTTGTTTCTGTATACAGACTTTGAAACCCTTATCATGCCGGTCAATTTCAAAAAATTACCTCTTCTTGTTTAAATGACAAAAAAAGCCTTTGCAAAAACTTTCAGCTTTATTCCTGAGTCTGAGGGCTGAGGGCTTCCTTGATGAAAATTCAGGACCTCGCAAAATGTGTTCGTTTAAGTATATTCCGTGAAGTTTATAACGTAAAATATGTTTTTCTCCATACAAACTAAGAGCCCCCATTTCACCCTCTTTTGGAGGAGAATTTAATTATAAGTTATAATAATTATGTTTCTGTTTCATTTATTATTATTATTAAATAAGTATAATTTGGGGCCAGGTGGACCCCGGCCCATAAACATTTTCAAATTGCATGTTACTCATCATTTCGGTGGACCACCGGCAAAAAAAATAGTGCCCGTGGTCCACTCAGGTGAACGGAGCAGGTGGACCACGACCCCGCCCATAGGCCCTGGCAGAAAATCAGCGTTTAAAATGCTGTGCAGCATATAAGTTGGGTACATTTTTTAATGACGTATCATTAATTAAGTTTTGCTTTGTACGTTTTTGTAAGCATGTTGAAAGTGTTGTATGATCACGATATGTAGTGTAAAATTTTAAAAATCTCTTATTCTATACACCCAAATTGAAAAAAAAAACTTTTGCTTTTAATACGTTGCTTCAACTAAGAACCGAACCCAGGAACCGTTAAATTAAGAGGCATCGGCGATTAAGGCAAGTAAGTGGGTATTTGGGTGATTTTAAATTAGTTAGCAAAAACTAAGCATCTGAATCAGCCCATTAAACCGAATGACTTTTTCCCAGCAACGTAAGAAGAAGTATGAAAAAAAAAGTCTACTTTCCATGCCTTTGTATAAAAAGACCCCTAAACTTTCGTTAGCTAATTTAAAGTCAGTCTAGTTTTGAACAGGTATTTTCGTCTATTTCAGATCAAATTTTTCAAAGTATACAGGTATTGGAAAGCTTTTTACGTGTGGAGAAAATCAATCATTTTTAGAAAATACAGCAAGTTGCGTGCGAAGATAAAGAAAAACTTATTTATTCTTACACCTGTTTTGGGTAAAGCTTTGCTTGATATTCAAGCAATGGTTTGTGAAATGTACATGAAAAGCTTCGCTGATCTTTCTAGGGACATGGACACGGCTTTCTTCTATTTTATTGAATGTCAGGTAATTTATACTCAATTTATACAGCGGTGATAGCCCAGTGCAGCGGTGATAGCCCCGTTGGTAATGAGCCAGACTTATAATCGGAAGGTTGCGGTTTCAAATCCTGGTGTGGGCCTGTACCACTAAATTCGTCTTTTCGGATTTATATACGGATTTCTAATTATCACTTGCTCAACGGTGAAGGAAAACATCGTGATGAAACACGCCCGTCCAAGAAAATTCATTTTCGAAAGACGAGCGGTCCGGTCCACCAACCCGCATTGGGCCAGCAAAAATATTGTATGAAAAACCTATTATTACAAAGAGGAAAGATTTGTATTTTTCTATGTAACGAATAAACTTTAAACTACTGGACCGATTTCAAAAATTCTTTCACCATTAGGATGCTACATTATCCTTGAGTAACATAGGCTACATAATTTTCCCGGATTCCCACGGGAACGAAGTCACGAGCGGGATTTTGTATGTTTGTATGTTACGAATAAACTTAAAAACTACTAGACCGATTACAAAAATTATTTCACCATTAGGATGCTACATTATCCCTGAGTAACATAGGCTACATAATTTTCCATAATTCCCACGGGAACGAAATCCCAAACGGAAAGCTAGTGTGAAATAAAATAATTAGTCCGCCATATTGGCTGGTCCACCATATTGGTTTAGAGCATTGATTCCCAAAGTGGTCCAGGTGGACCCCCAGGGGTCCACGGGAAACTCGATGGGGGTCTACGTTGGCGTGACAAAAAAATGGGGGTTTACCTTTCGTAAGCGGGGTCCACGAAAATTTATCTGGTTTCGATAGTGAAGCACTAAAATTATTTATCTTTAAATAAAATTATCTATCTCTAGAAATAAGCAGTGCCTGTTGTGTTTTCTCTCTCTTGTATGTTTATTTTTGTATGTATATTGTGTATAATAAACAGTAAATAAATAAAGAAATAAAATAAGTGAGAATTGATTGGTTCCTTGTGCTCTGAGAAGATGTCAAAAGAGTAAAGTTGGATGGAATTACATTTTTGATCGGCTAACTTTTTAGACATCCACTCACAGAACAATCAATTAACTAATCAGTTCTCACTTTTTTTTCGAAAACTGTAAATTCGTAGTTACAACTCAGCCACAACGCAAGTAGTTAGATCTAAATCTTCACACATGTTGTCGAGTTTTGGGAATATGGTAGAAATGTAGCTGCAGGGGGTCCACCGGAACCAGCAAAATTTTGAAAGTGGTCTATGAGAAAAAAAAGTTTGGGAACCTCTGGTTTAGAGTGACATCACTTAGATAACCATAAGACTTAAAATATGGGGATCTCATCCAGTCAACGGTGATAATGGACGGCCGGTTTGGTCGAGTGGTAGTGACGCTGCCTCTTGATCGGCGGGTCCTGGGTTCGATCCCCAGTCGGGGCAAATATTTATGTAAAAAGCAGATGTTTGTTCTCGGGTCATGGGTGTTTGTGTTTGTCTTTATGTGTGTTCCAAGGGACCCACGACACAAGGGAAATCCTTAGTGTGGGCCTTTGAGTGTGTAGCGTTTATTTATTATTTATTTATTTAATGTTTGTAATAACTTGAACTTTTCAATTTAGTTCAAACAACTGGAGTACGTACGACAGAAACTAGAAGAGTATCGTATTGTAGTGCTGGAAGTGCTTCAGCAAGCGTGCCACACGGCACTATTCAATCAAGGATTCACATACGACGACCGTTACGTGGCGCCTTTCCAAATGGTCAGGGGAAAACCTACCGGTGGTATGACATACACCGAAAAAGCTAATAAAAGAAAATATTGTGAGAGACTTGCCTGGTAAATAACAAAACTTTTCCAAGCTTTCGATTAATTAGTATTAGTTGATCTACACACATTTACTAACATTTGTATACAATCATCGTTACTTTCATGCTACTTTCAACTTAGAACGTGCCAGCTGCCAACTCTTCCCAGGTTTACTGTAGAAGCCAGTAAGTGGGACGCAGAAGTTGTATTGTGGGCGAATGACTGACCGCCTGTCACCACTCTCATGTTTCCATTTAGTGATTGTTTATAAAAAAAAACTAGTTACACTTACATGACGTTCTTCCTACCCTGAAGGGGATTATAGGCGTGAGTGTGTGTATGTATCGTCGTACTTATTGGGTAAAAGGTACTATATTTATTACTACACCATTTGTAAAAAAATCTCTGGGTTTTTGCAATTTGTTATTTTAATTTGTAGGAGTATTAAATATGTGCCATTAATTGTGCATAATAAGTGTGAATCATTTATGTTTTAATTTGCATACAAACCTACATACGCTCACGCCTATGATCCCTAGCGGGGTAGGCAGAGCGTCAGTGGTTCTGGAACCACTTGATGCCACGTTTGACATAAATTCTGAGGGTTATTAGATGAAACATCTTATACAATAAAATTGGAGGTCCTGATTCACTGACTCATCAACGCCCAGCCCAATAGACCTAGAAAGCTGAAATTTGGCAAAAGTTGTATTTTATGATGAAGGCAAGCACTAAGAAAGGATTTTTCCAAATTCAACCCCTAGGGGGGTGAAATGGGGGCTCAAAGTTTGTATGGAGAAAAAAAATTTTTTGGACACCCTAACTCGACACTTCGTCAAGAAATACATTGAAGCAAATAAACGGACACGTGTTTCGCGATTTTTCGAAAATCATCCCCTAAGGGTCAAGAATGAAATGTGTGACTAAAAGAGTTCTTTGCGCGAGCGACGCCGCGGGAAAAAAGTGAGAGATTTCGCCCAGCATACAAAAAACCCTATGTAGGTCAGGACAGCTGAAACATGTCGCCCGGAGAGATCTCGCATATTCAGGTCGATAGCAAATACAAGCAAACTTTCATCGTTTGTGACGGTATACTTTCGCCAAAAAATCAAAAAAATATGGTTCAGCCAGCCGGATTTTTCACTTTTCGATCACATCAGATCTCAGCTCCTGAAGGGTTTTCGAGATTCGTTCCTGATCATAAAAAATGTGACGCCTATGTGACAGAAATCTAAACTATTTTGTGGTGATCTGTGGTGGATTTATTACCGTGTGGTGATCGGTTGAGAATAACAGCACCCCATCTCTTTCCGTGGATGTCGTAAGGCGACTAAGAAAACAAAAATGAGACCTGCCTCCTAGTAATCCATCCCAGGCAACGCCCCTTCATTTTTTTCTGAGTCTGAGGTGTCGTCCTATGTCTCATGCGATGTGGTAGGCTCTGTAAAGGGCCGTCTGGTTCGCGACCACCCTCCTACCGAAGTCCGTCGCCAAAAAGATTGCTGTGTTCCATCGGATGCAAAAAACTCAAAACGATAACATTGCTTACTCTTTTTATCCCCAAAAGTATACAGATAATTTTTTTAATTGAAGGACTATCTTACAAAAGAAATAATTAGGGAGTACCAGTGCCTTTATAGACATTTTCTGGGCTAACTCGATTCATCGTCAACCTCATCTTTGACCTTTATGGTCAAGATTGAGGTCAAGAGTTAACTCATCTTATAATAAAATAAAATAAACTAATTTCATCCATCGTGATGCAATACTTTTGTAGAAATCTTGAAAAACAATGGTCCAGTCAGCCTTATATCCGACTGGCTGAACCATTTGTTTTTCGTCGATTTATCGCTAACTAATGCGTTTCACTCTGAACTTTTTTGATCAAAGGAATGTGATGGGAATGTGACAGGATACCAAGCAGGTTTGAACGCTTGTAACGCATGCATTTTTGAGATACTCCAGAATACTAAATGGTTCAGCTGGAAAAAGTCAGGCCAGTTGAACACCAAACGTACATATCAACCAGCGCCTGCCCTAAAATTCGTTCCCATGGGAACTCCGTGTAATCTCTTTTAGGTAAGCTTCCACAATAATTTAAAATGGTCATTGCAAAATTTCAAACTTATAGCTTCATTAGTTTTGATTTTAATCGCCTAGTTTGTAAAATGTGCACTTTTAAAAATTTCCCCCTGCCCATACTTACCCCCTGGGAGGGGTAGGACCCTTAAATTTTGGTAGGACTCGGCAGATCCTCATTTCTAGTGCCAAGATAAAGTTATAAACAAAGTTTCAATGATGTACATATTTCGCCGCTAAACAGACATTTTTAGTCTTACTTTACCCGTGCTATTTAGATCACTAAAATTATATGTATTAACAATTATAATAAACAATACTATGTCATCCTTCAATATCACCTAATAAGGTACACTTTTAGACGATAAATTATATTGCGCAATGAAAATATTGTTATGATGTCTTAATGCGGCGTACGGCGCCATTATACTGGTTACACGCCGCATACAAGAGGATAATATCGAAGAATGATTTGGCAGTGGTAGAAACAGGTGGTTCAGCTGGCCTGACTCTTTCCCGCTGAACCATTTAGTTTTCTGGAATATCTCAAAAAATGCATGCGTTACGGGCGTTCAAACCTGCTTGGTATCCTTTCACATTCCCATCATATTCCTTAAATCATTCATGCAGAGTGAGACGCATTAGTTAGCGAGAAATCGACGAAAAACAAGTGGTTCAGCCAGCCGGATATCAGGCTGGCTGGACCATTGTTTTTCAAGATTTCTCCAAAAGTATTGTATCACGATGGATGAAATTAGTTAAGATTTCTCACATACTCGTACTCGTCACATTCCTTTTAATCAGGAACGAATAAACCCTTCAGGAGCTAAGATCTGATGTGCTCGAAAAGTGAAAAATCCGGCTGGCTGAACCATGTTTTTTTATTTCTTGGCGAAAGTATATCGTCACATACGATTTGCTATCGACCTGAATATATGAGATCTCTCCGGGCGACACGTCTCAGCTGTCCTGACCTACATAACACTCTCGCGTCCCTGTTACTGACTTTTACAGTATGCCGGTAGGAGTTGGCAGCTGGTAAATTCTAAGCGTTTCGTGGTTAATTTGCAGATATAAACAATTGGTACTTTAATGTTTTTATGGACGCTTTGCAGCTTTATAAAACTCGCTGACTACATCACGAATTACATGTTGTACCGTCTAACAAACCGATCTAATTATATGATGGCTGATATGCTTCGTGCCCATGTTGAATTTACCCCTTCCAAGGAACTTTTGGAAGGAAAAACGGTAGAGGAAGTACTCGAAGTTATTCCTCGACCTGTAGAAAAATGCAAGGTAAAAACATTCATAGTCATTCACGTATGTACTGGTAATTTTATCTCTCCCCCATTAAGTAATCGGCATCTAATTACATTCTTGTTAAAAACTTGGCTATATTTTCGTAACTCTAAAATTATTATTTTTGTATCACCTTCGACGTAAACAGCTATACCATTTATGTTAAAATATAGCTAACAATCATCTCAATCACTTCGCATCAAAATCGGTGCATTTATTTGGAAGCTACGATGCCACAGACAGATACACACATATACACGCTAAAAAGCCTTTTGATATTATGTCTTAATACATATAATAAAACTCGTGCACCGAAATGTTAAGTGTCAGGACATATATATGTGTACATATAGGTACTGGGTGAAAAAGAACCTCCTAGCTATATTCAAATTCCTGAACCAGTATCACTCAAAGAACACATTTGTGGAAAAAAATATTTTTTTTCCATAATTTTTCAATGGGAATAGTTCATTTTTTGCCTAAACGTAGACATTACTCCTACACCAGGCACGCGAGGGGTGCGGGTAGCGCTCGGGGGGTGCGCCCGAGTGGTGTCTACGTTTAGGAAAAAAAACAAACCCCCTCCCCCCCCCTAAAAAAAAAGTGTTCAGTAAGTGATACTGGTTCAGGATTTTCAATAAAGCTAGGAGGTTCTTTTTCAACCTGTATTAACGCCCCTCTTTGTGTCGGGTATTAAAAATTTGATAATTAGATACCTAATTGATGTAAATTATGCACACCTATCACGATATTAACCGATAAATAATGAAAGCATTTTCGTACTGAAAGTATATGATACCTTCAATTATTATCATTTTAGTGGGCTTTGTTTCAAGTCGATGCCTATGTTTTGCCCAGCGGTGAAGTGACTTTGACTCCAAGTGCAGAAATAATTGCTACATATATGGAGAAAGTAACCAACTACTGGGATCAATTCATTAGGGAATTTCACAACTATTTGAATGACGAAAGCCTCCAAATATTTATTCAACCTACTATAATGGGCAAACAAGTGGAATGGTCTGCTGGCGAGTCACCTAACCTGTACTTCCTCATGAATCAAGACAAGAAAATGCTTGATAACATCGCATATATACACTTTGCTCACATGAATGCGTTTGAATGTGTTAACCTGTTCCTAAAAAGGATGGAGCCGTTCATGGAAAATTATAAAGAAGCATGTGAAATGGATGTAGAATCCATAAAGAATGAGAGAGAACTTTCTGTGTTCAAAACTCTTTGCGATAAACTCATGAAACAAATAGATTCCATAGAAGAAGTAGTGAGCTACCAACCTTTGGGAATTATATTCTTAAATCTGTGTCCATTCCAAGAACTATTCAGACCGCAGCCAAGACGATTGTACGATGTTGTTGTGGCTATTACACCAGAGTAAGAGTTTTTTTTATACGAGAATTTTTCGATTTTATAATATGTACCTACTTGCAAAAATATAATTTAAAATTGTTTTATTAAAGACTCTTTTTAATTTAGTTGATTTAGGTTATGTTTTAGTTTCTAATTTTTTCTACGGCTTCTACGATGTATTTAAATATTTCATGCTGTTTATTTATTAAATAACTTAAGATCTTTTATAATACTTACACTTATGTTATTAACAGAATCGGACGGGAATGTATTGACGAGGTCGTGTCTGGTATAGAGTCTATTTCGGAGGACATCACTAAGGAGCCCATCACATCTGCCGAACTGGTGGAATTCAACTTCATGCTGGATGGTCTGGAGCCTAGAATAGCACAACTAGAAGAACGACTCGAATACCTCCGCGAACTCTATGACCTTATGGGAGAGTTCAACTGTCCAATACCACCGGATGATATGAACGAGTTTATGGGTAAGATTTTCACAAATAAATAAATAAACGCCATACACTCAAGGCCCACACTAAGGTTTTCCCTTGTGCCGTGGATCCCTTGGAATACACATAAAGACAGACACGAACACCCATGTCCCGAGAACAAACATCTGCTTTTTACATAAATATTTGCCCCGACTAGGAATCGAACCCAGGACCCACCGATCAAGAGGCAGCGTCTCTACCACTCGACCAAACTGGCCGTCAACTATAAGCGCCGTTCTTCTATTATTTTAATTTTATTTACAAAAGTTTCTTATCCGCTGGTGGTAAGTTTGAAATTAGAATAAAATTAGATACGAGCTGAGAGAACGGACTGTCTACTTTTGTTGTTAGCCTATGTTGTCCAAATGCTGGTCAAAAGTTTCGCCTTTCTATTTCATCTGTCCCGAGCGAAAGTTAGTCTTCGCAGCAATAATCGTTTAAGTCGTCAAAGAAGTCATACTTACCACCGGAAACTACCTCAACCTCTTTCGAGGTCTACATCCATCTTCATTCAATTGATTAACATGCCGTTAAATTTCAACACGTCAATACAAACTTATTTCAAATTTTCAGGACTAAGTGTTCAATTGGGAACGCTGAGAACTAACGTAGATGCTCGTCTAGAAACACGAGGCAAGCTCGCAGGAATGTTTGCAAGTCAAATCGGGAAAGATATTATGGATTTGATGATGGAGGTAAACGAGCTACGAGAAGAACTCGAGGTAAGCGACGTTGTTTGGAGTATTAGGTGCCTTTAACTACTGCTGTGGTTAACTGGTAAGTGTCAAAGTCCAAGGAGGTCATCGGATTGAAATCGAGTAACGCGTAATGTTAAAACACTTTGTCTCTCGAGGCGGGCTGAATGATTTACTGCCGTACTCAGAGACGTCAATTTAAGTTAAGAAGTAATTAAATGTCATGCTATCCTTGTTTACATCAACAAGAATGAAAGAGACAACATCAGAGTTTAATAGTACTTAACTTTAATTGACGTCTCTGAGTACGGCAGTAACTGTCTGAATATTTTAATAAACAAGTTTTTGACTCCCGACTACGTTCGTAAGGAAAAAATTGTAAATATCACTCACCAGTCCGCCCAACTATCTGTGTAAAAAAACAGTTAATCTGATGCTCCATTATGTCGTGAAAGAAGGGCAAACAAGCGTACAGACTATCTGTGGTACAGAGAAACAAACAAAGACACAAACAAGCAATTATTTAAAAAGATTAAAATCATACGAGATCGAATAGCACTTCTATCTGCTTAAAATAGGGATAGATGCTCGAACGTATTTTTTATTAGTTATTAATTGGTGTTGGGAAAACTCAAAAATGCAGAATCCAGACTCACTGTTTCATCAGTCCAAATCAATAAGCTGAACAATAGTTATTTTTATTTGAATTTTGAATTAAAATGTTGCACAATGGTCATAGTATTAACCGTGTAAACTATGCATAAAGAAAGATTTTTCAAAATTCCCACGGGAACAAAGTCCCGAACGTCCTCTGGTTGTTAAATAAAAATCAAGCAACCAATGTAATTTCTTTTATTCTACTCAAAATGTAATCAAATTAACCAGCAGAGAATAAATAGTACATTATGATACAAGTGTGCTAAGTTTGATATTACATTAGAGTTCGGCTCGGGCTCAACGGAGCCGAGAATGTAATATCCAATGCGCAATCGTGTCATAGGTACGACTTTTTTCAAAACATTTGCGAGGAAAGAAATAAATATAAACTTTACTTTGATATTGGCGGCAACAAACTATCACTTGCATGTTGCGCCTCGGAATTGTATTTCTGGCGGTGTACCCACGTCGGTTTCCTGTTCTGCACTTGAAGAAGACATTTTTTGTGTTGTATTTCTGCCTATAATCACAATCTGATGAATACAAATCTGATGATGAATACTCACACAATCTGATGATGAATACTCTTTTTTTACGTGTTTTGCGGGAGAAAAAGAATCTTTTAGGGTTATAAATTCAAATATAAAAACTGTGACTAAAAGAGCTCTTTATCCCCAATTTTCAGTGAAAAAAGAAGGTTTCTAGAGGGGGAATGGTATAAAAGGATTTTGTAACTTTTCTTCCCTGCTACCCTAGCGTGCACAATAAGAAATTTTTCTCATTGAGAGCATACACTTCTGCATCGACACAAGGAAAAGGGGCCCTTTTGTTTATTGAAACTTTCAATTCTCTTGCATTTAAAGTTTAGTGAATCTGTCAGCGTAAATTGTATTTTATCGAATGCAAAAGAAATCTATATAGTCTAGTCGAGAAGTGAGTTTTCTGCAAAATATATTTCCAGGTCTCTTAAAAATATGGCGTTTGTTGCATTTGATTCAGAATTAAAGTCTGAGAAAGAAGTTTTTTTTTCTGGAATTAAAAATTGCAATTGTTATAAACAATCAACTTAAAAAATATTGGATGATTCTTCTTTGTTGTGTTCCTTATTGTCACGACCAGGTTTATATTCTAAAAAAAAAATCCATCGCGACAATTCCCACGGGAACGAAGTCGCCGGCGGACCGCTAGTGCTAAAAATCACGTCGATCTGTTTCTCTGCCTTGACATAGAGGAAGACCAAACAAACAAATAAACAGGATTTAACATTTCCGAAAACTTTACTGTAAATATCTTCATTATTTTTAGTCTCCATGGTTTTGCGATGAAAGTTCGGATATGGAAAAAGTCCTAGAAGCATTGGGCGAACTAATGACAAAACTTCAAGCCTGTGCTGCAAGAGACAAGCAGATACGAGAATGGCAAAAAATATTTAAGGTGATCGCAGTTGATTGTAAAGATTCTTTAAGCATAGAAAAAAAATTAGTTATGGCTTGAAAAACGTAACATCTGTTTCTCTTTTATCATGTCTAAGGTAGACTTGAAGAGATCCCTTCAGGGATAAGTCCGCCTTTGCACATCTATGTTTCTTTTGTATTAGTCTCTAAGAGTTTTCAATAAAGAGTTTCCATACATTTATAGTTATGGAAAGCAGGCACAAATCATTAACAGTTTTACTTTTTATTGGCCGTTAGAATTCCTTTGTGCAGATTCTACTAAAATAAAATGGAATAAGGGCTATGTGGTCGTTTAATGGACCACATAGCCCGTATTCTTATGGGGGGATATTAGGCTCAACCAGTTCCGCCTAGGTTAAACTAGTTTCTCCTATCGACCATAGGACGGACCAGTTTAGCCTAGTCTGTACCGGTTTATCCTATCGCGTAAAGGATGAACTGGTTTGGCCTAGGAAAAACCAGTTTGTCCTAAAATCGGGTTTGGCCGGTAACATATATATTTTTTAATTGTATGTTCACCGATTTCTCCACCAATTATGGACCGATTATCAAAATTCTTTTTTTGTTCGAAAGAGTATATTCCAGAGGTGGTCTCATATAAATTTTATCGACAATGATTTACGTTTTTTAACGTGAAAATTATTTTAGTGCCTATCTATACATCTGATACGGTTTCTGGTTTTTTTTTTTACAGCAGGTGCTAATAACGTTAAAAGTTTTAATGTACCACGCACTTATCAATTTCAGATTCCACCAGCGAGGCTAGAAACTCTTGACGAAACTCTTAACAACGTCAAACTCAAACAAAGTCTTTGGAAGTCTTCTAAGGAATGGATGGACTTGTATCAATCTTGGTATGGCGATCGTTTAAAACTATGAACAATTTTAAAAACGAGCCAACGAGCAGTGATACCATTAAATTAATTTTTTTTAAATCACGGTTCATCGAAAATTCACCTCGCATATTCCGGGCCAATTTTCATTAAATTATACACTCACGCCTATAATCCTTATGGGGTAGGCAGAACGCCAGGTGATTAAACAACCACGACATTCGCTCTGAGGGTTATATGAGTATGGTGGTGATGGATTGTTAGCCTTTCGCGTACCATACAGCAAAACACTCGCATCCCATTCACTGGCTTTTACAATATGCCTGGGAAGATTTGATAGCTGGCACATTCTAAGTTTTTCTTTCACTCCCAGTTTTGGTTGTAGTTTTTTTACCAGCCCATAAACGTCCCCATCGAGGGGCACGGGCCTCCCTTCGAAACATGAAGGGGATTTAGGCCATATAGTCCCAATGCGAGTTGGTGGACCGCTCGTCTTTCGAAAATGAATTTTCTGGGACGGGCGGGTTTCATCACGATGTTTTCCTTCACCGTTGAGCAAGTGATAATTAGAAATCTGTACATAAATCCTAAAAGACGAATTTAGTGGTACAGGCCCGCACCAGGATTTGAACCCGCAACCTTCCGATTACTAGTCTAGCTCATTGCCAACTGTGCTATCACCGGTTGTAGTTTAATATCAGTATACAGGTCTTTAGGTATCTCTCTTTCAACCTCTCGGGTGGTTAATCAGTCCATGAAACTGAGCAACTTCCCCAAGGAACATAGGTCAAAATACGAAAAATTTTTGGTCCCCCATACACAATATGCTGATGAAGTTTGTTGGGTTTTGTAGACAGGAACAGGGTAAATGAGGAGAACCAAATATTCGGAGGCACATTTTCTATTAAACAATGTCCAAATACAAAATGTGACCTGCGTGGCGGGCGAGAGACCACTGACGTCACCTCGTCCAACTCTACTGGAAGTGGCAAATATGCTGAATTTACAAACGTGATTAGTTCATGTGATTAGTTCAAGTTTGTATGGGAACTCAAAATGTGGCAGGGCAAGACTATAATTTGATGTAAGCAAAATACATTTAGCGAGGCCCTCTGGTGGCGCAAGAAGCAATGTTATAAATTTAAAAAAAAAACGTTAAAAATACCGTTGAATATTTCATCTTCTAACATTAAAGCATATGAGAAATCCCCAAGTCTTGTCACTATGGGTTCCCCGTGATAGCAACGCATTGCCAACGAACATTGCTATACCAAATAAAATAAAAATGTCAGAGAGGCTTCTCCGTTCGTTCCCGCGATAGCAAAGCAACGCCAACAAATTTTGCTAGCCGTATATCAATTTATTTATAATTTTGTAACGAATACATTTTTATGTTAAGTAGTACTGTATAAATGCGTAAGACCCCTCGGACCGCGAGGCCGTAAGCGGTGGCCCACGTCGCCCACGCCTAATGCCGCCTCTGAGGTTGAAAGAGAGATACCTAAAGCCCTGTATTTGACGGCAGGTTTGGTCGAGTGCTAGTGGCGCTGCCTCTTGATCGGCGGGTCCTGGGTTCGAATCCCAGTCGGGGCAAATATTTGTGTAAAAAGCAGATGTTTGTTCTCGGGTCATGGATATTTGTGTCTGACTTTATGTGTGTTCCGAGAGACTCATGACACAAGGGAAAACCTTAATGTGGGCCTTCGAGTGTATAGCGTTTTATTTATGTATTTAATATTTGTCACCTGGTTTCTGTCATGTTTGGTATTATAAATATGAAACGAAGCTAAGGAAACATCACTACTACTATTTTTTACGAATGCCACAAATTCCGCACAAAGTACTTTTAGTCACCTAATTATTAAGTGATATTGACAGTACACCCGGCGCCCGTTGATTCGATATTCTTTTTTCTAACAGGTATGAAGTGCCTTTCAACACACTCGATGTCGATGATATACAGAACACAACAATCAATTTTGGTAAAATATTTAACCAGCTCGATAAAGGCTTGCCACCAAATAAGATTGTGCCCAAATGCAAACGGACTATTGATTTAATCAAAGAGAAGGTTAGTGTTTACAAAACGAGAATATTATTTTGACGTTTGTACTTGTGAATGTTTTTAATACGACGCTAAGCAATACAAGATGGCGTCATTTTAAAAGCGATTAAAAACAATAAGTATCTTTTACTAACTATTGCTAATTACAAGGCAAGACTCTCACTTATAAAATCTCTATTACTTGCTCATTCCTATTTATGCATGCTCGAAAATTTGCAATATATTTTATCTCCACTCATCCACATTTTACCACTTATTTGGTTTGGATATCAATTAATAAAAAATACTATTTATTAACACTTTATTAGTGCAAGTTTTTATTTTATTATATTTGGAAATCTTACATTAAGTTAGATATTAGTTAACAAAAAGCCAATGACACATCCTAGCATCTCCGACAAATTTTGTGTTGCCAAACACAAAACAGTCAGGAAACACTATTTTAAAAATGCATATTTCAAACTTAGTATTCAAAGAACAAATGTACGTAAATGTAATTAATAAAAAATATAGTAATCCATTGCAACACTAAACGTATTATGGTATTTTCTAGATCACTACTTTATTGTCCTTAGTATGTACTTCTCATT
The DNA here is from genome assembly GCA_949987775.1 of Aproaerema taeniolella. Taxonomy (NCBI): domain Eukaryota; kingdom Metazoa; phylum Arthropoda; class Insecta; order Lepidoptera; family Gelechiidae; genus Aproaerema; species Aproaerema taeniolella. The sequence continues at coordinate 24,839,409 of OX465242.1, read as the reverse complement.
TCTGTTGACTACTTAACAAGGACCACTCGGGTCAGCATACACACATCAAAAAAAGTTTACGATCAGTAGCAAAATCAGGTGTATTCTTTAAAATATAAATTATTTAAAGAAACTGTTTACGTTTTATGATTTTATAATGAAAATGCACTAAGTAAATAAAAGAATCATTATTAATTATTTACTTTTTATTAACAAAAGCTAGGAAATGCAATTTTGGCTTAAATGTAATGTAATGAAAAATTTGAATTAATGAAAAAACAAACAAAATTTATTACGAAAAAATTAATAGTTAGTATAAAATGACTCCTCCCCTGGCTCGCACACATGCGGAAACCCTTCTGGGCATGCTAAGAATTAAGTTATCTAGCATTTCTTGTGGTAACCTGTCCCACTCTTCAATAGCAGCTGCCCTGATTTCTGACACTGTTCGCGGAGGTGGCTGACGGTTCCAAACAGCTCGCTTAAGAGCATCCCACGCATGCTCGATCGGGTTTAAGTCAGGCGAGCCGGCAGGCCAGTCTAACCTGGTGATGTCGTATTGCTGGAGAGCAGCATCAACACGTCCGTTTCGATGTGCGGGCGCATTATCATCTACCATTATGAATTGGCGCCCGTGGTTGATGCGGAATGGTCTGACGTATCCATCGATTGCAATCGTTTTGTACATGGCTCCGGTCATGGTGCCTTGATACGGGATTAAGGGCGTCCTAGCCCCAATCATTATCCCGGCCCAAAAGGACACTGATTTCCCGCCCTGCTGAACGGTTCCAGTGGCAGTTCTCTGCCTTTCAGAGTCACCAGGTCTTCTCCAGACACGGACACGTCGGTTATCTGGATGTGTACTGATTCGCGTTTCGTCAACGAAGAAGCAGTTCTGCCAGATGCTTTCGTCCTCAATTTCTTCATTTTGACGGAGCCTAGCCCATTGCAATCTGCGCCGCTTCCGTTGCTGTGAGTTCAGAGGTGCTCGCCAGGATCTCCTTGCTCGTAATCCAGCTTGGTGTAAGCAATTTCTAATCGTTTGGGTGCTAACTTCGCGGCCGGTGGCAGCTCGCAGCTCTGCTTTCATTTTAGTAGCGTTCATTGTTGGGTCACGGGCAGCCAGTAATCTGATATATCGCTTCTGAATTGCAGTAAGAACAGTTGGGCGACCACTGCGAGGTCGATCAGCTAAATCTTCCATGCCCTGATACCTCTCCAACGTGGTCACCACGCAGGATTGGGATACATGAACTCTGCGTGATATTTCCCTCGTGGAATAGCCTTCTCCACTTAAAGTTAGAATTCTGGCTCGTAAAACTGCAGTTAATCCTCTCGGCATCGTTACCAACTTAATTTTTTTTGAATAAATTGAAAATATTGATAAGTTGCGACTATGTCAGATTTCTGAATGAAAGCAAGCAAGGGTTGATTGTCTTTTTAAATGAAAAAACATTTGAATTACGAAATTATTTTATATTTAAATTTCATATTTTTAAATAAGGAATCAAAAGATAAAAAGTGATTAAGTTTTATTCTTCTACAATAAAAAATATTAGCACTTTTCCAAGTGATCGCAAACTTTTTTTGATGTGTGTATATAGGTACATATTATTTTGAAACTCATAACTTTGCTAAAGCAAAAAATATCCTACGTAGGTATTAGTGTTATTGGTTATCACTGAATCAGATGTTCACTACGACGTTATGCGACAAAACTCAATACATAGGTAGTAAGTATAATAGGTGCAATAACATAATCAATTTTTAGTTGCCAGTCATTGGATATCTTCGCACGCCGGCCTTGAGACCAAGGCACTGGGTTAGAATTGAAGAAATCCTAAAGACTAGATTTAAGCCAGAAGTAGTCATGACTTTGAAAATGTTTGAAGAATTAGGAGTTTTCAAGCACGCAGAAGAGCTGATGGAGGTGGCTGGCCAAGCCAGTTCAGAGGCCAGTCTTGAAGCTCTGTTGAAAAAAGTAAGAACAGCCTTTAAATAAGCGTTCTAATCTTTAGGTACTAAACAACTTCATCCAAGGAACCCATAAGATATACTCAAAGAAACGACTGCTTATACTAAGGGAAGGCAATCAGCTCATCGCTCTAGTTGTCTGGAGAAGCAAATTTTATTTTTATATTATGATATTTATGATCTATGTTCCTTGAGGAAAGTTGTTTAGTGTAGAGGGTTGAATTATCGCTAATTTAATGTCGCCCAACAATACTCTGCCATTACCTATACTATTCTGTAGGGTGGCTACATATATATCAGTATACAGGGTGTAAGTAATAGTTTAGCAAATAGTTACTTAAAAGGTGGAATACAATACAATAGGTACTCTTTATTGCACACAAAAACATAACAATAAAACAGAAAACAAATCTACTCATGTACCGGAAAAAAAATCCAATGGCAAATTATTCAGAATGATGGTTTAAGTTCAGGGTTCCAGTTTTTACTAAGTTTTCCCTTACATCCTGTATACAGGGCTTTATGTATCTCTCTTTCAACCTCTCGGGTGTTTAATCAGTCCATGAAACTGAACAACTTTCCCAAGGAACATAGGTCAAAATACTAGAAAAAAATTTTTTGAGTTCCCATACAAACTTCATCAGCAAGCATATAGCGCACATTATATGGGAGATCAAAATTTTTTTTTTCTTTTTTTGGCCTATGTTCCTTGGGGAAGTTTCCAAAGGAACAAAGGTCGATGTATGCAAAAAAAATTTGACTTCCCATACAAAATGCGCTATCAGCTGACGCAGTTTGTATGGGAACTCAAAAATTTTTTTTCTAGTATTTTGACCTATGTTCCTTGGGAAAGTTGTTCAGTTTTATGGACTGATTTACCACCCGAGAGGTTGAAAGTGACTTACCTAAAGCCCTGTATAAGCGAGTCACAATTAACATAGTTTATTTTATTTTTATCAAATTCATGACACTAAATAAAACAGATCCCAACACATGAATAAATTAAAACCTGTGTCGTTTAAAATAAACAGAATGTATGGACAGAGGCGTTTTAGTTCTCTCCCACTCGCTCCAGTTACTGGTGAGCCCAACCTCAGGTCGGTATGATAGTCCCTCACTAGCTGCCTCTTCACGGACCGCGTTATTAGCTCACTAGTGACACCTCGCATCGGTTCATTAGTTCAAATTAGTTTTATATCATAGAACATTCAGGTTACTTAAAATAAGTCAAAATTACATTAAATACATACAAATATATTCGCGCAGTAACCTCTTCCGTGACGACGCTGGTCGCATGGGTTGCCGCAGAACCAGAACGAGGGACTTGTCACCGGGGCAGCGTGCATTATTGCAGCCTTCACACCCACCGTGTATCACGACAGACGCGTCAGATCGCGGAATAGGTCCTGTACTACAACAAAAAATAGGCAAAGAATGAAAACCACACATACATTTTTAGTCTTCTGTAACTTGTTATTTAATTTTGGAACATTTAATGAAATGAAGTGTAATTTATTTTGATTAAAAGGTGGAAGAAATGTGGGCGGCCTTGGAGTTCCCGGTAGTGTTGCATAAGGATGCCCGCGATGTGTACGTTCTGGGTGGCCTTGACGAAATCATCGCAACTCTCGACGAGAGCAACATTCACGTCAGTACGATCCTCAGCTCCAGAAACTGTGGGCCAATCAAAAGCAGAGTCGAAGAATGGTCCAAAAACTTGGATCTGTTTTCCAAGACAGTGGTACGTATCGGGTGGCTTTAAGTTATGTACAGGCAGCAGCACGTCAGGTTACCCATTTGCACTACGAAAGCCGGCGCGGCGCTGTTACGAGCGAGATAAGGGCGACGTCACGGTCAACATGTATAGCCTGATGTGCTGCCGTATGTACCTACAGAGGGCCGTTCATCAGGTTACCACACGCATGCACTCTGTGTTGTTACGATAAGATCGGTTTTGCTACCTATGAAAATGGAGTAACCTGATGCGCTGGCCTCTACCTATTTAACGAAAATTAAGAATGTGAATTAGCTTTAGCTCACTAAACTTAACAACTTTTTCCTAGGAACATAGGTCAGTAAAAAATGTTGCCGCCATTTATGTATGTATCTTTACTTTTTATTATCTGTTTTATGCAAAAAAAAATTGACCCGACCGAGAAACGAATACAGAGAACTTTCGCTTCAGAGGCAGTGCTTCTAAACTCTAAGGTGGTTAATGAACTTATCTAAAGTAAACTTTATTTAAGCCTTCGCGTGCCAAATGTACACCTGGTGTACGAGATACTATCTATCGCAAGCGGCGTAAACAATCGCGCGACGGATTTAAGATTAAACAAATACATTACATAATTTTCCACGTTGAAAACGTATGAAGTCACCGACTTCAATCCCAACAATAGTTGGCACAAAGTAGATAACTACTGTCATAAACTTTTTAAGAAAAAAAACACTAACTTCAATAACCGAAAAATAAAGACAAAATCATTTAATCTCCTACGTAGTACCTACTGATCTGTTTGAAGTCGATGTGAAGGCGGCCTATCAAGCTTATTTGGCTTGCCACCGACTTCAAACAGATCAGTAGGTGTTTAATCTCCTACGTAGTACCTACTGGTCTGTTTGAAGTCGATGCGAAGGCGGCCTATCAAGCTTATTTGGCTTGCCACCGACTTCAAACAGATCAGTAGGTGTTTAATCTCCTACGTAGTACCTACTGATCTGTTTGAAGTCGATGCGAAGGCGGCCTATCAAGCTTATTTGGCTTGCCACCGACTTCAAACAGATCAGTAGGTGTTTAATCTCCTACGTAGTACCTACTGGTCTGTTTGAAGTCGATGCGAAGGCGGCCTATCAAGCTTATTTGGCTTGCCACCGACTTCAAACAGATCAGTAGGTGTTTAATCTCCTACGTAGTACCTACTGGTCTGTTTGAAGTCGATGCGAAGGCGGCCTATCAAGCTTATTTGGCTTGCCACCGACTTCAAACAGATCAGTAGGTGTTTAATCTCCTACGTAGTACCTACTGATCTGTTTGAAGTCGATGCGAAGGCGGCCTATCAAGCTTATTTGGATTGCCACCGACTTCAAACAGATCAGTAGGTACTATATACGTAGGAGATTAAATGTTTTTGTCTTTATTTTTCGGTTTTTTTAAGTCTGTTTTACTTTTTTTCTTAAAAAGTTTATGTATTTTTCCATTTTTAGTGTAAATAATAGAAAAAACATGAGAAATATTGTAAGGGCCCGTTTAATTCAAGGGTTGCCCTTGATGTCCCTGGGATTCCTTCGTCAGATCCTCCTGACTTGGTGACAATGGGACCACCTCGGGACCTATACCACCTATACTCTTTCGAACAAAAAAAAATTGAAAATCCGTCCACAAATTATGGCGGAGAAATCTGTGAACACACATTTAAAAAATACATACAGTCGAACATAGAACGTCCTACTTTTTGGAAGTCGGTTAAAAACTGAGTAAACAGTTGTGATAACTGGTGCCTATTATGTCTATAACTGGTTTTCATAAATGTCACAAATAGTAACATTTTCTAATAGATAGAATTAGTTTTTTCCTGGCATGAAAGTAGCCTGTCTATTTCACGTTGCCCCCCTAGCTATCAATGTAAACAATTTCTTCGAACCATTGCTTCATTGTAACAAAAAAATTAACTTAAAGAAATTTATTCATTTCCCCAGGGGCCACTTTTATTAATTGTATAATATTCATTTCCCCTTGGACACTAATTAACAGTGTACTGTTCCGGGGTGACTGTAGGTATATTATTATTTTTTCTATTGACATATCACTTACTAGCCTTTACGCGGTGTAAACCTATTACGCAGTAAAGCTACTTCGCGTTATGCCTAAGTCATATCGCGAGTTAGGCATAACGAGAGTTAGGCATAACGAGAGTTAGGCATAACGAGAGTTAGGTATAACGAGGCTTAAGTATAACGAGAGAGTGACATACCCCGACATAGGTCTGAAGCGAAGAAAGCGCTTTAAGCCTTTTGAAATGTGATATATAAAATCCTTGAATGTGGTAAAGAAGCAATTTATAGATAGCTCTGTGAAGGGCCGTCTGGTTCGCAACCACCCTCCTACCGAAGTCCGACGCCAAACAGCTTGCTGTGTTCCGTCAGTGTGTAGGAGTACCAGTGCCTTATAGGCATTTTCTGGTTAACTCGCTCCATCGTCGACCCCATCTATGACCTTGGTCAAGATTGAGGTCAACCCTTCTTATAATAAAAAAAACCGGCCTAGTGCGAGTCAGATTCGCGCACCAAGGGTGTCGTACAAACCTGTAGGTATTTAAGTAAAAGTTCAATTTAATACCTCTACGCGTTCTTAAGGAAAGGGGTAGTAAGTTTAAAATTAATAAAAATATTTTCATTATATGATGTAACAAAAAATTTACGGTTTTCGCAATTTTCCCATTATCTGTGCTGTAAGACGTTGCTTCGTACCAAATTTCAAGATTCTGAGTTTACGGGAAGTACCCTGTAGGTTTTGTTTTGATTCCCTTGCGAGTGTCTAAAATTTACGGAAATTTGCGGCATAAACGGCTGTATCTTTTGATTGCGTTGGAAGTTTGATTTTTTCACAGTTCCAAGAGACAGTAGACTTGAGTATTTGATATAAATCCCAGCTTGATACCTCCACGGGTTCCTGAGAAAAAGGGTCTTGACAGATAGACGGACGGACTGACAACAAAGTGATCCTGTAAGGGTTCTTTTTCCTTTCGAGGTACGGAACCCTAAAAATAATAATTATAATATTACCTGAAAATATTGTAGGCATAAAGCGATGTAGGTTATGTAAGATCTAGGTTTACAGCGAAGTTGTTCTTAAGCTAAGTAGTCCAAAAGAAACTCAGGCAAACAGATACTGAGGCTTAAAGCTAAGTGTAAATGACGTTTAGGCATAACGCGAAGTAGCTGTACTGCGTAATAGGTTTACACCGCGTAAAGGCTTACTAGAACAGCACGTCGACTCGGTATCTCACTTAATAGTAATAGTAAAACATTTTGCTAATAACTTTACAATAAAATTTAAAATCTACACCGAAAACTTAACAAAATACTTGAAGATCAAACTTTTTGTCAAGGTAATCAAATGTATTGACTATTGTTCGCAGGTGTATTAGTACAAACATTTTGTTATCATGATGATTTTAAAAGTTTTTTTTACCAGCCCATATAATGTCCCCACCGAGGGGCACGGGCCTCCTTCGTGTTCGAATAAATGGCCTAAATAGGCCATAGTCCACTCACGCTGGCCCAATGCGGGTTAGTGGACCGCTCGTCTTGCGAAAATGAATTTCCGAATTTCCATGAGCGGGTTGCATCACGATGTTTTCCTTCACCGTTGAGCAAGTGATAATTAGAAATACTGTAAGAGCAATCCTATGATTTTGGAAAAAAGTCCATAAAAGCCTAATATTTTTGTAAATGATCTTCTTTAGTAAATCTAAGAACCTATATTTAGGAATCCACCTGCAAACCACCTGAAAAAAAAATGCGCTCAAAAAGTGTTTTTTCACAGCAAAAATAGTAGGTAACACTTTTTTTTTGCTGAAAATAGGTTTATTTACAGTTACAATAAGTGTCGTAACCAAAATCCAATAAAATATGTAACAGAAACCAGATATACACATCAACACGGTCTAGGGATATTGCACGATTTTTCATACAAAAGAGGTATGTTTGAGAAGCTAAGCTATATTAATAGCATACTCGAGATACGTGGCGGGCTATAATTTTCAGACGAGCAAGTGCTAAACCTAAATTTTCAATTCTAGTCAACAAATTTATTTTTACTTGAAAATTTATTTTTACTTGAAAAAACGTGACGAAAATGTTTAAAAAAATTGCGTAAATTCGACCATTTTCATACAAAAAGCAGGCAAAAAGTGCATTTTCGTTTTCGCTTCAGTCACGTTTTCACAAATTTCAAGTAAAACAAAATATATTGACTGGAATTGAAAATTCAAGTTTAGCACAAAATTGTTGCACTTCATGTATGTCGAGTATGTTTTTATAGCTTCTCAAACAGACCTCTTTTGTATGAAAAATCGTGCAATATCCCTAGACCGTGTTATGGAAATAGAATCAACCCTAGAAACTTGTGACGGCCGGTTTGTTCGAGTGGTAGTGACGCTGCCTCTTGATCGGCGCGGCGGGTCCTGGGTTCGATCCCCAGTCGGGGCAAACATTTGTGTGAAAAGCAGATGTTTGTTCTCGGGTCATGGGTGTTTGTGTTTGTCTTTATGTGTGTTCCGAGGGACCCACGACACAAGGGAAAACCTTAGTGTGGGCCTTTGAGTGTGTAGCGTTATTTTTTTATTTTTTTTTATTTTTTAAACAATCATGGCTACAAGCTTTTTTAACTCTACATCATTGTCAACTTAAATAACCTAAGAAAAAAACAGGAACAATAGTTCCTAGATAGTGCTATTTGTTTAATTTAGACTGAAAGTTGTTGGACGTCGACATGCCCTTTATATACATTTGTGAGTGTGTTGAATTATTATTCAACACAACATACACAAAATACTCAGAAAGAATTCGTAGAACACGAGCAAACACTTATTTTGAAGTTGCTTTTGACGCAAATACATTATCTACTGAACTTGACTGACGAATGTCAATAAGATTTTTTGGTAACTGACCAGTCAGGTCATTTAAGATGAAAAGGTTCAATGAAACGTTGAATGGACTACTTATAGAACGTGGGAATTGGATATGAAACTTGACTGACTGCCACAGTCTAATAAGGCGCGTGCCTTCTCTATTTTGCCAGAAACAGGGTTCCGAACCTCGATCAAGGCTGTAGATAAGAGAACCTGAATTTTATTTTGATCATAGAAGTTCACACTAGAAGTTTGAGTTTGATTAGCAGATGCACTAGTTGAAGTGTCTGAAGAAGACGAAGAAGAGTCGTGAAGTAAGCTGTTATGCTTCTTCTTGCACGCACACGGCACGGACCGATACGACATTCACTCGTAGGATGTCCCTGGCGTAAGCAATTAGAGGAAAGTTTATACTCGTACTTAGCCACCTCAGCAAGTCTTTTCTGTACAGACTTTGATTTAAAAACTGAGCAATCGTATATCTTATGATTTGTGTTACAGATTATGCAAAAATGCACCTGGTTTTTCTTGATTCGCGTTAGCAAATGATTTTACAGATTAATTTTTCTCATTTTTGTTTTGTTGATTTTGTGATCATTGCTTTTGATTATTATTTTCGTTTTTATTTTTATATAAAGCTTGCAAAACATCGGCGCGATCAGTTAAGAATTTTTTGAATTGATCAAGAGTAGGTATTTCGTCAATACGATTTCTATAGTTTGATTATCTAATTTTGATGTATAAATTAAAAATAATAAGTGTATCCCAGTAGTCAGTTGGTTGACCCAAACTATTTAACGCTCTGAGATTTTTGGTCACGTGATCGACTAAATATCGAAGTGATTTTTCATTTTCCCTTGTGGTTTAATATTGAATAAAGAATTTAAATGATAATTGACGAGAACCCTTTTGTTATTGTAGCGCTCGCACAACATATTCCAAGCTTTAATGTAATTTAGGATGAAACCTCAAGATTAGAAATCAAACTTGCAGGTTCACCATCAAGATATGAAATTAAGTAATGAAATGTATGTATTGGAGTTAACTGCTTGTTGCTGTCGATTAAACTTTCAAAAGAATCTCCGAAACTCGAGCCAACGGAAATACGAACCGTCGAATTTAGCGATTTGTAATTGTGGTGACTTGACCCTTGGAATTTGAGAATCATGATGTTCACTACCATCCCTTTTTTTAAATGATCAAGCAAACTCTTAGCGGTAGCAATAGCTACCACTATGTCTTCTTCAATCTGTTCTAGTTCCTCAAGTTCCATGGTCAAGCTGCCACTGTTCAATACTTCAATTTGGCTTTGCAACTCTTCGAATCTACCGGACAGTTGTTCAAATTTACCAAGCTTAACCATCAATTCAGCAGTTTCAATATTTGTGACTGCTACCAACTTTGATAATCTATCTAAATAATTTTTAAACTTGGTAATCTGTCCTTTAATTGAGCTCCGCCTTACTAATAATTCCTTCAGACGTTTAGTATCGCCTTCAGGTTTTGCCATTTTGTATGATTTTAAAAGTTAAAGTTAATTTGAATATAAAAGAAAACTAGAATGAATAATACATAGTAACGGCTGAACGCAATCTTATATATAAAAATGAATCACTAAATCTGTTGGTAAGCGCAAAACTCGAGAACGGCTGGACCGATTTGGGTGATTCTTTTTTGTTGTGTTCCTTATTGTCAGGAGAAGGTTCTTATGAAAGAAAAAACTAAAAAAGTGCCACGGGGACGAAGTCCCGGGCGGAAAGCTAGTTGTAAATAAGAAAAAGGTATGAATAGGCTCACGCTCCTCACTGTGACTGCATTCGCTGCGCAGTAGTTAATACTCGGACTCGGACCCAGCTGATCGCTAAGTACATGCTCGAGGGAACGGTTTAGGTACAATGTCCACCCGATGCAAAGATGGAACAATTGCTGGTATTAAACCTGAAAAATAACAGTAAAATACATTTAAATAAATAAAACTAATAGTAAGTTACGCATTTGTTGCAAAAACTACAACTAATACTATGTAGGTAAATTAAGCTTAAATCTGGGAAAAACTGAATCTAAATCCTTTGCATATAGTTAATATACTATTAATTAATTCTAGGCCTATCCTGGCAGGGAATGTAGGCTTCAGCGTGTGTAAATGTGTTTACAACTGTACTTACTGTTAGTTAATAGGAGCGATTTGCAAAATGTACTGAATTTACTTAACTTACTACTTATGATACTTAAACTAATCAGAATAAATATTTAAGATTCAGTGTAAGTACTATGTACTTTTAGGTAGGATAGATTATTTAGGATTAACACACTAAGTTATTAGGTATTAAGTTATTATTTTGATTATTTTTTATTAAATGCACGTTTTAGTATATATATAAATAGTATTGTTAATTTAATTACTTGTTTTTGTAAATGTAAGGGTAAATATAATCTAAGTACTTACAGAACCTTATTTCCGCACGTGGAAAGCTATACATGAATAATTTAAGACCTTTCACAATACAATTAAACTGATTTAGTTATTTTAGATTGGATGGGAAACTAGGATAGGTAATTCTAGTGGAAAAATGGCACAGAGGTTAGGATGTCACACTTAACTTGGTTGTAACCACGCTGAGTGCCCTCGGTTTTGGCAATTTCCAGGCCCACTGCTGGTTTTTCTCCAATGCTGGTCCGATACTTTAGCTGCACCGATGCCCAACTGTGATACAATCTGCTTCTCCGGCTGTATTTCACGAGTTTCGACCTTTAGCCTGATCGATGAACACGTGGCTGGATTTTTATGAAGAAATTACCAAACTGCTATTTTTATCGAATAAATGATTTAATTATAGATTCCACAATGTGTCGTGACAATGTCAGATGAAGGTGTGTTTAAGCTAACGGTATTCTACACAAAAAAAAAGTGCCTGATGAAATCGTAGCAGCACGCATATAACAGAACATTGTCTTTTATCTTTCGAAATGCTAAACCTTTTAAAAATTCTCAATCATGGATATTATTATACTGTGCTTTAGTGAGAAGTTCGATGGAGTACTGTTCGTCAATATGGTCACCTATTTATAATACTCATACAGATAGACTTGAAGCTGTTCAACGTCGTTTTCTCAGATACCTTAGCGCGAGGTGTGGACTGAGACGTAAATTGTCAAGTTATGGGGCCCGATTGAAACATTTTGGGTTAATTAGCCTCGAAAATCGTAGGAGCATGCAGGACTTATTTAATCTTTATAAAATTGCCAACGGTCATTTAGATCCAGCCCTGTTAATGCTACTAAACTTTAAAGTGCCCACCCGATCTGTGCGTGTTCCTCAACTATTCTCCATTCCATGTGCTATCAACAATGTTTCCAAGAACAATCCAATATTCCGCATGTGTAAATTATTTAATGAAAATTACTTGCATCTCGATCTATTTAGTCATACTTATTATTATTTTAGAAATGCAGTAACACATATATTTTCTGATTCGTTACAATAAATCTATTTTCTTAACTATAAAAAAATATAGATGTATATAATTGGTCTACTTTTAGAGATTAGTCACATAATACAGTTTACTACCAGCGCTGTGTATAGTTATAATCGGATTTCAGATTTATATTGTTACTTAAGTATAATTAGATATTAAGATTCTGATCTGTCATCTGTTACTGTACCTTTTTGAATAAAATAAAATAAAAATAAACTGATTTGCCTGTAAAATATCATCAGGCGAACTGTGAAGCAGTAACATACGTATTACTCTCACTTGTCAAAAGTGTCACTGATTATCAAATCAGCTAGGTACTCTATAATGCGTCATACATTTTTGTCAGTATTTTATTCACTTTTTACATACCTTTTATGCATCATTTGATTTAAAAAAAAAATAACTTTACTGGATCACAGAATAGCCACCAAAGTAGAATTTTGGTATTTGATAAATGGGTTATTTGGTCATTAGTTCAATTTTTTTTTTTCGTAAGCGCAAAATAAAGTGTTTTATACGACATCAAAAAAGTGTGTTTTACAACATCACATTAGAAACTTCTAAAATTATCAGTGTTTCTCTTCTATATTATGCATGTATTATACATATAAATCTTCCTCTTGAATCAATCTATCTATTAAAGAAAACCGCATCAAAATTTAAAGATCTAAGCATACATTGGGACAGACAGACAGCGGGAAGCGACTTTATTTTATACTGGAGTTATTGAATTTCGAAAAAATGGGCAAAAAACACGTTTTTTTGCGGATTGCGCAAAAACTACCAAACCGATCGGGACTCAACAAAACTCATTTTGTTTGTTTTTTTAATTGCGGTTTTTTGTTACATAACACTTTTTACCGCCAGACGCAGTTTACCGGTAAATCGCAAAAAACCTGTTTTGAGAGTTTTGGACATTTTTTTGACAGCCGCGCTGCAACTCTAAAGTTGTACAAAATGAATACGTTTATCCTAATGCAAAGATCTATTAGAAAAAACATTGTTAATTGCTGGTTACAATTTCCCAGATTTTAGCACTGTGATCGGCTTAATTCTGCCCGACTAACAGTAAAATCCGTACATAAATCCAAAAAGACGAATTTAGTGGTACAGGCCCACACCAGGATTTGAACCCACAACCTTCCGATTACAAGTTTGTCTCATTACCAAATCGGCTATCAAAAGTTTATAATTTCTTAAATGTAGGTGGCTCTAAAATATTGATGCCTTCGAAAATGACATAAGGAAAAACAATCTTATTGGATTAGCCGTAAGTTGGAATTGCCATGCGGGGCCTAAAACGCGGTATCGAAGTTTTTGCATTTGTTACGTATTAATAGGAATGATTCAGTCCTCTAATCGGGGAGTCAGGGCTACCAAGGAAACCAGTCGTCAAGCTGGTCTAAGTTGATGTTATGACGAAGCTAGCTTAAAGCTAGCTGAATTAAATAATACCATATGAAACTCTTGTAACCTTCGGAGGCCTTAAGTACAACGCATTGCCAGCGTTACCTCGACTCCCTTTTTGTTAATATTGTAACTTTTTGTAAAAGCTAATGATGGTCCAGTTGTAAAATAACCAGTCTTGTGACCCGGGTTCGGGCCTATCTATACCACTAAGTTCATCTTTCCGGATTTATTTACGAATTTTTCAATTCTTATAGGTACTAAAATTATTTTAAATATGAATGGTAAAATATGTTGCTAAGAGCAAAACTAGAGGACAGATAGACCGATTTTTCATCTTTTTTTAGGATTATTTGTAGAATAGGCTATATTTGACAGTATGAAAAATAGATTGATTTTTTATGTTATTCATATAAATATATTTTTTTAAAGCGATTTACATGAATAAATAATAGAAATAATGAATTATTTATTCATAAATCGTCGAGAAAAAAAACATTTTTTTAAATTAATTTCCACTTGACCGAAAACGTCCATGATTGGCTGAATCTGTCCTGACGTCACAGCTATGTAAATGTAAACACAATAGTCATTGTTGGATTATCGTATCGTTTCATAGTATTCGCTTTTGTTTTTTACGATTTTAAACACCTTATTTCTTGTGACGCATCATCTCTTTATTCCGTTTTATTCTTTAAATCATGGTTACTAATTTTGAGAAAGCAGACAGTAGAAATCTACCAAAAGTGGACGCTATAATGGTTGGCATTTTCTTTAAAAATAACCCAGATTTTTACGCTGCTGAACTAAGAAATGTGAAAACAGCTACGTAAGTACATATCTCATTACCTTTTTAGTTATATAAACTAATTATGATGGCAAAATCTAGTACCTACATTAATACTTCAATCACTTCAATGGGCAAGGTTTTTAGGTTATGACTGTACCCCTTGTTTTTAACCCAGTTTCGTGTGAGTTTCCAATTTAAAATTATGAATTTATCTTTGCAGGGCTGCAAGAGAATCATATGGGGATGATGCAATTGGATATGTCCAACTGCGCCGTGAATCTGACCTCTGTACCGTTAAATGTAAAGTCTGCCCGGAGCACAAGGTGAAAGCTAATTCCTACAACGTCGTGATGGTGGTGGATGAGAAGAAATGTGAAATCTTAAGCTGCCAGTGCATGGACTGTGCTGCTTCAGCTGGTGGTTGTAAGCATGCAGTAGCATTTTTAATGTGGACCCATCGCCGAAGCGAGGAACCTGCTTGCACTGAGGTGCAAGTGCTATAGAATTGGAAAACCTAAGAATAACTCAAACAGACCTATCCTTATCTCGGTTACACTGGAATGGAGGCGTGAAGCCGTGCTAAAGAATAATAAGAAGTTTCCAGAAGGGATATATGCCACAGAAGACCTTCCCAAAGACGTTCTTAGTAAAAGAAGGGAATTAAAAGAAGCAAAAGAAAATGGGATGATTGCCTACTTTAGTTATGATAATATTGTGAAAGGAAAAATAACTGAGAAGAGGAAGCGAGCACCATCGGATTCCCCAACAGCAGAAGGCAATCATGGAAACAAACAAAACCCAAACAAAATCAACTCAATGCATAATTACTTCCAAGCCAGAAGCAACAACCAATAGCAACTAATAGGCAGAGGCACCCGGAACACAAACAACCACGACAATAGCAAACGAAATAAGCAAATACAAGTAGTACAACAAGATACTACACAACTTAAATGTCTCCCAAGCTGGCCGGTCCCCGTGGGAGTACTAGACCAAAACCCCCTAGAAGAACAGAACCTAAACCTAAATTCAACTACAAATAAATACAAAAGGAAAACAGAATATATCAATATATCTACACTCAATACAAGGACACTAAGAACCAATGAAGCACTAATGGAAGAGAGAGGAAGAGATTTAGCATTAAAATTAATAAAACAAGAAGGAAATGTTTATTTATCTTATATATAAAAATGAATCACTAAATCTGTTGGTAAGCGCAAAACTCGAGAACGGCTGGACCGATTTGGATGATTCTTTTTTTGTTGTGTTCCTTATTGTCAGGAGAAGGTTCTTATGAAAGAAAAAACTAAAAAAGTGCCACGGGAACGAAGTCCCGGGCGGAAAGCTAGTGTTAAATAAAATTATTGCTATGTTAAAGATGTAATAAAAATAAGTTTCCTTTTCTAAAATAGTAAAATGCATGAGATGTAATAATGTTAACAACGTCAGTGATTTAAAATTTTATAAATATTGTGTAATGTTATAATGAATTTGTAGCATGAGAAAAAAAAATTGGAAATAAAGGCTATTTGAATTTGAATACATAGCACTTCATATTAATAAGGATGAGGCAATTTAATTATATATGCTGTTAATTAAAATTACTAAATTATTTTAAGGTCTTCATTTACTGTCTTATATACTTATAGGTAGGCAGGTTCACTATTAATTAAATTAAAAATTTAAAAAACCCCCCCCGCAAAAAAGTAAAGCGGACATTTAAAAAGTAAAAAATAATACCTTTCGTTGAGCGTGTCGTGTTTTGTGTCGCGTCGGGGTACCGCTTTAGTGAATCAGTGAATAGTCAATCAAATGAAGGGTCTGATTCACTAAAGCGGTACCCCGACGCGACATTATAGCGCCATTTTAATGAGCAAACCCTATCGTGCCATCCATCGATTTCGATAATTAAAATATATATATAGGTATTTCTGAAATGAATTTGATGGCTCAACGAAAGGTATTATTTTTTACTTTTTAAATGTCCGCTTTACTTTTTTGCGGGGGGGGGTTTTTTAAATTTTTAATTTAATTTTTATTTCAAAATTTTTAACTTATTTTCAAAATAATTAAGAGTGTACTAGTGTGCTGGATATCCTGGCCGCAGCATCAGCTCACGGTGTTGGCAATTGCATTGTATGCAGAATCAAATACTGATCAAAACGAGTCCAAACACGACATATCTGCTATTATTTTTTCAAGGATGTGCTAGTGTTCTGGATATCCTGGCCGCAGCATCAGCTCACCGTGTTGCCACCATTGCATTGTATGCAGAATCAAATACTGAACAAAACGAGTCCAAACACGACATATCTGCTACTATTTTTTTAAGAGTGTGCTAGTGTTCTGGATATCCTGGCTGCAGCATCAGACCAAGAGTTCCATAACCCTGCATAGTTATTAAGCATACATGAGTATTTCAAGTTTTAGGTCACATGTATGTTTGAAAGTAAAGTAAATACACATTAAGAGTCTAAGAACCCTACCGCAGCTAACAAAAGAGCTGATGACCTTGAAACGGCTGAACTGATTTTGATAAAACGTATCTAAGAACCATCGCCAAAAACCCTGCTTGTAAATAAAAAAAACCGCATCCAAATCGGTTCACCCGTTTGAGAGCTACGGTGCCACAGACAGACACACAGACACACACACATAGCGGTCAAACTTATAACACCCCTCTTTTTGCGTCGGGGGTTAAAAATAGACTCAAATAATCCTTACTAATATTATAAACTCGAAGTTGTATGTTTGCTACTTTTTCTTGCAAAAACTACTAGACACAAATTCCCACGGGAACGAAATCCCGGGCGAAAAGCTACTTGCCTATATAAAACTCGTGGTTGTATAATTTAGGCTTAATAAGGGATGTAATAGGACCTGTATATTAGGTATAGTAGGTAAAATGAAAATAAATGATAAATAAAACATACTTCAACGCTTTCTTTATTAAAGCTAAAAACAATTGCATATTTAAATAAAATAGTATGATTACTTTATAAGAGAGTCTTGTAATATTTATTAGCACACATGCTATAACAATCACATCATTAAGAATACGAAGAAAATTATGATTGATTACAGAATGTTGTTTTAACATATGAAACTCTCTCAAACGCCTAATAACCCTTTCGATGTGGATTCTTAAACTGGCAATGATTTTTGTTTGGCGCACTTCTGCTTTAGATAATTTTGAACCTGACATTACACTAGGTGGCCTTAACAATTTAATTCCTTTCTCATTCAGGATCTGTTCAACATGCTTAAATCCTCGATCAGCCAAGATGAAAGTTCCTGGCTCTAAACCATCTAAGAAGTCAAAATTTTCCATTATAGTGAAATCACTCGCCCTTCCCCCAAATCCAGGTGAAATAAAATTTACCAAACCATTAGGTGTGCATGATATTAAATATTTTACTGTATTACCTTTTTTATAATCTGACCAAGTAAGCGCTTGAAAAAGAGCTTTGGATGGTTTTTGAATATCAATTTCCAAGCAATCTATTATACAACGTACATTATAAAAATTATGTCGAAATGAAACAGGTAAAGTCTTCTTAATGGAATATTTATCTAATTTAACAATAAAAGGGCGCAAAACACTAGCAATCAATGGAATATTCTTTGTGAATAATTTACTACCATATTTACTAGCATATGATAAGGATAATCCAAAGGCATCTTCAAGTTCAGAAAAAGCATTATTTAATCTAATTTTTTTTAAACATAATAAAATATGTTCATTTGGTATTTTGGTGTGCTTATGAATTAAGTGAACAATGAAGTAAGATTCTTTACAGATTCCTAAATACATTTTTGGTTTTTTAATGATTAACCGCAAATTATTCTGCAAAGACTGCGTTTTCAGAATATCTTCATTTGTATCTATAATGTTTGTACTAGAGTCGGACAACTTTGATGAAGACGTAACTGCATATGATGTGGAATCTTGTTGTTTGAGAGCTTCTGTAAACGAAGAGGCATCCCTGTCCGATTTTTCCTCATCAAAACCGATTCTTTTCTTAATAACACCAGATTTTGATGGTTTTACATGACAAGGACATTGATCGATCTTAAATGGAGAAGTGCTGCTGGATATTAATGAGTACTTGTAAGGTGAAACAGGGGTGTCCCTTGTCAAAACTGTTGTCTGCGCTGCCTTGCTTCTCAAATCTACTTTGTTAATTCTATGAAATTGGACAGATTTTTCAGCAGTTTTGATTGGTTCTGATAATGTAGATCTCTCACATGTTGATGGTTCTGAAAAGACAAAACATTTATTAATCATTTTGACGGCCGGTTTGGTCGTGTGGTAGCGCCGCTGCTCCTTGATCGACGGGTCCTGGGTTTGATTCCCAGCTAGGGCGAATATTTGTGTGAAAAGCAGATGTTTGTTCTCGGGTCATAGATGTTGTGTTTGTCTTTATGTATGTTCCGAGGGACCCACGACACAAGGGAAAACCTTAGTGTGGGCCTTTGAGTGTGTAGCGTTTATTATTATTTGGGAAAATAACATGAAAAAAAGGGTAAAAAAAATAACACACAAAACAAAGCTCTAAGGTTTTTCTAAGATTTCTAAAACTGTGTATTGTTTACATACCCACTATCATATTCTCCATATTTTCTTTAAGAGATATATCCACAGCGTCAGCTGGCTGAATGACTTCACCTTCACATTGTTTAATGAGTTCGACTCTTTGCCGTTTCACAAATGCAGTTCGAGAAGAACTAGCCTTACAAGTTCTTTTGCAGCGATCTCGCTGGCAATGAAATTTAGAAGGCAAAATTCCATCCACCATTAATATTCTTTGACTGAAACCCAATTTGTATTGACAGTAGTTTGCTGTCTTTTTCCATCTGTAAATAAGTGAGTCATTTAAGACAGGGCGGACCTGGTTTAAACTGAGCCTACTAAAAAATACAAACAACACTGAATTATACTTTGAATCTTTCGGTTTTATAAACATTGCATTCTAACCTCAAACAGATAACTAATAGAACGGGACCCAAGGAGAATGACTTCATTTCCGTGGGACTTACCTCCGCCATACGAACTACTGGTATGTACTTATTCGGCATATGTTCCTGAACACAAAAAGTGCGGTAGTCACTTTCTGAGGGTATGGAGGGGGTAGCTATGACGTAACAAAGATGGCGGCCAGGCCTATTTTATTTACGCTATATTTAGATAACTACTGGGCAGATTTACTTAAATAGGGTCTCAAATGAAAGATAATTTAATATACATTGTTTTATTCCAAAGATGCATTAGTGTAAACCTAGTAACAAAATAAATATTTTCAAAAAACTACATCTTGTAAAATTAAACTTTTTTTACTGTGTGAAAAGAACAGAAACGTTAGGATTACGGTAATTTAGCTTATTATAAAAAAATTGCTACACTTATCAGCATTCTAATGAACCTAAAATCGTTTAAATCGAGCTATAAACAACAGAACTGCAGTCGTCTAAGTGAGCGTGGGTAGCGCCGAACTGACTACGGTACTTAGATTTTGGTACGAATAATCTTGAAAATAACGTGACGAAACGGCAAAATGAAAAAGTATTACGAACAAGCATCATTCAAAATGAAAAAGTATTATGAACAAGCATAATTTTTTTTAACAGGCATCATTTTTTTTGTCAAAAAATTTTTCTTAATTTTTTTACGAACTATTTTTAAAAATTCTTGTAACAAAAATAACGCTTCGTATCATATCGAAATAAAACTCTTCATACTTGCACGTACTTGCGTTATATTTCAAAACAAAGGACTCAATGGTACTGGTCTGTACTGATGGACATGAGAGTGTAAACGTACGCACTCGAGACAGAGGCAGGTCGCTGACGTGCGAGAGTGTACAGCCGCCGTTATATTTTTTACATCGGCAACACTGAGATTCATTCCGAGGAATCCCTGCACCGTGCTGCGCCGTGAACTTTGGCACTTGTCGCTTCATTCATTTGAAATCATTTGGTCAGGCCTATGACACTGTTAGTACCAATAACTGCGAAATGGCGCTGCTATCACCTTTTAAAACTAAAAAAATAGTTGATTTTTGATATGGGTTCCTTTAAAAAAAGTTCTTTAGCTTCATGAGGAGCCCTAAATTTTGCTAGTTTAAAAGCATTAATAAAGCTTTTTTTATTTGAATATTTGACCCATTTTAATAAATCATACATGAGTTGAAACAGACTCTTGAGTAGCTGTTACCTTTATGTTGTTGCTACGTAACAGCTACTAGGTTAGTGCCCTCTAAGTTTAATTTTTTGTCTGTTCTTGGAGGATGATTGCACTTTAAAAAGACATAGATAAAAATTCAAATGTAATCTAAATAAAAATGCAAAGCATCTCCTTTTCAGATAACTAGATTATGTAATATGAAATGCTATGGTTAAAGTTACATTACACGAATCAAATGTTTTTGACCCTGATTAATTTTTTAGATACATAGTTTCGTTAAATAATAAATATACGTACCAGCCCTTCCAATCACCAAAGTCATTTCTGGGGTATCATCCTCATTTTGCTCTCGAAAATAATTATAAATAAACAAATAAATAAACGCTACACACTCAAAGGCCCACACTAAGGTTTTCCCTTATGTCGTGGGTCCCTTAAAACACACATAAAGAAAAATACAAACACCCATGACTTGAGAACAAACAAATAAATCTTTGACATGCTGCTGGGTAGTAATAACTAACATTACTTAAATACTTAAAAGCAGTAGGTACAGTTTTAAAGTACAGTGTGTAATAAATATGCCTATTGGGTTTCTTCATGGGACAGACTGTCAGCCGACTCACCCTGCACTAGGAATAAATCTGTATTGAAGTGGTAAGACATCTAGTCAGTTCACGAGAGGCAAGGTTATGGTACTTATAGTTGAGTTGTTGTACAACTGAATAGGTACTTCGCTAAAGGCTTAACCAATTTCCAGAACTAGTAAATAAAAGTGAATAGATAGATCCTCAAATATAGACCCATATGTGTTGCCGCAATTCCGTCAATATCATGTAGCGCAGAACACTTCACTTTATAATAAATGGCAATCAGCCATTTTGTAAAAAAATTGTGGATAAGAACTTTTTTGAGTGACACCCAGGTGACACCTTTAACACTCTCATGTTTTCAAAATGGTTCAATGATAATCAATGGAAAAGTAAAAGAAAAAATAAAAATGTTCAATGACTAACAAAGTCTAACCTTTTTGGCGGGAGCTGTCAGGCAACTTGAAAGACTACTATAATTATTGAATTGTTATCTTTTTTGGTGACCCCAGTGTCATTAGTTCATTACACGGTAACACATTACTCTCTCTGCTCTTTGTAGCTGACCCACGTGATGGAAAGTTTTGAATTTGAAAATTAAAATAATAGATATAGTGTGTCCAATTAAGAATAATACGTAACAGATTTTATATACGTAACTCAGTTGTTCACCCAGAGCAATTCCGTTTTCAGTGAAGAGACATGTGTAAGAAAAGCGAATTCTCTTGCCTTCTTCATCGAATTGCGTTTTGTCAAAATGTTTTTGACAAACGCATTGTTTCAACAATTGCTCTTCAGAGAGTTCAAGGAGTATAGGATTTGTTGGCGCGAGAAAAGACATATCCACAAACTTTTTAGATAACTGTTTCTCGGGAAACAAAAAAACCGTAGCGTTTCACCTGTTGCAGCGCAACCACCAACACAACACTTAAGCGTTTCCATGTTAAAGCAGGTTGCAAAAATAACCTAAGATGAAAAAATCGTCGACGGAGGAGGATTTGAGACAAGAATCTCAACTTCAAACTCAACATAAAATACACAAGCACTCAACTCGAGCTCGCAAGGGTTCATAGAATTACTCTTGAACGATAAAATTGTATATAAAAATCACTGTTCGCCGACCATCGGCTGAAAGAAAAAATCTTCAGCCGATACCTTGTTGTGCCGACAGCTCAATTCGCCGAAAGGACGTTTTAAATAAATTTTTTTTGCCGATGGCACGATTTGCAGATAAGCCGGTTCACTGAAAGCTCGACTGAGCGAATTAGCTATTTATCGATAGAAAGAATTGCAGAAAGCACTGTTCATATTTTCATTTACTAATACTTACTACGCCATTTGTTGGAACATAAGGTTTAGTTTTTTTAGAATAAAAAGTAGCTTATTTATTAATCTAGAGCAGCACATTCCATCAAAATCAGTCCGTTAGTTTTAGGCATAAAATAAATAAGGTGTAATTCACATTTGTTTGTTTAGATTTATTATAAAGTAGTCATAAAAAAACTTATATAATTTGCAAAACAAATGTATTTATTTTAGATATAAAATTGTTACCAAATGTTGTTGATAGTTTTGACACTCGAAAATATTTTTTTTCACGTACCTACAAAATAAATAACAAAATTTTATATGGAATCAAAGCTAAATGGTAATAATACGGGTTACACATGGCAAAAGATGCTTATGACAATCATAAAATAAAAAAAATATAAATGCATTTTAGTCATTTCCGCGACGAAAACTGATAATAAGTACTGCATTTATTTAGCAATGCACTTCAGTAAACGCCTGTGCGAACCATGAGAGCAATCATACATAATACCGTACTTGTACTTGCTCAGTGACAAGACGCCATCATGGAAGTTTGAGGTTAGCATGACGTCACAAGATGGCGAATTAAAGGCGATAGCAGCGCTATTTCGCAGCTATTAGTACTAACAGTGTCATAGGCCTGACCAAATGATTTCAAATGAATGAAGCGACAAGTGCCAAAGTTCACGGCGCAGCACGGTGCAGGGATTCCTCGGAATGAATCTCAGTGTTGCCGATGTAAAAAATATAACGGCGGCTGTACACTCTCGCACGTCAGCGACCTGCCTCTGCCTCGAGTGCGTACGTTTACACTCTTATGTCCATCAGTACAGACCAGTACCACTGAGTCCTTTGTTTTGAAATATAACGCAAGAACGTGCAAGTATGAAGAGTTTTATTTCGATATGATACGAAACGTTATTTTTGTTACGAGAACGTTTGAAAATAGTTCGTAAATTTTTACGAACGAATTTTTTCGTTTTTTTTAAGAATTTTTTAAATCATTATTTAATGAAGAAAACTTTTTGACAAAAAAATGATGCCTCTTAAAAAAAATATGCCTGTTCATAATACTTTTTCATTTTGCTGTGATTCTACTCGTTTTATCACGTTATTTTCAAGATTATTCGTACCAAAATCTAAGTACCGTAGTCAGTTCGGCGCTACCCACGCTCACTTAGACGACTGCAGTTCCGTTGTTTACAGCTCGATTTAAACGTTTTTAGATTAATTAGAATGCTGATAAGTGTAGCTATTTTTTATAATAAGCTAAATTACTGTAACCATAATGGTTTCTGTTCTTTTCACACAGTAAAAAAAAGTTTAATTTTTCAAAATGTCGTTTTTTGAAAATATTTATTTTGTTACTAGCTTTACACTAATGCATCTTTAGAATAAAACAATGTATATTAAATTATCTTTCATTTGAGACCCTATTTAAGTAAATCTGCCCAGTAGTTATCTAAATATAGCGTAAATAAAATAGGACCGGCCGCCATCTTTGATACGTCATAGCTACCACCTCCATACCCTTAGAAAGTGACTACCGCACTTTTTGAGTTCAGGAAAACATGCCAAATAAGTACATACCAGTACTTCGTATGGCGGAGGTGAGTCCCACGAAAATCGTTATTTGAAGACTTTCTTACGAATGGGTCCCGCTCTATAATGAGACGATCTAAGTAGTAAAATAATATAAAATACTTTGTATTCAACAATATACTTACATCGAAATGGTCTTCACAAAAAAATATAACTGTGCTATTCGATATATCACTTGGATTTCTGCGAGCAAGCTGCAACCACTTCCTACGTATTTTGATAGCTTTCGGAACACATATAAATAGTTTGTCTGGGGTTTTAATTGTTGTATTTCTGCACACCACTTATACGAACTCATTTTCTGGTTTTTCAATAGTTAACTTAATACAGCTATAATTACAAAAACAAGCATTAAGTGTATTAGGCCAGTTGATGTTTACATAGCTGTGACGTCACTGTGGTCGTGCGACGTCATATTGCTCAAATTTGCGTTTTGGCGGCATTTTTAAATATCATATTCATATTTCTTTATTTGCCTTCAAATGGTACAATAAGTTCTTAAGCTAATTATCAAGTTCATCTTTTGAAACCTTGTACAAGGTACAGCAAACTTATAGTCATTTAAAAAATACAATATTTTCTCATTATTATTATAATCATCTATGTCAGTTTTATTTCTAAGTCAATGTGGTAGATTCTAATAAATTCAAGGTATAGCATGTTTTTATTTCCCATTTTCTCATTATATATGTACAAAAAATAAGAAAAATGTTTTTTTGTGGTCTCTATAAACGTAACTAAATAACTTAAGATAGTTTTCAAAACCTTGTCAAATAGCCTATTTGTACAAAAGGACTTTTTTTTAAAATTGCAATGGGGTAAATTTCCAAGGTATTATCTAATCATTATAAAATAAAACGTCCCATTTGTTTATGTTTAGGAAGAATGGCAGCAATGTCAGCAGACTTGGATATATTTAGAAGTAATATTTTCTGCTCCGGACATCCAAAGGCAGCTTCCCAATGAAACCAGACTGTTTTTGATGGTCGATAAATCTTGGAAAGACATCATGCGCAGAGTTTTTAAGGTGAATTTTTAGTAAATACTTGATTATCAGTAAATATTTTTGTATTGTGTGACTTTAAATAGCTAGTGGAACACAAGGTTGCGAATTAGCCCACTAAACTGAACAACTTTCCTCAAGTAACATAGATCGAAATAATAAAAAAACGCCCCTTCATAGAAATTGAGCAAACAACTGATTGTTAAATTAGAAAGTTGAACTTGTTTTTTTTTAAATTTCTTATTACAAAATTTTTTCCCTTCGTTTAAGTTTTAGTTTAATGGTTGGAATTACCCCCTAAAGTTTCGCTAGCTAATTAAAATCTCAGCCCAAAGATGTTATAAAAAATCGTTAATTTGTTACGCAGGTACCTTTAGCGTTGCCAGCGGGTACTATCCCGGGATTATACGAGGAGTTTGTTAGAAACAATGAAATGTTAGACCAAATCATGAAGTGCCTAGAAGCGTATTTGGAAACGAAACGAGTGGCGTTTCCGAGATTCTTCTTCCTGTCGAACGATGAACTCTTGGAAATATTGGCTCAAGTAATTTTTATACTTTACAAATCGTCATAAAAATAAATTTATTATAATTAAATGTTTTATGAATGGATCACGCAGCAAAGAGGATACACACTGGCGATTATTGGTTCGGTTACGTTCTGGTTTGTTAAAGAGAATTTGTTCTAAAAGTCGACTTCAGACAATAAATAATTCTCGATTTCTTTCGACGTCATACGTTAAAAGTTCAATTTGCCATATGTTAAGTACAGTGGCGTTCTTTAATGGAGTCATAGTTAAACCACTTATCGCGTTGCAATAGGGACTGCGTTCCTCTGAACATAGGTAGTTCAAACGATTTCTCACGCACAAAGCTTGTAGCCCTCTCTAAGAACATCATTTTGCTAAGCGACATCTCTTGGCTCCTCGATGAAGCTTTTGTTTAGTAATACGTCACCGCTGCTGTGGAGTCATATCAAACGATCAGTAATGTGAGCATGTACTGTATCTTTATATCGTTGATCTTACTAGTGAGTGTTACGGATGGTTCAGCGGATAAACATTATCCTTGCTTAGTGGAAGGTATACGGTTCTTATCGTTGCCGAATAGTTGCCTTTTTTAGGGTTCCGTAAACAAAGGGATAAAACGGGACCCTATTACTAAGGCTTCGCTGTCCGTCCGTCCGTCTGTCACCGGGCTGTATGTATCTCATGAACCGTGATAGTTAGACCGTTGAAATTTTCACAGATGATGAACCTATTTCTGTTGCCGCTATAACAACAAATACTAAAAAACAGAATAAAATAAGTATTTAATTAAGGGAGCCCCCATACAAAAAACGCGATTTTTTTTTCTGTTTTTATTGGTAAGTCTGTCCGAGGCTGTATCTCATGAACCGTGATAGTTAGACAGTTGACATTTTCTTAGATGATGTATTTCTACTGCTGCTATAACAACAAATATTAAAAAATAGAATTAAATAAATATTTAAGGGGGCTCCCATATAAAAAACATGATTTTTTGCCGTTTTCATAGATAAGTCTGTCGGAGGCTGTATCTCATGAACTGTGATAGTTAGACTGTTGAAATTTTCACAGATAATGGATTTCAACAAGTACTAAAAAAAGAATAAAATAAATAATTAAGTGGGCTCTCATACAACTAACGTGATTTTTTTGCTGTTTTTATAGGTAATGGTACGGAACTCTTCGTGCGCGAGTCCAACTCGCACTTGGCCGGTTTTTTGTTATTATTATTATTTATGATTATGAGCTACTAATGTCATTTTATTGCCACGATATGACTCCATGGATATAGATGTTGAAAATCGATCACGATTTCTCTGAAGTTCGTCATACAAAATGTAAGACAGTCATACATGAAGATGTGACCCAAAGCTAAGCGCAGGCATGTACGACACATCGACATCAATTAGAAATGAATTAACAACGAATTTTGAATTTAGAGTAACGAAACTTGACGGCTGTTTCTTCCCATAAAACTGAACAACTTATCCCAAGAAACCCAATATACAATTCCAAACTAAGGCAATCAGCTGATAGCACAAATTGTATGGGAAGACAACTTTTTTGTCATGTTCGACCTATGTTCCCTGGGGAAAATTGTTCAGTTTGTTGGGCTGATTCACGTCCTTAATTTTTAAAGTCGTCCAATATTAAATAATGTAATAATTTTGATAAATCATTCTAATAATAAATATTATAAAAGCGAAAATATGTTTGTGAGTTTGTTTCGCTTTCACACGTCAAGGACTGAATGTCTTTGGACAAAAGCGGACAGGCTTTCGACATTAAGTTTGATTTGATAATGATTCTCTAATATTACAGACGCGTAACCCACATGCTGTGCAACCACATTTAAGGAAATGTTTCGATGCTATCGCGAAGCTCGAATTTGGCGTCAAAATGCCTGACACCGAAATGGTGATGGGCGAGGATGGCACTATGATCGAGCGTGAGATGTCCTTTGACACTAAAGATGAACTACAGGCACGACTCGCCAAGGACGCGACCCCCGAACAACTTACAACTGATATCATCGCCATGCTTTCACCTGAACAGGAGAGGGTTAATTTGGGAAAGGTGACTTGTTAAATGAACGTATTGAGGGTTATTTATTACTATCCACTATTAGATTAGACCCATGGTTAACGCGCGGTTGGTTGCTAATCAGGCAAAGTGACAAACACATTGTATGAAAATGACATGGTAAAATTATTGCTTAAGTGCTAAACGTTGGTTAAAAATTTTTGAACATTGGTCTTACTTTTACATTAAGATGTGTTTTAATTGATTTGTGTAATTCTATTTAAACATAATTGTAATTCTATTTTCAAAACATACATTACACAAAAAAAGGATTGTGATTATTTTGAAATGAATTTTTAAATGAATAATAATTGAACTACTGTTTTAGGGATTGAAAGCTCGCGGTAACGTGGAAGATTGGCTGGGCAAAGTAGAAGAAGCTATGTTTGCATCAGTGAAGCGATGTATGAAAAATTCACTGAAGGATTATGTGACGAAGCCTCGCGTGGAATGGGTTAAGCTTCATCCTAATCAGGTAAAATTTTTTAAAGATAAAATAAATATGTAAGAAGTACAATAGTATCTACTACTTTTATAAGTCTTGTTTTGGAATGGCATAAAACATATCGGCAATGATTGGTTTAATATTAAGTATCAAAAGTATTATGAGTGAGATGACACGACTCTGGGTATTTAAAATATTAACTTTGAGGCGGTTGCTGTGAAACCAAAATTGAAAAAGTCCCACTAGATGGCGCTGTTTTAGAATTGGTACATTTTGTCATGATTTTGTCGATTATTTCGTAATTAAGATAAGTTTTGCATAATGTTTTGAAATTGCCGAAAGCCTGTATCTATCTTTGAATGTTATAGTAAGGATTCAGTTTATTTTAATGTTTCATTTACCCATGTACTTATTGCGAAAACGTGCAAACAATTTTGATTACGCACACAGACATTCGACTAGGTAGCGAGTTTTATTCATAAATTTCTCGCGTATTATCTGTCAATTTACTAGTAGGAGGCGTTTTATCTGTCAGATTATTAGGAATCTAAATACAAACCAAAATTTCAGGTTCACTTCTCTAGCATATTGGTCACTTATCATTTTCAGCGTGTTTTTACGCTTAGTTCTCAAAAGCCGTTTTTAGATTTTTGAGCACTCAAAATTCAGTTCAGTTAGGTACAATCTGAATGCGATCAATTAGGTTAGGCAAGCTTCTTAAGAATTTAAGCATGATGGGTGACCGTTTTTGTTCTGCAGAACATTCAAAAATAATTGCAATCATATTTGAAAGCAGTAATTAAGGTTAGGTACCCTATTCTAAAAGTTGACTATGATTCGTGCTTCACTCAGTAATACTTTTTCTAGTAGGTACCTATGTACAGGGTCAATAGCACATCATGCTATCCAAAACTGTCAAATGTCTTCAATCGATTTTCAATTTAATCTCCAAGTACCTAAATGATTGTACATTCGGTCTTCCCTAAAAAGAACCCTACTTGATGTTACACTTCGTAGTATATGTGATTTAATCGATCTTTTCAAAAATAAGCTGTCCATTTACTTAGGTGATTTTAGCAGTCTCACAAACTATGTGGGCTAAAGGCGTTCATGAAATATTGGATCTGGAAGGGGCCGTCCGAATTGACTTGGGATTAATTAATTATGAGAAGAAATGTATATCAGACCTAAATGATTTAGCATCACTTACCCGCGAGGACCTGTCTTCGTTATTCAGAAAAATTCTGTGCGCACTTATCACGGTGGACGTCCATGCTCGAGACACTATTTCGAACATGGTTGCGAAGCAAGTGAGAAGGGCGTAAGTACTTTATCATTATCACTGAATCCCTGGTAACTACATACTGAAACTACACCTTCTTCCTAGCGATTTATCCTGTTTAAGATTCGGGCTACGCTTAACCATGATCCTGAGTTTGGCAGATCAGGTAATTATTACACTGGCGTGATAGCTCCTGAAACTGACTGACCTATCGAAAATCGTAGCCGTAAGAAAATGGACGTGGGCAGGCCACATAAGCCGGAGAAATTACAAAAGGCAGGAAGGCATGGATGAAAAAAATGGATGCGCAAGGCTAAGACCGAGGAATATTGAGAATGGAAGAGAACTACACTCAGCATTGGGTGGCCACAGTTTCAAGAAGCATAAGATAGCTCGACAATTCTATGGTTAACAAATACGGGCGCTGACCGTATTAAATCATGCTACAGGTTTTCTCCCGATGTTTACCCCTATCGACCGTAAGAGCAATGATTAGTGACCCTCAATCTGGAATCCTCACTTTTTAAAACCTTATGACAATCAATCTATTGATAATGTCTAAATTAATTATTTTTTCTATTTTTAACCGACTTCAAAAAAGGAAGAGGTTATAAATGTTCGACTGTATGTAAATTTATTTTTTTAGTGTAAATCATTGAAAGTAGATGAGAAACAATGTAAGTGACTATTAAATTCGAGAGTTTCCCCCGATTTCCCTGGGATTCCATCATCAGATCCTGACCTGGTTTTTTAATTTTGAAAATTGGTCTATGAATGGGGAGAAATCGGTGAACGTACATAAAAAAAGATACATACTGTGGAACATAGAACCTCCCCCTTTTTTGAAGTCGGTAAAAATTGTCATGAAATAGTGAATAGTCGCCAAAATGTAAGTAACGATTAGTAGGTATCCAGTTAAGTAATGTTTATACCTCGGAAGAAGTCATTGAGTTTAATCCCCAGCCCAATGACTTATTGGGCTGGGGATCAAACTCGACATTGCTTATGTGATCGATCCACTAGCTACAACACCACCTACGATCATGCTAAAATGTAAAAAAAAATCATTAAAAAATCTCCATTTCGCAGAAATGACTTCGAATGGCTGAAAATGATCCGATATTATTGGGAAGAAGACATAGATAACTGCGTTTGTCGAATGTCAAGCGCTAAATATGTTTATGGGTACGAATACCTAGGCGCCGGAGGTAAATACTAGCATAATACAATCATTTGTTTTTGTCGATGTGATCATTGTGACCTCTTTCTCGATAAGTGGAGTTTAATAATAAGAATCGAGCAAGCACCGAGACAGAGGCTTGTATTATTTTCTAAATAACGCAATGCAATTAGATTTTAAAAATAATTTTAATGTTAGTACTGTGATGGCTCTTCTGGGGGCGAATAATTAAAAGACTTATTTCTTCTTCTGGTACATGGTTATAATCAAAATCTGCACTTCTATTACAATTTTATTCCACTTTCCGACACGTTCACGGTTAACAGAGTTTCAGCAACGCTTATTAAAGTGCTAATTGGACGCCTACGAACACGTACAAGAACTTCTTCCGCGAGCTCAGTACAATCAATTCACAATAATCAATGAATGGCGCAAGACCAGATCTTCAATCATTTCGAATCTTGACATCGAATACCATTTCAAACCTTTTAAATTGATATTCAAATTATCTTCTTCGAAATGACCGAATGAGAAAGAAGTTGCGTTATGCCCGATCCTCCATGAAGGTCTGCATACCACAGTACCTAACCAAAAAGTCAAGTATGAACTTTTCATCCCCTCTTGGAGAGGCAGTAGGAAAGAATAGGTGGTGAGGAATAAATATTAGTGTGATCAGGTGGCCAGTACAGACGGATTGATTACAAAGGATAATTTGTACCTACAAAACTACATCATTAACGCGAATGTTCAAAAGTACAAATTTCCATTTCGATTGAATTATTAGATTTATCGCTTACAATATTTAAATTCATAACTAAATACTTAAATGTTGTTTATTTCTTTTTTAATTTTCGTATCTATTACTTAATAGATTTGTCGTCTAAGTATAAGAATTATATATGTTTTGTGAATATTTTGGAAACTCAAAGTTTGCCGAGAGGCAAAAGAAAATAGTAGTGTAAGTCTGATGATGTTTCAGGTGTGCTGGTAATAACTCCGTTGACGGATCGTTGCTATTTGTGTTTGATGGGGGCCCTCCAGCTGGACTTGGGAGGGGCCCCCGCGGGGCCGGCCGGCACCGGCAAGACTGAGACCACGAAGGACCTGGCCAAGTCTGTCGCTATTCAGTGCGTCGTGTTCAACTGTTCAGAAGGTAAACCAGAGCATCTACTTTGACTATTTGAAGAAACAAATTGACTGAGTGTCCAACTTACGCGCTGCTTACGTAAGATAGCAGTTTTTTTTAATATTTTTTTATTATAAGATGGGTTAACTCTTGACCTCAATCTTGACCAAGGTCACAGATGAGGTCGACGATGGAGCGAGTTAACCCAGAAAATGCCTATAAGGCACTGGTACTCCCACGCACCGACGAAACACAGCAAGCTGTTTGGCGTCGAACTTCGGTAGGAGGGAGGTCGCGAACCAGACGGCCCTTTACAGAGCCTACCATATCGCATGAGACCATAGGACGCCACCTCAGATTCAGAAAAAAATTAGGTGTTGCCTGAGATGGATATTAATCCATCTCAGGCAACAACTAAGGAAACACAAATGAGACCTGCCTCCTATTAAGGAGTTAATAGCTTTTATCCTTATTAAGGAGGCTTTTTGTGATTTTATGTGTTTCCTTAGTCGCTTCTTACGACACCCACACGGAAAGAAATGGGGTGGTGTTATTCGAAAGCGATCGCAACACGGCCCAAATTTATTTTTTTGCATGCAATGAAAGAATATAGAATACAACAGGTTAGATTTGCGAAGACTTCGGAAAGATTTAAAGAGGGCTTTGGGGTATTGGATAAAGTGGTTCCAAAGTAAGTTCAAAATTCAAAATTCAAAAATTCTTTATTGTATCGTGTGTTTTTTTAAGGTGTTACAATATTAAAGCACATACACGAACCCCGTTGGGGCACTACAACAATGTTTTTCTTATATGTATAATAACATCCATCTTATACCTACACATACTTAAAACTAAAATGAGATCAGTTTATGGTAAGTACTGACATATATTATTTATTATTTTTATTTATTTAATTTTTTAGGCTAATGAACACTATAGTTCGCAAAATAGAAGTATCCAAGGTATGATTGTTTGTGTGTATGATCATGGGATATGTGTATGTATCTGTATGAGTGCGTGTGTGTATTTGTGTGAGTGTATGCGAGTGGCTAAGTTTGTTTCTATTTGTCTTCACAAAACTCAGTTAGTGAGTAATAGCATTTCTCAGTGAGGAACTTTTTTAAATTATTTTTAAATTATTTTTAAATTATGGACTGATCATACTACTAGATCTGTTTTCTAACTCAGAGCAAGAGATAAGCTGATGTACTGATATTGCTACTTCGCAGTAACGATCGAAGATATACAAAGTCTTTCGATTAATGATCGTAAAGATACAAACATTTATACATGTAATGCTGGGACACACACCCAGTCTCAGGAGTAAACAAATATTATTTACACAAAGGTTTAGTTCGACCGGAAATCGAACCTGGAACCCGCGAGTGCGGAGTAAGTATAGCGTTTGACATCTTTCAAAATGAAAGTTTCACATATAATTAATATGACATACTTGTCATATTTGTAATAGAGCTGCGCAATAAGCTAAATTTTAATGAGAGATTTTCTTTTTATTTATTTTTTATTTTTTCCCCAGTCGCCGGATAGATGGCGCTAAACTAGGTACGTGACAGCTTAGCAAAAACTAAAACCCTGGACTCAGTAAAAAACAATCATAACAACGTAAAACACGAAAACCAGCAATGTACACACGGCAGCACATCAGGCTATACAAGTTGACCTTGATGTCGCCCTTATCTCGATTGAAATAGTGGCGGATTTCGTTGTGCAAATGGATAACCTGACGTGCTGCTGTGTGTACATCGCACTCCGATCACAGTGCGGCGCGGGGGGATCGCGCGCGGGGCGCGGATTCACGATATTTTGCGTAGCGCCAAAGTAGGTAAATAATGAAAACTCCTTAACATGACGTGACGTTTCCGGGAAAAATATGGCTGATGATAGTTATGGGTAGATTCCACCATTTAAGTATTTGCTAAGCTGTCCTTTACACCCGTTATATTCATAAACTGACGTACGCCTTTGATTTTATTCCGGCTAAATATTTATCTGTAACACATCCTACCTATTTTGCTCCAAGGTTTTGAGCTGAACGTTGATGCATCAGTGAGTAAAAATATTTACATTTTGTCTAGGTTTGGACTATAAGATGATGGGCCGCTTCTTCTCCGGGCTTGCAACGTCCGGGGCATGGTGTTGCTTCGACGAATTCAACCGCATCGATATTGAGGTGCTTTCTGTCATCGCCCAGCAACTTATTACCATCAGGAACGCGAAGGTTGCTAGGGCAGCAAGGCAAGTATACGGGTCTAGTCAACTCGCTCGCCTTTCTGTGTCGGGCTCTGCGAGTATTAATGGAAATAAAAATTGCCGCTGC
This sequence comes from Aproaerema taeniolella, assembly GCA_949987775.1. Classification (NCBI taxonomy): domain Eukaryota; kingdom Metazoa; phylum Arthropoda; class Insecta; order Lepidoptera; family Gelechiidae; genus Aproaerema; species Aproaerema taeniolella. Next base: position 24,805,479 of record OX465242.1, on the reverse strand, counting down.
GGCTTTTTAGGGTACCGTTCTAAAATGTTTATCCTTACTTAATATTATAAATGTGAAAGTAGGGATGTTTGTTACGCTTTCACGCAAAAACTACTCAACCGATCATCATGAAACTTCGTACACATATTCTCGGAGGTACTAGAAGTAACATAGGATACTTTTTATTTAAAAAAAAGTGAAAGTCCACGCGGGCGGAAAGCTAGTACATTATAATATAACAATGAACTACTTACGTGTATATATATTAATTTCAATTTTTTTTTCAGCTGTTTAAATTTCAAATCCAGTTTATCTCTAACTAAACATTCCTGTATTCTAACTGAAATGAATTGATCTTAATTAATGTTTGGCTAATAGCTTTAAGTGAAATCTTATTATTAGGTTCATGTTTGAGGGGCGCGAAATAAAGCTGGTCCGATCTTGCGCAGCTTTCATCACGATGAATCCAGGTTACGCCGGGAGAACAGAACTGCCTGACAATCTGAAAGCGTTGTTCCGTCCCATTTCTATGATGGTCCCAGATTATGGTAAGTGTTTTTAGTGTCCGTCTTCTTCTTATCGTGTCGACCAACTTTCTGGACATTATCAGTGGCCTTGCAAAGCTCTTTGCAAATACAAGAGTCCCATTTCTATGATGTTATGTCTATAGGTGTGCCATAGACTGTGGGGAAGTGCCAGTTTTATAGGCATCAATCAATTAGTCGTGGAGAAAGGATCGATCTGTAGTGGCGGATTAACCCTAAGGTGAAATTTTAGAGAAGGCTAATCAAGGCCAAACACAAGCTTTCTTATCATCAATAGTTTGAGATAAAAAATTATTTTGTTATAAAAATATTGATCGTCTGGTAATATGCTATTCTATATTCCTTGCTCATTTTGAGGGTCTTAAAAGCTGTGAGATTCGACTAGATAACGTCCAAGAAATTGATATCTTTCAAACTGACATTGCAGTGATGGTTGATTTTTTTTATTTTATTTCTGCAGCACTCATCGCCGAAGTGATCTTGTACTCCGAAGGATTCGAGTCATCGAAGGGGTTAGCTAAGAAGATGGTTCAGATGTACAAACTATCCAGCGAGCAGCTGTCGAAACAGGACCACTATGATTTTGGCATGAGGGCCGTCAAAAGTGTGCTGGTAAATTTATTTATAGGACAACTCCGTGGGCTATGATGCTCGTCATGACATGTTATCTCACGCGCTATCTCATGGTCACGTGACTGTTTCGACCAATGAGATTACGAGAAAGCGTCACGTGACTATGACATAACGCGTGAGATAATATGTCGTCGCGATCATCATACGCCTGCTGAACAGGCGCGGTCGCAGCCAGAAATTTTGGAGGGGGTCACTCACCCAATTCACAACTAAGGCTACGGTCCGAATGACGATTTTGGCGATAACAGCGCGCCAACGCTAACAGCCTGGTCCGAATGGATGACAGCGCTAAAATCGACAAATGACAGTTATCGAATCGGACCAGAACGTTAGCGCGCTTACGGTATTTCTAACCTCAAAATCTTTGTATACCTTCTGAAGATGCTTTTTTTCTGCTCAAGGAGTTTAATTAGTCATCACCCACGCCAATAACAAAGAAAGAAGAACTTTAAAGGAAAACCTTAAAAAAACAAGAAAAACACTTTCAATTTGTTTATTTTGACGTACGTTTGACAGATGTTTGACAGATCGCTCACAGTGATTACGCGTCGAGGCATGGTCGTTGTTAGCGCAAGATGGCGTCGGTAATGACGTCATGAGTGACGTCACTGTCAGCGCTGTGAGCGCGCTAACAGGTCAATCGGACCAATGTTTGAGCGATAATATCGATATTATTGTCATTCGGACCGTAGCCTAAGTAGACAGCCTTTATCTTGAATCTTTACAATAAACCGGCAAATTACATTATTAGAATATTGTTATACAATCTTTATCATAACGACGCATATCGATTTTGCTAGGATTACCAAAACTACGTAGTTCGGTTCCTTGTTTCTAAACTAGATGTCATTTCCAAGTTATTTTGGCCATCGTACGTAGTTCATAAAAACACCACTAGATGTCAGCAAAATATAAATTTATCGCGGTTAGGGGATAGCTAGCCTTTTATTATTTGGCAAATTTTTGAGATTTTTCAATTTGACCTTAGATTTTGGGGGGGGTCATGTCCCCTGTGACCCCCCCCTTCGGACCGCGCCTGCTGCTGAACTCAAGAACTCATGTCAGTGCTAGCAATACGCCAAAAATGATGTAAATATAGTAATAAAACATGAATATCTGCATGATTGATCTAAGAAATATTTTTACCAGCAGCACATACAAAAAAAACTTTCTAAATAAATATTTCTTTTAAAATGACGCTGGCACACCGACCTAAAAAAAATAGGTGGTATATTTTTAAATACAAGGTCTTGCGGGCATTCCATAGGTGATGGCTGGCGCGTTGAAACGAGCTCACCCAGATCAGCCCGAGGAGATGACATTGCTGTGCGCTTTGAACGACAGCAACTTACCAAAGTTCCTAGCCGCTGACGCCATTTTGTTTGCTGGCATTCTATCCGATTTGTTCCCTGGCGTTCATCTTCCCGAGCGAGACTATGCATTGATGGAGGAAACCATAGGTAAGTATAAATCTTTTTATATGATAGCAATTTTATTCAAGTACGGACGGCCGCGACTCGCACGCGTGCACTCTGTGCTGTTGTGATAAGAGCTGTTTTCAGTGATGAAAGAGACTCTTTAATAAAGACTCGCCTTATTTTTGACGCCTCACGACTGGCGGTCTTTTAGTCCCCAATCTATAATCATAACTTCATAAGACTAGCTTTTTTACATTTCGGGTCTTAGAAGCTAAATGTTTCCAAGTGAATAAGTCCTGTCGTCATAATGACTATTGAACCAATTGGACCATTATGGAAAAATGACCGAGGAGCATATCGTCCTCATTTCAAAAAGTCTTTAATACAGGTGGGCTTCAAATAAAAATGTTATCAAATCAAAATTATCTTAATGCATATTGAACTCTTTGATTGAATATCCCATCGTGTATATTGTATTTTCCACTTGTGTAAAACCTCTTTAAATTATTATACTGAAAATGCATTATTGTACGTTTAAAAATGCGGATATTTTACTCTCATGGCGTTTTACATTGCAAACATTTAACGATAAGGACTTTTTGCTTTGAAAACTAGCAGTCATTTTACATTCCGGACGTTTTGCTCTCAGGGCATTTTAGACCCCCTGATCCGAAATGCTTAAAGGACTTAAAATGGCGACTCATTATCTGGAAAGTCGACAGTCGTAAGGCATGTGTTGATAGAATGTAAATATCTAAATCCCCTTATCAAATTTTATTAAAATTTACTTATTTTGTGGTTTCGGCGTGAATTCCTTTTGGTTGATAGGTTATAAAAAATATATTGAATATCACGCACTAACTGCGGTGTGACCCTTTTCACATAAAAGAACTCGAGTCGTTAAGTCTTTTAAAATCAGCTGCAGTCGGTTAAGTCTTTCAGACTTTTGAAAACAACTCGAGTCGTTTCAGAGTTTTAGTCTAAAACGACTAAGTTTTATTAATAACTAGCATTCCGCTCGGGACTTCGTTCCCGTGGGAATTTGGGAAAATAATGTACCCTATGTCCATCCCGGATAATGTAGGATTCTAATGGTGAAAGAATTTTTCAAATCGGTCCAGTAGTTTCGGAGCCTATATTCAATGCAAACAAACAATCAATCAAATCTTTCCTCTTTATAATATGTATAGAAACTTGAACCTTCAGTCTTAATTTTATAGTCGAATCCTGAAGATGATAAAACTGTTTTGCAATGAAAATGGAGTAACCTGATGCGCTGGCCTCTGTACTAAATCCTTACTTTAATATTATAAATGCGAAAGTAACTCTGTGTCTGTCTGTCCGTCTTTCACGCCTAAACTACTGAACCGATTTCGATGAAATTTGGTACAGAGATAGATTAGAGCCTGGGAAAGGATATAGGCTACATTTTATCCCACAGTTGGGCACGATATAACCTGTAGTCCACGCGGGCGAAGCCGTATGCGAAAAGCTAGTAGTTTATATAACGTATTGGCCCCAGCCGTAATGTTGCGTAAATTGTATTGACCAAATAATCATAAATAAAATCGGTCTTATAATAATGTTTATTTAAAAATAGATTAACTTGTCTCTAATAATCGTTATAAAAATAATTATAAGCTACTAGTTGACCCAACAGACGTTGTCCTGTTTTCTTTTTTTTTTCAACTTTCTTAATTTTTTCTTTCATAAGATCCTTCTCCTGATAATAACGAACAGAACAAAAAAAGAATTAGCGAAATCGGTCCAGCCGTTCAGGCGTGATGCCGTGACCAAGGGAAATAGGGATTCATTTTTATATATATAGATGTATTATAAGTCCACCTCAAGCTTCATTACGTTATTTTAAAACGCATGGCACGCGGTCGGAAAAGTTATGGAAAGCTAAAATCAATTGCATTTCGTACACTGTATGGCAAGATCTGTCCCTTCTCTGGTTTGAAGATATCATGCGACCTGTGGCATCTAGCCTTGCAAGTTCAAAGAGCAAAAACGTAAATCTACAAACGGACTCAAACTATTAGATCATACTTCGGGTATAGTTACCTGACAAAACTTTATTTTCTTTTAGAACATTTGGCTTATGTTTTCTCTCGTGAAGTGACATAGTGAAACCTTTAGATTTTTACCGAAACTGACAGAATCTTTTCTTGAGATGGCAATCTCTTCACTATGTTTACCTACTTAATCTCACAAATTAGGAAACCCGAAAAGGCGCTAGCAGGAAAAATTTACTAACAATATCCTGTCATTTCAGAACAAGTGTTGCGCGAAAAGAAGCTCCAAGTAGAAGTGTGTCAAATTCGTAAAGTAATTCAGTTACATGAAACGATGATTGTCCGCTGGGGCGTGATGACCGTGGGCCCCACCGGCGGAGGCAAGACTGTCGTTCTACATGTAAGTCAAACACTGTCAATCCCTGCCACAACGCAATTATTAGTGTATCTTTAAAACTTCTAATAAGGCATCGTATTCTAATCTGTGACCACTTCTTCGGTGCCTTAGCATAGGTAATTACTAATAAATACAAGCCAACTGCCATGGGCAATTGGGCATGTGTGCGTGAAAGAAACGTCATACACACCATCTGTTAGTTACTTGCCAATGCCAATGTGTGTGGATTTTGACTCTTTACTGTTACTCAATAGAAAACAGCTCATTCACACAAAATTCCAAATAAATTGAACCACCGAATGTCAGCTCGACTCTACCGGAGCCCACTTAAACGATCATAGCTCCGTCATTAATGACTCGATTGTTATGATTTAAGGTTCATACTAAAGCGGATAAAAACTGCAATAAATTTAACAATAAGCTTAATAATCCTAATAGTTACCGAGATATTTTTCATAAAACATTTTTTTTTTTCAAAAAAAATAATTCTTGTAATTTTTAAAAAAATTATTCTTTAATTCTTGTAATTCTTGTAATTTTTTCATTTGGTAATAGATTAATGAACAAATGTAAAGAATCAAATAAAATACATTATATGGTCTTTCATTTGACACCTTATTCAGGTAAATCGGTCCAGTAGTTATCTAGAAATACCGCTAAATAGAATAAGCCCGGCCGCCATCTTTACTACGTCTAGCATAGCTTACCCCCTCCATACCCCTACGAGGTGACGGACGCACTTTTTGTATTTAGGAAAATATGCCGAATAAGTACATACTAGTTGTCCGTATGGCGGAGCTAAGTCACGCGGGGGTTAAGGCGACTACAGCACCCGATAAAGGCAGCACACATAGGAATAGTGCCATCTCCGTCTCTCAACAGGCCTGGGCCGGCAGTGCGAACAGTGTCGATACACGAAGTTTACGGACTATGAAAGCGTGCGTGCGTAAAAATATGTTCGAAAGTTAGAAAAATGAGATTTATGGAAAGGTAACAGCTTAAATTGAAAAATGCGTTAACTACTTATCGAGAGTGTTCAATCACGAACATTTTGATAGCAAATTCAAGTTCCTGTGTGCATTTTACTATCGTTTCTACAGCTTAAAAGATACACAATATTGGGTATTTAGAGGTGACTTTGTGAGCTTTTTCTATCGAACCAAAAGTGCTGAATCATGTTTTCAGCAAACTATGTAGTTTATGTCTTGAATATTACCGTAGTATTTTATTTCTTCGATTTAATGCAGTGCGTCATGCTTATCTACGCTTCATAAAATCGTAATTTAGGTGCTGTAGTCGCCTTAACCTACAAACCTTTGGATATTCCTTTTATTATTGTTATAAGTTGGGTTAACTCTTGACCTCAATCTTGACCAAGGTCATAGATGTGATCGACGGTGGAGCGAGTTAACCCAGAAAATGCCTATAAGGCACTGGTACTCCTAGGCACTGACGGAACACAGCAAGCTGTTTGGCGTCGGACTTCGGTGGGAGGGTGGTCGCGAACCAGACGGCCCTTCACAGAGCCTACCACACCGCATGAGACCATAGGACGCGCCTCAGATTCAGAACAAATTGAGGTGTCGTTCTCTGGGGTGGATTAATAGGAGGCAGGTCTCATTTGTGTTTCCTTAGTTGCCTTTTACGACACCCACGGAAAGAAATGTGGTGGTGTTATTCTCAACCGATCACCATACGAAAAAAAAATAAGAGTTACGATGCGAGTCTTGTATTAATTAAAATGTTTGAGTAAGTGTCTAATTATTTTTATTCACATTTTTATTTTATAGACATTAGGAAATGTGTACTCTCGTATGCACGAAAAAGGAGTCTCTGGCCCGTATTACTATCCCGTACACAAGTACATTATGAATCCGAAGTGCTTGTCCATCGGAGAGTTGTACGGCGAAGTGAATCTCCAAACGTTGGAATGGCACGATGGAATACTGCCTTTGTCTTTAAGAACTGCTGTGCAGGTATGCAACATTCCTATCAATTATCCTTGCAGAATTATAGAGGTTACTTTCAGATTAAACATTTCACTTTCTAATTTGATTGATTGTGTAATAGTTCACGACCCCAGACCATCAGTGGCTGATCTGTGATGGGCCCGTGGATGCGGTGTGGATCGAAAACATGAACACTGTGCTAGACGATAACAAGATGCTCTGTCTAGCCAACTCTGAACGCATCAAGCTTACACCTTATGTCCATATGTTGTTTGAGGTAACTGCATTGTCATATGATTTGTAAAATGGTCCCTAATAACAGGCAAATCTTGGTTGTAGGGCTGCACTATATCGAAACATTAAGTTTTGAGCTGATCATCTTTCTCTAAGGAATAATCAGATTCCTAGAATATTCAAGGTTATTTGGAAAAACACCAATTACCTCGCAGGACTATATTACTAACATCATTAACGACGACGTTTTTTGTACGACTTTTTTAATTTTTTGATTACACGTCATACAAAAAAAATTACGCTCTATAGGATCATAACATTCATAACTCTATGGTCAGCGCACGTGCGGCGCCGCTAGGTAGGTATTTACTTGCGTAAAAGACAGCTATTAGGTATAAGAGTTAGAAAAAAACTTGGTGGTGCAAATAACTTGAAAATTTAATTTCGGTAAAGGTATGTCTGTGGTCCCGTACAACAAAAGTTGTTGCTTGTTGTAAGGATTCGTCCTGCGAGGGTGTTGGTGTTTATCTGCTTCTTTTCCTCTGTTACCTATTTGAGACAAGTTAGTTTAGTGGGCTGCTTTACTTCCTTTTTCGCTGGCTTATAAATCCTCCCGATAAACTGATGCTTAGTGTGTCTACTTAGTACATTTAATTGTTTTAAATGGGTAAAATTAATTTACTTAACTAGTGGAGTTAGAAAATACCTGGGATTCAGGGACATACAAACTGATCCGTCTGGTCTTGTGCCTCTATGAAAAAAAAATTTAAATTTCGTTGTAGGTGGCAGATTTAGCACAAGCTTCTCCAGCCACTGTGTCTCGATGCGGCATGGTGTATGTAGACCCAAACGAATTGGGATTCCTACCCTACGTACGAACTTGGCTCGAGGAAGGTGTCGAAAAAAATATGTACAATCAAGAAAACTCTGAATTTCTCTATGAGCTGTTCAAAATGGTCAGCGCATTGATCGAATATGTTAACGAAAAGTGTCGAGTTGCTATTAACCAGGTGAGTCAGAGTTCTTTCATATTCGGAGTTCTTTACTTTCCGCCCGGGACTTTAAATCTTTCCTCTTTATAATATTAGTATAGATATAGAAAAAAGAGGAGGTTCTATGTTCGACTGTATATTTATATGTTTTTTCATTTTATCACCGATTTCTCCGCCATTTGTGAACCGCTTTTCAAAATTATTTTTTTGTTTGAAAGTACTCCAGAGGTGGGCCCGTTGCCACTAAGTCAGTATCTGATGATGGAATTTCAGGAAAATCGAGGGTAACCTTGGAATTTAATAGGCACTTACAATGTTTCTCATGTACAGACAGCAGCACGTCAGGTTGCACTACGAAAGCCGGCGCGGCGCTATTACGAGCGAGATAAGGGCGACGACAAGGTCAATATGTATAGCCTGATGGGCTGCCGTGTGTACTTTCTATTATTTACACTAAAAATAAAAATAAACTTGGTAGAAAAAAAAGTAAAAGTGACTTCAAAAAAGCGAAAAATAAAGACAACTCTTTTTAATGTGCTACGTATGTACTGGTCTGTTTGGAGTCGGTGCAAAGGCAGCCTATTATACTTATTTGGCTTGGCGCCGACTTCAAACAGATTAGTAGGTATTACGCAGCACATTAAATAATGTCTTTATTTTGAGCTTTTTTTAAGCTTTTTTTTACTTTTTTCTAAAAAGTTTATTTGCGATTCATAAATGTATGTCTTGAATTGCTAGATATATAACCAGCACATTGACCTTGTCGCAGTGGGATACTAACGACTCGGTGCTGAGTAAGTATTTATATTTTGTAGGTAAATATTAGCAAAGTGAACGCACTATGTGCAATGTTGGGAGCATTACTATCTGAACCAGGAGAACGATTCTCAGACAAATATGCGGTGAAAACGTATATAGCGTATTGCTTCATATTCTCATATGTTTGGGCAGTCGGAGGCAATATTTTCGAAATGAACCGACGTCCCTTTGAAGAACTTGTTAAACGCCAATTCGAGGAATTCGAAGAAGCTGAATAGTGAGTTCTAATTCTTTAAAACGTATTGACAAAACATACTACCTACCTACTTAAGAATAGAAAATCTTGGCTAATCGGTGATATGCCGTAATTGAGTGATAGTTTAAATTCGTCCTCTATTTTAGGTCGCATGTTACGAGTATATTATAAAATGTTATTTTACGAAAATAACAATTATATAGTAATTTTTAGGCATTTACTGTTGCGGGCAATTTAATTTACTCTGACTTCTCAATTTTTCTTTAAAATAAAGTTCAACATCTCCGATTAACCAAGTGTCACCGATTAACCAAGTTTTGCCCTATAACATTTCTTCTGTATGAGGGCGAACTTTGGTAGTGTTTATTTCACTCTACGATGAAATTGAAACTGTTAAATGTTTGTTTAGTTTAACAGGTCATTAAAACACTCTGAACACAGAAGTGGAAGAAGTTAGTTAATTTTAAGACACGAGTAAAAACAAAAAATTATATTAAAAAAGTTTTTATCCAGTGACCTTCTACATACCTACTACCTTCTACAAGAAGTCATATTTTTCAAGTCTTAAATAATTACGTTATTTGAATGTAAAACTTTCTGCCATCATTCTATGCTGCGCCAATATGATGGTACCTACGCTTGGTGAAAAAAGTAAAACGAAAAAAGTAAAAGTAATAATTAAAACGAAGTTTAATAATTATCTGTTACCATTTATCAGTCTCATCAGCATCACACATTGTATATATTATTTCCGAGCACTGCAATATAAAGTATCTTATACATATATAAAGTAGGTATCATAGGAGTCTAAACAAAATTATATGACTACAAATGATTTATTGATGAAACACACATATTGTAACAATTCATATTTTTAGCTTCCCAGCCGGCTTCAATTTCTTCGACATGTTCATGGATACAAAGCAACGTAAGCTGAAAGTGTGGGCTGAAATTATTCCAACTTTTACTTACGATCCCAATAAGCCATTTTTCGAGACACTGGTGCCTACTATCGATACTGTTCGCTACGGATACATGTTTGAGAAGTTACTCGGAAACAACAAACCTGTCATGTTTACAGGCAACACAGGTTTGTACCTGAAAACCAAGACAGTCAGCTAATCGCTTAAGTTGTATGTATGGAGAAGCGAAATAATTTTTTCGTATTTCGAGATATGTTCCTACGGGAAAGTTGTTTAGTGGGCCAATTCGCATTCTTAATTATCGCTAACTAATTTAAAGTCAATTTAGCGTTTCCGTGCTTCGGAGGGCACGTTAAGCTGTCGGTCCAGGCTGTTGTTGATTGACTACAGCACAGTCGTTATTTGGCGGTTTGGAAACTCTGACACCAGGCGTATTCAAATTCGCTACTTTACTATACATATTTACACAATAAAAACGAAGTGATGAAATTATTTAACCTGGTGTTATATTTATTAACAATACAAGTGTGTTAAGGTATGTTTTCGTTTTTGCACTAACTGCGTTCTATTTAGACTGGTGTTTAAAAGCCTACCAGAAAAGCACTTATTTTACTTCCAATAAATTTGAAATACCTGCCAAAAAGGATAAATGATCACCAAAATGTGTTTCCTGAAGTGTTGTAGAAATGTAGCAAATTTTCTTTTTACTGCATGCCATAAAAATATGTAAATACCGTTAAAGTGAATTTCAAACCACATATTTTATATTATTGCTAAATAGATGTTACCAATATTTTATTTTATGACTTTCATTGAGGCAAAAAAAATATAGGTCGGTCAATTTTTTTTAATACCTACCTAATACAATATTGCTTATCCTAAATACAAGCTACTTGTTTATACATACATACAGACACTCACGCCCACAGCACAGTCCCTATCGGGGTAGGCAGAGCATCAAGTAGCCATTGAACCACAAAAATATGACAAAGTAGTTAAATAAATAGGTAATGACTAAGGTTTTTTTAAAATAAAGAATTGGTAAACTTTGACCATAATCTTGCGTAGAAGACTAAGATGAGGTTGACGATGGAACGCAAAAATGCCTATAAGGGCAAAAAATGCAGAAATGCCTAGAAACGCACCGACGGAACACAGCTAGCTGCTTGGCGCCGGACTTCGGTAGGAGGGTGGTGCAAAACCAGACGGCCCTTTGCAGAGTCTACCACCGCTTTATGGGACCTTCGATCGTCATCTCAAAATGAGACAATTTGAGACGATGTTGTCCGAGATGGTTTATTTTTATGGGGCAGGTCTTAATTATTTATTAATTATTTACCAATTATTTTAGTCGACTTTTACGGCCGCCGCGGTCTGTGCGCTATATAGGGAAACTATTGAAATTATGGTTTGACAATAATATATTTTGGATTTAGGTTGGATAATTTGATTACACTAAAGCAAATTAGAACTGTCGTTTTTGGTATCAATGTTAACCTTTCAGTAAAACAATATTTGGTGAGCATTTATCCATTTTGGCAAGCAAATGTAATACTGATACATATGGTATATTTATTCTGACGTGTGTATATTTATTTTGGAACTTTAAATGTTTTACTTTGAGGACCTCGATTTAGAGTGGATTTAATTTATTATAGGGTTAATTACTTTAATTGGTACTTATTAGGGTATAAAAAAATATTTTGGTGAGCACTTAATTTGTACCCTTCTATTTATGTTCTCTTTATAACAAAAAATCATAAATTAAATTCCATCTTGTGTACACTACTTTGACGTCCACTGACTCCCTCAACGAGCCTTATGAACAACAAACGTTTTCAGGGGTTGGCAAAACCGTCGTAGCAGACGGGGTGCTTAAGAAGATGGCTATTACTGAGAAATTCGTGCCGGTGATAATGAACTTCTCTGCACAAACCAGTAGCCAGCGCACTCAGGTATTTACTACCTATGATTCAACCACCGCGACTTTCCGGGATGAAAAGTTAGCTAGTCTAAATATTAAGATAAATGTGTATACCTTATTATTCCTTTTCTAGTTTTATTTACTCTTCGTTTTGAGTATGGAAATAATTTTAATATAATGATTTCTTTATTAATTTGATCAATGAGTTTTAGTATTTTTACTTCTGAGCATTTCTGATTTAACCTTGATAAACCTATTTTCATTGGCCCAAAAAGCACCGTTTTTTTAGTTTTTTATATATAAAAAACTAAAAAAACCATTTGCGAACTCGCAGACTCGCCAAATACCGCGAATTTAAGAAGCGTCTTACGGCCAGGCCTTAACACCCTTCTTAAACGAGTGTTATTAAAACGTGATTCATTTTCAGGAAGTTATAGAACTGCGCCTTGAGAAGAGGCCAAGGAAAGCATTAGGAGCGCCTTTAGGAAAAAAAGTGATCATTTTCATAGACGACGTCAACATGCCCAAGCTGGACATTTATGGTTCCCAGCCAACAATAGAATTACTAAGGTATCCAATCCACTCCAAAGCTGAATAAAAATCTCAATGTTTATTTTAATCGTTCAATAGCTATTTTAGTTCCATTACAATTTGGTGATGAAACCTTAAACAGGAATCCATTTTTCTCTTAAATATAGGCAGTTCCTTGATTTCGGTGGTTTCTATGACCGAGACAAGTTATACTGGAAGGAGATTTTGGACGTGGTACTCTCATGTGGTTGCGCTCCGCCGGGCGGTGGGCGAAACCCTCTCACTGCGCGTTTTACAAGACACTTCGCCATGTTCCTCCTGTCACCACCCAACTCCGAAGCTATGAAAACTATTTTCAAGGTATGATGTTATTTTACTCTCGTTAAATGATAACCCTATAAACGGTAAAATGTTATTACATTTCTTATACTGGGTGAAAAAGAACCTCCTAGCTATATTCAAAATCCTGAACCATTATCACTCAAAGAACACATTTATGAAGAAAAAAAATATTTTTTCCAATGGGAATAGTTCATTTTTTGCCTAAACGTAGACATTACTCCTACACCAGGCACGCGAGGGATGCGCGTAGCGCTATGTTTAGGGAAAATAAAATCACCCCTACAAAAAAAAATTGTTCAGTAAGTGATACTGGTTCAGGATTTTCAATAAAGCTAGGAGGTTCTTTTTCAATCTGTATATATCGAACATACAAATGCCATATCTTAAAATAGTCTTCTTGAAATATTTTACAAAAATTGCCACAGGTCACAGGACAGCCTTAATTAGCATAGAGTGGTATTGGTTCAGTTTTTTATTTCCAGTTGGCAAGTAATATACGGTATTATTATTAAAAACAACCGACTTCAATCCCGACAGGTCCGTGTGTTACGCCCCCGATGTGTCTCGCCCCCGTGGTGGACGCCCCCGATTTCTTTTGAGTGCGATACAATTTATAAGTTGAATATTTTTGTCCAAAGTACAGTCAGATAGCAAAGTGTAACCTAGTATAACTGTTTATAAGTGTCTACACGAAATGATACAAAGTCTTAGATTTTAATAATAAATATTTATTAATAATGTCAGTGAAACTATTTATTAATAATGTCAGTGAAACCACAATTCGCTTATCTAATAAGATGCTTACCATGTCTTATTTTTTCTTACAAAGGGGTGGGAGGGAGTGTCGATAGTTCTTACGTAAGATAACAAAAATGCGCAAAGTTAAAATTATACTTTGAAAAAGCGCGGGCAAAGCGATTGAAACCAAATTTTACCACTACAAAAAAATTAAAATTATTAGTACCTGCTTTGTAAATATAAATAAATATTTCAAAAAATTGTTACTTTAAAAATAAACATTAAAACAAATCAAACGTATATTCATTTTTTCCTTTAGATTCTTAAGTAATAAATATTAAACAGGGGGGAGGGGGTCGGCCTATTCTTATTGTTTCTTATAATAGGGGGGGAGGGAGTCAAAAACTAGCGAAAATAGTCTTACGTAATAAATCAATGGCCCCTAACTTATTGTAACAATAAGTTGACTTCTGTGCGAAAGTGGTAGAAAAAGTGTCCATCGCTATATTCGGTATTATAAATGACGCACGTTACCTGAACTCTATTGTTTCCAATCCTTTGCACGAAAGAGATATATAAGAAAGCGATATGGCTTTTGTCTAAAACCGGTTTAGTCGGACGGCTCGTTTCAAAAAAGGTAGAAAATAATGTATTTTGAGGAAATAAACTGTAACAATTGCCTAATAATAATGTCTTATATTTTAGAAAAAAAAAATACCTACGTAATCAGATAATTATATACTTATGTAACGCATCATATTTATAATAATCATTAATTTTCACAGTGAAAAATTACTTATTTAGTTCAGAAACACTTTTTTCGCCGACTGTATCTGGTACAAATGACTTTTATTCCGACGAAATCGGTTGTTATAATTTCATTGAAAATCAGGTGCTACACCACGGAGGCGAGACACATCGGGGGCATAACACACGGACCTAAAATATCTTATTGCCATCCATATTCGATCGTAGATTACATAATTTCCTGGCATTTAGAAATGCCTGCATCATTTCACTTTGACATATACAATTCTGAGATGACTCTAGCTATTATAGGTAATATATAAAATCAACATTTTATGGGAGATTAATAATATAAATAAATATTTAAAAAACACATGAAATCAACTTTTAAACTAAATCTCTTTCAACCTCTCGGGTGGTTAATCAGTCTATGAAACTGAACAACTTTCCCCAAGGAACATAGGTCAAAATACGAAAAAAAAATTTTGAGTTCCCATACAAACTTCATCAGCATATAGCGCATTTTGTATGGGAGATCAAATATTTTTTTCCTTTTTTTTTGGGAAAGTTGTTCAGTTTCATGAACTGATTTCGCTCCCGAAAGGTTGATAGAGATTTACCTAAGTCCTGTATAAGGTTTGCGTAACAAAAGGATCTCTTCGTTGGTTTTGGGCAAAGGCATCTTTTTCTTAATTTTCCCGTCCATTCCGCTTTCCAAACTGCCAAAAAACTAATTTTTTGGTAAGGCTTTCTTTGAAATCTTTGATGAGTCGGACGCGAAAAAAAATATTATTGTTGGAGCGGCTGATATTAAAATTGCGTCCATCATGAAATTTGAGACTGTCGATTTTTTTCGATAAAATTGACAAGGACTTAATTTTGTAAGTTTGATGGGGTGGGCTGTGTAAAGATTATCCTGAAATTCTGTTTCAGTCCATTCTGAAAGGGCATATGGAGGACTTCGTCTCTGAAGTGTCAGTATTGGGAGAACCGATAGTCAATGCTGCTGTGGAGATTTACCTAAAGATTTGTAGTGAGCTCCTGCCTACCCCCGCCAAGTCACACTACGTTTTCAACCTACGAGACTTGTCCAAGACGATGCAAGGAGTTCTACAGGCCGACGCGGGCTATATGCGTAACCCAGATACTATGCTCAGGTGACATTTTTAATTAGTAATTAATCTATTTTGACTCTAAAGGAAGTTATTACAGGAAATTAATTATGTTTTTAAACTAAAAATTTTTTTATTACGATGTATTTTGTACAAGGTAAACAATTCAAATCCTCAGATTTTTTATTGAATTTGTAAAAAAAATTGCGGGAAATTTAACTTTCAAGCCATGTTACTGTTTCTGAAAGTAAGCCTTTTCGAGCAGTGAAAAATAAAAATAGTTAAATAATGATATCGTCAACAAATATTGATCTTATCTGGGCTATATTATTTCACTTCGTAAACATGTTGATGTCGGTTATAAATAACACCAACACGACTGTTTGCCAAAGAACCGGTAAGTACATTAGAAGACGGGCAGCACCGTCATTTGAGAGATGCCTTCCCAGCAGTGGGATCTCACGGAATATTGTTATGGTTACGATCAACCGACTGCTCTTTACCACCAACTATAATAAATTACTTTAAAATTCTCTACAGATTGTTCTTCCACGAATGTATGCGTGTATTCCACGATCGACTAATTAATTTGAAAGACAAAAGCTACTTCCTTCATCTCATGACAAACACGTGTAAGAAGAACTTCGGCTCCCCGATACTAGAAATACCTGAATCGGACCCGATCATTGAACACCCACCCACCTTGCTTTTCGGCGACTTCATAAACTCTGCCGTCTCCAAAGAAAGTCGAGTCTACGATGAGTTTAAAGATGTTAAGAAACTTACGGTCGTGCTGAAGGTGCGTTCTCTGTTTAAGAAATTTCGATAAATACATAGTCCGCAAGTAAAAATTGGTCAAAAAAGAAGAAATAAAAAAATACTTAAGTCATTACATTAGTCATCAGAACTATATAATATAACGAAAGTCCTTACTATTTCGTTTGATTGTTCGTCTTTTTTTCGTATCTTTTAACACAGGATTGTAATTGACGGGCTGGAGAATGACATCCTCACTCAAACTTTTCCTATTAAATAATATTACAAATGTATGTTTGCTTTTTGTCCTTGCTTCTTTTGTCGTATTAGAGTAACGAATTGACCTAAATTTTTGCCCAGAGATAGTTCCCGAGAGTGACTTTTCCAAGCCAACGAAGTAGCAGGCAGAAAGCTGCTATGCTCTTTTTTTTCACGAAACGAAAATGAATTACTTTGCTTGATAGGAGTACTTGGAAGAGTACAACTCGACGGCGCGTGCGCCTATGTATCTGCAGTTATTCAAAGACTGCATGGAGCACATAGTGCGAGTGGCGCGAGTGTTCAGAGCCGAGCGGGGCCACTGCCTGCTGGTGGGGCCCGGCGGCTCTGGCCGGAGGAGCGTCGCCACCCTCGCCGGGCACGTCAACGAGTGCAAGTCAGATACTACATTTATCAATTCCTTATTAATATTATAAACGCGAAAGTTTGTATGGATGTTACTCTTTCACGCTCAAACGGTTGGACCAATTTTGTTAAAATTTGGTATTGAGGTAGTCGGCTGACACCCTGTATTATCACGTAGGCTACATAATTTTTCCAAATTCCCACGGCAACGAAGTCCCGGGCGGAAAGCTAGTACAGTATAAAACAAAGTCGCTTTCCGTGTACGCTAACTAATGAGTAAATCGTTTATTTCGGCACACAAAAAGCTTACATTATTACATTTTCAAAGATCCTTCCTTGATCTGAGTACTCTGTGCTCAACGTAATCTCGTCCGGGAAAAAAATCAGTTAGTTTCATTGCCAAGCTTTATACGACGCATTTCAACTATTTCATAGTTACATATTTTTTCAAAAAAAATAGCTAACCAATAAAACACTTGACAAAACATAACTCTAGTAATAATTGGTTTTTCATCTAATGGAGATACACCCCAGCAGACAAGTTTATTTACTCACAATATCATATAAACTGTCATCTAATAAATTTTCAGTTGAGAGGAATTGACTGAAAAAATAATAAAAAATTACATGTTCGTGTGACTGTCACCATTTTATCCGTTTAGGTGGCGAAATTTAGAACTATCCAAATTTCATACATCTAATGAGGGCTGGTATGACTGAATTTCCAGTTGCTAGGTAGTTTGCAACTTCACGTTTGGTTGGTGGTGGCGATGCTGGTCGAAGTGGTTGCTAGTATATGAAAAAGTAAATTAAAATGTATTTTTTCAACGTGATTGGGAGGCTATTGTTGCTTAACCCACCCACCGAGCCGCGGCAGACGTTCATAGATTCATGATAAATCTATCTGAAGCATTTTACAAGTTATCGCCCGAGAGGAAATTGGTAATGAGAATCTGTTCGTAGCTCGGGTATTATAAGTAAACAAAAACTTTTAGTTCTCAGTGCAAATGAGTTTATTTTTTGTAGGTGCATGGGGATGGAATTGAAGCGTCAGTATGATACGCCTGAGTTCCACGAAGATTTGCGCAAAATGTACCTCCGTGCTGGATTGCACAACGACGATATTGTATTTCTCTTCACCGATACTCAAATCACCAAAGAAAACTTCTTAGAAGACATTAACAATATGCTCAATTCAGGCACGTATTCAGTTACTTATATCCGTTTTAACAATTTAAGCCGCAGTTCCACCGCGGCGCACGAAGAGGCTACACACTTGTCCTAAGCTGTCCTAAGCTAAAAATGCGCCGCGTGTCCGTGCACAGCCTGCGCAGTGGTGGGTCTGCGCCTTTACATTACTACTCTAGGTATTCATTATGACGAGGGTCTCTGTTTGTATTATGCGTTTGGGCTTCAACGGTTCCCTACCCCAAAAAAAACTTTTTGGCCTCTATCAATTCCTAACCGCATTAACTAGGTCTCTAAATTTATGCTTTTTCCAGAAATGTCCTTAGTTTTCGACTTTGTATAGAAAAAAAAAATACGCTGGGGTTCGCGGCGAGTACTTAGTATCACTCCAGTTATTTATTAGATATATTGAGTGACTTTAAATTTGTTAGCTTTAAGTTTGTTAGCGGAAATTTAGGATGTGAAAAAATGTAACATACTTACTAAACTGAACAGCTTTCCCCAAAAAACAGGTATATGAAAAAATATATGAAAAAAATATTTCGCCTATCCGTACAACTTGTGCGATCAACTGAAATGCCTTTGCATGGAAAGTCGATTTTTTTTTAAATATTTTCATCGAGAAAAGTTGTTCAGTTTCATTGGGAAAATCGCACGCTAAAGTTACGCTAACTAAGAGTGACTTTAACCCCATATTTTAACGCATTTTGCCACTCACACCTAGTTATGGCCCATCAAAAGCAAGACACTGCTTATTACGCTTAAAAATTGTGGACTGATTTAAAAGAGGCAAAAGACACTAATCCAATTAACAAAATAAATTCAATAACAGGCGAGGTACCAAACATGTTTGACGGCGACACATACGAGCAAGTGCAGAACGAATCCAGGGCGGACGCCGCCAAGGCAGGCATTAACCCCGCCGACCGCGATGCTGTCTACTTCTTCTTTATCAATCGCGTCAGGACTAAAATGCACCTCTGCAGCTGCATGAGTCCTGTTGGAGAAGCTTTCAGGTACCTTCTCACGCATACAGAATGGGTAATCATGATTTGTCACGTAGGTACAAGAACGAACTTGTCAAACTTGTAAAATATCAAACTGCGTCTAAAAGAGACTATGAGTATAAACATCCAGTATTTCGGGCGTGTGAATAGCGCTGTGCGGTCCTTATAACTGTACACTTTTGTAAGTCGCATTAGTCGCATAATCTAACCAGAACCGAATACGAATACCAATGAAATACTCGATGCAAATAAAAACGAATTGCCGAGATATTATTGCGCCATTCAAATAATAAGGCGCCGATATACGTCACTTATAAAGTGGTACTGACGTAGGAACGTGGGTTGAAATGCCAGGATGTTTATATGTAAGTCAGCTGTAGTCCTGGGTTGAGCTGAGCGTTTCTCCATTAAACTTAACTTACCCCTTGATGACGTCCTTGATTTCTACCACCGTAGTTCCAGAGAATCTCGTTAGCGCGTGTCGTATCCAAACATTTCCTCATTTAGAATGTTAATAATAATGTTAAGAGTCGCTACTTGAGTATACTGTAACAATTTCTAAGTAACGTCTTACAAGTAAAATACATACATACATACGCTCACGCCTTTAATCCCTAACAAGTAAAATGTAAATGGAAAATAGAAATACAACTGAAAATTATGTAAATTATGTAATATTTAAGGACTATGAAACACAGAAAATTGTAATATTGAAATGATATGAAAGTAGAATGACATATGTCAAATAGAAATTTTATGTGTATCTAACATAGTTGCGCCCGCGCATGAAACTGAAAAATAACATTAATGAAATTAACTGAACTTAAAACATATGTATATTAT
Organism: Aproaerema taeniolella; assembly: GCA_949987775.1. Lineage (NCBI taxonomy): Eukaryota > Metazoa > Arthropoda > Insecta > Lepidoptera > Gelechiidae > Aproaerema > Aproaerema taeniolella. The sequence continues at coordinate 24,785,564 of OX465242.1, read as the reverse complement.
TACTCTATACTTCGATCAACTATAAAGAACTAGATACACAATCCACAACAAAAAAGTTCCCTCACTAAATGATCACCCACTTGACGTTTTGGGTTGTCTTTTCGTTTAGTAGCATTCGTTCGTTCCGAAAGTAACCATGCCGCAGTGCGCAGTGAAAAATTGTAAAAATCACACCTCCAGAACATTAAAGGAATATGGAATGACATTTTTTAAATAAGTAGTTTTGTAATTATTATATGTGAATTGAAATTATCTTGGTATTTGGCCAAGAAAAGGTTATAAAACATTTTTTTAGTTTAATTTAATAACATTCGGCGAGAGTATAACCCTTTAAATTGAATAGACACTAGCCGAACTTACAAATCCATACCGTTGTATTTCAACATCATTTGTTCGGGTTATGCAGTGACTCTGTTCTCAAACAAATAGAGACGCTGTTTTTTTTCTATTGTTTTTTTTTTTCATTTTCATCTGTGTTATAAAATTTTAGTGTAAAGAGTATATATATTAATTCTGTTTTCTATACTTACATTAAAGGTATTATGGCAAAACCATTAATCATATAAAATTGAATTAATAAAAAATTTAACGTGCGTGACGTTTACAAACATAAAGTTTTATTGGATTTTTAGTTTTCCTAGAGATCCTGTGCGATGTGGACAGTGGACATCCGTGATCGCACGTCAAAGATGTGAAGATTTTTTTTAGCCGTCGCAAAGTAGTGTCTTTTGCTCCAAGCATTTTTTAGAAAGTGACTCGTATGTCATTACAAAAGGAGTCAAAAGGTTACACAAAACAGCTGCACCTCAAATAGTATATGTACCTTTTTATCACTTTTGATTTGGAGTTTCTTGTATTGAATAAAATAAAAAAAATATGTTTCATCTTCAAGACAAAGATGTTGACAGCAAAGAAGACAAATGTTTTTTTTTGAGTTGGTTGCTTTTTTTAAAAAATAAATTATTTCTTGTACTTAAATATCTATTTAGTTTCATAGCTAATCTCAATAGGTCATTTCTGTTCAAAAAATTATACTAAGTTTTAAATAAGCAAAACATAATCTATGTGTAATCGGGAAAGACACATTTCTTTTCTTTTTTTATAAGTTATTTCATATTTCATAAAAAAATAAGCATAGAATATTATGTTTATAAGCAATAATTAAGAAGAATGGCGGCGGCTGTGATTATCAATTGTAATGTATATTAATCGTCTTTTAATTTGAAATGAATGTGATTTTTTTAATAATAAAAAACCATAAAAACTAACATAAAAGTAAACGGCTGAACCAACTTTGATAAATCATATCTGAAATCCAGCGCAATAATAAAATAAACTGCACCATTAACATCGAATAAAATAAACTGCACCATTAACATCATCAGTTTAAGAGCTATGATGCTCCTATACATACACAACACAATCAGGGGTTAAAAAGAAAACCACACCATTTCGTAGCATTTTGAATTTGTTAAAAAGTTTGTACGAAGATTTTTTTATGTGAAATCGACCCAACTAATATATTTTTAAAATTAACAAAGGCAACTCCACTCCTCCCATGTTCTACGTGACAGCCAGTGTCATCAAATTGTCTTACGTTATCCTTTGTTCAAAAACAAAAGTGGTATTTTACAAATTAAACAGATTTTATTTTCGACCTTATAATATTACGTTAAGGTATAAATTAGATTAAAATGTTTTACACTTTAGAACTTTTTCATAGTACATGAAGTGGTATACAACTATCTAAGTACGTATTGTAGTTAGGACACTTTTAAATTTCATTTTGTATGGGACTGTGTATCTAGTTTTCTATAGTTGATCGAAGACTCTATAGGTAATATAACTACCTTTGCAATTGCAGGAGAGTGTATATTTTTGTCACAAGTCTAACCTTGTTGTCACGCCCTAAAATGTTTTAACAACGCGAGCAAGTGGCCAAAACTGTAGCGCGAGTATCAACTTCTTTTAATAAGACTAAATTTCCTACTTTTATATTCTTTACATCATTATACCACTTGAAACGCTTATTTAAAGACACTAAATAGTCTTTGGACCACGCCCGCCAAAAATGTTGACGTATTTGTTCAACATAACGCCAAAACCTTAAATGATTATTCGGAATTTGCAATAGACGTGGTTGTAGAAATGACGTTAAAAAAGTCCCTATTAAAAAATGTCTTAACGTAAGTATAGAAAAATCCAATATATCATTAGAAAGTGGACAGATGGGGCGTGAGTTTAAAATGGATTCAATTTCAGCACATAATGTAACCAATAGTTCAAAAGTTAAAATTTTTGGACCCATATCACGTTTTACATGAAACTTGAATGATATAAATAAATAAATAAAATAAACGGTACACACTCAAAGGCCCACACTAGGGTTTTCCGTTGTGTTGTGGGTCCCTTGGAACACACATAAGACTGACACGAATACCCATGACCCGAGAACAAACATCTGTTTTGTACACAAATATTTGCCCCGACTGGGAATCTAACCCAGGACCCACCGATCAAGAGGAATCGTCACTACAACTGGACCAAACCGGCCGTTAAATGTAATAACCAAACTTATTTAAGTAACCTAAATAATTTCAAATATAAAAATAGTAGAAGTGGTAGTAGTGTCTAGAGTATATTGCTCAGAGGACTGACAGCCTGGAGAGTTGGACTACGACGTAGCTTAGCAAGGTCTACCATAAAGTGGATTACTTGGCAAACGTCCTGAGAAGCTGTTGTTTTTTGCGTCGCGTACTCTGACACCAAAGTTAGTCAAGTTGGCCACTGGATTATACCGCCACACCAGCGTACCGTACTTCCTATTACTGTAAAGTTGTTATTATACTCTGTATTATCTTTGTACAATATTAAAGAATAAATACATACACATAAGTATGTGGAAGATCTTTGGAGGAGGCCTTTGTCCAGCGGTCTTTTGGCCTTTGTATTTTGATTGATTACGATAAAGATGATTTCTGACGAAACTGTTCAATTGAATTAGATGTTACTTCGATTTGTCCTTTACTCTTTAACATTACATTTGATCATAGGCGGCGATGCCGAATGTTCCCATCCCTCGTGAACTGTTGTACCATCGACTGGTTCACAAAATGGCCTCCAGAAGCGTTGATGTCCGTGGCGCAGCAAGGCCTACAACCACTCGGTGATGAGGGACTTATTGAAAAGATTGCTAAACTTTGTGTTTCTATGCATCAGGTAAAATTTGACATTATATTACTCTTAAGTTTAATCATTGTTTCAAGTATTGAAAATACTATTGCGATACCCGTCGCGCGCTTTGTTTACGGCGCGTGCGATACAAACCCTGCAGACACGGGTGCGCAAGAATCGCGCGAAGGTTTAAGAGACCACAAAATTGAGATCGCTGTTAATAAATTCTAATTGTTAATAATTAATTAAATATGTATGATACTAAACCTAGAATCTTTCATATCTGAAAAGAATCAGCTTGAGCTAGAAAACGACATCTCGTTGCAATATTTGTTACATTCATATGACACGTTTTTCAATAGAGTTGTGAGAAAAAATACAAATAAATAGACCATTTTCTTATAAAACGATGCGAGTGTTTTATATTCCCTACTATGTAAAAAAATTATTGGTCTTATAAATATAATTTAAAAAAAAGCACTAGTTGAACTTTCAAACCTATCTTCTAGAAGTGTACACCTGTATGAGTTTCAATATTATTAATTACTTTCTAGGATGTAGACGTGATGACAGATCGTCTGTATGACGAGATGAGGCGTTATTTCTATACAACACCTAGCAGTTACTTGGACCTCCTAAAATTGTATCTCATTTTGCTCGACAAGAAACAACAAGAAATTATTCGTGGTAGAGATAGGGTTTCTTGTGGACTACGGGTGAGTATAATATTGTTCAGTATTGGCGCTAATTGAATCGGTGAAGAAACGGCCACTAATTTGCAAATTTATTCATATTTACGATGTAAAGTGGACACGACACGACAGGCACTGCTTATTTCTTATTAGAAATTTCTTACAGCATGTTTGCAATAGAAATTGAACAGACCCGTGTTTTTTGTTATTATCGTTTCACACTAAGTCGAAATATACCCTTATTTTATAGAACATTGAGGATATTACTTAAAATAACGCCCAAAATAATAATATTTGTATAATTTTGCTCATTTTTTTTTTTATTGATTACCTAAACATGGCCTAGCTGCGCATTTAATTTTAGAAAAAGTGTCTTGGAAATGGAACTATAAGGGCGCGTATGTAGGGCTCGTAAAGCGCGTGCAATGGGCCTAAATACGCGGCATTTCGACATTGTAAATTAAAGAGAACATCCATTGTACCTTCTTGAGTATATTTCAATAAAACTACTTTATTATTCTGACCAGAAAAAATATTAAAAATCTATTAAATTTAAGCTCGTGACCACCCTCTTAAAAATTCACCCTGTATATAAAATAAATAAAAAACTAAAATAAATAATTTGTAACACTATAAAATACACAAAAGACATACACGTTTTCAGAAACTCTATGAGACTTATGAAGTGGTGGGTGTTATGGAGGCGCAAGTCCGTGAAATGGAACCCATCTTAGCGAGAAAGAACGAAGAGGGTATTGCGCTCGTCATCAAACTTAAAATCGAGCAAAAAGCTGCCGATGAAGTTAAAAAAGCAGTTATGAAAGACGAAGCTGCTGCAAAAGTAAGTCAAACTCATAAACATAGCCTAGCTAGGAGCACGAAAGATTTCACAACACTTACTGTTAGACGTTTTTGATTAATAACTGTGTTTTTCAAAATTCTTGTATGGTTTTTCGTTTGCTTTTTCCACGCACCGATTCGTAACACTTGCAGAGTAGCAAAATATTGGTCGACTCATGTGAATCACCTCACTACATATATGGTGACTTTAAATTAACGAAACAGTATGGAGTTATTCTACCCATGACATTATACAACTTTCCCCAAGGAACCTTTACGAATTCTTTTTTTCGACTTCCCATACCAAGGCCAATCAGCTGATCGCACAAGTTTTGTATGAAGAGGTGAATCATTGTTTTCATATTTCGACTTATGTTTCTAAGGGGCTTCATGTCCTTACGAGGAGTGATCAAAAAGTAGTGATAATGACCCACTTGTACAATTCACAATTTACTCATTCATACCAATAATTAAAGATCATTTAATTACGAGGTTAGATACAAAAAATTAAGTCTTAATTTTAAGAAACCGTGTCTAGTTGTTTGATGAATTCCGACGTAAAATATCATTATGGAGAAAAACGAAGTGCGAGCCGTTATACCTCATATTATAAATACCTCAGTTTTAAAAGTTAACGACGCAAGAGATCCATCATGATTTAGTGAAGACTTTAGGTGAGTCTGCTCCACCATATTCTACTGTGGCAAGATGGTCACCTCAATTCAAGACTGGAAGAACATCGACAGAAGATGAGCACCGCTCGGGCCGGCAATCGACGTCAGTTACGCAGGAAAAAATTGAAAAAGTCGAAAAGATTGTTCTAGACGATCGTCGTGTTACAGTGCGTTATTTAGTCCAGGAAACTGGTATTTTATATGGCAGTGTTCAATCAAAATTAAAAGATTATCTGAGTATGAGAAAAGCCTCGGCGCGTTGGGTACCCAGAATGTTAACAGAAGATCGGAAGAAAACCAGACTCAATCTTTCAAGGTGTTGGTTGGACAGATTTCATGTGGATCCTAACAATTTTTTGGCTCGATTTGTCACTATGGATGAAACATGGGTTCACCATTTTGATCCAGAAACAAAACAACAATCTTTACAGTGGAAAAGACCGTCGTCACCAACTCTAAGGAAATTTCGAACCACAGCATCGGCAGGCAAAGACATGGCCTTAATTTTTTGGGATCCCGAAGGAATATTATTAATTAATTATCTTGAGAAGGGACACACAATAACAGGCGTTTGCTATGCATCTTCAATAGCTAAATTGAGAGAGGCTATAAAAGAGAAAAGACATGTCAAACTCAGAAAAGGCATTTTGTTTCATCAGGACAACGCGCCGGTTCACACTTCTGAGTTCTGCTGTTGCACTTGATGCCATTCAACAAGCTGGGTTCGAATTAGTGGATCACCCACCTTATTCGCTGGACCTGGCCCCCAGTGATTTTTATCTCTTTCCAAAACTAATAGAATACTTGCGTGGTAATAGATATGCCGATGATAATGAAGTGATAGAGGCCGTGGAAGGGTTTTTGGAAGGCCAAGAGAAATATTTTTTTTAAAGGGTTAAAATGTTGGAGAAACGCTGGACTCGGTGTGTAGATAGAGAAGGAGACTATGTTGAACAACAAATTTTTGTTATTTAAAAAATATATTATTTTCTGTTTCATTATCACTACTTATTGATCACTCCTCGTAATTTTCCATAGCTGATTTAATGTCACCCAGTATATGAAAAAAATATTTATTACTAGGTACACCTGATCGGAACAGTAGTAATTATTCCCTGAAAATGAAAAGCAAACGTTAGTCTTTTCCTCGACCAAAATAAGTGGGAGGAAAAAATGTATGAAAATCCATTTCTAACGTGTTTTAGCGGGAGGTAAAAATGTGCGAATTTTCATTTCTCACGTGTTTTCTAATCTATGGCGTGCGCACTCACCATTGCCCAAGGAGTTTTTATATAATTTAAATATGGAATCTCCTTGCCACTAACTTCAAATCCTTTTGTCTTCATAGAAAAAAGAAGAAGCGCGACATTTTGGTCAAATTTATGAAATTTTCTTAAATTGTTTGTTACGTTTTGAGTTTTGAATGTTCCTCACAGGTGTAGTATAAAGCAATATGTAGCACTCGGGAGAAAGTCCGATTCTTCCCTTGATGAACAATGTACTATTCTACACACAATTTGTGCTTTGAAAAGAAAACCAGAAATTTATTCGATCTGTATAGAAAGTTAAATATATTTTTTAAGAAAAATTGTACTAGTAAAATTATGTGTTACTTCAAATTCATTTTTGTGAACAGATAAAAGCCGAAGAGGTTAAGGCGATTGCTGAAGAAGCTAAGGCAGACTTGGCCCTCGCAATGCCCGCTATGGAGGCAGCGCAAAACGCACTTAAAGCACTCAACAAGGCAGATATCAATGAATTAAAAGCTTTTCAGAAACCTCCAGCTCTTGTACGCTTCGTTATGGAACCAGTTTGCATCCTCCTTGGAGCCAAGTAAGTCTCCTTTCATGTTTTACACTACTTTTATAATAGTCTGATTTTAAGGGTTGATTTCCAACGGATTTTCTGTTAAAAAACATAAAACAAAAACACTAGACTAGAGCATCGAGCAAGACAATTTTCATAAAGATAATTAGAAGAAAACTTTTCAAAAAATTGATATGACACCCACAAGAGACATACTCAAATGTGCGTCATACACCTTTAATTACCGATAGATTTTCTAAAAAACATAAAACTTTTAACATAATGCAGGATTTTTTAAATAAATAGACTTGAGAAAATAGTCGTAATATTCTGTTAGGTATTTTTTAGACGAGAAGTTTCAGTCTCTAATAGTGTGGCTCACGGTGGCCCTACGACACACTTGCCAGGTTTTAAGTTGAAATGCCATTCCAGCATCACTAAATATGCATGAATTTTTTTTATCGCATTGATTAACAAAATATGAAAATACCGTAGTTGAGATGACAAAAAGTGAAATTAAAATTGGCCAAGAAATACGGCCGATATACGCATTTAAAACTATTAATTACGCACCGATTAGACAGAGAGATCCGACATGGAGTGTGACGTCACATGTCACTATGTCCACACAAACTCCGTCTTAAATTTCGTTTTGCTAGAAAGAGATAGAAATAATCGATGGTTTATATCTTTTTTAATTTCAAAGTTATTCGAAAAATAGTTTTACCTAACTGTTTATTACATAAATGAGGATTTGTTTTCAAATTAAAAAAAATCATGCATATTCCCAATTACAAATAGTTCAATTTAGATATCGTTTGAATTAATATAGAGAGTAGGTATTTACAATGATTGCGAAAGTACTTTCTGAATAAAATAACTTTTTTATCCGTGAGGAACTGGAGGTACGCAACTTTACATCTAAAGAGCTTCAGAGTTACTTAAAATAAACTAGTTATAAGAAAAAGTTTAAGAGTTACTTTTAGTTTAACTAGTTATAAGAAAAATACTTTTTGTTTTATTTATATTTGCTAAAAATCACGTACTGTTTTGTGTTTGGAATTATACATGATATAATTCCAATCACAAAACAGTACGTGATTTTTAGCAAATATAAATATGACATATCATATCATAATACTACAGTAAAATTCGTACACCGAAAGGTTGAGTGACAGGATATTATGTATTACAAAAAAAATAACACCTTGTAATACTACTCTTGCGAATTAAAATTCATTTCATTTCAGTTTGCGGGCCCCTGCCCTGGCGCAAGTTTTTTCGCTACACCGAGGCTTGAAGATTTGGGTTTTTCATCATTGATATTAAAAATCGATGGCTTTGGTTGATGACATTAGTTGATTGCAGGGAGTGCCGGTACATAAAATAAAACTTATGCTCTAATTTTTTCATGTTGCAGACCAGATTGGGATTCCACGAAAAAAATATTAGCTGACATAAACTTCATTAAAAATTTAGAGGAATATGACAAGGACCATATTCCCGATGCGTTGCTGAAGAAGTTAAAAGTATATTTGACTCACAAGGATTTCAATCCAGACACTGTGGTCAAAGTGTCTAAGGTAATTGTTATTCTTAAAAGTTATTTAAGTTAAAAGTTATTTAACTTTTAAGCAACACTTTATGATGTTTCGCAATAACTTGTATTCATAAACATAGATTACAGTTAATCATCGTTTCTTAACTAGCTGTAAACAGCCTCACAACCTCGCTTAAATAGCATAATGGCGGACAAAGCACAGCTGCTGAATGACGGATATTTTGTCATTCATAAAGGATGATAGATCGCAGTTTCATTTCCATACTGCACATGTCATGTCAACTATTTATTCGGGTATTCAGTTTATACCGAATATTATTTATAAAATAAAATAAAAACAAAGGATAATTCGTCGAAGTCAAACCCCGCAAACAGACTGTTTGTAGTTTGTTTATGATATGAAAGCTGTGAAGTGGTCACAGACATAGATATAAGGCCCCTAGCAGACGGCGTATTTTTGATTTGATTTTTGGCGTAGATGCCGATTTTTGCGTTTTCATAGATCGTAAAATGCGCGTGTGAAGTGCGTTTGAAACTTGTTTGTATCGCTGTATCTGCGCCTTAGAGTCTATATTACAGATCTGCGCTTATACGCGCTGTAAACGCACCGTAAACACGTTGTAAACGCGCGTTTCACGATCGCGCCGCGTGTGCTGAGGTTACAAGGTTGCGTTCCAATTCCAATCGCGTTTGAAGAGTCTTAGGAGGCTGCGGTACTTTTATTTTAACAGTGACACTGAAGTTTTGTGGCAGCACAATCTACCTATGAATGAAAAATATCGTTTGAGAAAAGGCCTGTTAATAATTGTTGAGTTAATTCTTAAGATGTTGATTAATGAGTTTTTATGAATAACGCTGTGATCTATATCTATCTATAGCTATATTATTTAAAAAGAGGAAAGATTTGATTGTTTGTTTGTTTGAATTTAATAGGCTCCGAAACTACTGGACCGATTTGAAAAAATATTTTACCATTAGAAAGCTATATTATCCCCGATGAACATAGGCTACATAATTTTCCTGAATTCCCACGGGAACGAAGTCCCGAGCGGAATGCTAATGGTTAAGTGATAATAAAGCTCGCTTTAATCCGTTCACCGCATCTTTTTTTCTATACTTAGAGATTGGGTGACTTTCAATCAGCGAAAATTGAGGATCAGCCCAGTAATTTTAACAATTTTCCCCGAGGAACATAAGTCAAAATATGATAATGAATTTTCGCCTCTCCATACAAAATGTGCGATTGGCTGATTTACCTTTGTATGGGAAGTTGCAATATTTTTTTGAGAACTTCATATTGGTTTCTTGGAGAATTCATGGCGATAATCACCCCCTAAAATTACATCACCCCGTATGTGATGTAATACTTATTTACTGATTCTGCCTCAAAGGCAACTGGACTAAAAAATACACTTTTGGCCTAAGTCCGATTGTTATTTTGCAATTTTAATTTTAGGTATGCCGTTCCATGGTTCTTTGGGTACAAGCCATCGACATGTACGCGAAAGTATTTAAAGTTGTGGAACCCAAGATACTTAAGTAAGTTTTACTTGTCGTATACTGACTTAATTTTACTGTGGTTTAATTGATCATTAAGAAGCTTTCTGATTTCGTACAATATTAAGTAAGTAAATGTCAAGCCCTTTAAAAACAGTAATCAAATCATTCATGCAATTGGGACGATTTAGTAAAATAATGCCATAAAAACTGATGTATCAGTATTAATTTACTGCTCTATCATTGTGCTGTATCTTTTTGAATGTTTTCTAACTTTTTTTTGAAATAGATTTCCGCTATGTCTCTCTGGCAATAGCAACCTTCTACAGATCCGTAAGCCTGCTCCAAATTTGCCTACTTCATATGAAATAACGATCAAATGCATGGCACACAATCGGAAAAGCTATAAAAAGCTAAAATCAATTGGATTTTTCACTCCGAATTGGCCAGATGTATGGGAAAGTCGGTCACTTCTGGTGTAAATTTAGAGGTGTCGTTATGATACTATTTTTTATATGCTTGTGTAATTTTTATGTAGAATGTAATTTTAGATTTAAATATGGTCTTATTTTAATTTAGACATAAAGAAGCGGCTGCCATCTTAAAGAGTGTAATGGCCCTATTGAGAGCTAAGCAAAAGGAAGTTGAAAGGCTGGAGCAACAATTAGCCAAAATGCTGGATGAATTAAGAGTATGGAGTCATTTATATTAATAGCATTCAGTAAAACTAGCCTGCCACGCACGATTCACAGCCGTTACCTAACCCGGAAAACTTTTTGCATATTTAATATTCTTTTGTATAATGTGACTAACAGATTATATCTATGTAATGCTTAGTTATCCCTTTAAAGCCCCTAACGCCAACGTTAGAATGATTTTCTAGCTCCGGACACACTGCACGCAGTACGTACGTAAAATTTGCATGCGCTCTTTAATCACACAGACACCTTTTTTTTTTTTAAATTCTAGTTTTGATATTGTAACTTACTACTCGTTAGTACAACTTCCATGCTGGATTGGGAGTGAAAGAAAAACATAGAATGTGCTAGCTACCTACTTTTCCCAGGTATACAGCATTGATATAGAGGTACAATAAAACAACGTATACAGTAAAAGTCTGTAAGAGGGATGCGAGGATTTAGCTGTATAATGGGCGAAAGGCTGACCACCTCTCACCATTATGCAACTTGTTCCACTGATGCTCTGCCTACCTCGTGAGGGATTATGGGCATGAGCGTATGTACTCATTAGTACATTAGTTACATAAATTTGTTTAATGAGTAATTGATGTTTGATACCAAGTATTTGTCAAATTGTGTAGGTAGTAGAAGAAGAGCGTGAGAAGCTGCAAGCAGACGTGGACCAGGCGGCCGCTCGGCTGATGCGAGCCGGCAAGCTGACGCAAGCACTCGCCGAGGAACAGACGCGATGGGAGGACAGCGTTGCGGTCAGTTACCATACTATGCCAATGCATATCTAAGTCACTCAATCCGATGTTTCCCACCTCATTCCGTGGAAATGACTGATTTTACCGATGAACTTAATCTTTTTTGTAGAGAATTTTTCATTCTTTCTTTTATTAGTGGTAAGATAAACATGAACGAAGATATTATCAAAAACCCGAAAGAGTATCAATTTTCTCACCATTTTTAGCTGTCAAAAGTTATGCCCACCCCTGGACTCGTGGGACTTTTCAGAGGTTATTATTCAGGTAGCTAAAAGGTACAACACTTTTCAGCTTGTTTGGAATTTTTCCGAAGTCAAATGCTAAAGTTCCTGTAGTATTAGCAATGCAAAAACTTTTCCGAAGGAATGTTGTGAAATTCTCAAAACAAAAATTTGAATGTAGGTCAGGACAGCTGAGACATGTCGCCCAGACGAATACAAAAAAAGTAAAAATAAAAATAAAAATCCGTACATAAATCGGAAAAGACGAATTTAGTGGTATAGGCCCGCACCAGTATTTGAACCCGCGACCTTCGGATTACAAGTCTGGCTCATTACCAACTACTGGGCTATCATCGCGTAATAAACAATGCTATATGTACAGGTCATAACGGAAATACGACAAGATAGAAAAGGAAAACGAATCTAATAAGACTAACTTTAATGACGGGGACACAATCTGGCCTGGGATTTTTTATTTAGCTCTGTGCAATCCTAATGAATTTTTAGCATATTTACACAATTCTATTCAACAATGATGTGGTTGTTGAATAGAATTGTATATGCATGCTAAGAAATAATCCCGATAAGACTCGTTTAATAAGTCGAAATTGGTAACGCGTTTTCGAGCTATAATAAGTAGGACATGGTGCGAAGCCGCTTTTAGAAACCTAAGGGTAGTATTCCACTCGCTCGTCCAATATCTCTGATCAAAATTGGACGGGTTCTAAAATCGGTTTCGCACCTGCTAACTTACCATATACTTACAAAGATCAATGTGTTGAAAATGAAAATGAAAAAAAAAAGAAAAATGTTTATTTGTTTCCAACTTAACATTAAATACAGACATGGCTAGGCATCTTCTTGTAAGTTCATAAAACCTGTATCAGGTGACCCCGCTCTTCTACCACAAAATAAGAATAAAAGTAAATGATAAAATAATGTATTTGATGCAGTCATCCAATTTCTTTAGTCAAAGTAATTGGACAAATATTTTGAATGTGTGAAATATACCCTAATGGACCGGCACCGGCGGCCGTTCCAGTTCATGAAATCACCGTTCCGCTTTGTAAAAGTTCTCCTCATATCGTTCTGGTACGGCGAAAGACTACCAAAAATATATGGAAAAGGGCACGTGCCAATTTGCAACGCTCACTCTTTACGCTCGTGGACAAACCCTGTCTTCAGACCATCTCAATGATAATTTATTCTTATCAAACTTACATGTGAACAGAACAACTCAATTAGACACCAGCAAGTGGTTGAAAAATTGCTTTTAAGATTTGCCGCACACCAACTAAGCAAATTGAATAAAATCTTTAAAAAATATGTATTTCAAAATTTGGTTTGTAATTCCAATTCGACCACTGACCTTAAGGAAAATCTTAGAACCTTGTTTTCTGTTGCAGGCAGCCACTACTAAGCTGTACTTGACAACAGGCGACATTATAATATCATCAGGTTGTATCGCCTATTTCGGCGCGTTCCCGTCACACTATCGTCGGGAGCTCGAAACCAAGTGGGTGATACAGTGCAAGGAACTGGACATACCCGCGTCAGACACTTTTGAGTTAGTGGAATTTTTAAGATAATTACTGTTTTATCATTCAACTAACTGATTAGTATTTAGATAATAACTAGCTCTCTGTACGCGACTCTCGAACCCCCAACTAGCTATGTACAAAAAAAAAATGGTCAATCCGCTGCTCCGTTTCGATGTGAAGGAAGGACAAACAAACAAACACTTTAACATCTATGCATACTAATAAAATTTGTTTGTAGGAATACTGAACCGATTAAAAAAGCTTTCACCAATAGAAAACTCTCTTATCAGCGGGTGACGTAGGCTACATAATTTTCCAGAATACCCATGGGAATAAAGTCCTGGGCCGAAAGCTAGTTTGTTATATTTATAAGTAGGTATTAAAATAATGTGTCTAATCGTTGTGGGTCATATTAATAGTTCAGACCCCATATTCCGACTCGTTAAATTCGACAATATTATAACCACAACTGTCCTTACAGCGTTTCCGTTTGCCGACAACGAATTGAAAACTTGACCAATGACGTTGAATTGAATGACGTAGCTTAGTCGACAGAATTTTTATAAATCTTCTGCTAAATCATTTTGTGCAGAAACAGTGTATGACGATTTCTTATCGATCACTTTTCATCGTTACTTACCCTAAATCGTATCATCTCAGATGGTATAAATGTAGAATCATGCATGTAAATTATGACAAAGCCTGTCGGGAATACGTTTTTTTTAAGTGAAAACTTCTTTAGCGGCGTTGTGCACTTTTTGGATGGGTAAAAAATTTTAAACTCGCGTCAGGGTCACGTGACCCTGATCGAAAATTCGTAAGACGGAGGGTGAAGTGAAAACTTAGACCGCAAGGATGTAATAAATGTTCAAGTTTTCACTTCTGCCGGCACTCCCGGAGTGCAACCCGTTGTTTTTTTTTATTGATGACAGGCATTATCCTTTTTTACCTAACTGCGCGACGCAAAGGAGGCTAATGTGTTTATGTCAGATATGTGTTTGTGTTATCAGATATGTTGAAGCGTAATAAGCAATCATATATGGTAAAACACCGCGACGCAAAGGAGGCTAATGTGTTTATGTCAGATATGTGTTTGTGTTATCAGATATGTTGAAGCGTAATAAGCAATCATATAAGGTAAAATAATGTCAAATATGTCAAAAAATGAAATGAAATGATGAAAATGATATCAGCGTATGTATGTATGTTTGTACTTTTGAGGCACTAACTATTTAGACCAAACGCATGGACTGATTCTGATAAATGACACGTCATGGACGGCGCGAACGTCATAGGAAGCATAAAAATTTGGAAAAATCAAAATGGCCGATTTTGGACGCCATAATAGCCCAATCGGCTTAGAATTCAAATCGGATTTAATTCCTACAAAAGGTTTTATTGTTTTAATACCTTCATTTGTTGCCAAATAAGACTATCCTAAGTTTTCCCCCTCGGCGGAGGTGTGCGTAAGTTTTTGATTCAAAATACGAAAAAAAAATTTGATCTACCATACAAAATGCGCTATATATATGCTGATGAAGTTTGTATAGGAGATCAATTTTTTTTTTCGTATTTCACCTATGTTCCATGGGGAAAGTTGTTCAGTTTCATGGACTGATTAACCACCGGAGAGGTTGCAAGAGATTTACCTAAAGCCCTGTATACAGGGTGTAAAGGACAGCTTAGCAAATACTTAAACATTGCTGGTTTTCGTTTTTTACGTTGTTATGATTGTTTGTTATAGTAAAATGGATTGTATTCGACGTAATAATAAAAAATGTAAGCAGAAAATATTAAAAATCATGATATACAGCATATAAGAAAACAATAAACAAAGATAAATATCTGACCCTAACTAAAAAGTGTAAAATAAAATAAATTAATTTAAAAAATAACAAAACCCGACTGCTTCGTAAAAACTGAAAAAAAAACGAATGAGTCCAGTAATCGAGACTTTTGTTATTGAATAACATAACGATTTTAACAATAGGGACCCATCTAAAATCCAGCTTCTTAATAATGGGTCCCGACTGTTAAAATCGTTATGTTATTCAATAATATGCAATAACAAAAGTCTCGACTACTGGACTTGCTTGTTTTTTTCTTTTCAGTTTTTACTAAGCAGTCGGGTTTTTAATTTTTTAAATTAATTTATTTTATTTATTACATGTTTTACACAAAAAAATCGTGTTTCATTTATTTTTGACAGTCTGATTTCGATAATGGCGGACGCGTACACAGTGCGAACTTGGAACGCGCAGGGTTTGCCCCGAGACACTGTCTCCACGGAGAACGGCATCCTCGTTACCAGAGCCGGCCGGTGGCCGCTTACCATCGACCCTCAGGAGCAGGTCAATTCAATTTCTTCTATTATAAATAAACGCTACACACTCAAAAGCCCACACTAAGGTTTTCCCTTGAGTTGTGGGACATACAAAGACAGACACAAACACCCACGACCCGAGAACAAACATCCGCTTTTTACACAAATATTTGCCCCGGCTGGGAATCGAACCCAGGACTCATAGATCAAGAGGCAGAACCACTACTACTCGTCTAATTATAGCAATCTTTTGTAGATTTCGCCTATGTCCACAGGAAAAGGTCACAAAATTATCTTTGGACTTGCACAGTAAACTACATACTCGTTATAAATTGCGCAAATGAACACATTTTCTTTATTTATCTGGCTTTAAGATACTTTAATTGGTTCATCAGCCCATATATTCCTCAACTGAGCAAGGGTTTTATTTATCAAAAATTAAGATTCAGCTCACTAAACCGAAAACTTTTCTAAAGGAACGCATGACAAAAGTTCGCCTAAAAGAAAAGCGCTAAGTTCAAATAATTTTTTGAGAAAGTTGTTTAACTTAATTTTCAATGAATGTTTTTTTTAAGTTAAGTTGATTTAAAATCATATCCCACTCTGAATTTAAATAAGTAGTTTTATTTCAACAAAATTATTTTACATTGCCAAAATGGCAAAAGTTGTTAAGGTTTATTGAATGACAAATGACAAATTATTGTTCATTACTCATACTCGGAAAGTAGGTCTGAAGTTGCCTGAGGAGCGAGTTGAAAGTAATACTTTTCAACCCTAGGGCGAACTGTTTTCAACTGACAGCTGTCTAATTATAAAAAAAAAACATGTTCCAACTTTCTATACAGCCACTAGATTACAGCGCGATGTAAAATTGAAATAACAAAAAATTTAGTATTCATTAAAGAATACATTTTTTAAATGACTTTATTATAATTTACTTTTAACTACTTATTTCTTAAAAATAACAGATTTGGGCAGAATATTTACCATTTTTTCCATGATAAAAATGCAAAATAATGGTTGAATAATGGCCGGCAACAGAAAAGAAAAGGGAAAGTGGCAATCCGATCTTCGTTTATTTTTTCGAGTTGTACAGTTTTGTTTATACCTACTTCCGCATAGCAGGGATTATGAGTACAGCTAATTCTGTTTTTTAATATGTTTTTTTATCAGCCCATGTACTTACGTCCCCATCGAGGGGCACGGGCCTCCCTTCAAAAATGGAATGAAGATTTAGGCCATAGTCCACCACGCTGGTCCAATGCGGGTGGGTGGACCGCTCGTCTTTCGAAAATGAATTTTCTTGGACGGGCGGGTTTCATCACGATGTTTTCCTTCAACGATGATAGCCCAGTTGGAAATGAGCCAGACTTGTAATCGGAAGGTCGCGGGTTCAAATCCTGGTGCGGGCCTGTACCACTAAATTAGTCTTTTCGGATTTATGTACGGATATTCATTTTTACTTTTCTTGTATTCGTAACTAGCTTTACTCCCGGGACTTCGTTCCCGTGGGAATTTCAGAAAATTATGTAACCTATGTGTTAATCCAGGGTACCAGCTACCTCCATACCAAATTTGATCAAAATCAGTCCAGCCGATCTTGAGTTATAAGTGGTGTAACTAACACGACTTTGTTTTATATATTTAGATGAAAAGCACAGTGTTTACCTCGGGTTAAAGACTTATTTAGTCCCTCGAACTATTGGCGCCCTTGCTGCGCTCGGTCGCCAAACCCCGTCTCGGGACTTAAATAAGTTACTTTCACCCCTAAAGTAACGATGTACTATTTATTCCCTTTCCTAACACAGGCCAATAGATGGATAAAAGCAATGGAAAAAGACAATGGTCTGCAAATGACGAAACTAACTGACCCTTCGTATCTGAGGATGCTCGAAAATTGCATCCGTCTAGGATGGCCCATGCTTATCGAAGATATAGGGGAAACCATAGATGCAGCCTTGGCCCCAGTCTTGCTCAAGCAAACGTACTATCAGGTTAAAACTTTAAATAAAATATATTTACTTAGATACGTTGATACTATTAATTATACAAGGTTTTAAGTAATTCGATCTTATCCTCTCAGGTGGTGAATCAGCCCATGAAACTGAACAACTTTCCCTAAGAACAAATGCCGAAATACGAAAAAAAGTTTTTGACTTCCCATACAAAATGATTTATCAGCTGATGCAATTTGTATGGGAAGTAAAAAATATTTTTCCGTATTTCGGCATTAGTTCTTAGGGAAAGTTGTTCAGTTTCATGGGCTAATTCACCACCCGAGAGGACAAGATCGAATTACTTAACAGCCTGTATATTATGCTTATTTAATGATTATGCGCTTTTTTGATGAACTTTATTACTAAGTAGGATACAGAGTTAAGGAAAAATATATTAAAATGAAGCTACATATACCTATATTCTACCTATAGAACGCGAAACTATGACGCAGTTTGGTAGGGAAGATAGCAGGGCGCTTGCGTGATGACCTACTTTGCAAAAAGACAATACCGTATAATTATAGGTTTCAATAAGAACCTACTATACATGCGCCTAGAACGGTTTGAGAGACCGTTCTGAAACGTGAAATTAGTAATCACGATTAATTAATTAATATTTCTCTGTCGACTAAAGCTAATGTTCATTGATTTCTTATTTACTCAACTTAATCTGGAGGAAGTTAAAGGACATCATTCAAAACGTACTTACCGAAGTTTAAAAGTGGTGGCCCAAAAAAGTAAAGTTATTATTTCAAAAGGACACATTGTTCTTAACATTTTTTATTATGACAGCTAAGCTGTACGACCTTTACGAATTTTCCTTTTTTAAGCTTAAAAATCTAGATTTTCAAGCTTAAATGCATTTTTGAATCTAGAAGTTAAACCTTTAACTTAATACGAAAAATGTTTCGTATCACAATCTATTGAAACACGATTTTATATGGCCGGAATATTTAAAATCCAGATTTATAAGTGTCAAGAACAAATCCTTTGTTTGTCCTTTGTTTACTTTATTTTTTTTATTATTACAACCTTGTAATTTCATTTACTTTTTACTGCCAATAAAAGAAGTAGCAGTGACAAGTTTCGAGAAAACTGAAAAATGTCTCAAACCAGAATGGAGTATTGCTAGTAGATATTTACTTGAACGAAATAAAGATTTGTTACTAATAATATTATCTTATTCCAGGCGGGTCGGTTACTAATACACTTGGGTGACAGCGACGTCGAATATGATATGAACTTCCGACTGTATATGACCACCAAGCTGGCCAACCCTCATTACCTGCCGGAGACCTGCATCATGGTCACTCTCGTCAACTTCACTGTCACACTCTCGGGACTTGAGGATCAGCTTTTGGCGTTAGTGCTTATTTTTTTAACATTTACCCGCGGCTTCGCACATATTTTTTTTATTCCCTGATGTTTAGACGTAACCTCACCATTTCATTGCATTTGAAGAATACAGTTCATATGGTTAATTCTTACTAAGGCACTGTGATTTTACAATGACGTTCCCTTTTATAATACGATAAGATTAAGGCGACTACAGCACCTGATTAAGGCAGCACACATAGGAATAGTGCCATCTCCGTCTCTTAACAGGCCTGGGCCGGCAGTGCGAACAGTGTCGATACACGAAGTTTACGGACTATGAAAGCGTGCGTGTGTAAAAACATGTTCAAAAAATTTATGGAAAGGTAACATATTACCTTTAACTATAGTAAAATTCACAAAAATGTGTGCATTTTACTATAGTTTTTACAGCTTAAAAGATACACAATATTGGGTATTAGAGGTGACTTTGTGAGCTTTTTCTATCGAACTAAATGTTCTGAATCATGTTTTCAGCAAACTACTTATCTAGTTTATGTCCTGAATATTACCGTAGTATTTTTTTTCTTCAATTTAATGCAGTGCGTCATGCTTATCTACGCATCATAAAATCGTAATTTAGGTGCTGTAGTCGCCTTAAGAGGCGCCATTTACAAAGCGATCCAATAAGATAAAATACGTGAAAGCCTCCAGAACATTGTTAAATTCATCTAGAAATTGTTGTTTTCGTACAGAGTAAAAAAACATGTCTTTTTCATGGTTATCAAAAATGTTATTTTTGGATTTTTTATATGCCAATAACCACGTAACGTAACGCTTTAGGACGTAGTGTCCCTTTTTTTCGGATTAATGTAGGTTTTATTGAGCTATTATGAAAATATGGCGGGCTATACTTCGAATACAAATAGTAGTACCACTTTCCATAATGATAATAGGGGTTAAGTACTAAATAAAATAAACGCTACAAAATCAAAGGCCCACACTAAGGTTTTCAATTACGTCGTGGGTCCCTCGGAACATACATAAGGACAAACACAAACACCCATGACCCGAGAACAAACATCTGCTTTTTACACAAATATTTGCTCCGACTGGGAATCGAACCCAGGACTTGTCGATCAAGAGGCAGCGCCGCTACCACTCGACCAAACCGCCGCTACTTACCACTCGGCCGGCCGTCATATACGATAGGTTAAGGTTAGTGTTTTGGATCCCAGGAGCTGAGATTACAGAGGTTTCCTTGTGTAATAGTCGAGCCAGGAATAATGGAGTTTTTGAAATGCCAACCTTATTTCTTAATAATTTTCTTATGTATAAATCACTAAGAGTTGATTCCGCAGTACAAAATGAATAAGTACAGTAGAAATACATAATCTCGTCTTGATGGGGGCACTACCCTGCCCCCAGATAGGTATAGGGTAAATCCAAATCTTACAATTATTTGACAGTGACGTTGTACGATTAGAGCGGCCGGACCTTGAAATGATCCGCACGGATCTGATTGTCCGCATCAACGCAGACAAAGCTACTCTCCTGGAGATAGAGGACAAAATCCTGCGTCTCCTATACGCATCAACTGGAAACATCCTGGATGACGAAGAACTGATTGAGACGCTTAACGAGAGTAAGGTAAATACTGACTACAAGTATTTTTGGGAGTTACCAACTTAGTTTTCTTGAGAAATGTTAGTATATAACTCACTTTGTACTTATAAACTAAAAACAATGCCTTCGCTTAGAATCATCACTACATATTATAAAACAAAATCCCCCGCCGCGCCTCTGTCTGAACGCGAAATACTCAAAAACTACAAAACGGATTTTCATTAGGTTTTCACCAATATACGGAGTGATTCAAGATCAAGGTATGTATAATTTATTTCCAAATTTACACTGGAGCGAAGTATCGGACGAGAAGCCAGTTTTTTTCTGAAATTAATTAGGTTTATTCGTCAAAAGTCAAGTCAAAAAAGTCAAAAACTGCTTTATTTTCATAGAACATACAAGATGTTTCTTGAAAACGTCATAATAAATACATTAGCAAAATATTGAATTAAAATAGCATTTTTGACTGCGCCAATTCGTCATTGGTTCGTTTATTTTTTCTTATGGCTTCAACAGTTAGACGTACTTACTGTTATTCAAATTCTTACAATAATAAGTAATTAAATGAAACTTACCTCAAGCATTTAGTATTTTGTCTGCTATCAACTTGTTGGAGGTCGCATAACCATGAAAGTTTTGCTATGGTGGGAAGACTTACCGTATGCAATTTAATTGCTGGGCAATCTATTCTGTAAGTCTACGACTGGTTTTTCGGGATGTCATATATCTCTATCGCTCCACAGATGACTTACATTTAATTTTGTTTTTAGGGTTCCGTACCCAAAGGGTAAAAACGGGACCCTATTACTAAGACTCCGCTGTCAGTCCGGCAGTCCGTCTGTCTGTCCGTCTGTCACCAGGTTGTAATATCTCATGAACCGTGATAGTTACACTTGAAATTTTGACAGATGATGTATTTCTGTTGCCGCTCTAGCAACAAATACTAAAAAACAGAATAAAATAAATATTTAAGGGGGCTCCCATACAACAAACCTGATTTTTTGCCGTTTTTATACATAAGTCTGTCCGAGGCTGTATCTCATGAACCGAGATAGTCAGACCGTTGAAATTTTCTCAGATGATGTATTTCTGTTGCCGTTATAACAAATACTAAAATAAATATTTAATTCAAAAAAACGTGATTTTTGCCGTTTTTATAGATAATGGTACGGAACTGTTCGTGCGCGAGTCCGACTCGCACTTGGCTGGTTTTACAAGATTTAAAAAATATATATAACAATGTGACAATTAATACAGGAAACATCTGAAATAATAAACGCCCGTTTGGTGGAGACTGAGGCCACTGAGATCAGTATCTCGGCGGCTCGAGAGAAGTACCGCACGGTGGCTACGCGGGGCGCTGTGCTTTACTTTGCCGTCGCGCAGCTGGCCGATGTTGACCCGATGTACCAATTCTCCCTCAAGTATTTCAATCAGGTTAGTTCATATATCCACACAGAAATCCCCTGATAAAATGGATGAAGAATGTAATTTTTAACTGTTAAACCTTTGCGCGATTCTTGCTCACCCGTGTGTGCAAGATTTGTATCGCACGCGCCGTAAACAAAGCGCGCGACGAGTTAGTAATACTAGCGGCCTATGTTAGTGATCGAAATTCAACCGTATTTTTAGATTATTATTTTAAGTTTTCATCACTTAAGTCGTTTTTCAGATTTTTAACACTGTTATCGAGAAAAGTGAAAAGAGTAACGAATTAGAAGTACGACTTGCAATTCTACATAACGAGATCACTAAAGCAGTGTATCGCAATGTGTCGAGAGGTCTCTTTGAACACCATAAACTGTGCTTCAGTTTCATGCTGAACATGGCCATCTATTTGAATGACAAGGTGATCACTTTCGACGAATGGAATTTCATACTGCGTGGGGCGAGCGGCACAACTGTGGTATGTAATGATTATATTATCTGTGGTAATGTTTAACACAATGAGATGAAATCGTTTTTTTTATAAACCACAACAATATCAAGATTTACGTGCACAACTTTCTTAAGTTTCAAATATGATTAAGTAAATCACATTAAATAAAAGAAAAAGTACTTACATTAAGATAAGGAACTGTCATAGAGATCCTGTGATCTGTGGGAACTTAGTTTTTTTTAGCATTAGAAATTACGTAAACAAAGAAGCAGTGGTAGGTAGTAAACATTTTTTTACGAACACAAAAACTATGATAAATACAAGAGTAGAAATAAAATTATTGACAGGCCCAAACTGTGCCACCAAACCATTAATATTTTTTTGTTTTACTATACAACAATGACTGATGATAATTACTCTGAATATTGAACGGAGAGCAAGTTGATGCTATTTCATATAGATCTTAGAAACAAAATGAAATAGATTTAATTTAAATATTTAAAAACCCTATACGCCATTTGACCCTTTCTGAGTGAGTCGGTAAGAAGGAGGTTGATGAAATGACTGGTTTTGTCTCACTTGGATTATTCTGATAGTGTATAGTCCATGCCTAAATAAAAAGTTGAAAAACAAGTGCTGAGAGAGCAAAACTCGTCGACCCCAAACGATCTCATAGTCACACTCTTCTTAAATACAACATACTTAATATGAAAAATAGGACGTTAAAATTTTGTCATTTAATTTTCTAACTAAAGAAACTTGAGATCCCTGCCTAATCAGCAAGAAAACTTAAATGGACTAGCGCGCGCCCAGGTAAAAAGAGGTCAGAACGATTTCCTACCACACCGCATGAGACCATAGGACGACACCTCAGATTCAGAAAAAAATGGATGGATTACTAAGAGGCAGGTCTCATTTGTATTTCCTAAGTCGCCTCTTACGACACCCACGGAAAGATACGGGGTGGTGTTATTCTCAACCGATCACCACACGGTTAAACGGGACTGGTCCTCGTCCTCAGTTTTTACCAGTTATCCTTTTATAAAATTGTTAATGATTGTATCTTATGTAAAGGTACCGCCAAAGAAGCCGGAACTTGAACAAATGACGGAGCAGATGTGGCTGTGCGCTCATCATCTGAACGAAACTAACCCGAGCTTCAGAGGTCTTGTAAGAGACTGTATGAGTGCCATTGAGCTTAACATAGGAACTTTTAATGTGGTATGATATTTCTCCATAATTTTTAATTTAACGTGTGTTTACTATTTACACTAAAGAACACAACAATGGTACCTACAAATAATTTTCGTATGTGTGGCGTAAAAAGGAAAATAAAAACAGGAAGTCACAATTTTTTTTTCCAAATTTTCACATGCTTTTTGAATATTATCTGCCTTAAAATTATTTTTTTTGAATATATGCCAAATTGTAATTTAGACAACAGTTACAGCGTAAAACATGAAAACTAGCAACAATGTATGGTCTAACAAGAAAGTGCCTTATCAAGTTTGGTAACAATTCTTTAAAATTGTCACTTTGAAGTTCCAAACTAAAATAGACCTTTTCGTTCTACAACAACAAAACACAAGGAATATTAGGATAGTAAAACACTTTCCTGTTTGACTCTACATCGCATTCTGATAGCGCGCGGGTCTCCGTTTCGTGACACAGACCTAACGTAGCGCCAATGTAGGTAAATAACTAAAACTCCTTAACTTGACGCGTCCGGGAAAAACAATTACTTGTCACTGATCGTAGTTATAGGTAGATTCCACCATTTAAATATTTGCTTCGATGCTCCGCCAATTAATCAAGCACGTGTCAGGTAGTTAATTATTACTAGACACCCAAGTACTGCTGTCATTGAAGAAGCATTGGGACTGACGTGACGGTTGAACGTAGGTACAGACCGCAGCACGTCAGGTTATCCATTTGCACTACGAAAGCTGGCGCTATTGCAGCATGTAAAGCCTCGAATCATGTGCTGGCATGTGTAGACAGAGACCCCCGTTATTAACCCTAGAGTAGTCGCGCCTTTTTTAAAACGTGAGTGGTCGCTTAGGCAGCATTTTGCCGCCCATTATTATTTTAAGCTAATAATCGTTAATTTATATTTTAAATCATCTCAAAAGGGTATCAAAATAGAAAAATAACATTTATGAAAGATTTATACTTCGTTTGATTAAAAAAAACATTTTTTGGGAAATACTAGACAATTTTTTTTTATTTCAAAAATAGGGAGGTAAAGTGTACAGGGGCAGCTACTGAAACTTGATCTTGTCAGATGCATCGTTTACAAAATAACAGTTTCTTTGTCGCGGGCGGCAAAGTGCTCATAGCGCGAGCACTCTAGGGTTAATTTTAAGGGCACGGTTACCATTCGACCTTGACTGCATCGAAAACTGCTTAATTTACTTTGTCGGCCTTGTCCCTCGCTGCAGTCGGACTCGAAAACTTTTTATAATTGTACAACTTTTTATAAACTTTTATAATTGTATCCTACACCATTAAAGTAGTTAATCTTGTATACCCTTGTATACCTATTTTTAATTATACTACAGGCACTTTAGCATTTGACTTCGCAAAAATTCCAACCAAGCTGAAAGTTTTTGTACATGAACCTTTTAGCTTCCTGAATAACCTCCGAAAAGTCCCACGAGTCCATGGGGTGGGCATAAAGACAGCTAAAAAACGGTGAGAAAAATGATACTTTTTCGGTTTTTGTTAATATCTTCGTTCCTGTTGATCTTACCACCATGTGTACTAATAAAAGAAAGAATGCAAAATTCTCTACAAAAAAGGTTATGAAAGTTCATCGATAAAATCAGTCATACATACATGCATACGCTCACGCCTGCAATCCCCAACGGGGTAGGCATCAGCCATTTCCACGGAAATAGGTGGAAACATTGAATTGATTTTCAATACGTCACGTTACAGAATCACGCCCCTGATTACTTATTTTTGACCTTAATAACCTTAAAATTCTTTATTTATTAGGCAATTTGTGATAAATATTATAAATGCGAAAGTTTGTGAGGATGTATGGATGTATGGATGTTTGTTACTCTTTCACGCTAAAACGGCTGAACCAATTTTGATAAAATTTGGTATGGAGGTAGCTAACACCCGAAATTAACACATAGGCTACATAATTTGTCATAAATTCCTATGATAACGAAGTCCCGGACGGAAAGTTACTTTGTGATAAATCCAGCAGTACTTAGATTTACTGCTTATCAATTTTATAAAAAGTTTTTGACACAGTAGATTTAATGTTTTGAAATAACCTTTTTACTGTTTTCTGCTTTTTTGTTGTTTGTTGGAGTGATCATGAAATGCACTAAAATGTTTAGAAAATGTTTACCGGAGTTTCAATGCGAGATTACGTAAAAACTATTTGTGTTATCAATCAACTTTTAGTCCCGTTCATGTAGAGAATTTTCCATTCTTTATTTCATTAATATACCTCATAGCGGTAAGATCGACAGGAACGAAGATTTAGGCAAAAATCCGAAAAAAAGGTACCTAACTTTTTCACAGTTTTTTGGCTGTCAAAAGTTATGCACACCCCTGGACTCGTGGGACTTTTAAAGAGGTTCTTTAGGGAGCTAAAAGGTAGGTACCTGTATACACATTTTCAGCCTGGTTGGAATTTTTCCGAAATCTTGCACATTTTTCTTCTAAAGTTCCTGAAGTAAATTTACAAGTTTAGGAAGTGTTTTGGGTCAAAAATTCAATTTGCCAAACTTTTATATCAAACTATTGCGGAATTATAAATGTTTCTCCAAAAAGGAAAATAATTAATTGATCCAAGTTTAGGTGCTAGGCCGGGGCCCACTAGTCCTAATTGTTAGATATTTAGTACCTTACAAGGAGAGCCTCATAGAGAGTTTTTCAATTCAATTCAATATAAGTAATATAGGTAAGTATTTTAGATAAAAAGAAATATATTTTATGTTTAGAATGATGTCACTTTACTCCTACAAAATTAGATGTCACTTTACGCCTACTAAATTGTTGTTAATTTAAAAAATCTATCCTTATAGGTTATTCATGTGGATAAGACAAACCAAATTCCAGCTGTAATCGATTGGGATGAGAGGCTGACTCCGTTCGAGAAACTTATGCTCATAAAATGTCTAAGAGAAGAAAAACTAGTGTTTGCAATTGGACAATATGTTACCATAAGTTTAGGAAGAGAATTTATAGAAAGTCCAACGATACAACTTAATACTTTGTAAGTACTTACAAGATTCTGCTTTTTCAACAAGTTTTACACATTTGCTAGATATTTTTTAACGAATCTAAAGAGGGACAAGTTAATAAAGCCACGTATTTTAATATCGCTTCGGATACAAACTCACACAAACAATAATGTTCAAACACAATTTCGCCATAAGCAGATTTGATAAAGCATTCAATCTTATAAAATGCTTAGTAGGTACCTACCTAATCCCCCTTTACTTTCTTATCGTGTAGGTACGATCAAGTACTTACGTGGCGAACATAAATAATCCCGGTGTCAGTTTTGAAACCGCCAAATATCCTTTGATTCGGTTTAACGCATTTTCCTTAACCGGTTCAACGACCAGCCAAGTTTCAGTATAAACAGTATTCGCAAAAAGTATCTTTGAAAAATAAAACATTCGCATATTAGTTACTCTCAAACGCTTTTCGCAAGATTTTCGCGCAGCTTTTCCCGACACGCATTAAGCTAGATTTGAAATAATTATTACGTAGGTACAGACAGCAGCACGTCAGGTTACTCATTTGCACTACGAAAGTCGGCGCTGTTACGAGCGAGATAAAGACGACGTCAAGATCAACATGTATAGCCTGATGTGCTTCCGTGTGGACAAACAGTTTTAGAAATAGGACTGTATCGCGATACTCAGTGGCAAAATTGTATTTAATTTAAATTAAACTGCTTATTCCTCGTTTTGTCACAAAATAAATGTCAGTATTTCGAAAAACGCCAGGTACTTAATAAAAATAATAAATTTATGATACACCATCCATTTATTTCACATTTAACGTGTTTTTTATCACTTTATCAGATTAAAACATCACAATGATACAGATGCACAACATTAATAACATGCCTTTACCTATAAATAATATATCACCTACCTATACATACTTGTGAAATAATAATAATTAATCAATTACGTAAAGTTTAAGTAACGTAACTTAAAAAAATGCTTTAAAACAACCAACTGTTTCAAAATATAACAATGGAAGCAAAAATATACAAATATTTTTGTACGAAGAAAAATTTAAAGTACTTTTTTTAATTATTATAACTAGATATTTAACCAAATAAAAATATATTAAATATTGGACGACAAATATACTTATAATAAGATCACGAGAAAAACTTTACAGGAGGCGGACAACATTCAATTTAATTTTTTTCATTCTCACCTATAGGGCTTCAAAAAATAAGCTCTATAAGTTAAATTCCATCTTTTTCTCTGAACCCTGTTTTCCCAACCGATTTTGCCTATCACAATTCATACTTAAATTCTTTAACGGGGTTTAGCTGCACCGCCCTGAACCGGAGCGAGAGGAAGAAATAAATTTAACTACGGCACAGAAGTCTCGCTCAGACGAAGCGGCGCGGCCCCTAGTGCACACCGCTTAAGCCACAGTACTGGGGTCCCAGGCATATTTCATATTTTTCTTTCCCAAGGCTTCAAGTTGTTTCATATCTTCGTCATCTAGCCGGAAATCTAAAGATATGTTTTGTTTAATCCTTTCAGGATTGGTTGACTTGGGAATAATGGCTACATCTTGCTGTAATGCCCATACTAGTAATACTTGTGCATTTGTCACACTGTATTTATCAGCTATCTCTTTAACAACTGGATCTGAAATTAGTTCCTTATCGTTTAATGATGTGCCTCCAAAAGAGGAATAAGCCTGAACGACTATATCCTTCTCCTTACAGAAATCTAAAAGTTCTTTTTGATGATAGTAGGGATGCCATTCCACCTAAAACAATCAAAAGTTATTTAGTACACTGAATTGTTATTAATTCATTTTGTGAAGCTAAACTTGGGTCTAAAGCATGAAAGAAGTCAATCAGAACCTGGTTGACTGCTGGAACCACACTGTGATTGGTCATCAACAACTGATTTAGGTGTCGCACTGTAAAATTCGATACTCCAATGGCATTGACTAAACCTTCATTATAGAGCTGCTCCATGCTTGCCCATGTCACTTCACGAATTTTTTTATTCTTTGGGTCATTCGTGTGAAAGTGTGAGGTTCCAGGAAAATGGATCAAATAGAGATCCACATAATCAACTCCCAAATTCAAAATTGACTTGCGTAATGCAGCCTCAACTACATCCCTGTCGCCATGACTGGCTGGTGCTGAAAAATAAAGTTTTGGAATCAGTTGAGCTATAATAATTTGGTAAAAAAACCTTCAAAATAAGCTTTTGTCCAGCAATGGAACCAAAAAGGCTAGAAAAAAAACAATTAAAAACACTTACCTAATTTTGTTGTAATAAAAATATCCTCCCTGTCCAGTCCATATTTAGGCAGTAAAGTTTGAAATGCTTTCTTTAAGTGGCTTTCATTGTTGTAGACAGCTGCAGTATCTGTAATTTTTAATAGGTACATGTTTTAATTTATACTAAATAGAATCTCAAACTTTAAGATTATTTTTAAAATGCTTACCAAACATCCGATAACCAGCATCAAGTGCATAGTCAACAACTTTAAGTATTTCATCCTCTTGGCGTATCCTGTAGGTGCCAACTGCAATAAATGAAGTATGTAAGTAAATACACCAGCAAATCAATATCCCACATTCACTATAAAATATAACTACTTTGGCAAACAAGGGGCTGTGATGTATATTAATTTTTCATCCCTGTATTTGTAGTTGGGAATTTGGTAACCTTGAGAGAAATATTGATTTTTCATCTGACAGCAACCAATTAACAAAGGAGCATGTGCAGCTGCAATAATAAATTAAAGTTCTTATACTTACGTTGGTACCTAGTTTTGGTAAAGTTGGATTTGTGTTACTTACATCCTACAGCTGGCATCTGAACGCCGTTGTTCAGTGAGAACTTCATGTTAGAAAAAGAATTTGCGGCAGCCTCCATCCTTTTTTCTCGTTTTGTGTATCCTCCTTTTTTATACATACGATCTCTTTCCCTATACCTCCCAGACCGCCACCTACGGCTTTTTAGCCGTCGCCCGTTCTGGTTTCACGTATCCAGAAAATAATAAGGTACCTACAAATAATACCAAAGGAAGTTAGGTGTTAATATCAATGAGAGAAAATATGAAAGTTATTTTACAATGTTACTTACGAGAAATGGCGAAATAGAAACACCGCCTTGGACACACGGACAGACTAATTGAAATTAATAAAACTGATTCATCAAGAGTCCATCCCACGCACGAATGTCAAGTAGTGAGTGGTACCGTAGGTAAGCTAAAGCCTCAAGAAAGAACTGTCAAACAAATCGATCAATACTGTGTGGGCGGGCCCAGCAAAGTAGGTATTGCTAGATGAAAAACTGTAATACTTTCCCAAAAACTGTTGTGACGAAAACATTAAAAAAATAAAATATTCAAATAATTAGGTAATAGAACCTAACCTTTTATAACATCTGAACATTGATTATATTTGTATAGGTAGGTATAGATTACATTGATACTGATATGAATGATTTATTGATATTAGTAATCTTAAATGTAGGTTTTTAACTACGACTGTATCTTAAAAGAAAATGCGGGCAACACTGGTTATTGAGAAATAGTCTTGCTCTTGCGGGTGAACTTCAAGTTAGCGTATGTACACAAGACGGAATTCACAGTTTTTAATTTTGCCCATAATAGAGTATAATTAGAGCGCAATTAGTGCAGAAACGAAATAAATTGTTCCCCTTTAATTGAGGAAATTGGACCATAGTCTATGTGGACGCTGGCTTGACGTCAAGCTGGCGTACTTAAGGCCGTTATCGAAAACTGCTTAAAAAACTGTGTGTAGCGACTACTGTACAAATTTTCATAAAGATTTCAACTAACGGAGATATCAAACAATTTTATCAAGCGCCTACCTACCGCCAGCGTCAAGCTAGCGTACACATAGTAGGCGATGAACTTTACATAGTTTTTTGATATTGTTCCACTGCGAATTTTCACACACATTCAGAATATGACGAACTATTTATCTACATAGCAATTATAACTTGAATAGCTCACCTACTATTTGCATTATTTAAGTATACGATAGCTTGACGCCGACTCGACAGGCTCTCGATGGAATTGTTTCATATCTCCGTAAGTTGATCAACAATCTTTATGAAATTTTGCACAGCAGTCGCTCTATTTTGTTAGACTAAAACACCTTTTACTTATTAAACAGTCCCTTTAATTCGATATTTTACAAATTATAATGCGAGAACACATAAACACCGATCTACGCGCGAAAACGATCTGTCCAAAGTGCCATGTAGTGTTGCGCCACACCGCGTGAACTGGTAGTGTTGTACCAATTGTGTCGTTGCTCGATTTTCTCTTAACAATGTATACTACACGTTTTGGAAAACGGTTATGTGAACGCCAGCTTGACGTCAAGCCAGCATTCAAACAAACATTGGTCTTTATTTTTAAACTAAAAACTTATAAGGGCGATTTCCCCAATGACACTGAACAACTATCCTCAATGACTCTGAACAACTTTCCCCAAGGAACCTAAGTTTTCTCTACTGGAGCGTATATCACGAAAACATTTGGAGATACTGAGTAGGTAATAGGTATTGAGATTAGGACAAAGTCAATAATTTGTAGAAATGAG
Organism: Aproaerema taeniolella; assembly: GCA_949987775.1. Taxonomy (NCBI): domain Eukaryota; kingdom Metazoa; phylum Arthropoda; class Insecta; order Lepidoptera; family Gelechiidae; genus Aproaerema; species Aproaerema taeniolella. The sequence continues at coordinate 24,754,145 of OX465242.1, read as the reverse complement.
CTTTAATTTCTTCTCAGCTTTGTTCTCACTGGTCCGCATCGCGATCCGAAACGCAGATTACCTTTGAGTGTGTGATTTTAGGCGTTATTATAATATTAGCCGCAGTTCATAATAACTCTCGTTCAACTTGTAATAGGGTACCATTTTGGAGGACACAAATAATTCTGCGGGTGGCTGCAGTAAGCTGCTAAAAAAATAATCTGGCAGCGATAAAAATAAACTTGCGACTATTAGGTATATTGACTCGGTGACAAAAATAAGGCTTCATAAAAAAGTGGATGCTATTAAATGGTGGTAAAAGCTAGAAAATAGAATAAACAAGTCAGTCGAAATCATGAATGGGCTGCTAAAAATAATGACTTGGCGACCAATATTATTAACTGGGTAACAAAAAATATTTCTGGGTTTTTATGTAATTAATACGAGATAAATAAAGAAAAAGGAAATACAAAATTCACCAACAAATTTATGTCAACCATCTTAGATTCAAAAATGGGTGGCATTCTCTTTATCCCATTCATCCCAGAATACCCAGAAAACGACTACGGTATTAAATTTTTAAAATTAATTTTACCATGTTTTTTATACGCTCAACCTTTGAAACTATGCCCCATTTTCACAATTTTTAAAATTCAAGTTTTTTTTCCGCTCCCAGCATTATGAAAGCTAATTAATTTTTTTTGAGAACATATTTGTCGCTCAGTTAAATACGATCCTTTACTTTGCAGATACGCTGACACATCATCCAACATACCCCTCGTTTTTGTGCTAAGCACGGGCTCAGATCCATTCGGGGCTTTCCAAAAGTTCGCCACAGAAATGGCGATGCGTGACAGGGTTCATTCTATTTCTCTAGGACAGGGGCAAGGACCAATTGCTGAAAAAATGATTACTACCGCTAAGGGAAAAGGAGATTGGGTATTCCTGCAAGTAAGTAATTGATTTTTGTTCTTAGGTATCCTTATAGGTATTACTAATATTTAAAAAAAATGTGTGTTAAAGTAAAATTGTTTGCTTGTCTATCTTTCACGTCTTTGTAACTGATCTACGTAATTTTTCACTCGAGGATAGTCCGAGGCTTGGAAAGTTTTTCATTCGTCATCAGCCCATATTCGTCCCCACCGAGGGGCACGGGCCTCCCTTCTAAACGCGAAGGGGATTTAGGTCATAGTCCACCACGCTGGCCCAATGCAGGTTGGTGGACCCTCGTCTTTCGAAAATCTATTTTCTTGGACGGGCGGGTTTCATCACGATGTTTTCCTTCATCGTTAAGCAAGTGATAAATAGAAATCCGTACATAAATCCGAAAAGACGACTTTAGTGGTACAGGCCCGCACCAGGATTTGAACCCGCGACCTTCCGATCATAAGTCTGGCTCATTACCAACTGGGCTATCACTGCTATAAAAAACTTTTCATATTAATGTATAATATTAAAAGTTTTTCATATTATACATGTATACCCCTTTTAGTAGGTACCTTTTATAAATGTATTTTATTTATTTATTTTATGAGTCAAGAAAGAGTTAAAATTTAGATTCTGCAGCTCGGCAATTTGTTAACAGTATCTATAATTTTCGACATTTTGAATAGCGAAAGAGCATGACACAAATTATCCAATTTTGCCTAGTTATTTACTGTTTATTTTAAATTAGTTGGCGTGTTAGGTTAGGGATGATTCTCCCCATAAAACTGAGCAACTTTCCTCAGGCAACCTATGTGAAACTATTTCACTTAAAGGAGTGAATAAGTAGGCCGTCTATTAAAATGAAATAGGGGCCATACTGTTGTTACAATATTGCCGAGATATAAATTGCCGAGCGATATGTTGCAATGAAAATGTTTCCCATTGCCGGGCTATAGGTAATTCCACAATGTTGCAGCCACATATTGCCAAATATAGCACAAACAATATTGGCCGGTTAGTTAGAAGCCCCTTAAGTGAAAGGAAGACCATTAAATCTAACTTACAAATTCGACGTGACACGAGAAATAACTTTTAAAGTAATGGTTTTGTTGATATATTAAAAAATTCTACCTGGTATAGTGTGGTTTTCAATGACTTATAGCCAAACTTAAGAACCCATACAATTTAGAAAAAAGACCCTGCCGAGGCATTCATCTCATAATATTTCGACCTTAAGTAGTTTTCCAGTTTAGTGGGCTGACATTCATATTATCCTCAATCGATGTTTACTACATATTACCTTTTTCACATTTATAAAATCAGTAGGGTAGTGGAACCAATAAATAAACTAAGTACCTAGGTATTAAGCTTTTTTGCAACCTTAAATCGCTATTTCTCACTTATTATTAGACTGAACCTTCCTCAAACTTAATTATAACTACCTACTTGAAAGAAAGAAAAAAAGCGTGTCTGTTTTCCGCGAAACTTTTTTTTTTAATTTATTTTTTATTATTTATTTTCCGCGATGCATCTGTCCTGTCACCAATGAGCTCCTTGGTATGAAGTTATCTGCCAACCTTAACTTCAGCACCTTAAATGAATTTAAATCTTATAATGATTAAAATGCATGTGTAATTTTTAATATATATTTTATTTCTATTTGATAGAAAAAAAGTAAAATTACCTACATCAATTTTAAGATTATTCATACACAGGGCTCGCTACCATCGCGTCGACTCCATTGACACCTTATTTAGGTAAATCAGTGCAGCAATTATCTAGAAATACCGCTAAATAGAATAAGCCGGCCGCTATCTTTACTACATCATGGCTCTACCCCCTCCATACCACTACGAGGTGATGGAAGCACTTTTTGTATTTAGGAAAACATGCCGAAGAAGTACATACATACCTACTAGTTTTTCGTATGGCAGAGCTAAGTCCCACGAGAATCGTTATTTGAAGACTTTTAGAAATGGATATCGGACTATTTACCCCCGATCAACTCCTGTCCCATAAGGCGCAGGTCCAAAATTCAAAATTGTTTATTGTATCGTGAGTTTTTTTAAGGTGTTACATCAATAATGCACATACCTACACGAACCCCACACACGAACCATTTTTAATAAATAAATTTAAAAAACACATCTTAAAGTTGAACGTAAACATTTCATATAAAAGGAATGCTTCAAAAAGTTACGTGCCTACTCATATGAAATAGATATTCAACTCTTGGTAAAACCTTCGTAAGGAAAATGAATAATTCGGGTGATTTTTATCCATCTAAGAGCACTACTTTGCAGATTTTGAAAGCTTTCACAAGTAAAATCAATCGCTAGACGTTGAACGTCTACTATCCCTACTTAAGGCGACTACAGCACCTAAATTACGATTTTATGATGCGTAGATAAGCATGACGCACTGCATTAAATCGAAGAAAAAATACTACGGTAATATTCAGGACATAAACTAGATAAGTAGTTTGCTGAAAACATGATTCAGCACTTTTGGTTCGATAGAAAAAACTCACAAAGTCACCTCTAAATACCAATATTGTGTATCTTTTAAGCTGTAAAAACGATAGTAAAATGCACACAGGAACTTGAATTTGCTATCAAAATGTTCGTGATTGAACACTCTCGATAAGTAGTTAATGCATTTTTCGATTTAATATGTTACCTTTCCATAAATCTCATTTTTCTAACTTTTGAACATGTTTTTACACACGCACGCTTTCATAGTCCGTAAACTTCGTGTATCGACACTGTTCGCACTGCCGGCCCAGGCCTGTTGAGAGACGGAGATGGCACTATTCCTATGAGTGCTGCCTTTATCGGGTGCTGTAGTCGCCTTAATATTATACATTTTATCTCATAGTTGGGCACGATATATCCTGTTGTCCACGCAGGCGGAAAGCTAGATTTTCTTAAAACCAAAACTAAAACATACCAATCACTCTTTCCACAATATGGCAAAACGCTAAAATTTTGAAGGGCACTTCCGTAACTAAATTGTTTTTTGGATCGATTTTTTATCTATTGGTTCGCCTACAGGACTAAATACCTACTTAGCATTAGAAGAAATATAGACGTTAGTTTTTGCGTGCAGAATTGCCATTTGGCTGCGTCGTGGATGATGGTATTGGAGCTGATAGTGTCTAAACTGTCGACTGACCATCCTCCCGACCCCTCGTTCCGTTTGTACCTGAGCTCCATGCCTACTAAAGCCTTTCCCGTCTCCGTCCTCCAAAACTCAGTGAAGGTCACGAACGAACCCCCCAAAGGATTAAAAGCGAATGTGAAAAGGGCTCTTATTGAAATTGATCAGGACTTTTTCGAAGAACACGGTACGTCTCTTAATTTTGATTACATTGTCAATAATTTGATCCCAGATTTACCAGTTACACTAGTGTTTATAGTAACTTGATGTGCTGGTGATGAAAAATTGTACATGTAGTACAGTCAAAAGCAATGAAACTTAACAAATTGTACCTTTTATCAAGTTTGGTGAACAATTTACCTACATACTTACTTTGTACACATAAATACCTAAGATTTTTTTCTTTTTAACAGCATTGGGCCAAGATTGGCGCACGATGATATTCGGTATTTGCGTTTTCCACGGAATAATTCAGGAGCGTAAGAAGTTTGGGCCGCTCGGATGGAATATAACGTATGAATTCAACAACAGCGACCGCGAGTGCGCTATGCTTAACTTACAAATGTTTTGCGGAGAGGGACATATACCTTGGGACGCGTTGGAATACATAACTAGTAAGTATTTACATAAGCCATTGATTTGAGAAATACATAACTAACTACCTACGCACCTATGTATTTCCAGGTCTAATTACATATGGCGGTCGTGTTACTGATATGTGGGATCAGCGGTGTCTGACAACGATTTTAAAGGTATTTTTCTCGCCGCCTACACTCGAGGAAGGGTATACGTACTCAAGTTCCGGAACTTATTATTGTCCACGGGAAGCGAAAGTATCTAAATATCAAGATTATGTTGAAACTTGGCCCGGCGTGGAAAGTCCTGAAGTGTTCGGAATGAATGAAAACGCTAATATAGCGTTTGAGGTGACTTACTGTAATTATAGTAAATTTGTCCACTAAACGGTCATGTGGGAGAACATCACAGTTTTATTTTCTTTTTCAGACAAAAGAATCTAATACGTTAGTAACCACAATACTAAATGTACAGCCTCGTATGGGCGGTGGCGGCACAGGGGAAACTCCGGATCAGATCGTGTGGCGAATTTGCGACCACACGCGCGTGGAGGTTCCTAAATTGATTGACAAATCGCTAATAAACCCAAGTCTTTTGGAGCTTGATTCTATGGGACAAATGCATTCTCTTACTACGGTCTTGATACATGAAACTGATCGGTTTAATAGGCTCCTAGAAGTAATACACGTTTCTCTTAATGACCTACAGAAAGCCATAAAGGTAAGGAAGCCTCAATCAATATACTCGTAGAATGTGTGCTTCAAATCTTTGGATGAATTGAAGAAAAGCAATACTTACTTACAGCTAAATTGTTAGTTATTTTGTGGATCCCAAACTTAAGGCTTGAAACCTACACACACTTGAACTATTTATTTTTTAAATTAATAATCAATCTTCTTGTGTTATTCAGGGTATAGTGGTGATGTCTGAAGCATACGAGGAGATGTATACGAACCTGATGAATAATAAAGTCCCGGCGATGTGGCACAAAGTGGGATACAACTCTTTGAAGTCTTTTGGAAGTTGGATAAAAGACCTTACTTATAGGGTTGACTTTATAGAGGTATGTGAAAACTAATGTTAAAATCTCCATTGTTTAAAGTTACAGTTGAAAGCACATCAAAACGAAAGTATCAAACTTATTCTGGTAATATTATGTGCTTTTCAGTATATATTGACAATTTCTTCAGAAGTAATTCTTTTTTTAAGTGGAAAAATAATGGGCCAGACATGTACTTGTAAAATATTATTTGAAAGAATATCTAAGTGGCTGCCATGGGCATTTTTGCCGAAGTTTTTCATGACACTTTCCCTGCTTGTTTTGTGTTTCTATGTTTTGTGGATCGTTGGCGTAGACTATATCTTTGACGTAACCCCAAATAAGAAAATCGCGATTAAATTACGAATCGTTAACTCACATGGCAAGCGCTTTGAAGCGTTTCTTTGTAATTGAATGTGAATTTTCGAAAAATATTTGTATTAATTATAGATGGAAAACAGATACCTGATTGTAAATTGGGTGCGAAAATTAAGGATGTGAATCTACCCACGAAACTGAACATCTTTCCCCTGTGCTAGGAACCATAGGTCGATACAAAAAAAAAATGTCGCCACTCTACACAACTTGTGCGATCAGCTGATTTGTCTTTATATTGGATGTCGACATTTTTTTTTGAGAATTTCGTATGTTCTGGAAAGTTATGCAGTTTTTATTTTTTGCTAACATTCCACCCGGGACTTTGTTCCTGTGGGAATTCGGGAAAATTATGTAGCCTATGTCCATCGGGGATAATGTAGCTTTCTAATGGTGAAAGAATTTTTCAAAACGGTCCAGTAGTTTCGGAGCCTATATTCAATGCAAACAAACAAACAATCAAATATTTCCTCTTTATAATATGTACGAGTATATAGATAGATTAATAATGGGTTTGCTCTTAACCACAATCTAGCACTAGGGCGAAGATGCGGTCGAGAATGAAGCATGCTGACCCAGAAAATGCCTATTCCTGGGGAGAATCAACCTCTAATATTTAGCTAATTTAAAGTCTCCCCACATGGATTAAAAGACGGAAGGCTCATTTACTTGAAGCCGCGCAGCCTGGTGTGGACGCGCCATGTAACTTAGTAACGTTTAACACTACCTCTTCTCGTTGCAAAACTCGGGAAAAGAACACCAGAAACGGGCAGCGTCTTGTCTTAGGAAGAAACCTCTTCTACCGCATCAACAGAGGGATTTCATAAGTTGTAAATATGATGATAACTCACTCGTCATTCTTTTTTTATTTATTATAAGATGGGTTAACTCTTGACCTCTTGATTCTACTGCTAATATGATGACAAGCGACAAGCAGGCATATTTCCCGTGCTGACAACTGTCTCCCATTGACAGAAATGGCTAGCGGAGGGCATGCAGCCAAGCAGTTGGGTGTCGGGCCTATTCTTCCCTCAAGGTTTATTAACAGGCGCGCTTCAGTCTTTCGCTCGCCGCTACCAAGTCCCTATCGACCAATTAATGTTCGACTTCGAAACCTTCCCTATGCTGCTCAATCAAGAATTAGTGTACAAATTTAACAAACAACAGAAAAAGAGACAAGGAAAGGTAATAGCAACAATTATAATTATCGAACATATACTTAAAATAGATCTACCTATATGTCACAGTGATATTGTCAAACCCGTGATTTAATAATTTCACTATAGTGAAAACTTCTCTTACACTTACAACTATACAGGATGGAAATTTCCAACGCCATTAGAAGGGAAAGTACTCAAAATACTAAAGAAAACTGGATGCTAAAGCTAGGAACCATTACTGACTCCTAGCTTTAGCATTTAGCATCCAAATAAGTAATAATATATCCTACATATTTTAGCGTTTCATGTTTAAAAAATGTAAACTCACTCATGAAGATCATTATCATAAATAAAAAAAACAAGTAAGTACTATTAATAAGTTAACTGGCAAAGGCACGGGACATCGTGACCATCAGGATGACTGACCAAAGGGACAGATCAGCTTTAAATTATTAGTAACATATAATACTTATTTGTTACCTTTGTTTAAATGTTTGGTACCTAATAAATAATTATGAAACATTATTTTAAAAGTGGTCAGCCATCCGCGTAGGGATTCCGAATTTTCCTTTTTATGTTATAGTCATTTAATGCATATTTGGTACCTACAAATATTTTTTTATAAATTTTTAGAGTTACAAATAAAAAAGATTTATCAAAACAAAGCAAATGAGTAGCCTAATTACTGACCTTGTATTATTAACCCTCGACGCAAAAAAAAGGGTTTTATAAGTTTGGTAGCGTTAGAGGTTATTTATTTATTTATAGTGGCTCTCTAGACAGTTGCAATGGCTAAGATGCCGTATTTCCTTTTATACGCACTTTTACAAAGATAACCCAAGGTGATTTTAATTCCAAATGAAAATAAACTGTAAGAAAGTTTAGTCTAGTCGTTCTTATTTTTTAAACCCCGACGCAAAAAGAGAGGTGTTTGGCATCGTAACTCTCGAACGGACGGACTGATACCAATGCGGTTTTTTTTAACGTGAAAGCGAGTTTCTTTGCGGTGATTCTTAGACTTGTTTCATTAAAATCGGTTCAGCATTCGGGGTTCTTAAATTTGTAATTATTATTGAATTTAAGAAAATCGTTTGTACGTTAAAAAAACCACATCGTTCATCCGTTCGAGAGTTCCAATAGTACAGACGGACAGATATTGGTGTCAAACTCTAACTTTTTTACAAGGTCAGTAGTTAGGCCAAAACATTCCAACTCCTTTGTTTTTAATTGATACTTATATTTTTTATTTATTTCCTGGCAAATATGTTATAAAACGTTGTAGGACATACGTGCACTTTGATAATTAGAGCCTCTGCTTTCTTGTAGCCCTCGCCTACGGCTCGGGCTAGCAATATCGCCTCGGCTGTAATTTTCAACATACCGCACTTATATCATAATATACTATAAGTATACGGATTTTCGCACCTTCAAAATATTACACCAGCCATTTCATCCTAAATTTAAATCCTCGAAGGAATGCGATTGAGCCCTGACGTTATAGAAGCCTTCAAGCTCTCATAGCCCAGTGGTGCTCGCTGATCTCAACCGATCAGTAAGGTCAAGCAACGTACACAGGCAGAGAACCTGATGGGTGACCAAAGTGAAAATTTATCACGAGCGTTTCCGTACTTCAGAGGGCACGTTAAGCTGTCGGTCCCGGCTGTTGTCAATAATAATTGACTACAGTTGTTAAAACCAAGTCAGAGGTCACTGTGGGGTAAGAAAACTGGGACACCAGGTTTAGCAAAGTAAGCCACATACTTGACTATACCTACAGAATATAGGAAGGTATAGTCGTTTTGAAAGATACGTATGCAGCGTCTGAAAATGTAACCATGCCTAGGACGACTACAGATTACAAAATCCAAAACTGTTACAAAAACTGTCTGAATATACTTTAAAATGCTAATGTAAATAGTTATCAAGAATGGGTTCTTGGCAAAATCAAGCTTATGGTCAGGATGAGGTCGAGGATGTATCGAGCTCACCCAGAAGAAGCCAATATTCACTCGAACTTTAATGACATTCGTTCATATTATTTATTGGATGATATTATATCACAAGAAATATTTGTTAGCCCGAAGGCGACGAAGGGGAACAAGTAATGCAAATGCCAAGCGCGTTTGGTTTCCTGACGATACCAGAAGACGGCGTCAACATACACGGGCTTTTCATCGACGCTGGTCGCTGGGATATGACCACAAATATGCTTGTTGATGCTTTACCAGGTAAACTATTTAAAGTGTTCAACACATTATTTGTAAAATTATGAAATGTGAATAGGTACATATATTTCCAACAGTATTTTAGATTCATTTTACAATTTTAAGACGGACAAGCCCGTGTAAGGAGAACGTGTTTCGTAGAAGCATACATGAATGTTGAGAAATGTTCTTTCGAAGTTAGTTCAGATCGAACTACTAAACTGTTTTTTTTACTATAGATCGATCATAAAATACTGGTGATAACATAATGTAGGAAGATAACAACTGTATGGTTACATTGAAAACGATTTAACTTACTTTAAAGCCAGACGGGGTTAACAGTTTTAACATCCCATTAGAGGATCGTCATCTTATCGCGAAGGTCAGCTGAAAACTTGTCGTCGATTGAGTCCTCCGAGCACTGCTTTGGGAAGGAAGCGCGCGCGTAGGCGGGAATGTATTTTGTAGACACTAGGTATGCGCTATAGACAATCTTCTGTAATAATAAAATGCGTCAGCGGGAAAGCTCAAGTCCTAGTGCTCTTCTGGACTACCAAACTTACAATAAAAAAGGTGATTTAGTCACTTGGAATGAACGCCTACTACTTCTGCATCACACCATGCGAGGCCCATCAGAAACTTCTAACAGACTGTCATAATTATAAAATGTCTAAAATTATCGTGGTTAGTGCGGCGCAGACGCAGTGGGCGTTCGACATTATAGAAAATTTTATTTTCATAAAAAGCGAAAAAACATTATTTTTTTAAAACTAATTGGTAAAACTTTTAACCCATGTTCCTTAGGCAAAATTGGTTTTATGGGCTGAAGGCTGATGATCCTTTATTTTTGCTAGCCAATTTAAGGTCACCCGTCACTTATTGCAGGGCAAATGAATCCCCCACTACCAGTGATGTGGTTCAAACCTGTGACGGAGCTTCCAAAGCCTGACCCGCGATACAACTGCCCCCTATATAAGACAGCAGAGCGTGCAGGTAATGACACCATTAATAATTATCCACCCACTATTAATTTAACAATTAATGGTTCAAATTGGTGTAGTATTTTGGCAGATGAGACATTGTTGGCTGAATCCAACAAGGCACATTTGTAGCTGTTAGTCCTGGCCAACTTCTTAAAGTGCTCCTTAGGTAAGCCCTGTTACGGCAAGGGATTCTGGCCCGAGCTTATGTACCGACTAGCTTTCCACCCGGGACTTCGTTCCCGTGGGAATTCGGAAAATTATGTAGCCTATGTTTATCGGGGATAATGCAGGATTCTAATGGTAAAATATTTTTTCGAATCGGTCCATTAGTTTCGGAGCCTATTGAATGCAAACAATCAAATCTTTCCTCTAATATTAGTATAGATAAAGTGTTTCTATCTCATAAAACCAAGCCAGCAAAGTAGATCTATACTGTAAAAGTTAAAATATCACTACATATGTAATGTACCTGAAACCTTGTTGGGCCGGAAGTAGAGTTTAGCCGGTAACAGGTATAACTACGAATGTAGGGTCCCTTATTTCGGCACTGCCCAGTGTCAGATCTTGATTTCAACTAAACAGAAAATCAGTCCTCAATTGGTCCAAATTAGTCGGCAAAGGAGACAATTGGTCGCCCTCCCCGTAATGAGCTATAAGGATTGTTTGGGGCTTATTTATTGAAATAAGCTTATTTCGGCACTGCCGATTTTTAATAAGCTTATTTTGACACTGGGCAGTGCCGAAATAAGGGAGCCACGAATGTAATGTAACGTGTTGTTTTTTTTCCTAAAACAGGTATACTGTCCACTACTGGTCACAGCACGAATTTCGTTTTGCCTGTACTTCTTGAGACAACTAAACCAGAAGATTATTGGATAATCCAAGGAACGGCGCTTTTGACACAAGTCACAGATTAGTGTTACAATTACATACAGACATGTCTCGCAATAAATATATTTAGTGAGAAAAAGTAACAAAAACGCTTGGCCTTGATATTTTTGCACCACGCTTAGTTTTATGTCTCATTGAACGAATAACAATACGCAAAACTAACCTTTGGATGGTATCCACATTAACTACAAATATATGACTTATGTTTAAAACACCAATGACTTATGTTTAAAACACCGAAACATAGTTTAAACCAAGACTAACAGATCCAGGTAAGTACGGCAATAATTAAGTACCGAATCAAATAGTCCGTGGTTTAAACGCAGTTTAATTTATTGAAAAGACGTTCGCTATTAAACATAGACTATATTTTAATCCTTACTAATATATCGTTATTTTTTGTGGTACATAAATGATTAAATAAAGGTTTTCTTTACACCCCGCCGCTGCCGGCAATGTCGCGCTGTCGTTTTTTCGGTATACCGAGATAATTTCGGTTACGGTAGCGATAAAAATAAAGGTATAATATTATTGTAAAATGATAAAGGTATCGTTTTAGGGTTTTTTATACCGGTCGAGTAACCGTAAATCTTAACCGTTTTAACTCGTACCTTTAAATTGATACGGTATTAAAATTTTATACCTGTACCGTACCGTTTTCAAGCCCTGTCTAGTAGCCTATAAATCAAGGTATGTTGTTTTGTTATGCGAAGTGCCTTTAACTAAAATGTTTTCTTTATCTTTTCAAACTACAAGCTGTGCTGCGTCTATCATGTAATGCACATTAAATATTTTTTTGTTATCAACAGCGAAGTGGCTCAAGTGTGATATCACTGATATGTTTCAAAAATACTCGTTTCGGTATTCTAATTAAATATTGCATATAAACGACTGTCCTATGGATAAATAACTATTTTACAGATACAATCTGCATTGAAATGTTTAACGCAAGAATTCAGAACTTAGATATAATCACAAAAATGAAGCTTAGTTTAATTTTTTGACTTTTGATTGAAAATTCAGGCATTCCGAACCTAATGTAGGTATTATTTATTGTATTTCGTATTAGTGTTTTATTATTAATTTATTACAGTATTTAGTTATTTTTATGTCATTTTAATATTGTCTACGAGCCAAGAACAAATTAAACAATTCTCTGAAGGATTTTGCGAATCACCCGAGAGGAACTTGGTCATGAAAATCTGTTGCTGGCTCGTTGACCAATAGTTCTAGAATTGTTAGCAACAGTCGATTGTGATTGATAAAATCTTAATTCTTTTGTAGTCACAAATAGACCATTATATGTAACTTAATAATGTTCTTAATTACATACATATGCTTGATAAAGACGACATACGAAAAAATGATTTGTTAAACGTAATCAAAATTTAGAGTAAGCCCTGTGAGTCGGGCGTTAATCGAATTCATATTTATGTACACTCTTAACTTATTGAAACGTAATTATTATTAATTGTTTTATTTATAATACTTGTTAGAATATTTTATATGTCAATAAAGAATATACTTCAAAAACGACTTTTACTTCTAAGGAAATTATACTCGTGATGTTATTTGAAAATGATTTATTATTTAACTTTGTATTGCGAAAACTGATTTATACTTGTTCCAAACAGTGTCAAAACCTAAATCACGTTCACAGAACTTAGATAAATCACGACCTTGACAGAACATGAAAGTAAATTTACATTGACAAATATTCCTGTGTGGAGACGACGACTCATGGCCATGGGTCGCTTTTATTGCTTTAATTCATAAATTCTACGCTCAGGGAAACACGCGTGGGACCGCGTCTTCCCAAAATAAAGTGATTTATAAACAGCGTGCATCTAAACAATGAGAAAAATAACTCCACACAGGTCTTATAAATAGACATTACAATTATTATAGTGTGAAAGTGAATGAATATCACAGTACTTCTGTTAATTTTATGTAGGTTCAGTCAAAGGCAAAAATATGTTTACACGTAAGATTACATAAATATGTATGTATACTTCTAAATGATGATACATATTATGGAAACACACCTAAAGATATACAGAGCGCGAGCAATAATTTGTAAACATCTACCATTTTATAGAAAACATGAAAAAAAAATTGAAAATTTCCAGAACAAAATTACACTGGAAAATCATTCGGAATGATGGTCTGAATTTAGGGTTTCAATTTTTGCTATACGCGTCACTTAGTATACTTATTATGTTACTTATTGCATGCATCCTACTTATCAACTAAACAACTCCAGTGTTTCCACATATTTTATAATCATGTTCAAGGTGACATTTTTTTTGGTATATCCATATGGTATATACATGTGGTATATATACCTATTTTTACCTCTGACTGTACATATATAACATGTTGCTGTCCAATTTGTGGTACAATTAAATTTACATTAGCCCTATATTATTAGAAAAATAAAAAGACCTAGACCAGAGTTTGTTTACCTAACTAACGCTCCGCTATGTTACTTATTAAAACAAACACGGCTCCCCTCAGGTTCATTCCCTTTGTGTTGCACTCATCGAATCACAAAGCACGCAAAATATGGTGATCAAGATTATTTAAGCTTAATATTACTACAAGACTTCTGGTTACTAATAATTATTATTACAAAATACCTGGTTCTTTACAAGTTTATACATCAATTGGTCAAAAATCAAAATCTGCAGCGGCTTTCCCTGCCCTGTTGCAAGAGTGAGCAATAAGGGCAATTAACAATTTACTAGAAAATCACTAGTACCTAATATTTAAATTGTAATAATATTAATGCCTGGTTTATTCGCATAGCATCGCTTTTGCACATTACTTTATTCGTGTTACGCCTATTTAACATTTTACTTTCCCATTGTACACTCTACAGCAGCTCAAGCTTTTCCTTTTCCTCTGACGCGTTCGAATGTACTGCTGTTGCAGAGAGGAATAAGTACGACACGAAATTCAAAGTGTCAAGCATGATGTGCTTTTGAGTGTACAACACATCCTTACAATAAGCCAATTCTCAAAGTTGCAAGTAGTGGTACGCTTTACTCACACAAGGAGTAATCGAATAAGGCAGAAAAAGCGACATACTTGCAATTGACGTTATACAAACAAATCTATTGTCTATGAATAAAACTATTAAAAACAATAGATTTCTACCAAATTATTATTTAATAATTTATATTTTTATAATAAACACATTACAAAACATTGTGTTAACTTTTGAAATTGACCGAAAAAAGTATCTAAAAATTAATCACGTAGAAATGAAAACGAAATTTTTTTGAAATGTTAACTTGAAACTTTATAAAAGAAGGAAACACCAAAAGACGGCTGGTTGGCGTCAGGTGCGCGCTGCGCTACTCTCACGCGACTATTAACTTACGGTTAAAATTGTGATTCGAAATATAATTTATCGTGCAAGCAGCTCACCCAAGACTTATGTCGATCAGATGATGTAGTTATAGTTATTGACCAGCACATGGTCAATAACAAATCTCATAGTTAAACGACCACGGAAGTCTAGTGAGGCATTTTTAAATAATCAAATTAAATGAATGATTCCTATTAAAATATGCTATAGTGTACAAGTTAATCAGGTATAACTTAAAAATAAAGGTCTTAATGAATAAGACAGTTTCAGTGTCTGATTACATTCAACAAGTAGCGCACACCTCTCATTATCATTTGATTTTGAAATTTTCCGTGGATACACCGTGAAATTTCAAGATGGTAATTAATCTGTGCGAACGTCGCGCAAAGTAATTATTATTTTAACAATTGTAAATATGTATATGAAGGCATTTTCTATGACTGTAGCGAGTTTTCTTTACGATTTTCGTAAAGTGATTCGGACAACAGTCACAGAACTCGCGTCGTTAAGAGGATCGCCTCAGTGTTTTTTCCCATACAAACGGCATCAATGGATTCCATCCCCTAAGCGTCAACTGATCCCTGGGAAATTTTGGTACAGTATCAGGAACACCAAAAACTAAGTCCGTACGTTTTGATTTTTGTGATGTTATTAGTAGACAAAAAGATATTTAAGACTAAAAAGTCAGCATTTTTTGCCAAAAAAATTCTCAACATTTAAGAGGTGACTGTTGAAAAACTAAGAACAATTTTGGAAAAAACAAAACGCACGAACCTCGTTTATACGCTTACAAATCGATAGAGTACGTTTTCATTAAGTTTTTGGGGTAGGAATTCATTGACACCTAAACTCATAATTTTGGAAATAAAACTCGGCATTTCGTCAGAAAGCTGCAATTGTCTCTTTCGCACAAGTCTGAGGTGGGTGGTCGACATCGAGACAGCATGAAAAACAACTGAGACGCTAGTCCAAACTGAGACGCTCCTCTTAACAGACCACACAGTGATCATGAGTGACATGTCTCGCTTCGATGCAAAAAATAAAATAAAATACATGCTACAATTTAGTTATGATCGAACACAATTAACTCACCAAACAGAACAACTTTTTCAAGGAAAATTATGTGATATTTCAATAGCCTGCTGTGTAATCCTACATGTCGTCAAGTATTCTCTTAGTGACAGTTGAACAGTGCCCTTGGATCAGCTTTTTCATGAAATTTCTCTATTCTGCCAATATAGAAGGATGCTACTCGTGTCTAAATAAAGAGAATGGAACAAAACGAGTTTTCAAAGTACAAAGTTGATCAAATGTTTTTTTCAATGAGAATTTTTTTTCAGTTAGGTGAGCAGATTCTTAGTATCTCGGGTATTTGAAAATCCATGGTGTATAATAAAATTAACCTAAAGTTTTAACATCAAATCACACAACACAGCAGTAGGCCATTTGACCTACAGTACATAGAAAAAGAACGGAATGCACAATGTATAGCATTAACGGGTGAGTGCCCTTGTGAGGGTGGGAAATGCAGCGCGCTGGGCGAGGCGGGGGCGGCGGGGCGGCGGGCGTGGCCCTCACTGGGGGCGCTAGCCTCACTCACACCCCGGCCCCAACTCCTAGTCCTCCGACATAAACGAATTCTGCGACTTTAGTTCCTCCAATCGTGAAATCTGCTGTCGCAGGTACATAATTCTGTAGGCAAGCATACGAAGATCTGGTTTAGTGGTTGTGACCTTACCATTTTACGGTCTCGGGTTCGATTCCGGGATCAGGCTAATACCTAAGTTTGCGTCTATTATTTTTACAACGTTTTTGCATGATAATCTTAGTAGGTACAGAGAACAGCACATCAGGTTACCACAAGCATGCACTATGTACAACGATTGGAACGTGTTCGCAGTGAAAATGGCATATACAGAGAGCAGTGTACCAGGTTTTCATTGTATGTAACACATGATCGGATCCCAATTTGTACATATTGATTTACTTAATGTAGTATCGCTCAGCTTAAAACATCGCAATGCAATAAATAAAAAGTAAATAAAACTACGCAGTGCTCGATTACGGAAAAAATATTAAAAAAACAAATTTTTCATTTTATTATACAATTTCTAAAGCAACATGTCGAAATGATTCTGCGTTTGGGGGCTTTGAATTTTGTTCGATTAAAGGACTTGTGTATATTGCAGAACCCATGGGCGCTTTTTGTGTTTATAAACAAGGCGATCAAAGCAACGTGGCGCGGCGATCAAAGCAACGAAAAATGAAACTTAATAGCTACGGAGCAAAGGTTTTTTTGCCGAAAATAGGAGTACGAAGAGACATCCGTCGCCTGAAGACGGAGCGATGGATGAAAAAAAATTGCTTCGTAGCTGTTAAGATTCATTTTACGTCGCTTTGATCGCCGCGTCTAATGAATACCGCCTTACAATAATGATGTCCAAAAAGATAATCTGACCAAAAAAAACTGTTTTTTGCCAGTGGAAACGGGTCATCATGGAGTTAGCTTACTCATCTAGAGGACGTTAACGCTTACAATTCTCATATTACCTTATTGTCTCTTGGCAAACTGCGTGTTTCCGAAATAACAAAATCAATCTGGAAGTATATCCAAAAATCAAAACAAAAAAATTCAGTAATAAAAAACGGAGTTACTTTGGCCAGTTCCACGTTTATTACGGCACTCTGTATAACCACGTTATTTACAACGAGTTGCTCAATTTGAGACAAGTCGCACAGCAGTGTAGCTCCAGTTTTAGTGGAACCGGCCTGTTGAATAGCAGGCACAAAAACATTTTTAATCGCAGTCGTTTTAAAATGATCAAAATGAAAAGGCAACTTACTTCTGTTCTTGTAGAGTAGCTTGTATCTCTGTGTGGCGGACGAGCGAGCGAGCACACTTCAGCTCGGCCGACACCCGCGTACACTGTAAGCAACCCAGCTGGTACGCTTCCTCAGTAAACTTGTTCGCCTACAAATTATAAAAAAAATCTTTCATTTATTTGACAGTTTAAAAATATTAAATAAACGCTACACACTCAAAGGCCCACACTAAGGATATTTTATAATTCCGCATACTATACACCAAAGATGACTTCGTCGGCCCAGGTCTCAATTTGTAAAGGACAGGGTGTAAGTAAAGGCATAAGTACGAGTATAGAAGCGAAACTCCCGCCCGTCGAGCGCTCAAGGTCACGTTATTTGCCTACCGTTTGACTTCTGTTGAAGACGCCAGTCAGGGCGCGCACAAATATTTGTGTTGAATTGAAATCTTTTAAATACATAAATATGATTCAATATTTTAAATTTGTTTTTTATTATATCTACCCTAGTTTCTAATACAAATTTTTTTCAAGTCGGGAATCTTCTTACCAGCTCATATACGTCCCCACCGAGGGGCACGGGCCTCCCTTCGAGACACGAAGGGGATTTAGAAAATATAAAAATGTTGCCTATCAGCAGGTTTAAGAGAGTTATATTTGAGCTACTTGTGGAAAATTGCTTCTATACGGTCAAGGAGTTTTTATCATACAGATTTTAATTTTAATAATTTATAATTTTACTTTTTAACATTCTATTCTAATAATGTATTTTGTTTTGCAAGGTGTTTGTGACATGACCATTTTATTAATGACGTTTTTTCTTCCTTTTGTAAGTCGACATGCTTAGTTTTGTTCTGAAATTGATTTCTGTTTTATTGTAAGGCATATTAATTCATTTTTCTTTCTCATTTATTTATTTATATAAAGACTTAGATATTGTTGACATAAAACTATTTTTGACATTTTTAAATTACCTTCTGTTTTAAAATACCTTATATTTGCATTGCATGCCAATTCTGGCGCAACACGCTTGTACATTTGCTTTTAATTGTCACCATAATTTGTTACCGTGTTTGTCCGCAATAAAGATATTTCATTTCATTCATTTCATTAGGCCATACTCCACCCACCACGCTGGCTCAACGCGGGTTGGTGGACCGCTCGTCTTTAGAAAATGAATTTTCTTGGACGGGCGGGTTTTAACACGATGTTTTCCTTCACCGTTGAGCAAGTGATAATTATAAATCCGTACATAAATCCAAAAAGACGAATTTAGTGGTACGGGCCCGCACCAGGATTAGAACCCGCGACCTTCGGATTACAAGTCTGGCTCATTACCAACTGGGCTATCACCGCTTTTTAGGGAGGTTATATTAACCACCGGATCAAAAAAACGAAAAACGTGCGTACTATTGCTAAAGTGGAGAACAAAATCAATAATAAGACTGACGACTGTGTATGCTCAGTTTCTCATTTAATGTAAAATATGGAGATACCTATATAGAAAATATTGTAGTGGTATCCATACGTCAGAGTGGTACCTAATCCTAGCGGCGTCCGCGGACTACTGCGGGGCGTTACAGGGGGAAGGGCGCTGTAGGTACGCAAATGGCGGCATTTGGCGCACCCACAAAGGAGATTTCGCTTCTATACTATTATTTATTATTGTTATGGTAAAGGACAGCTTAGCAAATACTTAAATGGTGGAATCTACCCATAACTATGATCAGCTACAAGTAATTATTTTTACCCGGAAATATTAAGTTCAGGAGTTTTCGTTATTTACCTACTTTGGCGCTACGCAACGTACCGCGTAACCGCGCCCCGCACGCGGTCCCCCCGCGCCGCGCCGCTTTCTGAATACCATGTACATTGCTGGTTTTCGTGTTTTACGCTGTTGTTGTTTTTTAATGCAAAATGGATTGTATTCAAATAAATAATTTAATTTTGAAATAGAAAATATTTAAAAAGTTGAAAAAATTGTGAAAATTTTCCGGAGGAAAATGCCACTGGAAAATCATTTAGAACGATGGTCTGAATTCAGGGTTTAGGAGTAGTGACCTGTTTTTCTAAGATGTCTGCTGGCCAGCCGGCGACGTGCGCGGAGAGGTCGCCGCGGACGTAGTTGACGAGCGACGGCGTCAGCATCGGCGGCGCGTGGTGCAGGGTGCCGCCCACCACCTGCGAGTAACTGCCCAGGCATTCCACTGGGAACAACACACACGTTAGTACAGAGGTTTCACTATCAAATTACCGATCTAAACGGAGGCTTTTTGTCACCCAAATAAAATAAATAAGTGTTCCTACACTGAGTTTGTGGTCTAATGGCTAGCGAATCGAACTCCTAAACAAGAGGTACCGAGTTCTATCCGCAGTGCATTTACCAAATTTACAGAAGCTACAAGTTTTAAATTTGGCATGAGCGTTCCATAAGTAACGTAAAATATGATTTATCAAAATTCCCATGGGAAACGATAAAAATATTTGTACTTATTATGTTTTCATCAATTTCAACAACGTCAAATAGAACATGTAGCCCAATGGTCTGTATATACGCTTCTTGCCTCTAAATTAATATGGAAAACACGGGTTCAGTCCCGGTTGAGGACACTTTCTGTTCCACGTGAACGAAGTCACGGACGGAAAGCTGTCATCTATATCTCGTACAAATTAACTTGAGACCTAGGCCGACGAAAAATATATTCAAAAATATAGCATTTTTGTTACGGATACGTGTCTCGACTCTTTCGACGTTTTATCATTCCGTACACCAAAGATGACGTCGTCAGCCCAGGTCTAAGTTAACTTGTACGGGTAATACTTACTTTTCCTCGGCAAAGCTTGGTCTAGATGAAGAGGTGGCGCGTGAGGGTCGATGTTTTCCGAGTGCGTGGGCGTGGGCGGGCCGGCATCACGGTGCGGGGTGTCGCCCCCGCCCCCCGCGCCCGCCTCCACCCCGCCCCCCGCGCCCACCGGCGACGCACCCACGTTGTTGGGCTGCGCCGGCGCAACGCTCGCCGCATGAACCATGGGCATCGTATTCGCTGGCGTCGCCACGATCCTCGGTAAAGCCGCAGCCAACAGAGATCCGCTCTAAATAAAATAAAATATAAATTACATCAGAAATTAAGTCTTGGTCATATTGGCAAAGGTAAAGAATCCTTTGCACAAAATTCCTTTACTCCCTGCTGTTTTATACGTATTTAGAAGCATAAACATAAGGGTCATTCCATCGTTTCGGGTGTTACACTAGAACTCATTATAAAATGTTTTATTAGAGTAGTAATTACAACTGTACTATTACAACTATTGAATCACACACATATGGGCGGTTTTTACTGATTTCTAAAATCGTATTTTTTAAATATTTGAGCAATAAAGAGAAAACAACGAATAAGTAGCTATTTCGGGTGTTACACCAAATTGCCTCCACCTTTTGACCATCTGTGTTTACATGCATAATTCAGCGAATTTTCCAAGTAATCTCCAGATTTATTTATGACAAGTCAAACTTAATCCAGTAGCCAACCTAAACACGAGACAAAAAGTTAGTACCTAATCTTTTTTTTGCTCGGCGGTACCCGTTGTGTAAACATCTTACAAAGTGTTATCTTTGATCTTTATTTATTAAAAATGTATTTTGAGTATAACGTAATCAACAAACACTAATTCGTACTCTTCACAAGTGTCGTCATATCATATATAGCTCAGTCTGTAGGTAGTTTTGCATTGCAAAAGGTGGCGTAGAAAATGTTTTGACACAATATTGTTTAAGTATGGCAGGTTAATAAAAATCCAAGTTCTCGACCTTGAAGGACCCAGGCGTTAGCCGCCATCTTGAATTAAAGGTGCCAAAATTAGGTATATTTTAAATAACTTCTCAATTGTTTACTAAATCACAAAAGTGTCTATCAAGGATTCAAAAAAGACAAAATTGCCTACATTTTTTGCATACATGATTATTCTGTAATTCTTAAAGGTAAAAAGTTACAAGCGACAGAAATAATAATATTTACAAAAATCTAATATATAAAATGATAAACTGACTAGGGGATACACAACGCACAGCCCAAACCGCTGGACTTACGGACTTGAAATTTTGCACATAGATACCTTATGTAGTGTAGGCATCCACTAAGGAGCGATTTTGGAAATTCTACCCCTAAGGGGATTAAGGGGGTTAACTGACTGACATATCAACGCACAGCTCAAACTAAATTATTTTTTGTAAATATTATTATTTCCGGCGCTTGTAACTTTTTACCTATGAACTTCTTTGAACTCTTCATAGACACTTTTGTGATTTAGTAAACGATTGAGAAGTTATTTAAAATATACCTAATTTTGGCACCTTTAATTCAAGATGGCGGCTAACGCCTGGGTCCTTCAAGATCGAGAACTTTGATTTTTATTAACCTGCCAAACCTAAACAATATTGTGTCAAAACATTTTCTACGCCACCTTTTGCAATGCAAAGGCCTTTGCATTTCCCCACAGACTGAGCTAATAGTGTTTGCAAGTGTTTTGGTAACGGATTACTTTGAATAATTGACGATCAAAGTGTGTAGTACATTTCGTTAGCTAACGACGTTACCTCGTCCTACAACTGTTAACATAAACACACAAACCTGCAGACTTCTTCTGGTGAACGTTTACTAGTGTCACAAACTTTAAAATTTTAAACTGCATTTAACACTTAATAACTGAAGAAAGTGATAGATTTCCTTGTAAATAATCACGGAACATTTATTTTTACTGGTTACCCACTTCCTACCTCCCTTTGTCATTATTTGATGATCTATACCACAGGGACACATAAATCCATTATAAATATTTCTGCTGCCATCTGTGTTTTGCCCCGCGCAAGTTTATGCGCGCCATCTAGTTTTCAACTGCCGTACTGCGTCGAATACACTCGATTGCAACTTGGATCTTCTATGAAAGCAGCTAACATATTACGTCGCTATAGTTCCCACCATACTTAATAGAGGTCGCTGTATTACTAATATGAACTGCTACGCTGGTTGCGGTCAAACAATAAACAATGCTAGTACGGAGGCTATGACTTGTAAGCACTGTTCCAAGACCTATCACTGGCAATGTTTAAGTATTAAGCAGGGACAATTCAAGGCTTTTCACATGGTTATTTGACAACGTGGGCAATTGTTCTGTTAATGTTAGCACTCGACGCCCCAGGATTAACCCAGATACTCCAGTTCGCTCTAACCTAATTCCTAATCCAGAAGATAGCCTGGATGTGTCCCTCGATGGCAGACTTCACCATACGACTAATCAGGGCTCAAAGGATCAAAATGAGGTGGTGACTATGAATAAAATCAGCGCCTTATTCGACCAAAAAATACAGACCTCTCTCTCAGCAATTATTGATGAAAAAGTGCAACAAGAACTGTCAACATTCATGTCACAACTGCGTACTGCCCTTCAGGGCGATATTAAGACTATGCTTCGAACTGAAGTTAAACCTATGGTGGAAAAGCTGGAAAAAGACTTTACAGAACTACAGATTTTATATGTGAAGGCCAAAAACAACTTCAAAGTCAAATAAATGAAAAAAAAACGAACTGATTAATCAGTTGCAGTCGGATAACATCAAGCTTCAATCGGATTTACATAAAGTTCAGGGCCGCCTCTCATCAATGGAAAACATGAGCCGTAGTTACAACGTAGAGCTTCAGGCGGTGCCCGAAAACAAATTGGAAAATCTCTTGTTATCGCTAAAACAACTGTGCTCTACCCTTGGGTCCACCATTTCTGAAACTGACATAGTTGCATGCAGAAGGATGGCTAAAATTGACCCCCAAATGAGTCGACCACGTAATATATTGATCACTTTGTCGTCCCCCCGCCTTCGTGACTCATTGATTTCGTTGGCAACAAGATTCAACAAGGGAAAACCTAATGATGAGAAGCTTAATACGTCATATCTTGGTCTAGCTGGGGCCAAGTCTAGGATTTATGTAACTGAACACGTTTCGCCGGAATGTAAACAGCTGTATAATGAGGCTAAAAAATTTAAAGACTCCAACAACTATAAATACGTCTGGGTGAAGTTTGGTCGTGTGTACCTGCGCAAGGATGATGATACTAATGCTGTACCTATTAAAAACATTGATTATTTTAAAAAAAATCGGTAGATTAGCTTGTTATCTTATTTTCTTATTTTAAAATAATGTATTATCTTTCTGTTTGGTTATTTTTATTGTTATTCATAATGATCGTGTTCTATCAAAATGTCAATAGAATTAGAACTAAGTTGGGCGACGTTTGCTTAAACATCCTCAACAGTAATTACGATATAATTTGCTTGACTGAAACTAACTTAAATGCTGGGGTATTTGATAGTGAGTTTCTAGATTCTAGATTTAGAGTGTTTCGTAGAGACCGTGAAACGACCAGTATTAAGAAGAAAAGTGGCGGTGGAGTAGCCGTTGCGATCAAGAAAACCCTCTCAGTTAGTCGTATAAAAAAAAGAGTGGGAGAGCTGTGTTGAAGATGTTTGGTTAAATGTTAGGACTAGTTCTCAATCTTCTTTGTTCTTATGTCTTTGTTATCTACCACCTGATATTGACACCGAAAAATTAGAATGTTTTTACCAAAATTGTCAAAATATAATCTTGAACTCGAAAAGTTGCTCTGATTTTCTACTTATTGGTGATTTTAATACTCCTAACGTGCTGTGGCGCGGTACTGATCAACTGTCTGGAATGAGTCCCCAGCTGGTGCAATCTGATCGTAAATCTGATCTTTTGTTGGAGACCTTGGCCCTGTGCAATCTGAAGCAATTTAATAATATACTAAATGCTAATGATCGTTTCCTTGACTTGGTTTTGACTACACTACCATATATCAGCGTTTACGGTGCCAACTCACTGAGTAGGGCCGATAGTCATCACCCACCTTTGCTTTTAGATATTTCCAACATACAACCTCCTCCAAAGTTTATTAAGGACAAAAACTTAAGCAGGCCTAATTTCAACAAATGTGACTTTGATAGTATCCGTAAAGACCTTAATTCTGTTGACTGACTGAGTAACCTTAATGATCCCGATATAGACCTTGCTTTAAATCGGTTCTATGACATACTTAATGCTATAATTGATAAACATACACCTAAGATTTCTGGAAATAGGTTTGGTAAATATCCCTTTTGGTTCAGCCCCTCTCATATAAAATGCTTAAAAGAAAATTTGAGGTATCACAAACGCTTCAAGAAATACAACAACCCACGCGATTATGATATTTTCTCTATGTTGCGTGCCAGGTGTAAACTGTTGATAGACAAATGTTATACTTCCTATAGGGAATCTGTGGAGAGCTCTGTGACATGTAATATTAGGTACATCTTTCAATACGTTCATAGCAGAAAGGGATATAGCTCTGTACCACAGAATAAATAATAGTACTAACGTACAGAAGTCTCACTCCCTAACAAAAGTCAACTTTAGGCATAAAAATTTGCCTACTATTGCGAGCGGCACAAGCTTGCAAGAGAAATTGAAACTTATAGTCGGCCGCTAGCGTTCATATTCTATTGCGCACCGCCGACTCGATGCCGCGTTCGCGACGAGAGCTCAGGGTCAACACTCGCGGCCGATTTAGAGGTAAAATTATTATTAAAATTAATTAAGAAAGATAACACTGCTTATAAAATTAAGAGTAACTTTAGTTAGGAATGTAGTAAGTAAAAACACAAGTTAACATAACCATCTATGTTATTTGATACCTAGCCTACATACCTACTTACTACAGACACCTACAGACTATTGTGATGGCAAAACGTGTTTCTGTCTGGTTTTAATATTGTTAATAAGTAGATACACTTATTATTTTGTTCAACACGCGACTAATACAGTGAGCGCG
Source organism: Aproaerema taeniolella (assembly GCA_949987775.1). NCBI lineage: Eukaryota > Metazoa > Arthropoda > Insecta > Lepidoptera > Gelechiidae > Aproaerema > Aproaerema taeniolella. Next base: position 24,728,776 of record OX465242.1, on the reverse strand, counting down.
CGCGCGGCGAGTAACAGCCCGCGCTCGCTGGCATACTCAGTATGCCCGCCGCGCGAACATGCCTAAACTGCGGAGTGACACCCCCCTGTCTGTACCTCTTACCATGAAACGTGGAGACACTACTTCTTCATGTGTAACCGATTTTGTGAAATGTTTTCTAGCTACTTCTCTTCTGTATTTGACACCAACACTGTCATCAATAAGCTTCCAACAGTTATACCCTCACCTAGTTAATGTCTTAGCGATGTATATAAGGTGATTTTTTATTAGACCCAAATATTTCAAGGGGTGGTATAATTTAAATAAAGAAATAGGATTATGAATGTTTTAGAAAAAAATACAGTCTAGTTTTTGTTTTATAATTCTCTAACAAAAAAATATTTTCATCATGTATGTTCAAAACATCCTGTATTTTTAACTCCTACTACCTACCTCACGCACGCACACTATGCTGTCATTCATAAAACGCGCGAGTAAAGCTATACTAGATATCAGTGCATCCCTTTCACTCAAACAAAATAAAGTGGGAATACAGCCAGGAAGAACGAACATGCCACGGACACACCATGGTGGATCCATTTTCATTGCGCTAAGATAGATATTCTAACTACTTAGGTAACCTATCACAAATGATTGATGTGCTTTTCATTTTCCCAAACTAGTAGATACATGACTCTGTTTTCGTTAAAGAAATCACAAATTTTTATTATAATTATGCAAAACTAAGTAAGTACGTAAACATAAACAGTATAAGCTTGTATTTCAAATGATGTAACTCCCGAAACTTTTCGGGTGTTACACAATTTTAAACGTTGAAAATACAAATAAAACACATTCTTTCGCAATAATTGCTAGATATTCGATTAGATTAACCACATAACCTTACTTTGGCAAAACGTGTTAGGTTAAAGATAATTAGGCGAAAAATTAAACAAACAATTACTATTTTTTTTGCTTCGGGTGTTACACTGATACCACCGTTTGGAAAACTCTTCTTAAAATAGTAAATTAAAACTTTTTAATATTTTTTAGTGCGAATCAAATAACTGCAGTATGTAAAGCTACTTGTAACAGAAACCGACTGAAGTTGACCGCTTAATTGTTTATTTAGTGTTCTCAAATAATGACTTAAAATTGCCATTATGAACTGATCTTTCTAGCGTAACTTTAAGTAGGTAAAAAATGGAAAAACAATGTAAATATTGTTAAAAAAAATCTAGACATGAAGGATAGGAATGTTTTCTATGAAAATAAGCTACAGTTGACTTCTTACGCCGATTTTTTTTTCGGAGGCCTTGGTAACGTTTATTATGGAATGACCCATAAATTACATTTTATTTTATTTATAAGAAATGTTATAAATAACATTATAATAACTTATAATAACAAATAACGGCTGATTGAAAAGTTAACTTGTCTGCTGTCATAGAAGTATTATGTACTAGCGTACTAAAAAAGTCAGCGCGAACAACATCTTTGCGACATGCGCGGCAGTGCGGGGCGCGCGGGGGGCGGCTAATGATTCATAGATGCGACGTCACTGTTATAAAGGCGACACTTTGTTTATATTCTGCCTATTTCATTGGGTACCTCTTAAGTGCACATTATTTGACTAACAATTTTTATTATAATACTTATTTTTGGTATAAACTGACTTTACTCTGTGGAACAAACAATATTTGGCATAAATACCTATACTTACTGGTTCAGTCAGGATCATGGGAAGTTTCATTCCTTACAAACAGTGCCTTAACTATTTTCAATTAATAACTACAGTTTCTTCTAAAAATAAACGTCAGCTTATACAATATTATGTACCTACACTGTTACACATCCAATGTCGCTTCTCATATTTTTAGTCTATGAAAAATGACGCAAAATGGCATCCACAAAATATTTTGCTTGAATTAAGTTTTAAAAACGATTATTTAGTTATTAACCGATGGAAAGTTATTCCTTTGCATTTTGACGTGTTACTCGAATTATTAGTGCAATATCGTAAAACACACGAAGGCATATTTATTGAGTTATAACGGGTTATTGCTTTACAAGACTTAAACGCTCAAGAGCGAGCAAGCGACTGAGTGAAGTGCGGCCGGCCGACCGCAGTTGAACGGAACACTGAGTTAGTGAGCGGCGTCTTCTCTATACGTAGTAGTAATAGCTCAATGTCTGCTGTAGCATTTTTTTTCCGAACTATCTCACAATGCTTGGTTAATGCCTACTAATATTATAAACACGAAAGTAACTTTGTTTGTTTGTTACGCTTTCACGACTAAACTACTGAACGGATTTTGATAAAATTTGGTACAGAGATAGATTAGACGTTGGGAAAAGACATAGGCTACATTTTATTCCACAGCTGGCCACCTGTAGTGTACGCGGGTGGAAATCAGAATAAATGAAAAAAATTCTTAAACATTTATTTGGGTTTTTTTTTAATTTAGAGAGTGAAAGGATGACGGGCATTTTGGTATCGGTATTAGTATGGAACTTGGTACCGGCATCAATTGAAATAAATGATTCATCGTTAAAAAGGTAATTTTCTGTAGAATAAGAATGACCGAAACGCTAGTCCTGATTCATTGTCCAATTAGAGCAGGGGTTCCCAACCTTTTTTTGTCTACTGCCCACTTTAAGAATAAATTATTTTTTAACGCCCCCCTTTTTAAACATACTTAAAAACCGCTAAGTACTTATAACTGATTATTGAAACGCAACTTTATAGTATTCGGACAGAGTATCTTTTATTGAAAATAAAACAAACATAATCAATTCTTATATAAAAACTAATGTGAAGGTTGAATCTGATGCTGTTCAATAAGTTTGTTGATATCAGGTTCCAATTTACTCAAAAACAGCCGCAAGTCGCCACGTTCGGTAACACGCAAACGATTTCTCTTTTTAGTAAGCAGCGTTGCCACAGCACTAAAACCACGTTCACACAAATATGACGATGGGAATGCTATCAAGAATCGTTGAACAATTGACCACAATCCAGGGTACAATTGCAGGATCGGTTTTTGAAGCCAAAATTCTTGATATCCATTTTTGAACTTGATTTTTATTTCTTCGTTTGTTGTCAATTCTATAAGTTCTTCTTCCAGCTGAGGTGACATTGCTATGTTGACATTTGAAAACGGATCTAACACCCAGTCTGGTATTTCCAAGTTTAAAATGTCCTGGTATCGTTCGGTGAAGTCAATGTGGAGGTTTTCCAAATGTTGGCAGTAGGCAAACAAGTCGTCGTTACTGCAGGATACTGATAAATTCGGAAAATTGTGAAACTCACGTCTGCCCATATTCTTTTTGTGCAGAAGCAGTTTGGCTGCGAAAGCAGCAACGACATTTTTTGTTTTAATTAAATTTAGTTCATCGCCTTGCAGTTGGAGGTTCATGTCGTTGAACAATTTATACAGGTCTGTCATGTAAGCTATATCATTCTTTGATGTTATGAGCTTGTTGCGCAGTTCTGTATCTTTAGTTTCCAAGAACTCTATCACAGAGTCAAACAGGTTGTAAAATCGAATCAGACAATTGCCTCTTGACAGCCAACGAACTTCAGTATGAAGCAATAAACGGTTGAAATCTTCGTCATTAGTAACACAAAGCTGATGAAATAATCTATCATTCAAAGAGCTGCTACGGATTTTATTGACTGCTTTGATGACATATTGCAGTGATTGAAATAGTCGTTCACTTAAGTTTCTAGCAACCAAATGTTGTCTATGAATAACGCAATGTATAGCAAGGACATCTGGAATTTTATTTTTTAAGTACGCTATGAAGCCTTTATGGCGCCCTGTCATAGCCGGAGCGCCATCCGTAGCAACTGATATAATATTTTTCAAAGGAATCTCTTTCTCTTCACAAAACTTTTCCAATGTATTGAATATGGTTTCGCCTTTTGTATCTGTCTCCAAATTTCTGGCAAACAATAGTTCTTCACGTATTTTCTCATCTTTAATAAACCTCACGTAAGATAGCAACAACGCTTCATTAGTTGGTAAAGTGGACTCATCGAGCTGAATTGAGAATTGACTAGTCCTCAGATGATTGCACAATGATTCTTCAATGTTTTCAGCCATTTCATCAATTCGTCTTTGCACAGAATTATTACTCAAAGGAATTTTTCGGATAATATCTGCGGCCGGTTTATGAAGCACAGTAGTTATTACTTCCTTTATTGCTGGCAAAATTAACTCTTCTCCGATGTTGTGTGGTTTGCCTTTTTGAGCAATTAACAAAGAGATATTGTACGAAGCTCGAAGTCCGTCGTCATCTTGCTTAGCAGCCGCCGAAAATAGTTTTGATACACTTGGCTGAGTATTATGCTTCTTCTCTAGGTCTTGAAAATATGCTACATTCTTGTCTTTCTTATCTGGATGCATTTTATTCAAATGATCTTGCAGTCTTGAAGGCTTCATTGCTTCGTTCGAAAATGTTTTTAGACATAGAAGACACAAAGGCGACGACGGGTTTGTGGGATTTTCAATAAATCCGAATTTAATATATTCCGCAGAGTATTGCCGTCTCTTCTTTTTTACTTCCGACATTGTTTTGTTTTGAGAAATACGTAAGTGTTATAATGAAGTACTGCTTATCTATTATGCGCGAAACCGCAAATGAAAATAAAATAAATTTACGTCGTTTATATAGGATTGCATAAGCAGCACGCACCAACAGGAATAAGACAAACGTGCATAAACTCGTTTATCTCATTCGACGCCCAATCGTACTCGACAAGCAAGAACAAGTATTATAGAACCAGCCGATTGATACAGGAATGTACAAATCGGATTATTTAACAAAAACTTGTTAAAACATGATTGCCCGCGGTCTATTATATCGAACCGAGTTTGAGCTATATCTTAATTAATATTAGTTGATGTTCACAAGATGTAGTCGAGAGTCGAGAGCTCAGTCGGTGTCTAAGAGTCTTCCTAGCTAGGTAGATGAAATTATAAATCGACCCCAAAGCCCTACACAACGCCCCCTTTTTTTTCTGGGTCTCTTACCGCCCCTCTTTAGGCCTGCAGCGCCCACAAGGGGGCGTTATCGCCCACGTTGGGAAAGACTGAATTAGAGTAATCCTGCCTTGAAATTTATTTATTTTTCATTTTTTCTGCGACATTATTCTTCATTTTGGCATAGTATTTTTATTGGGTTAGCATACCCATAGTATAAGACAAAAAATGGTATTGAAAAAAGGATGTTGTTATAATAATATTTTTCAGACTAGTTTTGACATGTTAAGATTGTACTATAACTAATATCTTTGCAATTTGTGGTGTGATGGTGAGTTTCGCATAAGAAAGAAGTTTAAGTTGAAATCTAAATTTAAAAATTGCTATGCTATTATCTGATAGTTATGGATACATAAATTCCAGTTCCGTTTTCAGAAATTTCAACCCAAACAAAATTAAATTCATAAGAAATACAGCAAGTATAACTGCTGTTATAAATCTACACATGCATGTCATTTTGTACATGTTCTAAAAAGCAGTAATCGTACTTTAGCTCTGATACTAGCAAGTGGCAAGGCTTTTCTGAGTTGAATTAGCGCTGAGTTTGGCTTCTTCTGCGTAAACGGGATGAGCTACATCGATCGCCTTTACAGTACAAGATTTACCTGTTAAATTAGTGTGGTAAATTAGTTCTACACCAGTTTCCTTTGAGACACCTGACCCACATAGTTTTTTTCTGATATCATACGAATATTATAAAACTAACTGCCGCACTCAGAGACGTCAATTAAAGTTAAGAAGTAATTAAATGTCATGCTATCCTTGTTTATATCAACAAGAATGAAATAGACAACATCAGAGTTTAACAATACTTAACTTTAATTGACGTCTCTGAGTACGGTAGTAAGTCCCCCGCCGCGTCTGGCTTTCTGTCTGAACGCGATAAACTCAACAACTTCCCAATATATTTTCATTCGGTTTTCACCAATGGACGGAGTAATTCTTGAATTGAAAGAGGAAGGTTTATGTATTCATTCCCGAAATTCCCCCGCGAACGAAGTGCAGGGTGGAAAGTTAGTTATTTATAAATTAATAAAATATTCATACCGTTTGATTTGAATTGTCCAATACAACAACTGGAGGCACTGCATTGTTCTCTGCATTATTGCGTGTCGAAGAATGCGTATCCCTAGCTCCATACGAATTTTCAGAAAGAGGTGTACTCCTATCTGGTGATATATCCATATCCTGCAGTGACTGGCCGTCTGAAAATTAAGTTTTAATTATTTATACAGAATTAATAATGAAGTGCATTACATAATGTAATCCATTTGGAGAAAACTAAAGCAGGTACTAACTTCCAAAATCCAACACATTTCATAAATACAAAATTTTATGAGGATGGACGGATGGATGTTTGTTACTCCTTCACGCAAAAAATACTGGGCGGATTTTGATGAAACTTGTAGTAATATAGCTTAGACATCAGAGTAACACATGGGCTCCATTTTTCCAATTCCCCAAGGGAACAAAATCCCAGGCGGAAAGCTCATGAATACAGTAATTTTAACCTAAATAATGGAATCTATCCATAACTATGATCGGCTACGAGTGATTTTTTTTTCTCGGAAACGTCATATTAAGTTTTCGTTGTTTACCTACATTTAGTACGCACAACGAAGGAAAAATAGGAGAAATAATTCGTGTAAAAGCGATTTTTAGCATAGTTGTAGGGAATTGTGTATGAAACAACATACTAAAAGTCCTGATGGATAGCGGTGGAGCTAACGGGTAGGGGGGGGGGGGGGGCGGTGTAAATGTGTTTTTTTTTTAGTTTTTCTTAAATAACTCGTAAATGGTGGCTCGTAGCAAAATAATTTCTTTTACTCAAGTAATCTACAAAAAGGTTCTTGACACTTTTTCGCTCGGATCAATATTTAATGAGATATGAAGGAAAGAAGAATAGTACGGTAAATTTAAGTTTTGACCTAGGAGTTGATAATTATTACTGAGTAGGACATTTTGGAATGTGTTCGGACACCTTCCAGAATGACACTTGGGTAAGTCCCTAAACCTCCCAGGTGGGATTGCCGAGATATCCTCGACCGGTTTTTTTCTTTTCAATTTCTTCTTCTTTTCAAATCTTTGAAAGACGTGTATTAGGTTGACATACAAAGTACTTATACCTATAAAATCAGTTTATATTCACAATTACTAATGTGATAATCAAATTAAGTTGGACGTGTAAGATAATTATAACTTAAAACAGATTGTTCTTTTTTATTTATTTCAAATAAAGATTACACTATTAAAAGACGCCAAACTACAAGAGTAGTTTGTACGCGTAGCGCTTGCCCTGTGAAGTAAAATTCGTTATTTGTAACGAATTCAGGCCTGCTCCTTGAAAATTCCAGTTTTTACAGGATATCTCGGCATTTCCATCTGGGAATTTTAGGAACTTACCCAAGTGTCATTCTGGAAGGTGTCCGAACACATTCCAAAAGGTCCCGCTTAGTAATAATTATCAACTTCTAGGTCAAAACCTAAATTTACCGTACTATTCTTCTTTCCTTCATATCTCATTAAATATTGATCCGAGCGAAAAAGTGTCAAGAACTTTTTTTGTAGAGAATTGTATGTAGATTACTTGATTAAAAGATTTTTTTGCTATGAGCCACCGTTTAAGTTATTTTAGAAAAACTTGAAAAGGGACCTTTACACCCCCACCTTCCCGTTAGCTCCACCCTATCCATCAGGACTTTTAATGTGTTGCTTCAGACACTATTCCCTACAACTATGCCAAAAATAGCTTTTACACGAATTATTTCTCCTATATGGCAGTAGTTTGTTTTCGTTGATTGGGCTAATTGGCGCTAACCAATGTATCACGACAGCACGATAAACTGAATTAAGCATGCACAATTCTTACAATAAAGAGTCCACTTTCTAACTACTTTGTGGTATATTGTCTAGTGCATCTGTATTCCTTATTTTTCAACCTCAAATTTTGCTTTTTACGATTCCTGTGTTCTGTGATTAACTCTCAAACTCCCAACAAAAATTTATATTTTTGTTTTACCCTGCATATAATTTTAATAATTAAGTGATATGAATACGAACCTTTGATTTCACGTATATCTGCTGAATGTTTTGGTCTAGGTCTATCGTGGCCATCTTCATCTCTACCACTATTGTTCCAGTACCTATCAGAAGAGCTTCTCCTTTTACTAGATTTTTCTGTTTCTCTTCTTCCTGATCTAGAACTGGACCTTTTATCACGATCTATATAACAACAAAATAGCAAATGAAATACTAATATATGACACTATTACCGCTTATAACTAACCTAAGTAATACATAGCAAAATGCGAAAGTTTTGCCTGGAGCAAAATAGACTTGTTTCCGACAATTTCAGCCTTTCGTAACCGGTCTAAAAGAAGTGTTTGCCAGATTCATTTAATTTGAAAACCTAAGTGTGTTTTGACGATTCTCAAACACACGTACATATCTGGTTCGAGCTTACTCTATTTGGTGGTTACCGGACCAGACCATTCCCAGTAATGTGTCAGCACCTCCCAGAACGACCAATGTGCCACGGAGTTTTTTGAGGACAGTACAAAATTATCTGGATTTTGTAATATTTTGTACCACTAGTTTGCAATTTTGTACCCCTTAGGCATCGGAGATGCTATGGTCATTGGTCGTACTGGGAGGTACAGTCACAGAATAAAAACCTTCGTCAGTTTTCAAACTGATTCCTTAATCGTGCTCTGAGCACATATTATACCTTTTGAAAATTTGATACAGAACTGACTGTTGACTAGAAAATTATGCTTTTTGTTTCCACAACAAAGTTCAAATTGATTTAGCTCAAGATTTGTGTAGAGTACGAAGATTATTATCATAACAAAGAAAATTAAAAACTTCTTTTGGTTAGATCTATGAACAAAACTAGGTGTTGTTATTTTTAATGTCTGACAAAGATATCAGATATAGTGCGACAAGGCTCTTTTTGCAGGTGGTACCAATTGGAACTAACGCCGTCACCTTGGAAACGCCATTTGTTGACAGATCGTTGATTGTGTAGTTAAAAGCGCTAAATAGCCACAACAAAAAAAAAATTCAATAAAAACACGCCAAAAGGGTTAATAAGTGGTATGAGATGAGTGTATGGCTTTAAAAGTGAAAGAGTACAAGTCGAAGAAAAATAATGTGGCTCCGCTATAAAACCATTTGAAATCGTAAATACCTACCTCCTCAGTTTCCCTTACCAGAACTTATTCATTTATATTTAATAGGTAAGTATAGGTCGCACCACGTAAAAAGAACGCTAGAGAACAAACACCCCTAATACCACCAAATAGACCAGTAAATCGCCTAATGCGCACGCAACTTGACCGCCACCAATAAAGGTGTATGAAATCAAATGTTTTCGGAATATTAAAAGGAAATATGATTTCGGGAATATCTAGACCAGATGTTCCCAAACTTTTTTTCTCATAGACCACTTTCAAAATTTTGCTGGTTCCGGTGGACCCCCTGCAGATACATTTCTTACATATACTCAAACCTCGACAAAAATGTGAATACTAGATCTGACTATAGAAATTTGCGTTGCGGCTGAGTTCCAATCACGAATTAACAAAATTCGAAAAAAAAGTGAGAATTGACTGATTGGTTAATTAATTAATTGACTCTGCTGTGAGTGGGATGTCTAAAAAGTAAAGTTTGCCAATCAAAAGAGTGATTCCATCTTTACTTTACTTTTTTGACATTTACCCACAGCAATCAATTTTTACTTATTTTATTTAGAATTTAAGCCAACATTTTAGTTCTTCACTACCGAAACCAGATAAATTTTTGTGGACCTTGTAGTAATATAATTATGAATTATGAACCCCTATTTTTTGTAACGCCAGTTTAGACCCCCGTCGAGTCTCCTGTGGACCCCTGGGGGTCCACCTGGACCACTTTGGGAATCAATGATCTAGACGAACGATAATAAGGATTGGAAAAGAAATAAGATTGGCGACAGCGTCATCTACTAAAATATTGTAGCCAGGGAAAACAGGAAGACGACGAAGAACAAAATTATGAAGTAATTTAGACATAAAAAAATAAATATAAAAGAAATAGTAAAAAGGAAAAAAAAACTAATACATATTGTCCTTGTCTTTGTAAATTATGTACTTGTGTGCAAAGAAAGTATTTTTGTTTTGTATTGTAAATTAGATTATTAGACAAAGTTTTGGCAGAACATAATTTTAATAAAAATAATTGAAAAGAACTTATGTTTTCTTATTTACAATTATTTTACTTATCCTATTCTAATAACGCTAAAGCTATAAAAATTTACTCCGCAATCATAACGCCATCGCTCTCGCACTACGTTATTAAAAAATTTGGTAATGATTTCCTAAATACCAGACTGACATAACTACCATCGTTCCTAAATTCACTGAAACAAAGGTTATTTTTTTGCATGGGCAACCCTAATTGAACACCGACGCCCCCTGCCAATGTCACCCATCGGGCAAAAGAGCCTTGTCGCACTTTAGACCAGTCAACGAGGATATTGTTGTATGGAGACTTCCGAAAAATTCCCCCGCCTTTGATATTTGGCATCTGTAATCTGTATTACCTAACTACATCACATGCCAAATTTCAGAGGCGGGGGAATTTTTTGCCGAGAGTTATAAGCCATTTACATTTTTAGGTTAGGTTAGATAAAGAATAGAATAAAGATATGTAACTTCTATGAAAGTATGTTGGATTATTGTACATCTGTAACCAGTATTACCTAATTTTATCACATGCCAAATTTCAGAGGCGGGGGAATTTTTTGCCGAGAGTTATAAGCCATTTACATGTTTAGGTTAGGTTAGATATCTAACTTCTCCTAAGACAATCTTTAAGATTAATGTACATCTGTAATCTGTATGACCTAACTTCTTCATCATCACATGCCAAATTTTAGAGGCGGGGGAATTTTTGCCGAGAGTTATAAGCCATTTACATGTTTTGGTTAGGTTAGATATCTAACTTCTCCTAAGACAATCTTTTAGATTATTGTACATCTGTAATCTGTATGACCTAACTTCATCATCATCACATGCCAAATTTCAGAGGCGGGGGAATTTTTGCCGAGAGTTATAAGCCATTTACATGTTTGGGTTAGGTTAGATATCTAACTTCTCCTATGAAAATCTTTTGGATTATTGTACATCTGTAATCAGCATTACCTACCTCTCTTCATCACACGCCAAATTTCAGAAGCAGGGGAATTTTTAACCGAGAGTTATAAGCAATTTTCAAGTTTAGGTTAGGTTAGATTTCTAACTTCTATGAAAGTTTGTTGGATTATTGTACATCTGTAATCAGTATTATCTAATTTCATCACATGCTGAATTTCAGAAGCGGGTGAGTTTATAACCGAGAGTTATAAGCAATTTTTAAGTTTAGGTTAGGTTAGGTTAGGTTAAATTTCCAACTTCTATGAAAATTTGTTGGTTTATTGTACACTCAAGAGCACGTCAAGCTTGACACTTTGGACCGACACTGCAGCGCGCAGTATAAATAAGAGCTCAGCTTAAACTGGAAGTGTAAAGCGTGACCTGCTCTTGACTGTACATCAGATGTACAGATTCTGTAACCAGTATTACCTAATTTCATCAGATGTCAAATTTCATAAGCGGGGGAGTTTTTTACCGAGAGTTATAAGCAATTTTCAAGTTAAGGTAAGGTTAGGTTCATTTATAGGAATTGATAAAATATTTTTAACAAAAAATTGACCCGCCTTCAAAAAGGGTGAAATATTTTTTTAAAGCTATGTTCACGAGTAAGTAGTGGTTACGGGTAAAACAGTAAATAGGTGAATTCATAGCGGAATCTGGTAAATAGAGAGGAATTTTTTTTGACGTCGGCACCGAACAATTACTCGCATGACATAACTATCTATCTTAGTTTTTATACTGCCAAACAGCTTGTGCGAAAACTTATTTCATTAAACTATACTAGAATCAAGTAGGTATTTAAAAGAATGTAAACAAACTTAAGCTGTCAAATCAGACAGTTTTGCAGGCTTCAGATTATCCGGCAGAATTTAAAATCACCAATTGTTAAATATGGTCTAAGCAAAACGGGTACTCTTAAAATTAGTCGTAATTTATTTTTCTGTCAAACCTAGAATTGGGTGTTTTTTTCAGTAACAGGTTTCTAACTAATTATCTTATTCAAAAACTGTTACTAAATTAATTGATTAAAAACGTTAAATTTGTAGTTTATTGGAGACGAATAATATATTTTTATGTCTGTGAAAAGTGATACATGAAAAAGTATTATTTTCCGATAATGTAAAATACAGCGTATGAGAATCAAATGTTGTGAATGTGTAAAAACCTTTTGCGTGTTGTTTACATTCTTTTAAGTACCTACATGATTCTAGTATAGGTCCTGTTCAAACCGGCGCCGACGTCAAAAAAAAATTCCTCTCTATTTACCAGATTCCGCTATGAATTCACCTATTTACTGTTTTACCCGTAACAACTACTTACTCGTGAACATAGCTTTAAAAAAATATTTCACCCTTTTTGAAGGCGGGTCAATTTTTTGTTAAAAATATTATATTTTATTCTTTTTAAAGGTTATCATTTATCATTCATATAACTCCCTCGTAGATCCATACTAATATTATAAATGTGAAAGTAAATCTGTCTGTCTGTCTGTCCGTCTTTCACGCCTAAACTACTGAACCGATTTTGATGAAATTTGGTACAGAGATAGATTAGAGCCTGGGAAAGGACATAGGCTACATTTTATTCCACAGTTGGGCACGATATAACCTGTAGCGGGTGAAGCCGCGGGCGGAAAGCTAGTTAATATATAGCATTAAATCACTCGAGATTAAAGAGCGATATAGTGATCAATTACTTTCACCCCACGTAAAGATATGAGGTGGTGATATTCATAACCAGTCGCAAGATGGCAAGAAAGATACGGGGTATTACAATTCTCAAACCGATCGCCAGATGGCACGAAAGATATGGGGTGGTGGGTGATATTATCAACCGATTACCAGACAGCAGGGAAGATGTGTGGTGGCAATATACGCTACCGGTCACTAAACGGTAGATCTCCACAAAGGAGCCCCAAAAAAACAACTTAAAAGTCTCAGGGAACTACTTCGTTTTTGCTTCGTTTACATTGATGACCTATTATCATCCACATATATGACCGTAAATTTCAGTTTTTTTTTATTTTTCACCTAAACTACTGAAGCGATTTCGATAAATTTTTTATGGGACGAATCTGGAAGTAGATACGTCCAAACTAAAAAAAAATTTTGAAATCGGTTTCCAAATGACGGAGTTTTGAGGTAATAAACATTAAAAAAATAAAAATTCACCCGAATTGAGAACCTCCTCCTTTTTTGAAGTCGGTTAAAAATTCAGGTATAGAACTTGCTCACACTAAAGATTTTATTCAAAATGCGTGTCTTAAATACTTTTCATAGCTTCTCAAAAAGGCCTCTGTTGTATGAAAAATCGTGCGCGTTGCTTAGACTTTTTTGTATTTATTTAATCAAACTGTTTCTTTGGAATAACCGTTACAAAAAGCAATTGCATCACTATTATTGAAAGTTCGTGTATTAGAAGGCACTATTTAAGCACAGTTTTTTGACTCTTTTTGATAAGAAAACCGTCGTGGAATAAAATGGAAACTACTTGTTGATTTATTTATGGCAATACAAATCACTCATTTGTCAAGAAGACAAACTTGACAAAGCTTTGTTTATTGCGATAATTTTGTGTATTCTTCGTCAAATTTTAATTAATAATTATGTCGAACAGTGGTAAAAATTTACCCAGTACCGTTAGGAAAATTATATTTAACATCATAGGGTTTTGCCAGCAAAAGGCAGCAAAACACCATAATCGACCTCAACAAGATCACTGAACGTGTTGCAGCAATGTGTGGTATGTGGAATCGTTTCACAGTTTTATTTCAATATTTATAGACTTCCCACCACCTCCCAGGTAATCTCCGGTCCCTGGCTTATAGAGATCTCAACAAAATTTAAAAGTATTACGAAAATATTTAGTTGAATTTGTTAGGATCAATAGCCCGAGTAAAGAATTTTGATACTTTATATATTGAATGATAATATAATAGGTCTTTACCTATGAAATTGCCGTTTTTCATACAATATTTTTGGAAAACTGAATTTTCCATACTAACGTTTTTGGATTTTTCTTGGGAATGCGAAATTCAAATTTAGCAAAATTTTGTGGGAAGGTTTGGACAACATTAAGTTAATTTTCATCATTCTTACTTTATTGAAAATTGTAACTATAACAACGGTACAGCAAAAATAAGCAATGAAACGGGCAACGGATGAAACGAGCTATATTTGAGCTTCTTTTTCAGCAAATAAATCTAAAGTAAATATGTATTAATTTGACTCAATATCTCCGTTATATGGCCAAGATTTTAAATAAAAAACAATTTTAGTAATAGCTGTTCAATCAAATAAATTATGAATAAAATAAAGCTTGAGAAAAAATCGGCAATTTCATAGGTAAAGACCTATTATATGTTTATTTTTGTGTTAATAAGGCTAACTTGAGTATTATGTGCCAGGTATTAATAAACTGTAAGTAAAATAAAAAAAGAAGGTTCGACCAATAATGGTGTGTGGCATACTCAAGCAACACACCGTAAAGGCAGACCGAAAAAAGTTATAATTGATGATTTTGATAAGTGTGTTATCCGGAACAAAATTCGAGTTTTATGCAGTAAGAAAGGAAGTTCCGACTTTGAGAAAACTGCATCGGGTTCTCAAGGAGGACATAAACTTTTGCGGTAGTGTAGCTACTTTATGAAAAATTTTGAAACAACTGGGTTATTCCTACAAAAAATGTCAGTCGAAACGAAAAATTCTTACTAAGAGACATGATTTAGTGGCTTGGCGTGCTAAATACTGGCGAACAATCAAACGCTTAAGAGAAGCTGGTAAACCCATAATATACGTTGATGTGACGTATATTCATACGTCACACGAAGTCAATAAGTGTTGGCAAGGTCCTGATGAACCTGGTGTTTCGAAAGCGATTTCCCTTGATCAAAGATACATTGTAGTTCACGCAGGCAGCAGGGATGGATTTGTCGAAAACTGTTTGCTGGTTTATAAAACTAAAATTATTTCAGCGGATTACCACCATGACATGAATCAAAACAATTTCACTAAGTGGCTAAAAGGAAAACTGTTGCCAAACTTGTCTACACCGTCTGACATTGTATTAGACAATGCGTCGTATCATTGCGCACGCATTAATAAGCCCCCAACTAGCAAGGATAATAAGGATACTTTAAAAAGATGGTTGGAGTCTAATGGAGTAGATTATCCTGCTGACGCTCTTAAAGTAGAACTTTTAGACTTAGGAAAAAAAATAAAGGGGAACCACTATATGTAATCGATCAAATAATTGAAGAAAATGGTCATACTCTCATCAGATTGCCCCCTTATCATTGTGACCTTAATGCAATAGAAATGATCTGGAGCCTTGTCAAAAGACAAGTTGCATCAAAAAACATCAACATTTCAGCTAAAAACTTATTACCAATTATACATGAATGCTTTGAAAATGTTACTGCAGAACATTGGCGAAAAGAATGTGATCATGTGCTGCATGAAAAACAAAAATATTGGGATGAAGACCGCTGAATTGAAAACGAGAAAGAATTTATTATCCATGTAACCGATTCAAGCATTTCAAGTTCGGTAGAAGATGATTCTTTGGATATGTCTGTCAATTCCAAAAGTGATTCAACTATGTCTGGCGTTGAATACTTAGAATCGGAGTTTGACTATGGTTCTGATCAGGAAGAATAAATAAAATAAATAAATCGTATTTACAAATTTAAATGATTGAAATCAAAGAACTCGAACAAATAAATATTTGTTGACCTAATCTGATACACTACATTCTTTTGTAATTTTTTTTTCTAAATTAGAAGCAATTTTAAAGCCTTGCAACACGCCAACAAAGCTATGATAGACTTCGATTGGCATTTATTTATAAACAATATTCTCTTACTACTGTTCCCAAATGGTTTGATGAGTTTAAGCGTGAGCGCAGTAATCTATTGTCTTGGAAATGTTCAAAACAAGAAAATTTCACTACGGCAGGTAACGTTTGAGCTCTATGTTAGTAGGCATATGAACGTAAATAGTACCCAGAAAAATAAACATAGAATATTTTCCCCATTTTTTTTTACAAAAACCATGTCAATATTTATTTTTCCGTGACGTCTTTCATCACGGTTAAACAAATTTATTTAAAAGATTTATTAATTTTTATCATCAAACGTTGAAAATCAACAAGCTCACTATGAGTATTTGCAGTAAAATTATTATACGTCACAGTAACTCGTGATGGAAATTTGAATTTCGCCGTGACGGGAGCCGAGGAAACGGAGGTTTTTGATATAAAAAATAACTTCAGTAATTTTTAATAGTATTTTTTGTGAGGTAAGCCACCTTTTTTTTTTACGTTATTTTTTCCATAACCAAGCATGTTATATTTTAGGTGAATAAATACAAAGGAATGGAAATAAGTGAGATCGATGTCCACGCGAACGGGAATTGGTAACTCATGCACAAACATCGCCAAAGTAACACTACCAAATGGCAAAACGGCTGCAGTACGACTGGCATTTGACCACTTCAAAGTAAGGAGTGTTTGTGAATAGTTTGCAATTTATATCAGCAATCGTTTAGGGGTATGGTAATTTATCCACTAAAAATATAAACTTTATACGGTTAAACTTTAACTTGCTTCTTGTTCGGCGGGTCCTGGGTTCGATACCCAGCCGGGCAAACATTTGTGTAAAAAGCAGGTGTTTGTTCTCGGGACGTGGATGTTTGTGTCCGTCTATTTGTGTGTGTCCCAAGGGACCCATGACACAAGGGAAAACCTTGCTGTGGGCCTTTGAGTGTGTGACGTCTTTTTTTTCTTCGAATATCGTTCCAAAATATCAAGATGATTTGTCCGCGCTATAATGACGTACCAGTGTTGTCTACATAACAAAATCGGCAAATAAATACAGTGGCGCCCTCAATTCTCACGACGGTTTTCTTACTGAACAGACTCTAAGTTATGAGAAACTGTATTATTTCTTAGTGTCTGCTAGCTTGACGTCAGACCCCCACTAAAATGCTCGAATATATTTTAAAATACAGTATCACTATTTATATGCTAATGTCACTATTTAGTAACTATTCTTTGACATGGCCAAAATCATCAAATTCATCTGTGACGCTGCTAACTATAGGCACACGAACTTTTTTATTAGTTTGGCGATATAAGTGAATAAGCCTCATTTTGTAGATAAACATACGAGGCATAATTTATTCATAGAAAGTTTTGACAGTTTTTGAGAAATTCAAGGCATTTCTGAAAATATTTGCATTTCTATTTGTTATTTTTCCTAATTTTGCAAGCTGTGTTGAAACTAATGACTCTGTAACTCTGTAACAATTATATATTCAATTCATCTTACTGTGTCGATTAAGTAAATAGGGTCTCAATTGGTAGATACAAGGCAAAATTTATTCTATGGTTCTGATATCCATAATAGTTTTTTGTAAAATTCATGGCATTCGTAAAAAAATATTATTTTTCTTATTAAAACTTCGTCTTATCGTATAGGTATAGTCAAGTGTGTGGCGAACTTGGCTAACCTCGGTGTCAGAGTTTTCAAACTGGACAATGGCCTCTCGACTAGGTTTAACTTGGTTGGCCTCTTTTTTCAAACTAATAACTTTTTTTAATGATTTGGATAGATATAAATTAATGTACCTTAGCCAAAAATATAGGTGCTCGTCATTACAGTATTATGGACCCTATTTATCATTATGACTTACTACTAGGTACCACTAATCCTGCAATGTATTTGTTTATTTATAATAATAATTAATGAAACATTATAGATAAAAAAGCTATAACGTTTTTATTAAGTAAATAAATAGGGTCTCATACTAGGTAGGTATATATACTAGGTAGGTAGGCACAAATTTAAAACATCTACAATATGAAGCTGAGTTTCTTATTTATTCGTTAGAATACCAAATTAAAACAGAATCCATTTAAGAGAGACTTAAGAAAAACTAAAATACAATAAAATAGTCAATGTGATGGGTAAGTGAGCTAATGATTTCCATAATTTTTTTCAAAGTGTGGGATAATGCTTGACACTGCTAGTCTCATTTCTTGCTCCACATTCATCTTTGAGCGATATTTGCTCTTGATTACTGCTATGGCAGAAAATCCAGCTTCAAATAAGCATTCGAATTTAAATTGTTTATTTTGTACCTGCCAAAACTTAAGGTTTTTCAAAGTATGGTAAAGAGGATCGCACCTATGTACTATCTATGGCGCACCAGAGAGTCACGGGGCAGAGTTTAGGAACCCCTGCGATAGATAATTAAATACATACTATACTTTAAAGTTAACTCATACAGTTTTTAAGTAATACTGGGTTCTTTAGGGGGAAGGGGGACATGCATGGATTTTTGAGGGTCTACTTCTATGGTAATAGGGATTGTTTATTCCAAAAATCAGCTTTGGGTTATTTTTTAACCTCTAACCCTAACTTCACAAGGCTATTCAGGCCAAACTGGTGTTTAAATAGCTAAGTTAAATTTTGCAGAAAACAACAGTTTGGACTTCTATTACTATGATATGCTTAGTAGTTGGTCTTAAATTAATACTGTTGTTATTTTATTTTACCAGCCCTTATACGTCCCCATCGAGGGCAAAGGGCCTCCCATCGAAATATGAAGGAGATTTAGGCCATAGTCCACCATGCTGGCCCAATGCGGGTTGGTGGAAAATGAATTTTCTTGGACGGGTTTCATCACAATGTTTTCCTTCACCATTGAACAAGTGATAATTAGAAATCTCTACGTAAATCCGAAAAGACGAATTTAGTGGCACAGGCCCTAACCAGGATTTGAACCCGCGATCTTCGGATCACAAGTCTGGCTCATTACCAACTGGGCTATCACTATATTAATACTAGACTGAGATCCCAGGGCCGCCAGACCTTACTTATTTTCTCAGTAACCAAAAGTGTGGGAAAGAGTAGTGCTAGTACGTACTATTAAAATATGAATACCTCCTAGCCTGGACCGACAGCCAATTTTCAGTTACCAGGTTCTGAAGGTACTTACAAAAATTACTCACTTGCCTTGAAATCAGGCTGCTGATATCTTATAGAATATAATTAATTATATAAAAATTAATGATCAACACCGCCAGACACTCTCCGTCAGCTAAAATTTCTGCCAGACGCTTTAAAGTTCGCAAGTAAATTATGCGATTATACCTATAATCCGAGGCGTGATTTTTGTATATGATATTCAGGGAACTATAACAATGCTTTTTATCAAGACAAGTGAGCAATTTTTAGAAGTACCTTCAAAACCTGGTTGCTGAAAATTGGCTGTCGGCCCAGGCTAGCTGGTCTTCATATGTTAATAGTACATATTAGCACTACTCTTTCCCCTACTTTTAGTTAATGAGAAAATAAGTAAGGTCTATTAGTAAAGGCTTATTCTACAATTAGGTTTGGTCAAAGATTTTAATATTAAAAAACAAACACTTACTGCTTCTGCTTGAATAAGTAGAATCTTTGGATGAAGTTCTTCTAGAGTCCCAGTCTCGAGGCTTCTCCCACTGTGACACTTCACTGATACAGTTATAGTAATACTTTTTTCCAGATGAACTAATATGTTCTGACCATTCACTGCCTGGCGTGCTTCCTGTTGGAGCACTTCTCTGCTCATATTTACTACTCCTACTAACACTAATGTTCATGCCACTAGTCCTACTCTTTTTCTCTGGGTCAGTTCGTTCATGATTGCTTCTCTCTCGTTCACTACGTTTCTCCTTTGGTGATCTGACACCATCTGAAACTAAAAACATAACTATGTTATATTAGAAAGTCTAATACTAGTGGATATGTGTAAACATGCACTAAAATTGTCGATGCTTTGCACACTGTTTAAGAGTTACACTCAAAATTGTTGCTGCAATGTTTGTTTCTTACTGACTATTGTTTGTACCTTGTTTGTTGTGACAGATAAATAAATAAAAATAAATAAATACTATGCTCAAAAAATGTATAGCAAATATGTTCTTATTCGCAATGCTCTATCAGTGTTAAAATAGATAAGTCAACAACATCAAAGTTTAAGATAAATATTTTTAATTGCCTTACCTGTATACTTATTTCTAGAGGATTTATAGTCTCTATCTCTCTCCTTTTCGGAACCTTTCGGCAAGTAGGAATTTCTGGATGTCGCATATCCTCTCTCTTCAACCATATGGGCGTAGTGATGGTGTCCATGGCCTGAGTGCATGTTGTGTGCCGTATGTCCGTGCCCCGATACATTACCATTGGGGGATCGGAGTGGTGTATACCGGTTGTCAGAAGAAACATACTCACTAGCAGTCCGTCTTTCGCTCTTGGAATTAGGATATTTCTGTGTATAAAACCAATTACTTTAATATTGGGCACATATGGTTTCATCTGTTTTTAAAACACTGCTATTTAAAACTATCTATATAAACCGACGACTTCTCTACAAGGCTGATTGACAATTAATTCTCCGCGAAAGTAATCAAGAGCAAAATTAACGGAAGAATATAAAGTACAATCATTCATTGTGAATGATTTCCTAACCATAACAAAATCAACAACAATAACCAACAAGTAGTATCAGCAACTAGAATTGAACAAGTAATAGCATATAGTAACCAAATATAAGTTCTCAAAACAGGAAAAGAGTAGTCGAGAATCGTTATTACGTCGAGAAGTTGATAATTCCAGGCACAGTTAGCCAATCTATGGTTAGCCACATTCATTTGACACGATACCAATACAGTCCTCTATTTCCAGGGTTTGCAATAAACTGCTTACCTGATATGGATGGGCTTGGTGCTTCTCAAAGTACCTGAAATGAGATAAACATGATTATTAACATCTAATTTACACCAAAACTATCAATCGGCGACCGCCATCTACAGATTGCCAGTAGGTAAGTACCAAATCTGAAATCAAGCCATACCCATCGCTTATTCGCTGAGGTTTCCTTGCATGCATTACCATCAATGCAAATCTACGATTTATTACGGCCTCAGTAAGAAAATGCAAAATGAGACCACTGTCATGAGAACAGTTTTACAAGAGGCCGTGATTTATCTTGATGGACGCCATGTCACATTCAAGACGGGTCCCTATATTGTACAGCCACGTATTGCACGCCCCAATATTAAAAATATCTTGCTTGTACAAAAATCTGCCCCGTGCAATCCATTCATCAATGGATGAAAACTCCGAGATTCGCTCAGTGATGCTTAAAGACTTCATATTTGTTTATTGAAATCGAATGTGACCCAATCGTTCAAGAATTATTGATAAAAGAAGATGGTCCACGGATACAAATGCCTGCGATTCTCAGTAATGAAAATAAGGAGAACCGGTTGACGGAGCCCCAATTTCATCATTAACATCTACTGTAACTCATAAAAAAATGGCTTCTGGCTATAAATCAACCGAAAAAACAAACAATACCAATTAGGGAATTTCAAGAAAACGTTTTAAAAAAACCGGCCAAGAGCGTGTCGGGCCACACGCATTGTAGGGTTCCGTAGCAGCATGGTTCAAATATGCAGCCGGCTTCTTAATTCTACGAGCATATTGTCATAGTCGATGTTAAAATCCCCAAATACTATAGTATCAAAAACAAATGTATTAAAGCTTAGATCATTATACAGGGTGCTAAGTAATAATTTTTTTTTACTTCCCATACAAATTGCATCGGCTGATAAATCATTTTGTATGGGAAGTCAAAAATTTTTTTTCGTATTTCGGCATTTGTTCTTAGGGAAAGTTGTTCAGTTTCATGGGCTGATTCACCACCTCAGAGGATAAGATCGAATTACTTAACACCCTGTATAGTGGTAGATACACGAACGCCGTTCGATAAACAAGGCATTAATCAAACGTATGCCTTGTTTTTAGTTAGTCGCCAATCGAAAGCGCAACGGTTGGGACGTAACAATGCCTAAATGTGCAGTGAAAAAGTGCAAAAACTACGCATTAAAAGTGCAAAAAAAAGATGGAGTGTCGTACTTTCAGTAAGTATGGTGTGGTTTTTAAGATATTTTAAGTATTTTTTGAATTTCATGGCATTTAATTTGATATTTTGTAATATTTACCATCACGTAACCAGCATGCGCCTATCCCTGTCACGCTTACCTGCGCCACTCATAAGCAAACCTAGCACGCGCCTATCCCTTTCACTCTTACCTACACCACTCATAAGCAAGAGAAAACCAACGATAGGTGTAGCACATAGTCGCTAGGAAATTACATGGACAGTTAACGTTAAACTTTATTGTCTAAGCTTTAAAGTTCATAATAAAAAATTAAATAAACAACTTACGGCTATTTTGCATATTTCTAAAGCTTTAATACTTAGATCATATACCACTAATATATGATCTAAGTATAAAAGAGGTCGTAGTTTCAGAAATAACTGTATTTCTGGCCTAGATACAACAGCATGGAAAAGTGTTTAAACAGAATGGAAGCGAATTATTTTTTGTGACAATATTACTGTTAGGAATATAATAATAATAATAAGTCCCCTATAAAACTAACACCTCGTCCGGTGCGACCATCTGTCGCCATGCGGGGGATGGACATTGGCAGCTTTAAGTTAATTACATACCCATGTCCAAAGGTACTCTAGTGTTCAAATTATGCGATGCGTTTCCGTAATAGGAATATTCCTCAGGCGGGTCCTCGGGAGAGGGAATCCCGCCCCGGTTCAGTACGGCCGGGCAGCCCCATCGTATATGAGGGGGGCACCGTATCGCCTATATCTGTCCAGCCCAGAACTGTTACGGATAATAACACCGTTTCTAGACTATCATCACTAGATTCATCAATCTATAGTCTTTTTGAGTCAGCCAGTTCTTCACCTTATTCTTTCCAACAGCAAATGACATCCCGATCATCCTCTTTATCATCAAAACCTTTAGATGTTGTGCAAGAGGCAGATGCCCTAAATCCTGCACCCACTATTGGTGCCATCAGTACGCGAAAAAGATGGACCGAAGAAATGAATAGGTTTATATGGCGTACATACCTTATAACCAGTAGGCTAGAAACACTTAAACGTGGATACCTCGAGTCTTTACACAAACAGTTTCACGAAAAGTTCTCATTCATGAATGCTTCAAGACAAAGAGTAGGATATCAACGGCGAGCCGTAGTAAACAACAAATTATTACCGCAAACATTGTTAGACCAGATAAGAGCTGAGGTGCAAAATCTTTTACAGAACAACCGTTTAGATGAAAGAAACACACATATTAACCTAACAACAACAATGACAGACACATATAACTCAGAGTATCACCCAAAACTCGACAAATAGTTATTCGGCACAAGCAGGGGGATGTTTAACATGGACACAAGATTCAAATGAAGCAATAATAAGATTTTACTTTCAGGTAACCGAAGTAGAGACAAATATGACAGCTTACAGACAGAAACTACATGAAAAGTTTATAACACATTTTCCACATCTCTCAAATCTTTCAGAACAACGCATAGCCGACCAAAGACGATCAATCATACATAACAAACTACTGACTTCTGAAAGAATACAGGAGGTAAAAGAACAAATACAGTCACACACTCTTGATCAACCAAATACACAGATGACAGAAATAATTAACATACATACAATACACATAATTCACTACACTACACTCCACTACAAATTTATTCGGCAGCGTACACCACAGCAACATGTTTAGGACTAAAAATTAACCATCTGACTGACTCAACAAGAAAAGGAGGCAAGGAAAAACCAGTTTGGCAG
Source organism: Aproaerema taeniolella (assembly GCA_949987775.1). Lineage (NCBI taxonomy): Eukaryota > Metazoa > Arthropoda > Insecta > Lepidoptera > Gelechiidae > Aproaerema > Aproaerema taeniolella. The sequence goes on along the minus strand of OX465242.1, from coordinate 24,704,848 downwards.
ACCCGGCTTGAAACAAAAATTCTAAAGTATAGAGCAGAAATAGGACGCTTAACACAATTTATAAAAGGAAATAGGAGCGCAAGAGTAGTATCAGCAGTGGAGTCAATAAAGGTCAAGTACAGAACACATAAAACAGTGAACCACAACACTTTCTAGATACACTGAAACAAAAGTTGAATGCAGCATCTAGTAGACTGTCAGTGCACTAACTGTAAGACGCAAAATTCCTAATTCAATAATAATGAGGGTTCATTTTATAGAAAATAGCTTTCCGCCCGCGTCCTAATTTTTTTAAAATAAAAAGTATCCTATAAACCTCACGGAGCCCGAGAACTTTCCAACGAATGCAAAACCGTGGAAATTGGTTCGTGCGATCTGGAGTTATAGCGTCAGGAAGGAAAACTTGACTTATTTTTATATAGTAGATGACTAATTTCCAATAAAAAACCAAGCTCAAACAACTCAGACACACCTCCGCTGGAGTCCCTACGACAATTTTGATCTAATTTATGGGATTTACCAGTACAACACAATGAAGATGCCCACTGGATTAACAATGAAACGTTTGGCCCTGATCACTTATTCGCCACAATGAAGTTTGAGCGTGCGTTTAATGACTTGAATGAATGTATTATTGGTATATAATAAATACATTCATTCAAGTCATTAAACGCAGACACAACTGGAAAGCCCCCGGAACAGACAATATACACAACTACTGATACAAGAAATTAACAAGCACCCTCCTACCGAAGTCCGACGCCAAACAGCTTGCTGTGTTCCATCGGTGCGTGGGAGTACCATTGCCTTTATAGGCATTTTCTGGGTTAACTCGCACCATCGTCGACCTCATCTTTGATGTTTAAGTAAATTACTACTTAATTATTTATAACAAAAACTAGATGAGGTCTTAGACATTTTTGAAATGAAATGTAGTGCTCAGATTATTCCCTAAAAACAAAACAGATTTTTTAAAAGGGAAAGTTAGTAAATGTATTTTTATAATAGTGTGTGAGAGAGCGACCAAGTATTACGTAACGCATTTTTTTGAGATTTTTGACCCCCTCCCCCTCCTGTAGCGTGCCGTAACGTTTTTGTTACGACCGTTAAAAAAAATATTACCTACTTAATGAGTCATTTTCAAAAAGTCGTCCCGTTACGAAAACGTCAATAAATTGTATCGTCAAGAAATGTCAGGAATAATAAAAGGTTTATGCATGCATGATCTATGAAACTTACCTATAAGTTTATTATTAATTTTTGACTTTCTGAGTCAGATCACATTTAACTAGCTGGCAAACGTATTTGATATCTTTAAAAGAAGGCTTGGGATGTAAGATTAAACAAATTAAACAACTTGAAAACAAGAAATGGTTTTTTTCATTTTGTTTATTTAACTTTTTTTTCTTTTTTTTACATTATCACATCATGCATGAACCTATTCAAATTAGAGTTACATTTTACTGACGACAAGAAATATCATGAAATGGTATCTAGAAAACATAAAGAAATAACCTCAAATTCAAAATCCTAATAAGACTATCGTAATTATTCATGATTCATACACTGCATCACAGATATAAAACTAAATGTAAGTAACGATACGTATTTATATAAGTTTTTAGTCACTTTTACTTCAAAAATCAACTCAAGAAATGATTACGTCTCGTAAGATGTGCCGAAACTCCAAATTCTTTCCTGAAAACGAATGCAAAATGGCAACTAAGTTGAAGTCTTGTCTATGGATTACCGCTGGGTTGCCATTTAAAATTAACCAATACTACTTTTAAATGTACGGACGGCCGCAACTCAGGTTACCACACGCGTGCAATCTGTGCTGTTGTGATAAGAGCGGTTTTGCAATGAAAATGGAGTAACCTGATGCGCTGGCCTCTGTACTATTCTTCATAGCGAAACTGCCTCACAAAACATTGTCAATAAATTTTTGAAAAATGCCTGACAAAACTTTAAAATTTCGGTTTCAAGCAACTTACTAATTATCAAATAGACCCATAAATATGTAAAGAGCTTTATTTTCTAACATAAAAACCAAACAGTTATCATTTAAAAGTAAATGGATTAGTTTTAAGAATTTGTTTTAATCTGAAAAGTACTGCCCGGACATTAAACATTTGTATGGAAGAAAATATAGAACAAAAAATGTTTTACAAACATATAAAATGTAATAAGGCATACAGTTTTCAAATAATATAGTAAAACGATATGTTGAGATTTTATTAACAATGCCTATAAATTAAAAGAATTTTTTTTTACATTATTTACGCGGTTTTCACACGTGGACATTTGACTGTCAGGAAAAGTGGACAACTTTTTGAAAATGAGTCTAATACAAGCTAAGCGGTGGTCCCTGGAGACCTGCAATACAGGTTTTGACCTAGCGCAGGCTCCAATCTCCTCCCATTTTTGCGGTTATATATTTTTATATGTGTTAACTGTAATGTGGAGAAATCTTTACTATATTATAAACGCGATAGTTTACAAATATGGATGTATGGATATTTGATCCTCTTTCACGTTCAAACGGCTGGACCAATTATGGTAAAATTTGGTATGGAGGTAGCTGATACCCTGGATTAACACATAGGTTACATAATTTTTCCAAATATTCACGGTTCTGGTACATGTACACACGGCAGCACATCAGGCTATGATGTCGTCGCCCTTATCTCGCTCATAATAGCGTCGACTTTCATAGTGCAAATGGGTAACCTGACTTGCTGCTGTCTGTACAGGTACATGAATTATCGGGCCATTTAATATTGGTCGTGCATTACTTGGCTGCGCATTCTTATGGTTGTACATTAATGTTTCAGCACTGAAGCAGTAGTGTTGCCATGTTGCCATCCATTAAGTTTACAACACAGCACAGGTCTTATTCCATATTCCGATTGATTGCTCTTAAAATACTACATACTCTAAAGATTGCTCAAAAATTCTTAGAACATTGCTTCTGTTTATAGTGATTTTAAATCCTTATTTGTATGTCTGTCGCATGGCCAGGCGGCTTTATGTGAGAGGAAAGACATACAAAATTAAAGGATACACAGGTGTGTCGTAAATAGTGGTCCAACGAGGATTCATTCATCAAATCTTCAGCACCGGTTTAAAAATAAACGGAATTTTAAATATTTTTTTAAAAATTGACACCTTGCATTTCCTACTAAAGTGGCTGTAACTTTAATAAATAACATTTATTTTTTCATTCTGTTTTTTTATTAAGTTTTACTGAATAAACGTACTATCATTGCCAAATAGTTATATTAAATTCAAGTAAGTAAACTTTATTTTTATTAAATGTGGTTATTCAGGAAAACGGTCGGCGGCGGCGGCGGCGGCGTGTCGGAAAAGGGGCAGCCAATGGAGATTCTAAAAAGAAAAAGTCATTGTGAGGCTAATGACCACCATCATTACGTGATGTAATTTTTAAATCATTCCTCAAAACTATCACTATTTCTATGACTGTTATTTTTATTAATATTATCTCTTAATGATGAATTTAAAAAAAAGTTGTAACCTATTGCAACCGCGTCGTGACTTTTACGCCTGTGTTACACGAGTAATATGGTCGTTTATTTATGTATAAAACACCTGATTGTAAAGTAATCCTGTACCTATTTGATTGCCTATTTTATTTATTTCGGGTGATCACCTCGAAGTTTAGGTACCAGGCTTCACACAAATATGTTCGATGCTCTTTGTATGGAAGAAAGTAATGAAGTAAAACAAAATATGTTTACAAACATATAAAATGTAATTAAGCATACAGTCACATAATATACAGGTGGAAAGTTTCAATGGGGCAGCCAAGGGACGTACCTTAATCGTTGCAGCTACAAGAAAATGGTCTTAGGAGACTATCCATAAATTTTCAAAGAAATTTCATACCCATTCACAGATTTTCAAAAAAATGTACGGTTAACAAAAAAAATTTGCATTTTTCACAAAAACTTTTTTGATGCCATTCGATCCAGTTTCATATGCTGATCAAAAAGTTCTATGAGAGCAACTGAGGTTGGAGTACTAGAAAAGTCACAAATCCAAAAAAACTTTTCCCATACATTTTAAAGTAAGTAGGTACCTACAAAAAATTACTTGAATAATATTTTTTTTTTATAAAAAAATAATCTAAGTACTTAGGTACTTATACTTATACCCTTGGCTGCCCCATTGAAACTTTCCACCCTGTATAATAGTACTAACAGTTTTCAAGTAGTATAGTAAAAGTTTATGTTAAAATTTATTAAAAATGCCTATAAAAGAATTATTTTTTAACATTATTTACGCGGTTTTCACACGCAGACACTCGACTGTCAGGAAAAGTGGATAACTGTTAATAGTGTTTATTCTGTTGGGATGGTCTAAACTTTTAAATAATAATCTTATATTTTATGTGAGTTCATTTAATTTCAAGCATTTTTATTATTTTATAACGAACATTATTAAAATAAGAGTATTAAATTAGATACATAGAGGCGTAATTTAAAAATATAAATTATAGCCCGACCCTGCAACTGAACATATGAAATCCTGAATATCATTAAGTTAAAGTCACTCAATATAAGACACCTACTTTGAAGGTGCATTATGGTCTTATACATATTACAAAGACAGTATGCTTTAGTAGTAGTAAACATCAAGTAGCTGGAGCAAGTAACCAGTATAAATACAGTAGCATATATGGTACAAACTTGGACCATGCACTTCTTCCCTTGGTCGTTTACACAATGTATGTAACCTGTGCAAGTGCCTCAGCATGACTAGCTGTTGGCACCATGTTCAAGCACCCGAGTTTAAGCACATACACAAGGGGATAAATTGGACATAGTTACGCAAAAAGGATCCAATCCATAACCTGGCCGAAAATGAGTTCTAATACACTCAACTAAGTTATATTTTTGGTTAGCAAAGACACCAAACTCAAAATCTTAACGTATGAAAGTCAAACATGAATAGGGTACCATCCCACATCTATGGCGCAGTTTTATTTTAATTCCACAGTAACGATCGATTAAGTCCTCTTGGATCATTTCAGATAAATGCTCAATCAAGAAATCCTTCCGCAATTATTGACTTAAAAGGATCCAAGCTGCCTGGAACGTTTTTGAGAAATAGTTTCAGTAGAAAACGACGAACAAGTGAAATCACTAAAATGACCCAAGATGCTTGGATCCTTTTTGATAAATTATTTTGTATACCAATTTTATTTTTTTAATCTTTATTTTATAGGACATTCAGGATGCCACTTAAAATAAGTCAAGATTACATTAAATACATACATACATATTCGTTCTTTTGACCCTACTGACTCTACGCTTATTTGCAAAGGTGCAGTCTTGAATGCAAAATAAAAAAATAAAAAAGGATCCAAGATTCATGGATAAGCTTTAATAAAAATTAGTTTAATACCTCATATAGATGAATGAATATAACAAAAGAAACCCAAAGTATCTGTATCTTTCTCTGAGAAATTAAAAGTAATAAAGTTATTACTTCACACGGCAATATGAGGCCTTTTTTCACAGAAAGATTTAAAATCCATTTCTTCTAATATTTAAATAAAAATATATAATGAAACTGCGCGATTATTAAAGTTATTAATAGTTTCGAAAAAATTAGAAGTCTGTGATCATATATGACAAATTTTGAGAAATTCTAGGCATAGTCAAACATTAAAATGATTTGGCCGAATGGTGCCCCAGGCCCCTGACATTTATACAGATGGTATTTGTGTTAAAAATCTTTTAACAATGAATGATTATTAAAAATATCAGAGAAATCACTGTTAAAGAAGCGGAAACAAAGTCAATAATAAAAGGATATTGTATTTATTATCAACTGAAAACTATCCATTTTTGGAGTTTTCAGTTGATTATAAATACAATATTGTTACTATTTTTTTTCTATCATTCACCATGGAGTTCGTATTGATATAAAATGTCCGTGGTGAGAGTGTTTGCCTAGGTTGGATCGGGATATTTTTAGGTCATCTCTAGATAGCCATATTTTATGCCAATTCTATGTCATTTGTCTGTCTGTCATTTTGACTTACTCGCATACAGTCATTGTTATTGTTATGTTATTTCGTTCGGCGTTCTCCACTTACAGAATTTAATAACTTAGGATTCCCCATTAATCAAGTAAACTGTAGGTAGCATTAAGTTTACCGAGCCCTCGAGTACCTTTCATGAAATGGGAGCAATTCCGGGATTTATTTCAACTCATTTACACATCAAAACTTGTAATGATTGCAGATTTTGTGATGTGAAAAATTACAAATAACTTTAAAACCGCTGCTTTTTATATTAAATAGTATGTACATATTTAAAATACATGCTTTCCTCTTTCGGATGTTGCATAAATTATTGCTGTAACTTGTTGGGGTACAGCACTATAGTACAATGGGCCATCTTTTTTCAATTGCCCAGCTATGGTGATGGACTCTAAACAAAAGATAGATTGTCAATGAGCAATCACATTTCAAACTTCAAATTGAAATATCTCGAGTCACTTTCTGTGATTTGGATCCTTTCTGCGTAACTCCGTCCGGCGTCCTCATAAAACATTTTATCTAGTATACCTAGTGAAGCATTTTTAACACAACTGAAAAATTAAAGTATCCTTCCATAAACAGTGCACAAGAAATAAGACATCTATAAAATATGAGAAGGTGAAGCAACACTTAAACTTTCATTTCACTTTGCTCCTTCCTCTGCAGCACCATCTCCCTTATATTGTCTTCGCTCTCTTTTAGATTCTTTTCTAAATACTGTTTGTTATTTTCTAGTTCTGCCATGCGCTCCGACAACTGCTTTTCTCTGTTCTTTAAGTTGGATTTTACTTCCTCTAAATCTGTTAGAAGGAACATTCTGCCTACAGATTCATAGGTTTTTGTGGTAGGTGGTAAGGTACTGATTTCACGCTGAGTAATGTCGATATGCCTTAGCACTCGTTTCAATAAATTCATTTGTGAATCGATCACTGGTATCTTTTTACTAGTTAAAACCATTTTATCTTGCAGATCGGCAAAAGCTTTCTTCAGTTCTAAGTCCACTGGTTTAGCCATAGCTATTTAATTTTTATTTACGTTAAAGGCGAAACGAGGCTAAACTTGTATTTTTTTTTAAATTGTGGCGATCGACCCATTGGGGCATTACGCCAGTGTCACGTCAATGTCTATGGCACAGACTAGGTAGATGGTCTATGGTGCGGTCTTTGGCGGGAACTCGGCGTGAGCGGTTGCTTTGTCAATTGAATTTTCGTTTTCGGCGTGAAAAAGTTGTTTAATGTGTATTATGCAGTAAATTGACTAAAATTCGTGTAGTGATGAAAAATTCAAGTGATAACAGTGTTTCTGCTCCGTTTGGTACCGACAAAGATCCTCGCGGTTGTGCTTCTCGCCGCCAGTTTTCGTAAAACAGACGCTATCCGGTTTTACGCAGAACATGAGGAGCTTAGGGCTTAGGTTAAGTTGAAGAAAGAAGATTTTTCACTGAAGACATGGCTGTATGGACATAGTTTCCTTTGCCTTTCCCGAAAGGGATAAATTTAATTTAAAAAAAAAAAATGTCTATGGCACAGACTAGGTAGATGGTCTATGGTGCGGTCTTTGGCGGGAACTCGGCGTCAGCGGTTGCTTTGTCAATTGAATTTTCGTTTTCGGCGTGAAAAAGTTGTTTAATGTGTAATAGTGATAGTGTATTATGCAGTAAATTTACTAAAATTCATGTAGTGATGAAAAATTCATGTACATTTGGTTGTGTGGCCCATACTTTTTTGCCAATAATTCTTGAACTATTGCGTCACAAATTATTTCAATATGCAAATATGAAGTCTTTTATCCATCACTGAACGAATCTCTCGGAGTTTTCATCCTAGGATTAAGGGCCACACATCCAAATGTACATAAAAATTCAAGTGATAACAGTGTTTCTGCTCCGTTTGGTACTGACAAAGATCCTCGCGGTTGTGCTTCTCGCCGCCAGTTTTCGTAAAACAGACGCTATCCGGTTTTACGTAGAACATGAGGAGCATAGGGCTTAGGTTAAGTTGAAGAAAGAAGATTTTTCACTGAAGACATGGCTGTATGGACATAGTTTCCTTTGCCTTTCCCGAAAGGGATAAATTTAACAAAAAAAGGTCTATGGTGTGGTGACTGGGGGGCTACCACTTAAGCGAAGCTGATGTTGATTAACCGAATGATGAACGAATGGAATGATGTATATTGCTGCGTTTGGTTCGTGTCGTTAATCAAGGTCCCCTTATGAAGAAGCAATAGACAGCATTCTATTCGTTCACCCAGCGTCAGCTTCGCTTAGGTGGTAGCCCCCCTGTCACTGGCTTTTTCGCTAAAACATTCACCCAGCGTTCGGCCTTTTTTCTGTCTTTGATACAGGGGCGTCCCACGGCTATGCCACATGGAGGGAAAGTACCCTAATTATCTAAGACATTTTACTAAAAGAAGGCTTTATTTTAATTTTAAAAACAATTTAAACTGCATTCATACAATTTTAAATAATTATTATTGCCCGGTTGAACCAGGGGGCCTACCACCTAAGCGAAGTTGACGCTGGGTGAACGAATGGAATGTTGTCGATTGCTTCTTTATAAGGAGACCTTGACTAATGATATGAACCAAACACAGCAATGTACATCATTCCATTCGTTCAATCAGCATCAACTTCGCTTAGGTGGTAGCCCCCCAGGGGAGCGAAGATGATGCTGATTAAAAGAATGTTGAATAAATGGAGTGATGTACATTGCTGTGTTTGGTTCATGTCATTAATCAATTTCTCCTTATAAAGAAGCAATCGACAACATTCCATTCGTTCATCCAGCATCAGCTTCGCTTAGGTAGTAGCCCCCCAGGGAATCGAACGCGGTATGTACACTAGAAAAAAAATTAATTATGTAGTTTTATGATAGGTACGGATCGGAAGGTGTGATCCTTGGGTTCACTACGCTTATAATGAAATAAGGATTGTTTTTTGCTAAATAATAGCATCGGAAATAAAAGGAAGACCATGAGACGTATTTTTGAAACAATTTCTCACGCGAATCTTGTCAAATCGTATGCGAATTGGAATTCTATCGTTTCAAAAATAAGACTCCATGAATTTTAACATTTATTGGAAAACTAGCTTTCCGCCCGCGTGGACTACTGGTAATATAGTGCCTAGCTGTGGGATAAAATGTAGCCTATGTACTTTCCCAGGCTCTAATCTATCGTACCTTTCATCAAAATCGGTTCAGCTGTTTAGGCGTGAAAGACGGACAAAGTTACTTTCGCATTTATAATATCAGTAAGGATTATGTTCACGAAAAAGAGGAAGCTGACTTATTTAGTTAAATTAAATTGATCAATTTTCAATTAAAAATTTTTAAATTCATGGTCTTCCCTTTATTTCTTATGCTATGTTACTTAGCAAAAAATAATCCTTATGATGAAGCCTTTCGATCGGTATGACAAAACTACAGGGTGATTTTTGTTCTCAACCAGGCAATGTTTTAAAAATGTATGAATGCAATTTAAATTATTTTTAAAATAAAAATATATTATGATAGATATTTAAATAAAAATCTTTCGTTTTTACACAGAAGAATTTAATAAGTATTCCTTACATATTTTATAAGAATTATGATTACACTACATTAAACCTTACATAACTAAGAGTATACTTAAAAGAGTAATTTAATGTGATACTAATCAATTGAATTGTAAACAATCATTATAATGAAATATTTACACAACAATAGGTCTTAAGTAGATTAAAATAAAATTTAAAATGATTAAATAACAAATGAGTTTTTAAACTTTACAAAAAAATTCTGTTTAAAATTAAAGCCAAGAGCTAAGAAGTATTATTTTGTTGTTATACTGCTAAGTGACAAAGAACTACTATTTAGTGATATTGCAATTGTGACTTCTATTACTGATGGGTACATTACACGTATAACGACGGCGAAACATTAGTTTTTAAGGTGTTTCATAATTCATTGTAAAATAAACGCAAGTCCATTTTTGCATTGAATTATGAATCGGTATAGTCTACATTTACAACATTCAATAAAATACAATAAACTGGATTTCCATTCATAAACTGTATAAAGATTTAAAAACAAATACATACATTATTATAATGTAAATCTAATTGTTCGACATCAAATATTGCATTACTAAACTATTAATTTGCTTAAAAGTGATTGTTAACTGCTAGTTAGGAAGCTAGCAGTTAATAATCACTTTTAAGCAAATTAATACAAGACGTAAATGCAGTCTTACGTCCTATAATAATAAATAATACAATACAGTAAAGAGCTTACCAATAGGTAAACTTGTCATGTCATAATTCATAATACATTAACCGAGCAACGCGCACGATATACTTATAATATTACATCGTAAATAATGTTCATAATCATTTCCACAAAGATGCTATTTCAATCTACAAACAACATAAATTAAAATTTCCTATAGTTGATATATTGTGGGACATAAAATGGGTCCAAGAGGTACCGATGGTCCTCTGGGATCGGGTGCTAGAGCCACGAGGGCCTGTTGATGGCGTCGTAGGGCTGCCGCACGGGCAGCGCGGCCGGGTAGCCGGGCGGGTACAGGCCCATCATCTGCGCGCCCGTCTGCCGCAGCAGCTCCTCCTGGTGCCGCTGCAGGTACTGCTGGTACAGCGGCGACGACGACTCGAACCCGTACCCCCCGCGCACCTGCCCGTGACCCATGAATGGAAACGAAGCACTGCTGTGGCTCGAGTTCTGGTGAGCGGGCTTCGCTATTTTTTCAGCGTTACTCTCCACGTTGTTCCTTTGCTGGTGCGCGACAGCGGCGGCCATGTAATTCGCTGCCATCAATTGATTAGCCGTGCTGTTCCGGAAGTCCTCGATGGTGAAGCCGCATTGTCTCCATATAATCCGCTACCGAGACCCATATTAGCCGAAGTTCCAAAACTGAAAGCACTCCCTGGCATCATGCTCGTCTTTACCGAAGACAACACATCAGCACTGGATGGTGTGTGATAACTTTGACTTGCAGCCATTGACATTTGTTTTGTGTCAGATGTTCTCTTTCTTTTGGGTTTTGGTTTAGACTCCACGGGAGCAGTAGCGATACTGGAAGAAGCTTTGTAAATGGGGTTTTCTTTGCTTATCACTGGTGAAGGTTGTGAATATACTGACTGGCTTGCAGCGTGAACATCAGATGGCATGCTTTTGTTGAACATTTGTGCCATCTGGAATGTTTTGTCGTGATATAGAGCTGAGCTGCTGCTAGCAAAACTCGACAGATAACGTTCATCATTTGTATATCGCTCCAACATTTGAGGAATATTAGGCAAATTCCGCAAGCTGTCCAGAGGTAGAGAGGAATGCGTACTGTAAGGTGTTTTGTAAGGAATCGACCCAATCAAGGGATGATTTTGGACCATTTTTTCAGGTTTTTGAGATTTTGCAAGGCTATCCATAGTCTTAGCGATCAAGTCAGTGTCACTGACAGATGTTGGATTATCATTTTTCAACAGACCTCTTGGGTTAGGTATCCTTAACTCCGAATGGAGATTTTGTTGCAACTCTTGATTTCTTTGCATACTGGATCTGGGTACATTATAATTACTGTATTGTTGATGTTGCACATTCTTATTATAATTGATCGCGGTAGCGTTGTCGGCCTTCAATTTCTCTGCATTTGTAGAGTATACATTGGAATAGTCGGATGGTAGCAGGTCTTGTTTGCGTATTTGATTGCTCATTTTCCAGTTTCCATAGTCAATAGCAACTGATGAGGGCGCTGTATTACAGGCATACAATTTTTTGTTGGCCAGCTCAATGTCGTTGAGCGAAAAATTGCTAATAGATTGTCCACCAGACAATGTATCGTATTGAGCGTGATGCGCATGAGTCAAATTTACTTCACTATGGCGATCATGCGAGTGCGCTGGCGGTATGTTTGTAGGTGTCATAGGTTTCGACAGAGCCTTCTGCATTTGGTGGCTGTTCATACCAAGATTGATTGCAATCGCGTCAACGTCATATGTTTTCGGTTGATGAGCACTCACATTAGATTTTTGAATGTCCCTAGCCATACCGTAATCAGTTTCATGCATTTCGGTGTTATTCTTGCGATCCATTTCAGAATTCATGTAGCCCATATTAACCATATCGATATTGTCTTTTGTTACCATTCCGATTGGTTTATTCAGGTCAGCGCTAGCGCTATCTTGTTTAGATTCTTTGTTGTAATGATGATCTCTATTTTCGGCCGCGTGTCGCCGTTCGTTTTCGCGTAAAGAATTAAGTTTGGCCATTTCAGATTTTTCACTCAAGGCTAATGCAATATCATCTACAGATTGTGTTGAGAGAGATGAATGCGTCTGCGACTTCTGATAGTCATTTTTCAATGGAACAGTTCCTGCATTTTCTTTTGATTCTGCCACTTTTTTAGCAGACAATGTATCCGGTTCATTATACGAACGTTTTTTGACAGGGAAAAGTGTATTCTTGTCTGCCAAAGGTGGTAATAGCGGCAAAGGTGTTTGTGGTGTTGCTGGAACAGATAGAGAAATAGGGGAATCTGATGCAGGCGACTGGGGGGACTGCTTCATTTGAGAATAAGACACCGATTGTTGTTGTGAATAAGGTGACTGCACTGGTGAATATGGGCTGCTGTACTGGTTTTGTTGGTAAGTGTCTGCACCTAGAGTATAGTCTTCTTGTGTGCGAGATTTGTTGAGCGATGGCGACTTCATGTTATCATAGTAAGACGTTAGATTTGCACCGTAAGCTGGAAGCGGGCTTTTATTTTGATCCACAAAGTAGTTTGGAGTCGCTGAACCCATGACGTTGTTAGAGGCGTAAACATGTTGAGAGTACGATGAGTAAGGAGACTGCAGTCCAGCTTCACGAGGGCTGCAACTTTTCTCAGGGCTGCTCTTCATGGAAGTGGTGTCTTGGTAGAAGCCAGCCCTCACTGAGCCGTTTATTATCGGGTACGTAATTTTCTGAAAGTCATCAGTTCGGGGAGACGCTGGAGAGCGTAACAGAGGTGACGTGTGAGACAACTGATTCCTTGGAGAGTCCAAATCTTGGCTAAACGAGGATCGTTCGGACACGGAGCTTCCAGTGCTGGTGCGTCGTTGCCTTGACGTGCTCACGTTCGGGAGTGGACTATCTCCTCCGTCAGGATTGGGTGTCTCTGGATCAGTAGGGGAGTCATACTTAGCGATGCCGGTATTTTTGGGACTTACAGATTTATTGTCACTTTTGGTGTTTTCAGTTGCTTTTTCCTCTACTTCAGGTACTTCCACTTTCTTTTTAGAAGTTGTAACCGTCGATGTTGTGCTTTTAGGGGTCCCAAAGGCCTTAAACCAAGCGCTTAAGTTAGGCGTGGCTTTTTCTTGGCTCGGTTTTCCGGGTGGAGTAATAGGATCGGTTTCAATTTCAACATCTCTTTTATTTGGTTGTACTTTAACTTCATCAGGCTTCTTTTCAGACACAGCTTCTTCCATTTTATCGACTTTTTCAACAGATGTTTTCTTAGCAGTGTCTTTTTTGTTTTCAACTTTATCTTCATCTTTGCTGAAGTTAAGGTCTTTGCCCAAAGTAAACTCTACAGTTGGTAATACTGATCCCAGACTTAGCTTAGGACTGGATTCTTCTCGAGTCGCTTCGCGCGCTTTAGTGAGTGGGCCTGGACTCCCTTCATCAGACTTTTCAGTAGATTTGTTTGTCAACAAATTTCCTTTACTTTTGCCAGGTTGGAGTCTGTCAATTGTTCTTTGAATTTCCCTGCGTTTTATCAATTTTGGTTCTCGAGATGAAGGTCTCTTGCGGGATACCTCTTTACGGGAGTGTGTTGGTTTATCTCCTGGAGGGAAGTCATCGTCTTGGCGGCTGTTGTCATGATCTTCAGTAGATATCGTTTGTGCAGGGCTATTGCATGGCGAATTGTCGGCAGTACCTGTTGGTGTGACATCTAGCCACATACTTATGTCTTTCACAGCTTTCTCCAAAGCTATGTGAGTATTCCGACCTTCAGTTGCATTTGGCTTTTCGTTCGGTCCTCTTGTTGACTCGGTCGGAGTGTCACGTTTGCCTGTAGACTCAGCATCGTTACTTTCATTGCTGGAATCTTTACCATCATCGTCCTTTTCATCCTGTGTGTTAAACAAGCTGTTGAAAAGTGAGGTCTCGTTATACTTTTCATTTTTAGCCTTTAGCTTTTCAATAGTCTCCCTAAGCTTTTTGTTTTTTTCTTTATCTGGGACGCTCAAGTTCTGTTTCTGTCTGTTTAATTCAGCTCTGCGTCTAAGTTCAACGAGTGCTTCGAAGGCGTCTCTAGCGGACTGGCGGCGTCGCTCCTTAATCTTGTCGAACTTGTCTTTGTACAAGTCGGAGTCGGGGCGCGGCGGCGGGGTGGGCGGCGCGGCCTGCAGCTCGTCCGTCGGCGAGGGGGACGGGGTGTGGATCGACGGCAGCGGGCTTGCGCTCCGGCTCCTGTTAGAACTCTCCAAAGACTCTTGAGAAGCACTGCGGCGAAGCGTTTCAACCGGTAGCTCTGGCTCGGGTTCGGGCTCGGGCTCAGGCAGAGGCTCGGCCTCGGGCTGGGGCTCGGGCTTGGGCTCAAGAGGAACCTCGTGGTGTTTGTTTTTCTTCTTCTTCCTCTTTCCTTCTTTATCCTTATGTTTCCCATGCTTCTTGCCGTGCTTGCTTTTGCTCGAGTTTTTCTTATGGTTTTTGGAATGTTTACCATGCCGATGGTGACCCTTTCGTTTTTTCTTGTCCTTCCCTTGCTTACTTTTATGAGATTCCTTGGACTTTCCGGCTTCGTTTTCAGGTATTCCTTCTTCCGCTTTCACTTCTACGCCAGGATCTGGGTCTGAAGAACTAGCTTTCGGCTCAGCTATAACAAAAACAAAGATGTACATTAAAAACGAGGCCATTTAAACATAGTGTATCTCGAGATACATTTATTCATGACGACGCGATACATGTGACATACGACACAACAAAAGTAAAAATAGAAATAGCACAGTAAGTAAGTTGGTCCATGTATTGCGCCAGTGAATAGGTTTGATGTCATCTTAATGCTGTGAACTCTGCCTACAGAAAGCGATATTACTTTTTTGTCTAAAGAACGTATCGTTTAAGTTACTTACTGGCATCGGAATGAGATTTTCGCTTCTTCCGCTTGTGTCCAGTTGGAGATTCACTTGACTTCAGTTTATGTTTTCGCGATGGTGTAGGCAGCTGGTATTCTACCGCAATTTCTTCATCCGAAGAAGAGAGTCTATGCATGTACTTTTCAGTGAGACGGTCGAAAGCAGCTTGTAATTTATCGACCATTACAGTATATTCTGAAAGTTAGAAGCGTAATTAAAGACATTATTAACATATCAGGATAACTTTCTCCTTCGTTGACAAAATCATTTTTAGATTTAATATTTACCGTTGTCCTGGCCATTGTACAGGCGGCAGTTATTGACGATCAGTTTGAAATCGGCCTTGAACATGGAAAAGTCAGTGTAGTAGCCACTGTCCAATCTTTCTTCCATCTTGCGCAGATCCATGGGTCGGCGGATCACCGCGTAGTAGTTGGGCGCGTATTCTTCCTCGACCGGGTCTATGAATGGCCAAGCGTCCTCGTGATTGGTCAGCTGCTCAAGAATCTTGTACATGTCCGTCTGAACGTCTTCTTCCGTCTGACCAAAGCTGAAATTAGTGGTTTTGGATTATGCTTTAGAAATATATGCCGGTGTTTATAAGGTGATTAAAAAAAACGATAAAAAGAACATCCAAAATAAAATTCACGGTTTGACAAAGAACCCCGCGCAAAATGTTCGGGAAAAGCCGTTGGGTCGATTTGGTTGAAATTTTGGGAAAATATAGCTTTTATATCGGTGACCAATTGTGCAAAGTTTCAATGTTAAATAATGAACGGTTTTTTAAATATATTTTTTTAAAAATGTTAAAACTAGAAACATCATGTTTATGTTAAGTCAATATACGTGATATCTTTTTGACATTGTTTTTAGTAGGTACCACAAATTGCTCTATAGCAATTAGGCCGCCGCATCGGGGATCATTACTTAGTGTTTGTATATCCCGAGTAACAATTTATTACATATTCTAGTGTCAGCATTAATATCAGCTGACAATCCACCAGTTTTCATCGCGCCGTTCCATCGCAAATAAACAAACATACATAGAAAATAATATAATATCAAAGAGTGTGACCATGACCATAGACTATGACGGCGCATAAATATGTTTAATTTTTTTCGCAATTTGAATTATTTTCACTGTAAGATCTTATTCATAATGTTTTTGTTTTATCTTGTAATAGTTAAAGTCCAGATGCGGCTTATTATTGTTTAGTTATGTGCACTTTTAAAATCTTTATTACACACTAGCTAAAATATATATTTGGTCTACTATGTACTTAGTTTTAGATACCTATAGTTACATAATAATACTTACATGTCAAATATCTGTAACTGTTTACCAAGCGCGTACATGCAAGTCATCAAAAACTGTAATCTGGGTCAGTGTTGCAAAAATCGTTGTCTTATTTTTATTATTTATTGTTTCGTTAAGTAGGTTAAATTATTTAAGCAATTTTTCGTTTAGTAGGAGCAATCTGGAATTGTTATTTTATTTCACTGTAATAACATCAATTTGATATTTTGTATATTTAAATTCAAAATTTTTCATCTTCTAATTTAGGTAATTTATTTAACTTATCGGTAGGAAACTCTTTTGCATGTGATAGTTTATTTTATTAATTGTTTGAGGTCTGTAACGCCTGAGATACAGGTAATATTAATTAACCTAGTTCAGGCACATAGTGTTAAGTTTTCCCTTTTATTTTGTACACATAGCCCTATGTTTTTTTTACTGTGTAATTCTTGGTTTAATGAATAAATTTTTATTTATTTATTTATGACAACTCATTGATTAACCGACTTTCAAAAAGGAGGAGTTTCTATGTTCGATTGTATGTATCTTTTTTTTATGTATGTTCACCGAGTTCTCCGCCATTTGTGAACCGATTTTCAAATTAATTTTTTTGTTTTAAACAGTACACTTCAAAAGGGGTCCCATTGTCACCAAGTCAGAATCTGATGATGGAATCCCATGGAAGTCGAGGGCAACCCTTGAATCGAATAGGAACTTACAATGTTTCTCATATTCTTTCTATTATTTACACTAAAAATGGAAAAATAAATAAACTATTTAATTTAAAAAAATAAGCCGACTTCAAAAAACCGAAAAATAAAGACAAAATACTGATCTGTTTGAAGTTGGTGCCAACGCAAATAAGCTTGTTAGGCCGACTTCGCACCGACTTCAAACAGATCAGGTACTACGTAGGACATTAAATGATTTTGTTTTTATTTTTCAGTTTTTTTAAGTCGCTTTTTTCAATGTCAAGTTTATAAAAGACTGCTTTGCAAAGCTGCTCTGTAAATAAATTGTCAACACAATACTTTACTCTTTATTGTTTACTAAAAAAACGTAATTATATTATTATAATTTAATAAACACACCACTTATCTGATAGTGTACAATGCGGCGGTCTTATTGCTATAGAGCAATGTGTGGTACCTAATATTTTTTTTAAAAAAAGATACACCTATTATGGCTTAACATGAAAATGATGTTTACAATAATTCAAATTGCGAAAAAAAAAATTAAAGATATTTATGCGCCGTCATAGTCTATACTATGGTCATAGTCACACTCTTTGATATTATATTATTTTCTATGTATGTTTGTTTATTTGCGATGGAACGGCGCGATGAAAACTGGTGGATTGTCAGCTGATATTAATGCTGACATTAGAATGTGTAATAAATTGTTACTCGGGATATACAAACACTAAGTAATGATCCCCGATGCGGCGGCCTAATTGCTATAGAGCAATTCGTGGTACCTACTAAAAACAATGTCAAAAAGATATCACGTATATTGACTTAACATGAACATGATGTTTCTAGTTTTAACATTTTTAAAAAATTATATTAAAAAATCTGTTCATTATTTAACTTTGAAACTTTGCACAATTGGTCACCGATATAAAGGCTATATTTGCCCAAAATTTCAGCCAAATCGACCGAACGGATTTTTCCTAACATTTTGTGCAGGGTTCTAAGTTTTATATAATTAACATGACATATTACTTGAAATAGAGCTGCGCCTTAATTTTTTTTTGACCTTCCATTAAAAAAACATGTGACTATAATACGATAACCATCAATTCTGCAAAATCTAAGACACCGGAATAGCAGTGAGTTTTTTGGGATAAATAATTTACCGAAAATTAAGGATGTGAATCAACCCACTAAACTGAACAACTTTACCAAGGAACAGGTCGCAGTTAGAAAAAAAAATCCTTGATAATAGTGGTTTATTAAAATTTGTGTAAAAATAAATGGGTTTCTGGGGAGAATTATGCTATATAATTTAAAGTCACCCCCATACGAAATCAGGTACATAGCGAACCCATTTATTACATAAACTTACATCTGCGATGTTTTAAGCTTCTTCCTGGTACTGCTGACGGGTTCGTCATTGTCGGGGATTACGATTTGGCCGGTGGCGGAGGCGAGCGAGTTATTGGTCTTTCTGCCTGTTTTGACTGGCGGCTCTGGTGGTGGTTCCTCTTTTTGCGTAGCAGTCGAGTTTTTTGACCGCTTGTTGTCTGTGCTTTTGGAGCGTTTTAGCAGGTTTTGGGGCATCTCCGCTCTTTCTCCCTCAGAACTTTCGCAAGAGTCCGATGAAGCCGATTTTGATCTAGGCAAAATATAATACATATTAAAATAACTTTGGCATTAGGTTTAGTGACATACAACTACACGTCAAAAAAAATAAGAAAATACGTCACTCCGGGACATCAGTGGCACAAAATACTGAATGGAATATGAAATGAAAATATCTGTTACTCCTATCTTTCTTTTGAAACGAAGAATTAGGTCAACAGCGTATCGAAACTGCGTTTTTCCTTTTGCTTTGAGTAGGTTTAAAAATGTAGATATTAGTCGGTTTTACTTGTAGATACATACGAGTATAAATAGACCGCGACTGCTACAACTAAAAGAGTATTTCTAAGTGATAATCAAGTGAAAATCAAACTATTAGCTTAATACCTCAGTTGGTAATTAATGACATTCTCTACGGTTGCAGGTTCGATTCCCAAAAAAACAGGAACATTTGAAAATCATATTTGTGAGCAGTATGGGTGTTTATTTTTATTTTTTTTACCAGCCCATATACGTCCCCACCGAGGGGCACGGGAAACACGAAGGGGATTTGGGCCATAGTCCACCACACTAGCCCGATGCGGGTTGGTGGACCGCTCGTTTTTTGAAAATGAATTTTGTTGGACGGGCGGGTTTCATCACGATGTTTTCCTTCACCGCTGAGCAAGTGATAATTATAAATCTGTACATAAATCCGAAAGGACGAATTTAGGGGTACAGGCCCGCAACAGGATTTGAACCCGCAACCTTCCGATTACAAGTCTGGCTCATTACCAACTGGGCTATCACGGTGGCTGTTTATGCATCTATGTATGTATTTACATAGAAAAAGTATGTAAGTAGTATATCAGTTATTTAGCACTCGAGGTACAAGCCTTGCTTAGTTTGGGGTTAGATGGTGTTGCGTCTGAAGTCAAATAGTATTCTAAAACAAAGTCAAATTGTTTTGGTTCAAAACGGTTCTGTCTATGGCAGCCGTGAACGTGAAAAACCTTGATTGTTGATGTTCACCGTAAATCTTCAGAGTAATGTAGACGAAAGGCAATAACTGCTGTTGAATTACATACAACAAAAGCATATCATACGACAGCAGCACATAAATTGTACATGTTAACCTTGACATCAAACTTATTTCGTTAGTGATTGAGACGCTTTTCTTATTGCAGCTGTATATCCTGATGTGCTGTTGTCTTTACATTTAGAGTATTTAATTTAGAGAGACGATATTCGATATTTAATATAATACAAAATTTTCCGATAAGTAATAAAGTTTTCAAAAGAAAGGATTTACTTCTAGACGTCTTGATTACAAACTTTTAATGACATGGTAAAAGACACTAACGCTATTTTATTGAGAATTTGATATAAATTGGTATAAATTGTAAACTTCGGTACAATTTATACCAAGTTATCTTTTCAGGAAAATCAAATATAGCCCTGCTGAACAAAAATGAATTGCGCTTGTAGGCAGGAGAGCATCATTGTATCTTTATTTGTCTGACCTTACGCGTAACTACTAGGCACTTGTATAAATTACCATCGATTTATTCAAGTGAATGAAGTACACAGGGCCGTATGTGAAACATTTTTGCAACTATCAATAAAGGCTTTGTTGAGAAGTTTGAATGCGTAACCAGTAGCCAATAAGGATCAAATCCATTTTTTTTGTTATAGCGCAGTGGATGGAACGGTTGGGTTATATTTTTAGGCAGGGGTTACCTGCCACAGGCAATGACTTAAGAACTTCCAGCCAAAACCCTTGAAACAAGAAGGTTGTAATTGTGCGCAGTGGTTCCTTTATCCTCCTGTGTATTTTGTAACTTTAGTGATAGATTACTTATCGGAAA
The DNA here is from genome assembly GCA_949987775.1 of Aproaerema taeniolella. Classification (NCBI taxonomy): domain Eukaryota; kingdom Metazoa; phylum Arthropoda; class Insecta; order Lepidoptera; family Gelechiidae; genus Aproaerema; species Aproaerema taeniolella. Next base: position 24,684,216 of record OX465242.1, on the reverse strand, counting down.
AATTGTGATTTTTTTAAAAGTATAATTGAAAAAACTTGTTTACCCTTCCTTGGTTTAACATAATGTGATTTGTACATTAAACTAAATCAAGGAGGGTGAATACTCTTTCCCTAATGCATGTCAACGACACGTTTTTGCCTGGAGTGGTTGAGTACAGAGGTGTCATGAAGAGATATTTGTCCAGTGCAAGAGCTGGGGGGATAAAATTCGAACTGGGAGAGTAGCCATGGTAGGTGAGTAAAGTAAACTCAACCTTAAGTCTTGTCTATCAATGGGGTGACATTAATCTGTTGAGTTTTAACGCCAAAACGAAGTGTGTCTGTTCTTCGCACAAAGAAGTCTTTTCAACTTAACTCGTACTTTCCGGAGTATAGTGCACCTGTAACCGATGAGCTTAAACTTGTCGGCACAGAAGTTATTTGCCAATCTTAACTTCAGCACCTTCTTCGAGTTCAAAGCATAAACTGCGGCCAAAAAGTTGGGTTAACCAATACTCTTTTATTACGGTTAATCAATACTTTACTTGAATATAGAGTATTGTAGCCACATCTGGCTTGGCTCGGCCAAGTATTAGCTGCCGCAGTGGAATCGCTGGATCGCAGAGTCAAGAGACTCACTGGTGATAGAAAATAAACTCCAAAGCCTAGCTAATAGCCGCAAAGTAGCTTTGCCTTATGTTTTTTACAAGATGTACTTCGGGGAGTGAGCTGCACGAGCACTTTCAGTCTGCCCCGTCCAGACGCACTGCGGCCTACCATCCTTACATTGTCGAGATCTCGAGGATACGCACTAAGCAGTTTTTAAAAATCTTTTATACTGCCCACTGCTAGGAAGGCATGAAATTTTCTGCCAGTTTTGCATTTCCGATCTCGTTAACCAGAATCTATTTAAAGTTTGAATGAATATGCCTTTTTTTGGTGAAAAGGCATATTCATTAAAACTTTATTGCCCCTGAGCTAGATCGTGGTCAAAGGTGATCCCATTCATTATAAAAAACCAAAAACATATAATATAACTAATATTAACCTATACTTGAATACCTATATAACGATATAACTTAGACAATAGATTTCATGGCGTCGCGAGGACTATTTTAAATTATTGCATTTATTTTCCTCGACTCAATGTATAAGCCTCTTAAGTTTCTTCCAATTAACACAGATTAGATATAATTCTCTGCAGTAGGAACTTGTTCAAGTTTTAATTAATATCTTTGAGACGAGTCAGACCCTAGAAAGCTAGAGATACTTATGAACTTACTTTGAATTTAATATATGTTCAATGTAGGTAGGTACACCAATAGTACCAAAGGTCAAGTCGCTTTCAAAAGGAAAGTTTTTTGTAAGAAGGCTGGCATAATTTCAGTTCTTTTCCAAAATTGTGGCCACCTAAAAATTCTGTAAGTGGCCATTGCTGGAACCATTACAAACTTGTTAAGACCACGTAAAATTTCCGAAACGAAAAGCCGCAATTTCGAAAAAAACACAAAATTGTTGACTAGTAGGTAGAATCGACCAATTTTATAATTTAAATAACTATAAAAATAAGATGCACGTGAGTTTTGTGTAAAAAAATTATATGGGTAAATTTTTTTATTGTAGTCGCGAAACTGTTACTGGTATTCAAAGACTAGCTTTAACCCGCAGCTTCGTTCACGAGAAGCAAAAAAAAAATATTTCCTCATTTCACAGAAGGTTGCAATATTTCGATTGTTTTATTTGCGAGTCAATATACTACAGGAACAGCATTTGACTTCGGAAAAAATTCAACTAAGCTGAAAGTTTGTGTAAATGTACCTTTTGGCTTCCTGAATAACCTCTGAAAAGTCCCACGAGTCCAGGGGTGGGCTTAACTTTTGCCAGCTAAAAAAACTGAGAAAAATCGTTTTTTTTTCGTTTTTTTTGCTAATGTCTGCGTTCCTGTTTATTTTACCACTATGAGGTGCACTAATAAAAGAAAAAATTAAAAATTATCTACAAAATAGGTTATTAAAGTTTATCGATAAAATCAGTCATTCCCACGGAAAAAGGTGCGAAACATCGGATAGAGTTTCAACACGTCACATTACAGAATCACACCCATGATTACTTATTTTTGACCTTGATAACCTTATAATTGTTTATCTATTAGGCAATTTGTTATAAATATTATAAATGCGAAAGTTTGTGAGGATGTATGGATGTTTGTTACTCTTTCACGCTCAAACGGATAGACCAATTTTGATAAAATTTAGTATGGAAGTAGCTGACGCCCTGGACCCTGGACATAGGCTACATTTCTTCATCAGCCCATATACGTCCCCACTGCTGGGGCACGGGCCTCCCTCAATAACATGAGGGGTAAATGCCATACTCATCACGCTTGGCAGACGGGTTGGCGAGGGTTTTGATATAATTGCCGAGTTTTCCTTCTCTGTGTGCAGATGAACTTGCTTGCATGTTTACCTTAGTCGCCTTGTACGACACCTCGGTAAGAAAGAGGGTGGTCCTATTCTACTCTGCCGGGGACTCACACGGCTGATAATGATAGGCTACATAATTTTCCAAAATTCCTACGGGAACGAAGTCCCAGGCGGAAAGCAACTTTGTGATAAATCTATACTAAGTACTTGGATTGACTACTTATCAATTCTATAAAAAAAATTTAAGACAGCAGATTTAATGTTTTGAATAACCTTTTTACTGTTTTCTGTTGTTTTGTTGATCATGAAATGCACTAAAATATCCATAGAAAATGTTTACCGGAGTTTCACTGCCAGATTACGAAAAAACTATTAGTGTTATCAATAAACTTTATACACCGTTTTGCAGAGAATTTTCATTTTTTTTTCGTAAGAACACGTCATAGTGGTAAGATCGACAGGAATGAAGATATAGGCAAAAAACCGAAAAAAAGTAATTTTTTCACCGTTTTTTGGCTGTCAAAAGTTATGCGCACCCCTGGACTCGTGGGACTTTTCAGAGGTCATTTAGGGAGCTTTAAGGTAAGTGTATACCAATCTTCAGCTCGGTTGGAATTTTTCCGAAATGCTGCCCATTTTCTTCTAAAGTTCCTGAATATGGAAATCGTATTAAAAAATAATTATGGCCTTACATCAAATGAGGTAGTTCTGATTTTTTTATGAGTTGGTAGTGATGAAACAGGTAACGACAAATCCAAGTGTTGGACCTCGAAAGCCTTCCGGATCACAGTTAAATACTTAAAAATTCATTAAAATTTTGGCCTTTTTTCAGTTTTAGTCAATTTTTGCCACCAAGGAACTGTGTCACGGCAAAAGTTACTATGCACACTTTTTAGTAGATTAAATTTGCAATGAAATGAGAATAATTTGGTTTTGGTAGGCCAAATAGGTAATGAGTTACGAGCGTACAATGCAATGCAAGGACGCGTGGATCGGATTGCACGCTACGAATACCTGGCTCGCTATCTGTTGCGGAACTTGCACATTTCGCACTGTACGCCAGAATGACGTCGTAACTCATGAAATGACGTCACATGGTATTTTTAACTTGGACCAAGGTTGTATTTTACAGGCTGTATGTTACTTAACTATTCACCCTCACAACCTATATAACAGCAACACAGATTTACAAGACAACTTCGAGATACCAACTTTGAACTCTATGGTGAATAACATTGAATAGAATAGAATAGAAAAATCTTTATTTTATAGGACATTCAGGATGTCACTTAAAACAAGTCAAGTTTACAATGAAATACATACAAACATACATTAAACGATTTAAATACATACATACGCATTCATTCTTTTGACCCTACTGACTCTACGCCTATTCGCAAAGGTGAATCTCACTTATCACAACATAACTAATTTGTTCTCTGGAACCACAGACACTGACAAGATTAGCACACTACTAGTTTCTCGGAAAGATAACGAAGTTCTGCCTTCCACAATTTCAACAAAGGACGTTCATCAATACGCTGTAAGCTACCTTGCTTTAGCAGCAATTATTATTACACTCGTGATGTGGTCTTTGAAGAAGCGCAGAACATACTGGTGTAACAAAAAGCAGAAAAGGAGAGCCACCTGCGAAGAAATTGAACTTCAGACTGACAAAATTATGTCACGAGCGTATGCTAACATCAGATTCTGAATATCCTCGCGATGTCACATGATACTTATACAAATATATTTTTTTCTGTGTATTCTAGCTGCATATTTCAAATTAATCATTGGATTACAAACTAGCTAATATTACATGTCGACTAAATGCAGTTTTTTGCCCACTTGACACATTTAAATATTTTTTTATGAATATTTTAATATAATTACATTAGAGAACGTCGACATATTTACATTAAAAAACGACATTAAAAAACGAAATATTTTTTTATTTTACCTTCGGTTTTTGTAGTTTTTGATTGATTTTCGAAAACCAAATTGATTGTGTATTTTAAGATTAGAAAATGATAAGAATTTACTTTTTAGTCAGATAATTTCACGGGTTTTTCGTAATATGCTATGTGACACAATGGGCTACATGCAACCGAAATGGGCTTTAACAGGTCGTCGAATATGGCTTATCCTAGTAGACCAAGATCCCAGGGCCGCCAGACCATACTTATTTTCTAATTAACCAGAAGTATGGGAAAGAGTAGTGCTAATATGTACTATTAACATGTGAATACCAGCTAGCCAGCGCCGACGGCCAATTTTCAGCTACCAGGTTCTGAAGGTACTTCCAAAAATTACTCACTTGTCTGGGTCTGGGTGCTATAAAAAGTATTGTTATAGTTCCCTGAACATCATATACAAAAATCACGGCTCAGATTGTAGGTATAATCGCATAATTTACTTGCAAACTGTAAAGCGTCTGGCAGAAATTACAACCGACGGAGAGTGACTGGCGATGTTGATCATTAATTTTTATATTTAATTAATTATATTCTATAAGATATCAGCCAGCCAGACTTCAAGACAAGTGAGTGATTTTTTAAAGTACATTCAGAACCTGGTAGCTGAAAATTGGCCCTCGGGCAAGGTTAGCTGGTATTCATACGTTACTAATACATACTAGCACTACTATTTCCCACACATTTGGTTGATGAGAAAATAAGTAAGGGCCGCCAGCCTGGGACCTCCGTCTTTAGTAAAAATTCATCAAAAGACTTATTTTTTTAAGCTGTTTGAGGAAGATGAAAAATTAAGGATTCACAGATGGATTTCTTCTCCTATTCATCTACTGAGGAAGACTGCACTTTTGCGAATAGGCGCAAAGTAAAAAATGCTGATAATATGTAATTATATATTTTGACTTATTTTAAGTAACATTCTGAATGTTCTATGAAAAAAAACAATTTTTGACTTTTAATAGGAAATTATCGGCAAAATGTGGGTACCTCGTGAGCTTCAAAGCTAACCCATGGGTTTGTCTCATACGCAAGTTGTCAATTAACTTTTGGTATAGATCCACTCTTTCTCTGAAAAATTACATAAGATCGACACAGTTCTACTAATGATCATACATCAAAGTTGTAAAAACTCATAATATTTCTGTAATTTAAAGAAAGAGTCATAGTTTCTGGTAAATTACTCCAAAATGTCTCAGATTGAAAAAGCTTGTTAAAAAAGCGGGAACCAAGTGCTGGAAGGCATTGAAAGACCTCTCTTAACACCTCTAAAACTGGACTTAGTCAAATATCTGATTTACAGAAGTATGGTGTCACCATCTATGACGTAGCTCAAATTTGGAATTTGAAAAATACATCTCTAGGCTACGACATGAACTATCGCCATTATGTTATGAAAACCAAGAATAAGCTTTACCTCCTTTATCTCCTAGTAATCAATAGAACTTGGAAAACATTTTAATACCAATTTTCATAAAGTAAGGTCAAGATCCTTGTCCCTTGTTTGTCTCACAGGAAACCAAAACAATAATCACAAAAGTCGATTGTTTTGTCTACCGTAGCCGGAAAGTTTGAGTGAAATGCTACAACAGTAAGGTCTACAAATGTCTAAACAATAACAACAACAGTTTCAATAACTTTTAAACATAAAGTCCACAAAAAAAAGTTAACATGATCCGCTAAAATGTTATCCTCTGGGTCTCAGGAGAATATTGCATCCTTACAAACTGCTTTAGAATTAAGATTTTGAGTCCAAACTCGAGTTTCTATCTTCAATAGTACAATAAATCATCATCATCAAATCCCATTCATTATATACTAGTCCTCATCGGAACCTCAAATCTGCATCCAAATTAATTAATTAAGTTGATTATAAGGAGGAAAGATTTGATTGTTTGTTTGTTTGCATTGAATAGGCTCCGAAACTACTAGACCGATTTGAAAAATTATTTCATTTTTAGAATGCTACATTATCCCCGATGAACATAGGCTACATAATTTTTCCTAATTTCCACGGGAACGAAGTCCCAGGCGGAAAGCTAGTAACTAATACATAAACTCAAAACTACAGCACCGATTATTTTTTCTTATCAGTGAGTGACATACTTTTTCCGAATTGCCACTAGAAGGAAGTCCCGGGCGGAAAGCTAGTCTTTAATAGAACTTTAAAATTTTCAGGACTCTGCAGGCTAATTCTTAAAAAAAATTGCAACATGTATGTATTCAATATGATTATATTGATCACGTTTTAAAATGAAAACATATACAAATAAGTTCGAAAAAGAAACTGATTTGGTACCTGAACAAGTTAACGAGCGCCCGCCCCACAGGACGCGGCTGCAAACCGCGTCGTCGCAATCAACGGTGCAAGAAGTATTTTATATGTATTTACGAATTATAGATAGATGCTAATTTATAGGCTAGGATAGCGCATGTGCCCACAACCTCTAAGATTTGCCGCTTCTCTTCTAGGTATAAAAAAAAACATTTAATACAATCACGGCTATGATCCCTCTCGGGGTAGGCAAATCATCATGTGGTTCAAGTACGACTTGTCGCCACATTTAAAATACATTTCGAGAGTTATTAGATAGAAACTCGAGTATAGTGATGATAGGACGTCAGCTTTTCGCCCACGAGACATTAAAACCATCGCCTCCCACTATTGGCTGTGTAGCGGCAAATATCACATCTGTCGATTGACGTCAATCTATCTTAGTATAATCTTAGCACGTAGGGTTGCTAGTATATAAGCCAGTGTTATCTTCCAATTAATAAAGTTTACAATGCAGTGCTCGGCAATAGCACCTAACATGAGCGTAATTTAAAAAAGTATATAGTATTATTTGAACTAGTCAGCAAACACACCTTCTTTCAAATACCAAAATTCAGCTGCGATAGCTAACAAAATGTTCATACCAATCATCAATAATGAAAAGTAAGAAAAAACAAGTCAGAGTCACAAAGAAGAGAAATATTGTGATTGATTGCTTGAGATCACCAAATCACCAGAAAACTAATTTAGTTCAAGTTGTTTGATTTGGTCATGTGGTAAACTCAAAATCAGATCAAGCTGGCCAGACGAAACACGATTGTCAAATACGCATCCTTAATATTATAAACGAGAAAAATTTTGTATGTATGGATGTTTGTTCCTCTTTCACGCTCAAACGGCTGGAAGAATTTTTTTTAAATTTGGTATAGCTGACACCCTGTATAAAAAAAATGTTTCATTTAAAAAAAGATTTTTATAATTAAGTTGCAGGGGCTTCCCAGAAAGTAATCTTACGATACTTGAGTTAGGAATGCCTCGCTCTTCCATTGTACAATAGGATCTTACTTTATTATACGTTAGTGTAAGTGAGTGTTAGTAGTTGTGTGTTTGTGTGTGTGTGTGTGTGTGTGTGTGTATGTGTGTGTGTGTGTGTGTGTGTGTGTAGGTGTGTGTGTATGTGCGTGTGTGTTTATATATAAACTATGTCTATAGTTTAAACTAGTCTTAAATAAAAAACAAGTACAAGTTTTGACGACAGGTGTACAACGCAAAGATGTATGTTCTCGGGCATGTAATTATGTAGGCTGTATTTTATATGTATATCTCGAGAGAGCACTCTAGAAGGGAAGAAGGTAAGAAGCACTCTAGCTTTAGAATGAACTTTTGAGTGGGTGGCGGTAAATATATGGTTACTTACCTCAGAAGGTTCCGCCTTCTGGCTCTGTTCTCGCGAGCCAAGTGCGGTGTTTCCTTGCGCTCGTCTTCCTCTCCTCGCGAGTCATGTGAACTCTGTTTAGTCTCCTCTTCCTTCTGCTTGATCTTCTGCAGCACACGACTGGATGTGCGTCGCGGGGCTAGCTCTAGCAACCTTGACAACCACAGAGAAGTATACTTAATGAAATTAGTAGACATTCTTATTTATCTCTTCAATAGAAATTAAGACTACATAACAGTTCTACCACTTTTATAAGAAGAAGATAAGTCACATAAGCAACATCGGAAAATTAATATGAAATATATTTTCGTCTGCAGAACTTGAAATTAATTCGCTAGTCGAAAGAAATATCTTACTAATATTGCAAATGTAAAAGCTTGTCAGGATGGATTGATTGATATCTGTCATGAAAAATCACTGAACGAATTTTGATGAAACTTAGATAATATTGTCTGTGTGAACAACACACAGACAATATTTAAATTGGTACATAAATACAGATAAAGTAACAGGTGAAAGTAAGGACAGTCATAATTTCGCACATGGCAACACAAAAAAAATACACTAACATTTATCTTGTATCCGAAACTTATATTTCGTAGTTGGACAATAAAATATGTTTGTGTCCCACGTTCGGAATAGAAGGCGGGATGAAAGGAAAGTCCCATTTTCCAATACTACAATAAACAGATTCTGCTGTTCCTACGACACCAGTGCCACGAGATCTTAGGGCATTATTATGTAAATGAAATATTTCAAAGTGATTAAAGTACTTGGCCTTAGGTACAGTATTGTTCTCTTTATTAGGTCTCTGGGTCAATTAAAAACGGATTGACTTGATTTCTGGTGTACCTCAGGTTGTAAATTTTGTTTATTTCAAGTATCATTTATAAACTTGGCGGACTTCCTGTGGCATTATCCAAATTAAGGTAGGTTGAAAAGTGGGATCAGGGCAAATGGACAACTATTCTATAAGTCTACGACTAAAAAATTACCGACAATTGTCACTGCTTGTCATCGTCATCTGTATTGGGAAAGAGATGTACTCAAAACCGAGGCTCCAAAGTATCGTCGTAGACTTATAGAATATATGCCCTGAGCTGGATGGCGAAGTTGCATTCACTGCGTAGGAACTCATTAAATATGAATCGATAGAAATATAATTTACTTTCGCAAAGACAACTTCGCAAGCGCAATGTTATTTAAAAAAAAATATAAACCGTAGAAATGTATCCCGCAAATTATTATCCGATATAGCAACATCGAGATTAAAGAAGTACTGGATATAGCATTTCAATATTTAACTTCTTAGGAAATACTTATCAATTTCGTCGAACTTGGTGCTTATTATTGTGTTATTGGAATTATGTAAGAACTTTTATTTTGTGCCAAGAAACTTTATCACAACAATACTTATATAAAGATTTAAAAAAACATTCTTGGACAACTCACACAGCGCTATCTAACCCCAAAATAAGGAAGGCTTGTACGAGTACTATGGGTGTTAGATGAGTGATTTCATTCGGAACTTCTTTCCCGTGAGAATTCAGAAAAACTTTTATTCTGACGTCCAAGTTTAATAAGAGTAATAAGCTATATTACTACAAAGTACCGTACAGTAGTTTTTGCGACAAGGAGTAACAAACATCCATCCATCCTCACAAACGTTCGCATTAACACGTGGGGCATACCGAAACTTTCTGAATCTGCCCACTTACAATAAAAGAATAAATAAAACAATTATGGAACACGAAAACGGAAAAATGGAGCTCTTTGGGAACATGTTACTTTTTAATTCGCGAAACTGTAATTTGTTTTTTCATTGTGGCGTGCGCCGGCGACTGCGTTTACAGAATCTACTATTGATACCGTACTACAACTTATTGAAACTGACAAAAATTACTTGTCAGCAAATTCGTAAGGCATTGCAATAAGCCAAAACCAAAACATTTTACATGTGCATCTGAAGTTTCGGAAGCTTTGCACTCGATGATACCGCATGACTTAACGGAGGAGGACCAGAAACGACTGCGTGTCCAGTGGTGCCGTAAAATCATAAAAGAGTTTATCAGAGGAGAGTCATTGGCTGTCTATAATATCGTGACAGGTGACGACACCTGGGTGCAAGCCCGAAAGAAAAAGCCAGTTGGCAGAGTGGGTCTTTCCTTTTGAAGAATTACCAACGAAATTTAAGAAAAGCAGAAAAATAGTATCTTCTTTTTTCGGCAAATCAGGACGTTACACTACAGTATTTCTTGAAGGTCAATGGACATGTCCAGACAAGTCAGTGCACTGACTTCAGATTGGTACGTCACCCTAGCTTGCCCAGAGTCTTAAAAAAGGTTCGCTAAAAGCGTCCTCAAAGCAATATCCTTCACCACTATAACGTATTCTCACATTCCGCTAAGGTGACGGAAACGTATTTGAAGACTTCAAATGTGGAACTGATGACGCATCCGCCTTGCACCTTGGACCTCGCACCCTGCGACTTCTTTTTGTTTAAAAAAAATAAAAGACAAACTTAGAGGCACACTTGTACAATGTACAATGGTTTCAGCGAATGCAAAAATGCATTAATATACTTTGAAAAACAAGTTTATCGTTAGTCTTATTTATCAGAATCCAGAAATTTTCAGTATGCCCTAAGTATATTAGTAGGATTCCGACAAGATGAATTGTAAAGTCGATCAGGAAAGTGCTATAACACCCAAAGTTGAATATTCCTGGTGTGTCGCAAAACTATATGGTCTATTTTGATTAGAAATTTCAAATCTTAGCAAAATTTTAAACTTATTGGAATTTTTACTGAATTTGATAAGGCACTTTCCTATTCAACCGTACATAAGGCATAATGGCACTTCACCGATCAGGAGCATGTTGGCCCACGCACTTCTTTCCGTGGCTGCCCGTATTACAAAACCAAAAAAGATGTTATCAAGATTTTATTTACAACTTTGTCGGCGTTATTAAATTAATCTGTTTAACCAAGCCAAGTTTGAGCTTTGTAGTGCCAAAATGAGTTAAATCGCAAACAATGTACATGGCGAAACTATTAGAGTTCCTTGTTGCCTACGTCTCATCTCAATGAAAAAAAATATATCTTTATTTTACAGAACATATATCTAAAATAAAGTTATGTAAAATAAGGTACTTAAAATAAGTTTAAGTAGTGAATTATTTCAGTTCTTATAACTCTACGCCTATTCGCTAAAACACAACTTTAAGGCCCGTTTTACAGAAGGAGACTCAAGTCTTGATCTTTACTTTAGTATTCATTGTCTCTTTCTCCCACTATCAAAATGAAGACGACTGCTACTTAATTATAGATCAGAGTCTGGGTCGCGTTCTGTAATAATAGGTACCGCATAGGAATCTTTAAAGTTATGATTCCAATCACGCTACTAAACGATTTCATTATAAATACGCCAAGCAGAAACTAAATATTTCATACACAGCATCAATCTTCGCAATATCGGCCTTAAAATTAATTCTAATGAATATAACCACTTAAATCCTTACTAATATCAAAATATGTTAAAAGTAAAAGTGTGTTTGTCGTTTTTTCACGTTGGTCGTAACGGAGCAATGGAATAAAAATGTAATATAATTTCAAATCGCCATCGCCTACAACTTGACCGGAATCCTATGGAGCAGCATAGCAAATCTAAACACACGGCAAAAATTCACATTCAGGGTAAAAGCGAAAAAGTTGCTAATACGACCACTTTCAAACGGTCGTATACACATGTGTAGTGTTCGCAATTAACCAAGCTGATTACCTACCTATTAACCTATTTCTAGATAAGCTTGGTAACATACTTGCCCATAAAATATTGTATCCCATCAAAAACATAAAAGTGATAAAGAAAATAATTTTCACAAAAAACTTGCAAGATAATTAAAACTTATATAATGACTTCGGTAATAATAATTAATAAAAGATGTGACGTCTACCAAGATACCAAGTTCTTTTGATGTTTCTCAAATGACAACTCTTATCATGTTTAACGTTGTTCAGTTGTTAAAAAAGAAATATTTTCCTCTGACTTGACACTGGCAGCAACTGGCTGGTGTCTGGCTTGACACTGGTCGCAAGTTATGCTCGACCGGTTGCCATTACTTAAAAAAAAAAATATTTTTGTATGATGTCTGGCCGCATACATAAAGTTTTTTTTAAAATATTGGTCACCTACGGAACTTGCAACAGTCTATAGCTGGAATCATAACAAACACAACCTGTATCCCTTAAGTTTCGTGACGTCACATTCCAACTTTCAACAAATTTTGAAATGTGACGTCACGAAACTTTTTTTAAATTAGATAATGGGTTTGCTCTTGACCACAATCTAGCCCAGAGGCCTCCCACCCCCTTGTCACACAATGTCACACTCTCTCGACCCCCTCCCCTCCCCTTAAAGTGTGACGTAATTTATGGATGGTCCCTGTGATTTAGGCTTTTTACTTCGCCAAAATTTCCTTATTTCTTAATAGGTTAAATTTTTTCTTATTTATGAAAAAAAATAATTTCAAAATTAACTAAATACTTAATCTCACTTCTAAAGCATTCATATGTTTTTGACGGTCCTAATCCCGTATAACTCTAAAATTAAAAATGATTTATATAACCCCCGACATTTATTGCGTATAACTTTAAAACTGCTAAACCTATTTCGATCAAATAAAGCTAAGAACCATCTTAATAACGGCAGCTTTCAAAACCCGCATCGAAATTGGTTGATTTGTTTAGGAGCTACGATGCCACAAATAGACACAGAAACTTATAACACCCCTATTTTTGTCGAGGTTAAAAAGTTAAAACGAAAGTAAGAAATTATTTGGTTTGTTTATCATTTGATTGAGCTATCAAATTTGTACCGGTGCCGGTGACGTGAACAGGTAAGTAGGCAGATTTGACACTAAAATTATTGAAATAATCGTAAAACTTCGTGTTGAAAAGTTTTAATACGGTTATAAATTATCATAGCAACATTAAAAAGTAAAGAGAATATTTCGTATATCTGGGTCTCAAAAAGCAAAAAAGCTATAAAACATGTAAGTCAAATTGCAAACACGCCAAATTTTGGCGCAACCTAAACAACATGGAAGGCTTTTTTAGTTAATAATATTAATTTTTTTTTATTGCAAAATAGGTACCATTTAATTTGCTGTATGGTGTAAAAAAAACCGACCAAGTGCGAGTCCGACTCGCGCATTGTAGGGTTCCGTAGCAGCATGGTTCAAATATGCAGCTGGCTTCTTAATTCTACGAGCATATTGACGGTCAAATCGCTAATAATGTCTAAAAACGAGGTCAGAGAATTATAGGAGAATTAGAGAATTATAAGGAGAATTATAAATTCCAGCGCCAAAAGGGCAATGAAAAAAAATCATCTGTTTAAGAACCACCTCGCGTGGATGTAAACGGTTGTATAAAAATCGTTTACATTACGTATTCATTTAAAACTGTTGTACTATCGTTACGGTCATAGTGAGAGATGAAAGAGACTGTCGTTTAAGGCTTATTAAAAAGACTCGCCTCCATCTTACAGGACTTGACTCTAAAATTAAGACTGAAAGTTCGAGTTTTTATTAATAAGACTTAGTCGTTTTATTAAAATACTAAAAACTGAAACGACTCGTTTTATTTTCAAAAGACTGAAAGACTTAACCAACTCCAGCTGATTTTAAAAGACTTAAACGACTAGTTATTTTATGTAAAAGGGCTCGCATCGCAGTTTGTGTGTGATATTCAACATTTCTCTTGTAACCTATCAACCAAAAGGAATAATTCACTCCTAAACCACTAAATACATTTTGATAAAATTTAACAAGGGGATAAAATTAGATATTTGCATTCTATCAACAAATAATTTACGACTGTCGACTTCCCAGACAATGAGTCGCCAGCCTTTTAAGTCCTTTAAGCTGTTTAAGTAACAGCTCAGTTTTAAAAAAGCTAGGTTGACTAAAGGTTGGGAACTAAAAGACTGAGTCAGTCGTGAGGCGGCAGAAATAAGGAGAGTCTTTATTAAAATCCTTAAAAGACTCAGTCTCTTTCATCACTAGTCATAGTCGATGTTAAAATCTCCAAATACTATAGTATCAAAAAACAAATCTATTAAAGAGTTTGTAGTTTCAGAAATAACTTTAGTTTTGATCTAAACACAACCGAATGTAAGAATTAAATTCGCGAGCGAAGCGAGCGCGAATTATTTTTGTTTTTTTTGTTATGTTTTTTTTTTGCGACAATATTATTGTTAGAAATAATATCAACCTGCTGCTAAAATAATTTTGATGTTATTTTCGTAATTAACACCCCCAAAAACCTATTTAAAGACACCTAAAATGTCAATATGTTACAGCTTAGCTTTCGACCTCGCCTCACTTTTAGCGTGGAACCTTGTAAACATATTCTTATTAATCCCAAAAACGTTAGGCACTTGGTCGACTATTACTCGCTAACTTGAATGGCCAACTTATGTGTGATAGTTTTTCTTTTAATTCCGTCGTATATTCTATAACCGTGAATTTTTTCACATTTTTAGAAACAACCGTTTAGCTGGTAGTGTCCCCCCGGACACTTGTTTTTAACAAAAAATTTCACATAAAAATAAATTTTTCGCAAACGGACTGCTGAATCGAAAAACGTTCTTAGTAAATCCGTTCTATCTTTAAAAAGCTATCCTATGACATTCCATTCGATGGTATCGGCGAGAAAAAAAATCCATCGCCCTTTCACGTGTATGGAAAACACCCGAAAAATTTTTTTTCCAAAACTTTATGTTTTAGATCTGTCGGCGCAATTAATATCTATGACCATGCCAAATTTCAGCTATGTAGTACCAAGGATCTAATATTAGTAAATATATTCTTATTAATCCCAAGTGTTTGGCACTTGGTCGACTATTACTCGCAATTTTGAAAGACCAACTTATGTGTGATAGTTTTTCTTTTAATTTCATTGTATATTCTACCAACATGAATTTTTCCACATTTTTAGAAACAACCGTTTAGCTGGTAGAGGGGGGACACTTGTGTTTGACAAAAAATTTCACTTTAAAAATTTATATTTCGCAAACGGAGTGCTGAATCGAAAAACTTTTGTAGTAAACCCCTTCTATTTTTTAAAATGCTATCCTATGATACGCCATTCAATGATATTGGCGCGATAAAAAAAAATTCATCGCCCTTTCACGTCTATGGGAGACACCCGAAAAAAATATATTTTCTAAGATTTGACTCTATAGTTCTGTCGGCGTGATTTATATGTATAATCATGCCAAATTTCAGCTCTGTAGTACCAAGGGTTTCTTAGGAAACCCGCGGACTGACGGACAGACGGACAAACGGACATGGCGAAACTATAAGGGTTCGTAGATTACTACGGAACCCTAAAAACGAAGACTAGTATGCAATTTTTTATATAATGAAAAATATTTTATTATTTATTTTCAAACCTCATTATCTCCGAAAAAAATAAGTTTTTTCAAAAAATCATTGAACAATTTTTTTAAAACATTATTGTTGTATATTTTTATTCTCGATCGATTTCCGCATGTTTCACCACTGGCGTCGAAATTGTATGTTCCCGTAGTGGGGTCCGAATGGGTGACCGCCATGTAGTTTAAGTATGCTAACTGGGGTGGATTCTCTGTAGCTATCGATGCACACTAGTTTCATTGGTGGCCGCAATTTAAAAAAAAATATGCCGAAATAGTTCTTTCTTATGTTCTTTGCTACTCAATAGTGCGACTTGGCAAGTTTTTACATACCAAAATTGAAAATGATTGAGTCGAGCATGCCATTGATAAGGTTGTACTCGTAGTCAGTAACCTGATGAGTGACCAAAGTGGCAATTTATCACAAGCATTCTCAGGATTAATGTATATTAAAGCAGAGTGTGAACGGTCTCGTACAAAATGTATGACGAGCGATAAAATATTATATCTCAAGATGTAATATATATTATATTACATCCCATAGTCAAAATCCGGCTTTAAGGTGTATGTTACATATAGTATAATATATACAGTCAAACCTGAGTAAGTAAAAACTGGGTAAGCGAGAAAACTCTATTTATTAATAAGAGGATTTGCCAGATCCCGTAATTTTTTAGTTAAACCTATTTAACATTTGCTATTCATAAAGGAGTCATAAATAATGAGTCATAATCATAACTCATTCTTAAATTTCGAGGAACTCTTACTCTATTCGAATTACCGAATGTGCATCTGTTATTAATTTTTATAGTCTTAGGAACTTACATTGTATTCGAACGACCAAATGTGCGTCTGTTATTGTTTTATTAAAAGTTCGAGGAACTCATATTTTATTCAAATAGCTAAAATGTGCGTACCGACTTATTTCTCACACATTAGCCATATTGTTATAGACAGTAAGCTAGAAACTCGGATTAGTGGGAGACCTCCATAAGAGAAATAAAGAGATCGCGGTCCCTTGTATTATACTAGCTTTCCGCATCCCAGCATTCCTCAAGTTCTAATCTATCTCTATATCAAATTTCATCAAAATCAAACAAACTTACATTCACATTTATAATATTAGTAAGGATGTATTTATTTATGTTAGGTGCAGCTGTGGATGGCCCGGAGGAATAATGATTTTCAGTTTTTCGCTCAAAACTCGAAAACAGCGCACCTTTTTTATTTCACTGAGTTCTCAGATTTTCTAAGCATTTTCGGAAACTAATGACTACCTGGTAACTTTTAGCTTTATGTGTCAATTAGTTTTTGTGATTTCGTGTTTTTAAAATGTGTAGATATGAAGTAAGTTTCACTATCTTTGGAAAGGGTAACTTGAAAACGATGTAAGTATTTCCCAGTAAATAAGTTTTAAGTCAGTCATTGGAAATTTAGTGAGCTTTAATTGACGCATGTCCTTGGCAGTATTCGGAAGTCGCTAAGGTGGACCGTTTTCGAGTTATGAGCAAAAAAAGAGAAACAATTTTCAATGAAAGTAAAATGTTCTTCATGAACATTAACATCAACAGAGGCGGCCTTAGGGGGTGGCGAACGGGGCAATCGCCCAGAGCCTCGCTCTTGCAGGGGCCTCGCGCAACAACCCAAGCCAATTTTATTAAATTATTTAGAATTTCGGATTTTGATCCTTAATTATTTATTAAGGTTATAACATAACTGTAAATTAA
The DNA here is from genome assembly GCA_949987775.1 of Aproaerema taeniolella. Taxonomy (NCBI): domain Eukaryota; kingdom Metazoa; phylum Arthropoda; class Insecta; order Lepidoptera; family Gelechiidae; genus Aproaerema; species Aproaerema taeniolella. The sequence goes on along the minus strand of OX465242.1, from coordinate 24,666,969 downwards.
AATAAAGCTAGTTAACTAGTTGATAAGGGCACCCGTTTTCGCATTAAGGCTCCAAGATGGCCCATTATGCGTGTAGGTCGGTGGCTATTCCATTCCAGCCACCTCAGCTCCGACCAGAAGCTCAGAATCCTCCTGGGGAATTCACAGGCTTCGCGAAGGTAGGATTTTTGCCCATTGGTCCGCCACTCCCACGCATTCCAGGATTACGTGGGCGACTGTTTCATCAGCCTCTAGGCAGCCCCTGCAAAGGGGGCTGTCGGTAGCGTTTAGAACGAATAGGTGCTTGGTTAAAGCACAGTGGCCCGTGAGTGGCTCCATTATTAACCCACCATTATTGGTAAGTTACTTCTATTTAGGCCGAGCAGTCTTCGCGTAGGTCTGGTTGGGCCTCCTTTGACTGCTGACAGGTGGTTAAGTGTTATGGGCTCCTATTTCCGCATTTAGGCTCTTAAGTGGCCCATTATGCGCGTGGGTCAGTGGCTATTGCAGCCACTTTAGCTACATCCAGAAGCTCAGAATCCTCCTGGGGATTTCGCAGGCTTCGCGAACGACCTTATATCTGCAAATATTTTTGCCCGGTGTTCTGCCACTCCCATGCAGTCCAGGACTACATGGGCGACTGTTTCATCAGCCTCTTGGTGATGTTTAATACGAATAGGTGCTTGTTCAAAGCAGGGTACCCACTGTAAGGTACCCCCGTAAGGGTACCCACCATTATTCGTAGGTTATCTCTGGATAAAAGCAGTCTACGCGTCAGGCGCGGGGAGGGTCCTGTAAAGGCTTTCTTCGACTGCCGACAAGTGGTTACGTTTTCCCACCAGTCTTTGTGTTGCAAAAGGATGCGTGCTCGGATCCAGGTCCGTACTTGGCTAAATGGAATCGGGATAATTGGCACAGGGCCTGCCAAGATAGTGTCTGATCCCTTCCATGCAATTCGTCTGCCGCATCATTACCTATGGAACCGCTATGCCCCTTAATCCATTGCAAGATGAACCTGTTGGCTGAAGATATTTTATTTAGCGCTTGGTGGCATTCGGTGATAATGATAGGTCCGGAAGTATATGAGTAATTTTCTAGGGCGACAGGTGGTTAACGAGTACGTTTGCGAATCCAAGTACGAAATTGGCTAAAGGGCATTGGGATAATTAGCACAGGGGCTTCAAAATTTGGTATCTGATCCCTTCCTAGCCAAAATGTCGGCTGCGTCGTTACCCATCGATCCACTATGCCCCTTGATCCGTTGTAGGATGACCCTGTTGGCTGATGCTACTTTGTTCAGCGCTTGATGGCATCAAGTTAACTTATTCATTCATTCAAAACATAATTGAAAAAATAAGTATTATGTGTAAGTAGTATCTTGAAGATCGGTTTGCTATGCGAAGAAGATCACACTTAAAGAACAGCTTTTTAATCGCATAACACTCGGGTCAGCTCGGGAGTCGGGACATAATTTTCTGCTCCTCTATCTTTCAGCCCTTGCTTGTCTTTCAATCGAAAATGACGATTATTGTGTTTTAATTAAAGATTTTAGTCTTAGTGTTTTAATTAAAGAAATGCCGCAAACATCAATTTTAAAATTTACCATCCTGTATTTGTTAATTTTGAAAATATTTCAAAAGCCGCAAACATCAATTTTAAAATTTATCATCTTTGTATTTGTTAATTTTGTAAATCTTTCAATGTAAAATATTTTAAAACTCAAATTATATTTATTTGTATAACTTTAGCATTTCTCGTCAAACATGACAAAATTGATAAACCAAACAACCAGACCTACTTTTTCATCACATATACTTTTCACGAAGGACGAAGGGCCTCGCAAAGATCTGCCGCCCAGGGCCTCGCAATGGCTAAGGCCGCCTCTGAACATCAACACAGGTAAGCGTTTTAAAAATACTGAAAAAAGAGACCTTCATTCCTTTTTGCCACCCCCTACGACGTGTATGAAATCGAGAGGATTTTATTAGGCGTTATTTAGGACAGTGTTTTTCAAACTTTTTGAATTTTCGACCCCTCTTGGAAATTCAAAAGTTCTGGCGACCCCCTAAGGTCCCTAAGACCCCCTTAGGCTAAATCTACGTCGGAGATTTTCAAACGTAATAAAAGAGTTTGCCACGGGGTAGAGGCGGAAGGCGGGGGAGGGCATCATTATACAGGCACAGCCTTTTCACTGTAATTGTCTTGTTGCGGTTTAAGACTTACACATATCTGTCTTTTTTTTAACCTGCGAGCCCCGAATAAGGCTTCACGACCCCCCAGGGGATGGCAACCCACAGTGTCAAAAACACTGATTTAAGAGACCTATGTACCTATTGAAACTATATAATTTATTTTTTACCCGACTGTGCGACGCAAAGGACGGTATGTGTTTATCAGCCTATGTATGTATGTATGTATGTATGTGGGATTGTTATTTGAGGCACTATTTAGACTAAACGCGTGTCGATTTTGATAAATACGTCGTTGGATTCGTCATGACGGCGCGAATGTCACAGAAAGTATAAAAATTTGGAAAAATCAAAATGGCCCTTTTTAGACGCCATAATGTGAAAAAGAAAAAAATTAAAATCAACAAACTATGTCAAGTGGGGTATCGTTGAATAGGTATTTAAAAATCATTTATAGGTTTCTCATATCGTTTTTCAATCAGAATTACCGTTTAGGATCTATAACAATTTAAAGTTGGTTAGTAACGATTTTCACTTAAATATTGGTTTTCAATGCGGAAATTGTTAAATTTTTATGCAAGTGAGATATATACAAGTAATGAGAAAATAAATAAACAAATATAAATATCTGACTAAAAACTATAAAATAAATTGATTTAAAAAATAAAAAAACCCGACTGTGTAATAAAAACTGAAAAGAAAAAAACAAGAAAGTTTAGTAGTCGAGACTTTTTTTAGTTAGCTTTAGACATTGCATCAGTCAAAAAGCTAATATGTATTTATAATTTAAATTCATGGAATATTCATAAATCATAATACAAACAAAAAAAGAAGCTATCAGTAATTCAGTATGGGGTTTGACACAATAAGTGTTTTGATTTATTATGCATGTTTGCAGTCTAGAGTGAATTTTATAAGTACAATATGGAATTTTGTGTGATATTCCAGAATGAAGTATTAAAGTTCCAAAATGAATTAAATAAAGGAATCAAATTTTACTAAATACAATTTTGTAAATTTTACACTTGTAGACACAATCTTTTCATTAATGAAACATAAACCCTTCACTACATTGAAAGACCTATTTTCAACAATAGATGATAGGTTTTTATTTTCATTAAAGTTTTGGTTATAAAAAATAAAAACTCAGATTACGGCACTTAATAGAACATTGCTAGAAAAATGAATATATAAGTAACAACCACTGTAACAATATTTGTCCTCATGCACTCCTAAACAATTCATCCGATTTTAATGAAACTTTGTTGTGCATTCACCTGCAAAGATTTTTCTAGCACAAAAAGTAAAATAAAAAAAACGTGTCACAGGTTCAGGTAGTTTTAAATAAATATAACACACTTACCTCTTGCGTTGCAGACGTTCTTTTTCTTGGAAGAGCCTTGGAATTTCCGGAAGAAAATTCTGAGAGAGCGAGCGATAAAGCTCTTTTTCTACTTTGCTGGTAGCTTTGCTGAATTTCTCTGTCAGGTGGGTCCAGTCTTCTTCTGTGAAGCATACCACTTGCCAAATTCGTTCTGTGTTATCATCATTAAACCAGTCATCCCCGTAGAACCACCCCCTCTTTTTGCTTTCTCTGCTTTTTTTCTTTTTAGTTTTTCCTTTTGGTTTCTTCAGAATATCCTCTCTGTATAATCTTGTGCCATAGAAGTACCAGTATGCAGAGTCATTGTCATCCCATCTAAAAAAAACTCATTGCATTAAAAATTATACAAGAAACAACCATTAACCTACATAAAAAAATTAATAGATGATGGTACACACCGCTCACTTATATACATATAAAAAAACTCACCCTAATGGTTCCACTCTCAAGCTCTCAGCCTCAAGGTTCTTAAAGAGATCGAAGACATCATCGGCATCTAGGCGAAAGTCACAGAGAGCATAGAGGATCTCCACTTTGGTGCGCAGTGGCAGGAACTGGAAGTCAATGTCAGAATCGAAAGGGTTGCATCTCCTTGTGTCTTGGCATTTTCTCCTGAACAGGCGCCTCAAATACATCTGTAATTAATGATGTCATGAAATTCAACTTTCAAGTAGACCAACTTTCAATTACTCAAAGGATTATTCAAAAGAAAAGAAAAACCTGATAATTGAAGGCAGAGATGTCATTGTTGCCCAAACAGCCATTTAGGAGGCGCACTATCAGTTCTGTCAGAAGTGAACTAGCTGATTCTTCTGTGCCATCAGTAAGGAGAGCTTCCTCGAGTTCCTGAAATAATTACTTAGGGTTCCACTTTCTGTCGATTATTGCACTGCACAAAATCTTTCTTGGACAAAATATCTCAATACTCACCTCAATATCGAAATCAAGAAGATTAAATGCAGTCCTGAATAAAGAACAAAAGTACGCGATGCTGGGTACTTCCCACCATGACTGAATATCTAGAAACCGTGAGAAATTCATTCAGACATCACTTTTAGGGGTCGTAGTTTCAAGAAAAACTGGTAATCGAACCTTTACACTGAAACCCACCTAAAATACCAATAAAAGATGGAAACATAACCTAGAAACGAAACGCTTTAACAGAAAAGACTTCCTAGCATGAAAAAGAACTTATTTCCATGGTAAAAACACAAACGGCAAATGTTTCACTAAAATAAACTGGGTTGCTTTGAGAATTTTTACAGAGATATGGATTTGCGTTGTGAAGACACAAACGCCATAACAGTTTACAAAGTTCTACAAATTGAACACTTCCAAAACCAAAGATTTTTTAATATTTCATTTACGTTTACTTTTAAGTTGCATAAAGCTATTTTTATTTACCTTCCATTTTAGTTGTTTTTAGTAATTATAAAACGATATCTTTCTTGAATACAAAGCTTAAAGAGAATTAAAACGACAGCGGATGTTGGAATGTTGGCTCAGATTTAGTCTATGATTTCAAAATGGCTGAGGACGAAGCTCGAAGGAGCTTGAGGAATGGAGAATATGGAGATCGAATCAATTCGAATAGAAAAAAAAAGTGAGCGTAGAGTTAGCGTACACACGTCTGAATTTTCTGTTTTTGGATATGTCAATGTTTAGTGTATAAATTCTTCTTAATTGCTGTAAACACGAAATAAATTCTTCCCCTTTAGTTTAGGAGATAAAGACTATGATAGGTGTGTACGCTAGCTTGACGTCAAGCTAATGTACACATGGCCATACTCGAAATCGGCTAATACTACTGATACTCTGCATAATTTTTTCCACTACTGTGCAAAATTTCATAAAAATTGCTCATCAACTAACGGAGCCGCCTGTCGAGCCGGGGAAGAATTTATTTCATTTTTACAGCAATCAAGAAGAATTTATACACTAAACATTGGCATATCCAAAACCCAAAAATTCAGACTTGTATATGCTAACTCTACGCTCATGACTTGCTCTGCCATAAACTCTTTTTAAAAAAAAGGATCATCTCAAACACGTTACGGGCTACCACCTAAGCCAGTCTTTCCCAACGTGGGCGATAACGCCCCCTTGTGGGCGCTGCAGGCCTAAAGGGGGGCGGTAAGAGACCCAGAAAAAAAAGGGGGCGTTGTGTAGGGCTTTGGGGTCGATTTATAATTTCATCTACCTAGCTAGGAAGACTCTTAGACACCGACTGAGCTCTCGACTCTCGACTACATCTTGTGAACATCAACTAATATTAATTAAGATATAGCTCAAACTCGGTTCGATATAATAGACCGCGGGCAATCATGTTTTAACAAGTTTTTGTTAAATAATCCGATTTGTACATTCCTGTATCAATCGGCTGGTTCTATAATACTTGTTCTTGCTTGTCGAGTACGATTGGGCGTCGAATGAGATAAACGAGTTTATGCACGTTTGTCTTATTCCTGTTGGTGCGTGCTGCTTATGCAATCCTATATAAAGACGTAAATTTATTTTATTTTCATTTGCGGTTTCGCGCATAATAGATAAGCAGTACTTCATTATAACACTTACGTATTTCTCAAAACAAAACAATGTCGGAAGTAAAAAAGAAGAGACGGCAATACTCTGCGGAATATATTAAATTCGGATTTATTGAAAATCCCACAAACCCGTCGTCGCCTTTGTGTCTTCTATGTCTAAAAACATTTTCGAACGAAGCAATGAAGCCTTCAAGACTGCAAGATCATTTGAATAAAATGCATCCAGATAAGAAAGACAAGAATGTAGCATATTTTCAAGACCTAGAGAAGAAGCATAATATTCAGCCAAGTGTATCAAAACTATTTTCGGCGGCTGCTAAGCAAGATGACGACGGACTTCGAGCTTCGTACAATATCTCTTTGTTAATTGCTCAAAAAGGCAAACCACACAACATCGGAGAAGAGTTAATTTTGCCAGCAATAAAGGAAGTAATAACTACTGTGCTTCATAAACCGGCCGCAGATATTATCCGAAAAATTCCTTTGAGTAATAATTCTGTGCAAAGACGAATTGATGAAATGGCTGAAAACATTGAAGAATCATTGTGCAATCATCTGAGGACTAGTCAATTCTCAATTCAGCTCGATGAGTCCACTTTACCAACTAATGAAGCGTTGTTGCTATCTTACGTGAGGTTTATTAAAGATGAGAAAATACGTGAAGAACTATTGTTTGCCAGAAATTTGGAGACAGATACAAAAGGCGAAACCATATTCAATACATTGGAAAAATTTTGTGAAGAGAAAGAGATTCCTTTGAAAAATATTATATCAGTTGCTACGGATGGCGCTCCGGCTATGACAGGGCGCCATAAAGGCTTCATAGCGTACTTAAAAAATAAAATTCCAGATGTCCTTGCTATACATTGCGTTATTCATAGACAACATTTGGTTGCTAGAAACTTAAGTGAACGACTATTTCAATCACTGCAATATGTCATCAAAGCAGTCAATAAAATCCGTAGCAGCTCTTTGAATGATAGATTATTTCATCAGCTTTGTGTTACTAATGACGAAGATTTCAACCGTTTATTGCTTCATACTGAAGTTCGTTGGCTGTCAAGAGGCAATTGTCTGATTCGATTTTACAACCTGTTTGACTCTGTGATAGAGTTCTTGGAAACTAAAGATACAGAACTGCGCAACAAGCTCATAACATCAAAGAATGATATAGCTTACATGACAGACCTGTATAAATTGTTCAACGACATGAACCTCCAACTGCAAGGCGATGAACTAAATTTAATTAAAACAAAAAATGTCGTTGCTGCTTTCGAAGCCAAACTGCTTCTGCACAAAAAGAATATGGGCAGACGTGAGTTTCACAATTTTCCGAATTTATCAGTATCCTGCAGTAACGACGACTTGTTTGCCTACTGCCAACATTTGGAAAACCTCCACATTGACTTCACCGAACGATACCAGGACATTTTAAACTTGGAAATACCAGACTGGGTGTTAGATCCGTTTTCAAATGTCAACATAGCAATGTCACCTCAGCTGGAAGAAGAACTTATAGAATTGACAACAAACGAAGAAATAAAAATCAAGTTCAAAAATGGATATCAAGAATTTTGGCTTCAAAAACCGATCCTGCAATTGTACCCTGGATTGTGGTCAATTGTTCAACGATTCTTGATAGCATTCCCATCGTCATATTTGTGTGAACGTGGTTTTAGTGCTGTGGCAACGCTGCTTACTAAAAAGAGAAATCGTTTGCGTGTTACCGAACGTGGCGACTTGCGGCTGTTTTTGAGTAAATTGGAACCTGATATCAACAAACTTATTGAACAGCATCAGATTCAACCTTCACATTAGTTTTTATATAAGAATTGATTATGTTTGTTTTATTTTCAATAAAAGATACTCTGTCCGAATACTATAAAGTTGCGTTTCAATAATCAGTTATAAGTACTTAGCGGTTTTTAAGTATGTTTAAAAAGGGGGGCGTTAAAAAATAATTTATTCTTAAAGTGGGCAGTAGACAAAAAAGGTTGGGAACCCCTGACCTAAGCGAAGCTGATGCTGGCTAAACGAATGGAATGTTGTCGATTGCTTCTTTATAAAGAGATCATGGTTATCGACATGAACCAAACACAGCAATGTACATTATTCCGTTCGTTCATCATTCGTTCAATCAGCATAGCTTCGCTTAGGTGGTAGCCCCCCGGGGGCCGGGGGTTAAAAATGCTCTAGTGATGCACAATATCATGTGAAAATGCCTATACTCGATTCATTTTTTTAATAGACGAGTTGTGACGGCGAACCACCACATTACTCGTGAACCGAAATAACTGTAAATTAAAAAAAAATAGGTTTGTTTTCAGTCGGTCAGATTTTCAAAACGTGAGACTTTCATTTGGTCAGAATTAGGAACTTACCAAGATTGATTGACCTTCATTAAAACAAGATAATATACATCACTAAATTTTTTTTGACATTGTTTCAGTTCAGTTAGTTAGAGTATTCCTTCAGCGAATTAAAAAAAATAAAATAAAACAAATCGCAAAAAGCAAACGAGTCTCTGAATGACTGTCTTTCTTTATTTTGCGGATTTATTTCAGGACAAAACTAGATTGGTACAATAAAAGTAAAAACAAATTCAATGGAGTGATTGAAGTCTTATTAATGACTACGTTTAGAAGAAAATATGTTGTGTAATGTTTAAGGTAAATAAAATTCAATTTTCAGATTTTATTTGTTTCAGATTGCTAATTGTACTTGTTTTGGTAATGTATTTGTCGAAGAAACGTTATATCTAACAAAACAAATTCATTGAGTTTACCTAATTATTGGCATTAATTAGTAGTTATATGCTTATTTGTTTACGTTTTCGTTAGTCTATTTGAATACATTATTTTGGTGGAAGAGTTATACTTCGTCTTCTTTTAACCGCATTGCAATTCTTTCTAGGTTCCAGTCAATTTATGTGCCATAGTGTAGACAGAAATGCCGCGCGATAATCTGAGTGAAAGCCTAGCAGTTCTAAGGATTGATGAGGTAAATAAGTTTTGGCTTTAATCCTTCTATAAACATAATAGAACCAGTTGCCCTATGTAAGTTATTTTTTAAATACAATTTGAGTAACTTCATCAATGGGAATAGAATGTCACTAGATTTCTCACTAGCTGTCAGCTTCTGAATTCTGTTGCATGGATAAGTAGGCACTTTTGGGTCCCCCAACTGTCTATGAAAAACTCTTTCAAAGATTTTGGCTTACCTACCTACTGACTTTATTAAAATTACTTACCTAAATTATCACAATTCCGACATAAAAACTATCAAAGTATAATGGGTAAGGTCATCAGTAATCACAATTCTAAGAATTTTTATTGGCTTTTTGTGATCTGTATATTATTAGCAAGGTTTCCCTTGTTGCTAAAACATTACCGTGATCATTATATGTAACTGAAAATGGAAAGGTACAACTTTCAGGGTAGGCAATAAGAATGAGTTATTAAGCTAATAACGGTAATTCTGAACGACTTTCCTTAATGTTGTAACTTACCATTTTCACAGTCAAATACACCCTATGAAAACATGTTGAATTACAATCGACAATACAAATATATTTTACCAACCTTTTTCTATATAGCTTAATTTAGGCTTGGGTGACCATTAAATAATATTTTAACAGTCATTCCATATTATTATATCATTAATTTTTGTCTTAAATCTGTCTTTAACCTACTCAGAACCTGATAGCTCATATCTCAGAAACCTGATGCTTTAGCAAGATGCTATCTAAACAAGTTATGTTTGTAATGGTTCCAGCTATCAATTGATGCAAGTTTCATGGGTGACAATACAATACTACTTATTGCATACCAAAAAAGATGATCATAAAACATAAACATGTTTATTTTAAAGTGTATGATGTGGCGGCCTTGTTGTTATAGAGCAATTTCTTCCAGGCAACCGGTGACCGGTATTTTGTAAAAATCAAAATGCCGGCCCTTTTCACAAACATTTTCTAAGCTCTTCAAACTTCAACATATATATCATGTAAAAAGTTGTTAAGTCCAATATACAAACATGTAAATAAAATATTAATGCTGATGGTAAATGTAATACTGATAATGTTCATGAGATGAATCTCATACAATACAAAAAATATAAACAATTTAACATGATATTATATCATGTCATTTTACCAGTCCTATAGAAACAAAAAGTATTAGTAGAATAAACATTAGACAATGTATTTATAATATGAAAGTATTGTTAACTATAATCTATTGTTTTGCAACCCCAGGACCATCTAAGATAGATGTAATGTGTAGTGCATTAAGCATTACATCTGTTTTTCACTGTTACATCTTTTTTTAACTTTTACATCTGTTTGGCACTTTCAATGTTACACCTTGAAAATGGTAGAGAAAATATACAGTAAGTTCATACCGAGTTTACTATTATGTTTCTTTTCTTTTTTACTCAGCATGAAGATGAAGAGACTCTGGAGGACAAATTACCCTGTAAGCAAAAAGTTTATGTTCCATTGAAGAGCCAGCAGTCGTATATCAAGGATGACACAGCCTGTTACTACAACTATGGGTAAATTCTGTTTTTGAGTAATTTTTATATTTCATAACCTGACATTGGTCACTAAACAAATGTGTTATGTGCATTTGAGGGATGCTAGAGTAATGAATTCGGGCTATTCATCTCTTCATATTTGCTCCTGCATTGGAGTAAAGCTGAGGATCCACAATGAAATGTTGTTGTAAATAAATATTTGGGAGATGAAGTAATGCTCTCAGATTTCTGTAATGATCTTGACAATTTTACAGATGATTCTTTACTTACATAGCACCAATACAGCATAAGCTCATGGTGTGGTGCAATGTAAGAAGTTCATAAACAGAAGTTTGTTTAGCTGGGTCAGACATTATGCAGATACTTGTTTTGTTATTTATCTTTATTAATGTTACAATGTAATACTAGATAGGTAGGTACCTTACCTATTTGCTTAATAAGTTTTACTTATTTTGTTTTGTATCCATGAGTTTAATACTACATTTTTATCAATAGATGGATTCGGTGATACACAAATAGTTATATTGGTTTGTATAATCTCATCACAAATTTTTAAAAATTTTAGGCTTAAAGAAACAGTCAGCATTCTCCAAAACGATCCTATGTACCACTATAAGACTAGTAGCCTTCCTGCGGCTGCATCTATCAACCATTCATGGGATGACGTAGTATATTCTGCACTGAGAATAACTCCAGAGGACATAGCAAATCAGCTAACATTGTTGGACTTACCATGCTTTAAGGCCATTCAACCAGAAGAATTGACTACATGTGGGTGGAACAAGCTTCATAAGCAGACTGTGGCACCTAACGTTGTTGCCTTTACGAAAAGATTTAACAGAGTTAGTATAAATTTTGTTGACAATCTTAAGTCTTGGTCAATGATTACTTAAGAGAAGGGTCCACTTTTATAATTGACAGTTTCATTTAAATTTCCTCTTAAATTTTCCTTGAAATTTTATAAAGTAAACAATTTAAAATGTGAATACTAGGCGTAACAGGCTTTGCTCAGCTAGTCGTGTACCGAATTTTACATTCGTGTATGTCACTAAAGTTTTAGAAACCATCACTTTGAAACTGTACAAAGTCCTTGCTCTTATGCAATATTTTCAAACGTCATTCATTCTAAAATATCCCGATACATAATGACTAAAGAGTAGTTGTTATAGATAATAACAGATAATCTAAAACTTTGTGTAGGAGCATACCTTAAGCTATAAATTTGTGTTTATGTTTTAACCCAGGTTAGTTTCTGGACAGTTCAAGAAATATTAAATGGCCACTCCCCAAAAGCAAGAGCTGAAACAATGGCGCATTTCATTAAAGTTGCAAAAAAGTTGCATGAAGTGAATAACCTTCATTCTTTGTTTGCTGTTATCTCAGCTTTAAGAAGTGCCAGTATTTATAGGTAAGTTTTCATACATTAATAGTATCTAATAAAATAATAGACTTTTATAAATAATTTTATTTAAACATTGTTGTTCAGTACTTTTTAAAATAGATTTTTCAGGAATTTCATGAGTTTATAGGGAGTAATATTTCTAGATCATTCATTATTAAAATTGGTCAGTCACATCATACAAGGTCTTACTATGGAAACTAAATCTACTTGTGATATATTGAAACCTTACATTATTATCTGCTTTGCTTTAATGGATCTAACTTTAAAAAAAAATTAAAGCTCATTCCTACATTTTATGGTCAAAATATGGTCAATTTCTCTTGTGACAGATTATTACCATAAAAGGAGCTTTAGTATGTGCATGCTAAAAAGCTAATTTCATCTAATAGAAAATTTGGTCATCGATATTTATTTACTCTTCTTTCATTTGTCCTGTTTAGATTGAGCAAAACCTGGGCGTGCTTATCGAAAAAGGACAAACAATTATTTGACAAACTTGCAGAGTTGTTTTGCGAGAAAGACAACTGGATAACTTTGAGGGAGTACTTGACCTCCATATCTTTACCGTGCATACCTTACCTGGGTACGTATCTACCTTAATCGATGCTATGTTTATTTACTATACTAGCATTTAGCCTATCGCGTACGACTTCCTCCATTCATTCCTGTGAAAAGAACTATGTGATGTCACTCTCCACTCTCCACACATGACTAAAGGGTATTATAATCTATACCGATTGAATTTCACGATAAGGTTTGCTCTTACGACTATATGCCTTATTTGTTTGACATCGTCAGTCAAAAATAAGTACTTCGTGCCGATAAAAGTACTATCCTCCTAAGGCCCACGGTCCTACCAGTAGTCCTTAACCTAGTATTTCAGACCCAACCTTCTTAAGAGGCATGTACTCATATTATAAAACGTCAGATACCTGATTGAAATTTCGCGCCGTAAGAATAGGGATAATCCCAATGTGTAGTCGATACTGTTTTACTTGTGATGTGACAGCACTAGGGTCAAATGAAAAAAAAACTGTCAAGCTAACGACATGATGGGAGTGCCACGAGCAAGAGGTAATTAAAATCTGTTTTTATTGCTATAATCAAGTGAAATTATATTTTAGTTTCCGGTTAAACTTTGCAACTATGGATTGCTTTTTATAAATTTGTGATTATTTCAAGGTTCCTGTGATGTCTTGCCAAAAAAAAAGTAGGCCTCAGGGTCGCAACCACTACAAAACTTTTTTCCGTTACTCTGATTCGATTAACTTTTAAAACGGCTATTGCTTTTGTATACATTACAAGGTGCTTTGTATTTTAGCATTGAACGACGAAGAGATCGAACATGCCCTCAGTGACTCTGAAATAGATGATAATGGTTTCTTTTTCATATAATTAAATAAATTATCAGAACTCACTGACGCCCAAGGTCCTATCAGTGGTACTTTTTCAATTATTATTTTTTTGTCTAAAACAGTATCCTAACATGACAACTAACATGTCCTGAAAATATGAATTCAATAGGACAACTGTAACATTAAAAAAAACAACTCGATTGATTTGGGTCTGAATGACTATAAAATATTAGTACTACTAATAGACCCTTGGGTTGTTAGGACTAGAGGTCAATTTAATGACTTGGGCCTTAGGAGGCTATAGACACCGTTTAATCGAGATTGATATTACCTTATTTATAGAATACGCCCTCTGCCCTGTGTATGTACTCGTTGATCTGTCGTTTCAACTACGCAGTGGCAGTGGCAAGGACAAAAACGTACTTTAGAACTATAATACAATTTATCCAACTGACGTATAATATGGATGAAGGACAATTTTCGATGTGTGCGACTTAGATTAAATATGAAACACGATAAATAAGATATTTTTTGAAATATGGCAAATTCGTTTTTTATATTTTTTTAAACCACCAATATAAGACCTTTCTTTTTATTTATTTGGCACAAAAAACAAGATTAAGTCAAAATAAAAACAGTAACAAAGTTATTCCAAACTAAACTCTGCGTCTAAATATGTATACACATACAGCTTATTCTATAGATATGTTTATGTTTGGTGGGTAAATATTCGAATGTGTATATAATCAAATCTAATTGTACTTTTTAAATATCCGTAGTTTGCTACTGATTTACGAAACTTGGTATAACTTAAGTCAAATTAATTTTGATAAGTCTGTTTTTTCAAATTGCTTCTTTATTTCACATTCGTATGTTACCTAGCATCATTTTTTTAAATCTACAGTAGACTTTCAGAATAGATGCCTATGATTAGAATAGTTTATCTTGCGTTTGCCATATGCAGCGCATTTCTTTGTTATTATCAGTATCATCGTTTTATAAAATAAACAAAAAATGTGTACTTAAACAAATGTGTCATTGTCTAGTTTGACCAATCCTGCATGTGATGCATTGCTTCAGAATATTTGTTTATTTGAAAATTTTAAGACCCTAATGTTATCATCTTTTAATTTTGTCTTGCTTTGTGAAATATGCAATAAAGTATTTATCTTCTAGATAATTAGCGTAATGGTTATTGCATACATTGTATGCGTACTACTACGCTTTTGCCTCATTAAAGGAAGACAGAGAGAGACCACAGATTTCTACTTTGTGTATACATATAGCTTCGTTTACTCTTACGGTTCGGTGCGACTTGGACTTACTTTTGTCATTATTTTCTCTTCTTTTTTCGCGTCGTTGAACTGAACACTTAGACCAGACCGGCCCAGTAAAGAGAAGCCTCCACGAGTGGTGTTAATGTATCGATATTCAGATTCGAAAACACCCGGTGCACCTCGGTAACTGCTGGCACTGGGTAACGAAGAGTCTAGCAAGCCAATTCTTTCGTTGTGAAAGATGGATGAGACCCATTCCCAACACCTCTTCTCATGGATGCCCTCAAAACGGCTCTTATCAGAGCCAACCCACTGAATGACCGTCATTTTTCTGATTAGTTGGTATTATTTTGAAGTAAACGTATATCGTTTATCTTACAAATTATTTTCCCTAAAGATTGTTAGGAGAGGCTTTTGTCCAGCAACGTACGATCAGTAACGGTCAAAAAGAATTGTTTCTTTTTCAGGTATTTTCTTGACTGACCTTGTTTACATTGACATGGCTCACCCAGTAGGGTCGCCGCATCGGGCCACTAAAATGGCCGTCGTACTAAAAGCTTTGGAGAGGTATCAGAGCTCGGAATATGATATTACGCCGCTGCCTCACGTTGCCAACTATCTCAACAGTGTACGATATATTGAAGAACTGCAAAAATTTGTAGAGGATGACCAATATAAGTAAGTATTTGTTTGTATACATTTTTATGTTAAAATTGCATCATGAGAGCGACTCAATTTGGATTACTTATTGGGTTCCGTACTTAAAACAACCAGCCTCCAAGAGACCGGGGATATTGTGCTTTCTCAAAGCTATACAATCTATAATTCATATGGACCCCACGCATTTTCCTAAAAACTGTACTTACTGTGCTAACGACGTTGTTTACACTAGCTAATTCATATCTTTAAGCATAGAGAGACTAATGTACTACGCACAATTTTAAGTTCCTTTAAAATAAGTGACATAGGAATCCGGATGAAATTTCTTTTAAACGTACAAAATATATTGTTATTACAGGTTGTCGTTGAAATTGGAGCCTCCGTCGCCTGTCGGCAGTTGCTCTGGTTCCAAAGAATCGGTGAAGGAGTGTATGCCGCAGGGCCCGACGTCCACTTTCACCCTGTCCCCCTCCCACAGACTCGGGTCTGGTTCCCTGCGCCTACAAGGAACTTATCACCAATCAAAGTTCATTCCGACACATCGAAAATGCCGCTCTCTAGGATCCAAGTAAGCAGCACGATTACGTTTTACTTTGTGTTGTCAACTAAAATTCATGTCTTTTGAGTAGTTAAACAAGTTTGCATTAAGATGCAAAAAAATGAAAGCCAGCATATTAACATATGCGAGCAAATGTGCATTTCTTTTAAGCAGCCTTGATTCTGTATCTGTGTTCGCTTATTCCTTCACTTTCAAAAACTATTTCACTTTTGATATTCATTCTTTATTTTATCATCTCAAGCGACGTTGCGCTACTCATAAGTAACAAGCTTCGATCAACTATAAAAAACTAGATACACAGTCCCATACAAAATGAAATTTAAAAGTGTCCTTACTACAATACGTACTTAGATCAGTGGTTCCCAAAGTTGACTGGGCGGCGACTCACCAAAATGGTAGTCCAAATTTGGCGACCCACCTCGACCTAAGAATTTGTTAAGGGATATGGTATCTTTACGACCTAACGTTGCAGTAACGTACCTAGTTTAGCGCCATCTATCCGGCGCCTGGGGAAAAATAAAAAAATAAATAAAAAGAAAATCCCTCATTGGCTAGTTGCATTCGCCACCGCCGCCCGCGCGCTGCCCCGCCGCTGCGCCGCCGCCGCCACCGTGTAGGCTGAGCTCATGAGCTGAGTTACATACGACGTGCGGATGCTGACCGAACCACACTTTTTTTGGTGTTACCACCGCGACCCACCTAAAATCTTCTCGCGACCCACCAGTGGGCCGCGACCCATAGTTTGGGAAATACTGACTTAGATAATTATATACCACTTCATGTATTATGACAAAGTTCTAAAGTGTCAAACATTTTAATCTAATTTAAACCTTAACGTAATATCATAAGGTCGAAAATAAAATCTGTTTAATTTGTAAAATACTACTTTTGGTTTTGAACAAAGGATAACGTAAGACAATTTTATGACACTGGCTGTCACGTAGAACATGGGAGGAGTGGAGTTGCCTTTGTTAATTTTAAAAATATTTTAGTTGGGTCGATTTCACATAAAAAAATCTTCGTACAAACTTTTTAACAAATTCAAAATGCTACGAAATGGTGTGGTTTTCTTTTTAACCCCTGATTGTATTGTGTATTTATAGGAGTATCATAGCTCTTAAACGGATGATGTTAATGGTGCAGTTTATTTTATTCGAAAGCTTCTTGCGCTGGATTTCAGATATGATTTATCTAAATTGGTTCAGCCGTTTACTTTTATGTTAGTTTTTATGGTTTTTTATTATTAAAAAAATCACATTCATTTCAAATTAACCGACGATTAATATACATTACAATTGATAATCACAGCCGCCGCCATTCTTCTTAATTATTGCTTATAAACATAATATTCTATGCTTATTTTTTATGAAATATGAAATAACTTATAAAAAAGAAAAGAACTGTGTCTTCCCCGATTACACATATATATGTTTTGCTTATTTAAAACTTAGTATAATTTTTTGAAACAGAAATGACCTATTGAGATTTAGAGACGAAATTAGCTATGAAACTAAATAGATATTTAAGTACAAGAAATAATTTATTAAAAAAAAACCTGCCAAGAGAGTGTCGGGCCACGCGCATTGTAGGGTTCCGTAGCAACATATTTCAAATATGCAGCTGGCTTCTTAATTCTACGAGCTATTGTCATAGTCGATGTTAAAATCCCCAAATACTATTGTATCAAAAACAAAAGTATTAAAAAGTTGGTGATTTCAGAGATAAGTGTGGGTTTGGCGTAAACATAACCAATGGAAGTATTTAATGCGCGAGCGAAGCGAGCGCGAATTTTTTTTATATTTTTTTTAATTTTTTTTTTCTTTTTTTTGCGATAATTTATTGTTAGGAATAATATAATAATATCGAGCTGCTGCTAAAGCAGGTCGCGTGGTGTTCGTGTATAATTTTGATGTCATTTTCGTAATTAGCACCTCCAAAAACCTATTAAACGACACCTGAAATGTCAATATGTTACAGCTTGGCTTTTGGCTAGCCTCACTTTTAGCGTGGAACCTTGTATGGCAGCCATGTTGGATAAGGGTACACTTCGTCGTAAATGCTACCCTCGTGAATTATTCCACATTTTTTTTCATTATAAAAATTAATGTTTCCCAAACGGATGTCTGAATTAGTGAATTGCTAGTTTTGGCCTAAATACAACAGAATGGAAGTATTTAATGCGCGAATTTTTTTTTTAGATTTTTTTTCTTTTTTTTTTCTTTTTTTTGCGATAATATTATTGTTAGGAATAATATAATAATATCGAGCTGCTGCTAAAGCAGGTCGCGTGGTGTTCGTGTATAATTTTGATGTCATTTTCGTAATTAGCACCCCCAAAAACCTATTAAACGACACCTGAAATGTCAATATGTTACAGCTTGGCTTTTGGCTCGCCTCACTTTTAGCGTGGTACCTTGTATGGCAGCCATTTTGGATTAGGGTATACTTCGTCGTAAATGCTACCCTCGTGAATTATTTCAAATTTTTTTCATTATAAAAATTAATGTTTCCCAAACGGATTGCTGAATTGTTGAATTGCTAGTTTTGGCCTAAATATAACAGAATGGAAGAATTTTTTTTGCTTTTATTTGTTTTTTGTATTTTTTTTTTTGCGATGATATTATTGATAGAAATAATATTATCGCAAAAAAATACCCTCGTCAATTATTCCACACTTTTTTTTTCATCATAAATATTAATGTTTCCCAAACGGATTGCTGAATTGTTGAACTGCTGAACCCCTTCTATTTTTTAAAAAGCTATCCTGATAACCCACCCGATGATATCGGCGAGAAAAAAAAAATCCATCGCCCTATCACGTGTATGGTAAAACACCCGAAAAACAAATTTTTTCCACCATTTTATTTTTTAGATCTGTCAGCGCAATCAATATGTATGACCATGCCAAATTTTCGCTCTGTAGTACATACCAAGGATCTATTATTAGTAAATTTCTTTGTATATTCTATCACCGTGAATTTTTCCACATTTTTAAAAACAATCGTTTTGCTGGTAGATGGTGACACTTGTTTTTAACAAAAAATTTCACTTTAAAAATTAATTTTTCGCAAACGGAGTGCCGAATCGAAAAACGTTCGTAGTAAACCCCTTCTATCTTTTAAAAAGCTATCCTATGACATCTCACTCGATGATATCGGCGAGAAAAAAAAAACCATTGCCTTTGCACGTGTATGGGAAACATCCGAAAAAAAACTTTTTTTCACCATTTTATTTTTTCAATCTATTGGCGCGATCAATATGTATGATTGTGCCAAATTTCGGCTTTGTATTACCAAGGATCTAATAATAGTAAAATATTCTTATTAATCCCAACTAAGTTTGGCACTTGGTCGACTATTACTCGCAAACTTGAAGAGCCATCTTATGTGTGATAGTTTTCCTTTTAATTTCGTTGTATATACTACCACTGTGAATTTTTTCACATTTTTAGAAATAACCATTTAGCTGCTAGAGTGGGGGGGACACTTGTGTTTGACAAAAAAATTCACTTTAAAAATTATTTTTTCGCAAACGAAGTGCTGAATCGAAAAACGTTCTTAGTAAACCCCTTTTGTCTTTTAAAAACCTGTCCTATTATACCCCATTTGGTGATATAGGCGAGAAAAAAAAATTTTCATCGCCCTTTCACGTCTATGGGAGACACCCGAAAAAAATTTTTTTTCTAAGATTTTACTCTACAGTTCTGGCGGCGTAGTTTATATGTATGACTATGTCAAATTTCAGTCGGACAGACGGACATGGCGAAACTATAAGGGTTCGTAGATTACTACGGAACCCTAAAAAACAACCAACTCAAAAAAAACTTTGTCTTCTTCGTTGTCATCATCTTTGTCCTGAAGATGAAACATATTTTTTTTATTTTATTCAACACAAGAAACTCCAAATCAAAAGTGATAAAAAGGTACATACTATTTGAGGTGCAGCTGTTTTGTGTAACCTTTTAATTCCTTTTTTAGTGACTTGCGACGGCTAAAAAAAAAATCTTCACATCTTTGACGTGCGACCACGGATGTCCACTGTCCACATCGCACAGGATCTCTAGGAAAACTAAAAATCCAATAAAACTTTATGTTTGTAAACGTCACGCACGTAAATTTTTTGATTTATTCAATTTTATATGATTATATGTTTTGCCATAATACCTTTAATGTAAGTATAGAAAACAGAATTAATATATACTCTTTACACTTAAATTTTATAACACAGATGAAAATAAAAAAAACAATAGAAAAAAAACAGCGTCTCTATTTGTTTTAGAACAGTCACTGGATAACCCGAACAAATGATGTTGAAATACAACGGTATGGATTTGTAAGTTCGGCTGGTGTCTATTCAATTTAAAGGGTTATACTCTCGCCGAATGTTATTAAATTAAACTAAAAAAATGTTTTATAACCTTTTCTTGGCCAAATACCAAGATAATTTCAATTCACATATAATAATCACAAAACTACTTATTTAAAAATGTCATTCCATATTCCTTTAATGTTCTGGAGGTGTGATTTTTACAATTTTTCACTGCGCACTGCGGCATGGTTACTTTCGGAACGAACGAATGCTACTAAACGAAAAGACAACCCAAAACGTCAAGTGGGTGATCATTTAGTGAGGAAACTTTTTTGTTGTGGATTGTGTATCTAGTTCTTTATAGTTGATCGAAGGTAACAAGACATGATTTTTAAAAATTCAGAATCATTTCACCGGAATAAATATATGGACCACCAAAGTATAAGCGTCTTAGTAAATCTTAAAACTTATTGACTGCCTAAAGAAATTCGGATTATTCCCAAATAATTTTAGGGAAAAAAATATATTCGGCGGTTTATTTCGATTATTTTGGTTACTAAAAGATATTGGGACCTTTACTATTGACCGAATACTCATCATGCCGTTTAGATAAGATATGTATATGTCACCGGAAAATAATAAGAATCGTAAGTTGATCAACTTTCGAGGTAGTTTATCAACTATCGGAACATCATACACGGCAGTTGAAATGTATTATTTAACGTATACATTTCCGGTAATTGATCAATTCACGGTGTCTCGCGGTAAAATGTTCCGACGAACGCGATGTGTACGCTACGCTAATTGGTTGAAAACTCGAGGTGTTTGCTGATTGGTTGAATGTCTCACTTAGAACTGCGACAAGTAGGTTTGTTAGTAGCCGAACCCAACCAACCTGTTTAGGGTTGGTTGGGTTTGGTTAAGTTAGAACTGCGACCCTCAATGCACGGGCCGAGCGAGCGTAGCGAGTGAGCCGCGGTAGCGGCCGGCGAAGTGCCAGAAACGACTCGACTGTGGTTGCCTTAAGAGGTTGTCGCATCAATCAATCAGAGAGCAGTGTATTATGTTACGGATGTCAGTTTAAAGTAAAAATGTACACTGAGCAGCGATTGGTCCATTCGATTCGTGTATGATTTGACATATGGAAAAATCGTTAGTTGATAAACTTACAGCCAGGCAGCGTAAGTTGATCAATTAGGTGAAATTTATTGCGTTAAATAATACATTTCAACTGCCGTGTATGATTTGCCGATAGTTGATAAACTACCTCGAAAATTGATCAACTTACGATTCTTATTAATTTCCGGCGACGTATACATATGTTACCGGCATAACCCGATTTTAGGACAACCTAGTTTTCCTAGGCCAAACCAGTTAATCCTTTATGCGTTAGGATAAACCGGTACAGACTAGGCTAAACTGGTCCGTCCTATGGCTGATAGGAGAAACTAGTTTAACCTAGGCGGAACTGGTTGAGCCTAATAAGAATAAGTACACTTCAGGATTAACTGGTTTGGCCTAGTCTATACTAATTTTGCCTAGTCAAAAATGATTAAGCGAGTACGACGTATAGAGACCTGTTCCCTCGCGTTCCCTCGTGTAGCCTCGTGGAGAGTCTGGATGGGGCATTAGTTGTTACGTGTAATCGTTTTAGTAATAGAATATAACATTATACCTTTTTGTTTTGTTTTATCATGGAAGAGCCTTCTACATCTAGTAGACAAGCCGATCAAAATCAATGGAGAGAAAAGTTTTTAACAGAAATTTTGGAAAGTGAAATTAAAAAGTCTTCTCAATATGTGTTGTCATCCGATAAATATTCGAAATTGGTTGAACAAGTGGAAGACGCTGAAAAGTCGGAAAAAAGGGCACCATTACAACAAAGACGACTGAAACAGTTTGGTGTGCTACAAATTGGAGATGTGACAAAAATTATAGCGCGGGGGGAAGGGAATATAAAATGAGAATTTTTTTATAATAGCATATTTTTTTGATGTCTCGGCTGACATCCTGTGACGCTCCCCATCAGATGAAAACACATAATGAGAAGACTTATTAATTTCACTTTCCAAAATTTCTGTTTAAACTTTTATCTCCATTGATTTTGATCGGCTTGTCTACTAGATGTAGAAGAAGGGTCATCCATGGTAATACAAAACAAAAACGTATAATGTTATATTCTTGTACGCGGTCTATTTCCATGATAGCTCAGTAATAGACGACGAAGTCGTGGCAGGCCGCGTACACTTTGATTTTCTGAAGAGACTCCTGTGGTTACTATTCCAGCAGGTCGGGGTCTACGTGGAAATGAAACACGCCAAATACCGATTTCACACACAGAGACAGAGAGGAGGACTCTTAGCACTCTTGAGGTCTTCTTTCCTTATTTTTCCGTGCATCTCACAGTATTGTCGCTTGTGACTTTACTTAGACTGTGTTAAAATCCCGATTTGCTCTGCTTTTATATGATTCCGAACCCTCCTCTGTCCCTTTCTAATTTAAAGTTTCCAGAACGTTCAATTGTTTTGTTTATATATCTGTCTTTTTTCTCATACACAATAGTCCGCAACTATCTCGCTGACACTCACATATTTATCCGGAATATTCGACTTTGCGTAGTAACAAATAAAGATTCGCGAATGTTCCCTACTTTTTAAGACGAATACACTTTTCAAGTGGAATATTAAATGTTCTTTTTCATACTTGACACGTAATTAATGTCCTAAAATATTCTAAATAAGCTAATGCCCTAGTCTTAATATGTAATACCTAATTCAATAAAATTATACTAATTTTAAGGCTATTATTATTCCGTTGTGCACAATTCTTTTACTAAATTTAAAACAATGACGCGTAATAGCCAACACGTCCTCAATTCAAAGCAGAATGAGCGTTTAAAATTAACAAGCGGGGTAAGTGAGGACGCCGGTCGGTGGCGAGCAGGGCGTAATAAATATGATCGGGGGATTTTCCGCATGCACAGGTCTTGATAAGTACTCGCTTAAACATTCAAAATCAGTATAGACAGGCAAAACCAGTTAATCCTGAAGTGTATTAATTCATATTAGGCTCAACCAGTTCTGCCTAGGTTAAACTAGTTTCTCCTATCGGCCATAGGACGGACCTGTTTAGCCTAGTCTGTACCGGTTTATCTTATCGCATTATTGGTACCTATTGGTAAATAGAATAAAACCAATACAAATCCAAATCGGATTTAAATCCTACAAGAGATTTTATTGTTTTAATAGATTTATTTGTTGCCAAATATGACTACCCTAGGTTTTCCCCTTGACGGAGGTGTGCTTAAGTGGTCGGGGTTAAAAATGTATCCCAAAAGAGGTAATTTTGCGATTTTTCAGTTATATCTCGTAAAGGATTTAAAATATCAAAAACTGTCCTTGATAAAAGTTGGAGGGCATTTAATCCTGCATAGAATAAGACCAGTTTCATTTTTTTTTGGACTACCCGTTCTTATGCTTCAGCTCATCAAAGTCGGATAAAGGGTCTATCTAGCAGGCTAAGCGAACAAGGGTGGCCCCCCAACGACGGATTTGGTCATTCTTTCAGGTGGTGCATTGGTGCATTGGCCCTAATAACACTATGCATAATATCAGTCTTCGATCTTCTTTTGTTTTCGATTTACAGCCTGGCAAGAAAGTCGTGAAAATAATGGCGGCGCCACTATCGTGCCTAGTGGCCACCCTATATACTGCGACAATAACGGTTTTGATACTTTGACCGTTTTGATACTTTGACAATTTTTTATCTATTACTATTAGCCGATTTTGTGAAATATTAATTACGGGAAAACCATAAATTAGTTAAGTATAGCATAAAATTAGTTAAAGTTACATTAAATACATACATACATATTCGTTCTTTTGACTGTACTGGCTCTACGCCTACTCCCAAAGATGTATTATTCCCCACAGAAGATTCGGCAAGAAACTCCTAGGGAGCTCTTTTTAATCTCATTCCATTTTTTTTTCTAATTAACTAAATGTGAAATAATTTTAGAGCTGAGCAGTTTATTCCCATGACTGCTTGTCTGATAGATAATCAGACATTTTGTAATAGCCCTTTTTGCTAAGTTTTTGTTTAATTATTGTCTTTTTGTCCATGGGAATCCTATTATTGGTACACATGATTTTGAATACACATGGGAATCCTATTATTGAAACGTATACATTGACTCATAAAAGAGTTCATGACCTTGTGGAGACGACTGTCTAGTACATCCAGTTTATGCTTTATCCTAGTATTTACATTGTGCCTATCACTATTTTGCGATATTTCTTTGTCTGTCCGAGGCAAGTTGTTAATTATTACTATATAAAAATCAAAGTATCTTGATGTCAACTGATCCAACATTTGGTGAGGCAATTTTGTGTTTCGCAATGCCTATTCGGAACCGAAAATGCTTTCATCTAAATATTCCACGCTAGAAAAATCTTCATCGACGTCTTCATCTTGGCGTGATCCTTCTCTAATAGTCTGCTAGTTATTTTCGTCTGGTTATTAGTTTCACTACGGCTGCTTTCATCTTGGGGGTTTATAATTATTCTGTCAATATGGCCATACAGAGTTTTTCCCCTTTGGTAATAATCCCTCTCTATTTTCATTACGTGTTGGCATGAATTTCTCCAATTTATGCCATATCAACAAAAAAAGGATCAAAATTGTTCGAACGCGCTCCTTTGTTACTGTATTTGTAAACAAAACCTCAAATTTGTGGGTGTTAATTTTAAATGTAAACGGTCATTCTATGAGCGGTTTATTCTAGCTATTGCAAGTTGAATCATACAAATTGTATATAATTACATTTATAAAACCACATTTTACCAGTCATATCAGCAGTTCTTCCATGAACATCGTTGAATTCGGATAAATGTTGTCCTACTTCGAATTCTTCTGAACATTTTAAATAAACTTTATAGATGATTCCTCTAGCAGAGCTCCGAATTACACCCCTGCTTATTTTGAGCACAATTGGTCACCGAAATCACCACAATAACACAATAAAATAGAAAAAAACACAATTAACTATTATCTTGTAAAAGAAATGACACAATACGTACCTACTTGACGTGATTGATAACTGACAGAAAGAAAGTTACCAGTTATAATATTTTTTAGTTCTCTTTCAGGACTTTCTTGCCAGGCTGTATGTAGGATAATGTCAAATAATCAGATTCACTTAATCAGGGTATCACTTAAAGTGTCATATTTTGTAAACTGTTCAAGTTAAATTAACCAAACAAAATCATATTTAATAATAATAAAATATACTACATATTATGTTTAACCTGTATCATGTCTTTAAACTTAATTATAAAAAAACGATTTTTCTTTTTCTAAAATATAATTAGAGTATCACTTAAAGTGTCATATTTTGTAAACTGTTCAAGTTAAAATAATAAAAAAGTATGCATTTTGTAGTCAGTTTTATTATTATTTAATATGATTTCGTTTGGTTAATGTAACTTGAACAGTTTACGAAATATGACACTTTAAGTGATACTCTGATTATTTGACATTATTCTAAATAACTCGAAAACAAAAGAAGATCGAGGACTGATATCAAGTATACAGGGACATGTGGAGGCAAGCTGGATTTGACCCCTGTCACATTTTAGAGGTCAAATTGTAATTTCGATACGTTTTACTTCGTTTTATGTATTTTTATGAATCCAATTTGGAGGGGTATTAGAAATTTACATATGAAAGCACATCTACACATCACCTGCTTTCCAATGACAACTTAATCATCAAAATCGGTTCAGTAGTATAGGCAGGAGCTATTCTCAAAATAATATAAATTTTATTAGCGTAGTATTTATATCCATTCTCGTATAAATTCGTATGGGAACCCATATTTTTTGGATATATAATGTCAAATAAGGATGAGCCTTGGTACAGTCAAGAGCAGGTCACGCTTTACACTACCAGTTTAAGCTGAGCTCTGATTTATACTGCGCGCCATACAATGCAGGGCCGGTCCAAAGTCCAAAGTGTCAAGCTTGACGTGCTCTTGAGTGTACACTTGTTCCTTACGTAGACTAGTATGGTCAACGCCCGGGAGTTTGACTCTATCGCTCGATTTTGAGGTTGGGGGGGGGGGTTGATGAACTTTTCGTACACCGCGCGCACTAAGACTAGTCATAACTTCAATTTTCTAGCTACTAGGGCAAGTTTGGTATCGTTTTCAACTAAATAAAAGCTGCTCGGTTGATTTCTGATACAAAAAAAGAGCGTTTCCGTGCAAAAAAGTTGAATTACAGTCAAAATATAAATAAAAATTCAGCAAAATTTTTGATACTGACCATAAACTTTACAAATATACTGAAATTTTGTTTTGAAAAATATATTTGAAAAGCTGCATTCATAATGAGCTAAAGCATGAGAACGGGTAGTCCAAAAGATATGAATCTGGCCTTATTCTATGAAGGATTAAATGCCCTCTAACTTTTATGAAGGACAGTTTTCGATATTGTAAGTCCTTTACGAGATATAACCGAAAAAACGAAAAAATACCCCTTTTTGGGGTACATTTTTACCTCCCACCACTTAAACACATCTCCGTCGGGGGGGCAAACCTATGAAGCTATTAAAACAATAAAATCTGTTGTAGGATTTAAATCCGATTTCAATTCTAAGCCTACTGGCCTATAAGGGATGAACTGGTTTGGCCTAGAAAAAACTAGTTTGTCCTAAATTTTTGGTGGGTTTGGCCGGTAACATATCTACATATAACACCTTATTTTAAAGCCCAAGACGACTGGTTGCAACGGTCCTAACTTAAAGCTCATTTTAATGGGTTATGGGGATGTTAAGATATCTAACAATAAAAACAACATATTTTTAGTATCATGTCAGGTATCTGTAGAAAGCCTTTAGTAAATAATGCGTTTAAAAAAACCAATGCAAAACCCTGGTTTCCTTGACGACCGGAGCCGCATGTTTATACGTGAAATAATAATTATTTTTCTAAACTTTTAAAGTAACTTTGTTTTTATGTATTTTTGAAAAACTTAAAACATAATTTTCTCAACATTCCCATTTCCCATAAATTATTAAAAAACTACACATTTTTACGTACTTTAAAGTACGAAATATTGTCTTAAAACGACCACACGTTTCATTTGTCAGCAGAGCGGGTCAGACAGAGGGGTCCTAATGCCGTTTGGTGATCAATTAAACCTAAGCCTTTTCTTATAATATTGTCTAAATTGAAGACGTTATCATAATAGTCATAGCTGTCTTTTTGGTTTCTAAAAAACTTTTGTCAATTATATACCTACAGCGACTTTTCCTTTTTGCAATGGATACTAGGTTTCGTAGTGCGAGCTTGCCAAGAAATTTTCACAAGGTCAATTTCGGTGTGGGGTGAGTTATTTCGATTGGATATGAAAGCTTGCATTGTGGTGTGTAGATGATGAATAATTTGTTTTCGTATTGCACAGTATAAGCAATGCGATTTAAGCAATTCAGCATGTTTCGTGCCCGTCAGCGATATTCGAGGCGACAATGAGAAGGCATCTTGGAACCACAATAAAATAATTCAAAAGCACTTGTGAATGTTGCATGAATAAGGAATTGCTAAACCGATTACGCCTTAAGCCGTTTATTTCCCTTGGTCATTTTTATTCTAGGTAAAGAAGTTTTAGTCAGTTATGCAAAGTGCCTTCTCTGTATCCTAGACGACACGATTAGTTCTAGGCTATTTTTTCAAACTGATACAAATCAGAGTTGAGTTGCGCTTATTTATTATTTGTTTGGAATCTGTAAATTAGTACCAATTTTTAAATTTAGTTAAATAAAATGTAATAGGCAGTTAAATAAAGGAAGTTAGGAAGGTCGTCACCTATATGGTACGCCTATGTACAAGTCAGATTCTAGCTTCAGTAGAATGTAAGGGTTGCCGCACACGGGCCACAAAACGCCGTCACGCAAACGCCGCCACCGGCATATTTCCTTTAGTTTTCATACATTTTATATGGACTCGCCGCACACGGTTGACGCCGGTGGCCGCCACTTCTAGCTTCTCGTGGCGGCGTTTTGTGGCCCGTGTGCGGCGACCCTAAGACAGCCAGCAATACACATTTATCAACTTGAAACTTGGCATCTACTCTGTAAGCCTACGACCGATATTTCGGAACGTCGAATGTCAGTACCACTCTCTCTCTTGCGATTTATAGATGAAGGTGACAGATAGTGACAATTTGGGTCGAACGTGATAGAGTAAACTTTTTTTTATAAATAAAATAATAAATAAACGTTACACACTCAAAGGTCCACATTAAGGTTTTCCCTTGTGTCGTGGGTCCCTCGGAACACACATAAAGACAAACACAAATACCCATGACCCGAGAACAAACATTTGCTTTTTACATAAATATTTGCCCCGACTGGGAATCGAACCCAGGACCCGTCGATCAAGAGGCAGCGCCACGACCACTAGACCAAACTGGTCGTCAATAACTGACAGAGTAGATGCCTTGGTTTGAAGGTTCTCCAACGAGTTCATCTATTTGAATGTGTTAAAATAATAATCTAAAAAGAATGCTTACTAAAATGGACACCATATTTAGTAGCCATGCACCAATCAAAACTTATAACTTGTGCATAAATACAAAATTGATGAATCTGTTTAATATGAAATTAAAATGCAAGACGTGATCTTTGCAATTTCGTCTATATGTAGGTATCTATATATAACTTAGCTTCACATAAGCATGAATGCTTGAATTATTTTTGACACGCACTGTTTTTGATTATTCTCTACACGGAAACTGCTTTTTCAATATATGACTAATTCCTAAATAATTATTAATTATTAAAATTAAACTCTCCGTATACAGGTTGAAAAAGAACCTCCTAGCTTTATTGAAAATCCTGAACCAGTATCACTTACTGAACACTTTATTTTGATTTTTTGGTCGTGTGGGATTTTTTTTCCTAAACGTAGACACCACTCGGGCGCACCCCTCGAGCGCTACCCGCACCCCTCGCGTGCCTGGTGTAGGAGTAATGTTTACGTTTAGACAAAAAATGAACTATTCACATTGAAAAAATTTTTTTTTTCATAAATGTGTTCTTTGAGTGATACTGGTTCTGGATTTTAAATATAGCTAGGAGGTTTTTTTTTTCATCAAGTATAATCAACCAAATTTAGAAATAGGTAGCTTTTGAGAGCAGTCAGCCTTATGAGTTATGATTATAATATAACAAACTTTTATGAGGCTAATACTTGCGATTGTTACTTGGTGAAACGCCGCTTTCATGTAGATA
The DNA here is from genome assembly GCA_949987775.1 of Aproaerema taeniolella. Classification (NCBI taxonomy): domain Eukaryota; kingdom Metazoa; phylum Arthropoda; class Insecta; order Lepidoptera; family Gelechiidae; genus Aproaerema; species Aproaerema taeniolella. The sequence continues at coordinate 24,637,486 of OX465242.1, read as the reverse complement.
CACAAACAAATACAAGTGTTTTATACCCAAATATACACATACTTTTATCTTTATAAATAATTATATTTTTTGTGTTTTTCGAGTCTTTTTAAATTTTTGGTCAAATGTTGAAAATGTATCAAATACTAAAAATCTTGTGATAGTGCTTGCTTTTACTGTTCAGCGATTAATTTTTACTTTAAGAAGTTATTTCTTATCATTACTAAATCCGAGAAACCTCATTTATTTTTTTATTAGCTTTCCGCCCTCCAACTTCGTTTGCAAAGTTTTATTCCTTTTTATTATTAACTATTGCGCTGTTCCACAATCTTATTATTATTTCTTTTGTCATAGATGTTTAATGTTTGTTTTCTTTAGATAAATAGTACATTAAAAATTGAGCACATAGATGAGTATATTTCCTTGACATTCTCGTCAATCTGTGGAGAAGTTTCAAAGATTCAACAATTTCAACCCACAAACATTTAGATATTATGGGTGACATTAATCTAGCGAGACTTAAAAGGCCATGAATTCCTTCATGGAACTGAACCACTTTCTTCACAACCTTATATGAAACTCTCAAAACAGAATCGATTTTGCCGTCATACCAATTCAATCAGCTGATCGCACAATTTGTACGGGAAGGCAACATTTTTTCTCTTATTTCGATCTATGTAGGCGTGTTACTTAAGGAAAATGTTCAGTTTAGTGAGCTAAAATAGCTTCAACATAAAATTGTATTGTATACTAAACATAATACGCGCACTGGAACTGTCAGTGTTACAATCTATATATTCAAGGTACAAAGGGGGACTTATCCCACAAGGAAATCTCATCCATAATAATGAATAAAAATCGGTCGCATAATACGGACGACCATTACAGCCAATATCACTTTTTTTGACAGCAAGCACATTTTGCCATTCTGATCACAACTCCTAACTTGCAAAACGCCTTTGTATGCAAACTGTCTAAGAAGCATAATGTCTAAAATGCAATAAGCCTAAAGAGGAAAATAGCTAGATCTAATTATGCCTAAGATTAAAAAAAAAACGAAAACACAAATTGCCTAACCTTTATAAAGACTAAGCAGTAGATCACCTAAAAGGGGTTTAAAACAAACTCATAACTTAGAGTTGTCAAATGTGTAAAGCACATTATATACCGTGGTTGTAATTTTAAGATGGGCTGGTTTCCGCAACTCGACTTCAACATCCGCCTATTTTGCGGGATTAGTTATTTAGGATGGCTGTCAGTCTAGCCACCCCAGCTCCTCCAGAAATTGCAGAAGTCCCTTAGGGTCTTCCACCACTTCCGGGAGGGATTCGGGTGTGCCCAGATGTTTTGCCCGGTAGCTGGCCACCTCCTTGCAGTCCAAAACGACGTGGGCGGCTGTCTCTGCATAGAAGACTGTCGGTGATACCTAGAGTGTATAGGTGTTTGTTGAACATACCATCCTGTTATTACGCTCGTAACCGCTTGAAGTTGAGTGTTCTCTAGGTGGAGGTGCTTGCGGGAGAGACGTGTATTGGTTGCAGGTAAGGCTTCCTTCGACTGTCGGCATCCCTTCTGGTTTCGCCAATTGTCGTAACTTTGTACCTTGGTTTGCAGTCTTAGCAGAGATCGAAGCCCGTTAAAAAGCACCGGTATTATCGGTTCCGGACCAATAGATATAATTCATCAGATGCGTCGTTTCCTCGGATCCATTACGTCCTTTGATTTATTGTAGAGTGATATTGTTGTTGTTGCCATCTGTGCCTTTGACTAACACCATCAATAGCCACTAGTATTTAATTTAAAAGTACTAGACTCAAATAAACAATAGGAATTGTTTATTTAATGGGTATATGAATATCATTATTTTGCTTGCACTAAAGCAAGTACGAGCAAGTACCAAGCTGAGGTAGGTTTCCCCTCTGGCCTTTCTTACAATACGTTGTTTTGTTTGTTACTGAACCAATAAATTGCCATACTATGTTATACTAGTGGCTATTTATGGTGCCAGTTAATGGTACAGATGACCCCACGGGCATTAATTAAATGAAATAAAATTAAATGAAATAGCATTTAAATTTTAAAAAAATAATAGCCGTTGTAGTCATTCTGATATGTTGACGTATTGGTTTTCTAGACGTTGCAATTCTTAGGCGTTTCGCATTTGAGGCATTTTACGTTTTAGTCGTTATGATTTGTAGACAATTGGCGATTTATACATTTTTCAATTTGTACTTTAGACATTATTCTTCTTAGGCATTATGTATACAAAGGCGTTTTGCAAGTTAGGAGTTCTGATGAGAATGGACATTTTGTTTTATTGATCAAATGATAACTAAAATTAAGAATTTTGTATAACCCCCCGACAGTCGACTGCTTACAACTTTTAAACGGTTGAACCAATTTTGATCAATGTCAAAAAAAAGCTAAGAACCATCTTGATCAGTCAATTCGTTTAGGAGCTACGATGCCACAGATAGACACACAGATACACAGACATACTGATAAACATGTCAAACTTATAACACTCCTTTTTTTGTCGGGGGTTTAAAGTTGTTCTAAATAACGAGTACATTCCTTGTAGAAGTTAGGGGACAATGTTTATGACTAATTACTGCAGTCCCGTAGGCACCGCACTTATTTTGTTGTTTATTTTTTATCATTATCTTCCTATCTTTTATTTTTCTATATAAAATCAATGTTACAGGTCTGTTAACTAAAGCTGGCGCGTTCTACACATTTACACATTCCGTTTGTGTAGTGTCTGTTATCTACAACGCACCCATTTTACTAAAAACTAACTCTAGTCCACACTTATGAATCAATTGTTTGAAAATCATTTAGTTTTAAACATCCTGTATAGTGAAATTGCATAAGTGTGAGTACTGTGAACGCGCCAGCTTTAGTTAACAGACCTGTAGTATGTTTTTCCTCGATGCACTCCTAAACGATTCATCAGATTATATTGATACTTTGCTGAGTTGTTCTGCCAAGGTTTATAGAAAAAAAAGTAAAAAAAAAACGGGAACGAAGCCGAGGGAATATTTATAATTATAGCCATCGATTGCAGACACGCATTTTAAATTTACTGATTTTTAAGTTGTACAAGTTGTATTTAATTTTATGGCCTAATCCCCCTTTTCAATATTTTGAAGGGGCTCCCGTGCCCCTTAAGGGGACGTATATGGGCTGATGACGACATAACCTTAATTTTACTTGTAGATAATGGAGGAAATAGTGTTCTGTTTGAGTCGAATCTTTTATCTAAGCGATAGGTGGAGTACTTTGTTATCTGAAATAAGGTAATTTTATGTTGAATGGAATATTTTTTTTAATTGGTGAACGAAAAATAAGGAAATGCAGAAGTACTACTGTCCCTCAGGAACATAAGTCGAAATAAATACAGTTAAACTACAGCATTTTTTTAATTATTTATTTATTTTTCTTTTCGTTTATAGTTTGTGTCTCTGTTTTGTTTTTTTTGTCCATAGTCCAAACCATGTAATTCTGTTTAGTGTACAAAGTGAAATTCGGAATTGGCAATAAGTTTAGTTTATAAGCATAGTTATAAGCATTTCAGTATTGTTGTGGATTACTGTTAATCATGGACTAATCTGTTAATAAAAAAAAATCTCCTCTTACTCATTTCGTCAGCTGATTGCTTTGATTTAGGTTTATACTGGTTTCTTCGGAGAAAGTGGCTTAGTTTAATGTACAAACGATTGTATCAGTGTGTGTTTTAATTATTTATATGTATGTTTACTTTTTTTTGTATATAATAGCAAGATTAATTAAGTTCAGATTATGGTTCCTATAGAACACATTCGTTTGAAGTTGAAACATATTTTACTATTAACTGTGGGTGTGTTTATGTTGACTTAAAACTCCCCAGAGATTCTTGGAGGTACCTATCAACATCTACACTAATATTATAAAGAGGAAAGATTTGTATTTGTGTATGTTTGTAACGAATAAACCTAAATACTATTGGACCGATTTTATATATTTTTTACCAATAGAAAGCTCTCTTATCAGCGAGTGACATAAGCTACATACTTTTCCAAATTGCCACGGGAACGAAGTCCCGGCTATAAAGCTATTATAAATAAATACTTAGTATAGACCCCGGTCCAGGCTATTATTTTAGTCAATTATTTTCTCTCGGGCGATAACTTATAAAACGCTTCAGATAGATTCATCATGAATCTATGAACGTCTGCCGCGGCTCGGTGGGTGGGTTAAGCAACAATAGCTTCCGAATCACGTTGAAAAAATACATTTTATCTGTTCAGGTGGTGATATTGAGAACTATTTAATTTTCATATACTTGCTGACAACCACCTCGACCAGCAGCGCCACCACCACCCGTAATTCAGTTGGCGGTGGCGCCACCAGTCAAGGCAGCTGTCATTAGATAGTTGTCAACTTCGCCATCTGACGGATAAAATGGCGACATTCACACGAACATGTAATTTTTTATTATTTTTTCAGTCGATTCCTTTCAACTGAAAATTTATCAGATGACATTTTATATGATATTGTGAGTAAATAAACTCGTCTGCTGGTTGTGTCTCGGTGGGAAGATCGTCTGCTGAAGCTCTGAAAGGTGTAACGCAGGAGCATCTATCGCCTATTTAAATACACTTGCTGACGAGTTTTCCCCGGCATATTGCTAGCTGTTTTTTTTATTACTTACAGGATCATATTAACTATCAGCTTACACATGTTTATCTGGGAGGAAGTGACATATCTAAAGTTATTCGACATAGCTTCATGCTCTAACTGAAATATGTAATCCTTTTGTAATGTTTCGATAAAATTAATATTCTTTATCAATATTTAACCCACCCGCCGAGCCGCGGCAGACGTTCATAGAGCTTCATGATAAATCTATCTCAAGTATTTTACAAGTTATCGCCCGAGAGGAAATTGGTCATGAAAATCTGTTCTTAACTCGGGTACCAGGATAGGAGACGAACTGCTCTATAAAATTTCTAAAATAAATACACCTGAATCTATAATTACATTTTAATTACCATAGTACACTTAAGATCAAATCGTGCTGGACTTAACTGCAGTTTTGGTTCGCCTTGGAATTAAAAACGATGAAAAAACGAACATTTTTCAAGACGAAGATTTAATTATGTTGATTATTTCGCAGTATTTTCGGCAAAAGCCAAACGGACGAGAAGACACCAGCGGGGTCTGTGAATCTATTGGATGACACACTTCTTGAATCGCCCAGTTCTGTCGGGGGCAAAATGTCACAGTGCCTACCCCATAAGTAAGATTCTTTTACATATTTGTCGCTGTATCTTAAATTAATGCATGCCTATATCTAAGATTGTAATCAAAGTAATTTGATAGGCATACATTACAATTCATAACATGATGCATGCATGACGTAAGGGTTAATGCCCGATATACAAACAACGGGAGCAGCACATCAAGTCACTGTTGCACTACGAACAGCATTCCTTTTAAATAATGTCGTCTAGAATGATACATTTGTTGATAGGTTGACGTACTGTCGGGTTTTCTTGAAGTGCTGCGTATTTACAAATTCAACAAGATGTAAATAAAAGTAAGGTCAAGTTTTCAAGGATGATTCGAAAGCGAATATACAGAGGCCAGCTTATCCCCCATTTTCATTGTAAAACGGTTCTTATCGTAGTAGCATGGTGTGTGCGCCCTCCCGGCGACAGGTTTCCATTTCTATTTATTCCAGGATATATATTTGTCAATTTCTATGTAATACCAAATCTTATTTGTCTAAAATTCTAAATTTTCCAAATTCTTAATATTTTCCGAATTCTTTGTTTATTAAATTATTGATTGTGTAATTTCTAAGCTTTCAAGAAAATACCGAGTAAGTACAGTTGAACAAATAAGGAAGGAATTTTGGCACACGCTGTTCCTAACACCCTGTATAATAATCCTATATACAAGGTTTTTCAAAAAATACAAAAAAAATAATAATTCAAAATTAATTAAAATTTAGCTTATTGCGCAGCTCTATTACAAATATGACAAGTATGTCATATTTATTATATGAAACTTTCATTTTGTAGATGTCAAACCGTACAAATGATTACTAGAGTTGCGACTATTTCACTTTTAAAATTAAATTTTGGAATTTCTTTTTTTTTGGGTTTTTTTGAAACACCTTTTATACATATATTATATTGACTATACTGCTCTACTACAATTTACGTAATGTGGTAAAAAAGCAGAATTTATTAATATAAGATTGTGAAAAAAGTATAACGTAGAAAATTAAGAATACAGAAACAAACGAAATATTAGTTTTTTTTTTCGTTTTTTTATATTATATTGAATAATAGAAAAAAAACTTGAATTTGAATGTTTTTGAAATTGGAATTAAACTCCGGGTTCGTGCTCGTATGTGGTAACCTGATATGCGGCCTGCTGTACGGGAGGAGTAGGACTAGTGTAAAAAATCATTATGATTTTTTTTCAAATGTAGGAATTTACCCACAATAAATTATCTTTAATTTTGAGTGTTACTTTTAAAAATATTCTATTTCTTACTAAATTAGGCTAAGAACTACTGAAAGTGAAAATTGCCGTTTGAAAAGTATTAACAGTATTTTATAAATGCATTAAGTTGATAAAATCGAAATTAAATTATACTCCCCTTGTTTTATGCATTTTTTAATATAATCTTCAATTCGTATAAACTTGGAAAATAATTCGCAACGCAATCGAATATATGATCATTTCCTGAACTATAATATAATTAACTACAGACAACCTCTTCGATTCTTCTTATTTTAATTTGTTTAGGTTACTTGTCCCACTTTCTACTACACATAATTTTCCACGATCACCGACTTAAATCCTAACAACAGTTCGCACAAAGTAGATAACTTGTATTTTTTGCAGACTACAATACCTATTAGCAGATAACCACAAACGAAAATGTCACTCATTTATTTAGATTATGTTCTGGTTTGTAGTATTTTTTTGTTTTTGTTGATTTTTTTAAAAGCGCTAAATCATTTTCGATAAAATTTATATGGGACCACCTCTGGAGTATACTCTTTCGAACAAAAAAATTATTTTGAAAATCGGTCCATAATTTGCGGATAAATCGGTGAACATACATAAAAAAATATGTACATAAAATAATTCATAGAGTCGAACATAGAACCTCCTCCTTTTTTGAAGTCTATTAAAAACACTAAACGTCGGACCACTCGTTGCAAAACACTTAATGAATTTTGAAAAATAGTGGTTTAAGAAATTCGCATATGGATCTATAATTTTAATTATAATGATTCAAAAATGCGTCTTCAAAAAAAAAAGGAGGAGGTTCTCAATTCGGGTGATTTTTTTAATTTTTTTTATGTATGTTACCTCAAAACTCGGTCATTTGTTGACCGGTTTCAAAAATATTTTTTTTGTTCGAAAGCATATACTTCCAGATTGGGGCCATAAAAATTTTAATAAAATCGGTTCAGTAGTTTAGGTCAAAAATAAAAAAAACTGAAATTTACGGTCATATATAATCGGTGATCGGTTGATAACATCACCACCCCATATCTTTCATGCCATCTGGCGATCGGTTTGAGAGTTGTACTACCCCGTATGTTTCTTGTCATCTTGCGACTGGTTGTGAATATCACCACCTCGTATCTTTCCCTGGGTATCACGAGGGGGGAAAGTAATTGATCACTATACTCGAGTGATTTACTGCCGTACTCAGAGACGTCAATTAAAGTTAAGTACTGTTAAACTCTGATGTTATCTCTTTCAATCTTGTTGATATAAACAAGGATAGCATGACATTTAATTACTTCTTAATAGACCATGCAAGATCCCAGGGCCGCCAGACCTTACTTATTTTCTCATAAACCAAATGTGCGGGAAATAGTAGTGCTAGTACGTACTAGTAATGTATGAATACCAGCTAACCTGGGTCGACGGCCAATTTTCAGCTACCAGTTTCTGAAGGTACTTTCAAAAATTCCTCACTTGTCACTTACGAGGAGTGATCAAAAAGTAGTGATAATGACCCACTTGTACAATTCATAATCTACTCATTCATACCAATAATTAAAGATCATTTAATTACGAGGTTAGATACAAAAAATTAAGTCTTAATTTTAAGAAACATAGAAACCGTGTCTAGATGTTTGACGAATTCCGACGTAAAATATCATTATGGAGAAAAACGAAGTGCGAGCCGTTATTAATTACCTCAGTTTAAAAAAGTTAACGACGCAAGAGATCCATCGTGATTTGGTGGAGACTTTAGGTGAGTCTGCTCCACCATATTCTACTGTGGCAAGATGGTCACTTTAATTCAAGACTGGAAGAACATCGATAGAAGATGAGCACCGCTCGGGCCGGCCATCGACGTCAGTTACGCAGGAAAATATTTAAAAAGTCGAAAATATTGTTCTAGACGATCGTCGTGTTACAGTGCGTTATTTAGTCCAGGAAACTGGCATTTCATATGGCAGTGTCCAATCAAAATTAAAATATTATCTGAGTATGAGAAAAGCCTCGGCGCGTTGGGTACCCAGAATGTTTACAGAAGATCGGAAGAAAACCAGACTCAATCTTTCAAGGCGCCGGTTGGACAGATTTCATGTGGATCCTAACAATTTTTTGGCTCGATTTGTCACTATCGATGAAACATGGGTTCACCATTTTGATCCAGAAACAAAACTACAATCTTTATAGTGGAAAAGATCGTCGTCACCAACTCCAAGGAAATTTCGACCCACAGCATCGGCAGGCAAAGCCATGGCCTAAATTTTTTGGGATTCCGAAGGAATATTATTTATTAATTATCTTGAGAAGGGACGCACAATAACAGGCGTTTACTATGCATCTTCAATAGCTAAATTGAGAGAGGCTATAAAAGAGAAAAGACATGTCAAACTTAGTAAAGGCATTTTGTTTCATCAGGACAACGCGCCGGTTCACACTTCTGCTGTTGCACTGGATACCATTCAACAAGCTGGGTTCGAATTAGTGGATCACTCACCTTATTCGCTGGACCTGGCCCCCAGTGATTTTTATCTCTTTCCAAAACTAATAGAATACTTGCGTGGTAATAGATATGCCGATGATAATGAAGTGATAGAGGCCGTGGAAGGGTTTTTGGAAGGCTAAAAGAAATCTTTTTTTTTTAAAGGGTTAAAAATGTTGGAGAAACACTGGACTCGGTGTGTATATAGAGAAGGAGACTATGTTGAAAAACAAATTTTTGTTATTTAAAAAATATATTATTTTCTGTTTCATTATCACTACTTTTTGATCACTCCTCGTAATTTAAATGTACTCTACATTTCATTTTCGCCAGGCCCGCGGCCCCCCCTAGAAAATAACCCTAGATACGCCAATGCCTTTTGGGATACGAAAAAAAACCTCGGCATACAGCCGTGCCTCACCTATAGAATCTAAACTTGTATGGCAGCCATCTTTAATTGTAAGGGGGGCGCTCCGGTCTTCGCCCTACGCGGAGTTTGGCCTTCGGCCCTAAACGCAGCTCGCCTCGGTCTATGGCCTCGCCTTTTAAGCTTTTTATCTTGCTAATTTTTTATCCAAATAATGAGTCTAATTATTTAAATTGTTTATCATTTCGTTTATTTTAAGTTAAATGACTATAATAATAATAATAAATAGTAAATAAATATGTTTGTATTAGTCTGCGCAAAAGCTGATGGACATTATGTATAATGCTCAGTCAATTTGATTATTTAAATAATTATTATCAAATTACCCTCTCATATTGGGCGTTTTTAATAAAAATAATGTTTATTCCAAAAGTGACATCCATTTTGAAATCTAAGATGGCGGCCGTGAAAAAAAAACGAAAACTTTTTTTAAATTGCAACGAGGGCACTTCCCTCCCCGCACCGCGTCAAACTTAGCTTTATTATTATGCCTGGGCATTATTAATAATGGCCGCATTAATCACTTAGTCCATAACACATACAATCACGCAACTAATCCCGTTTGGGGTATGCAGATTGTCATGTAGTTCTAGAATCACTTGCGCCATTTTTGACATTCATTCTGAGACTTATTGGATGGAACATGAGTAGTGGTGATAGGTTGTCAGTTACAGCCAAACCCTCGCGTCCCACTTACCGGCATCTACAGTAAGCCTGGGAAGAATTGGCAGCTGTATTACGTATAGTATAACTTACGCTGATATCCCCTATTGTGGTCGGCAGAGCATCACAATACAGTTACTAAAATATTTTGAGGATAATTTTTTGATTTTATAATTCAAAATCTTTTTCTGGTGTCATAATCAAAACGTATTTGTTCCTGTCGTGCATTCTAAATCATTATATGGCCGAAAAACCGTTGATGTCAGCTAGCGTCATCAGTTATTCTATATCAGATGCATATGCAAGTTCCGAATACGTACACCTTGACTGACCCATTCTTATGTGACGTCTGTAGAAGTCGTGTCGTTTGTTTGTAATTGTATATTGATTGTTACTTTTATTTTTCATCTCAAAAGTGATAGTTACTAGAAACCAGACATGTTTCGTGTCCCGCAAGTTCGCTTCCAGCTATGGTAATTTAAATTTACGTTTTTTATTTTAACTTTACAACTTTCAACACCGTGTATATTTTGCTTATAAGTACAATAATCATAACTGTGTCATGATTAAGAAATGCGTTGGTTTAGACGAATTTGAATCGCCTGATAACCTCTATATCATTTGTTTTCGTTTTATAAAATAATACTGTGTTATGCTTCGGTTAAGTCTTATCTTTTTATCTATGTTTTATCTTTATTTTTTCTACTACATAATTCTTCCTCCTTGACTTCCTGTCTCTTTTGCCTACGTGTCATTGGAAAAACGCACAAAAATTAATTGCTGTCAAGAATTGAATCTTTGATTTTGAAGGATGACTCACCGCGCGACTAATTGCTACAGTTGCGACCATTTCATTTTTGAAGTTTTGTGATTTTTTTAAAACACTATTTATATTTATTAATTTATAAATAAACGTAATTTCAAACCTGACCTGCCAACTCTAGGGTCATGGTCAAGCGAACCTCAAATAAGGAACGAGACCGAATTTTAAACATATAAAATTAATTGATTAGAATTGAAAATTTATAATTAATACTTGCTTATCTGAAAGTATCCTTCCATGTGTCTCGAGTATGCTTTTATAGCTTCTCAAATAGACCTCTTAATTATAAAAATCTTGCTATATCCCTAGGCAGTATTGATATGTTTTTTTAACAGTGTTTCTAATATTTTCTTTTTTGTTTCAGCGATCAATTTAAAGCGGAGAGCATGGACAGCGAATACCAGGGCTTCGTTAGGAGGAAGACAATTTTGAAAGAGGGCAGGAAGATGTCACTTTCCTCATGGCAGCGATACTGGATCGAAATTTCAGCCAATGTTCTAGTTTTCTACTCTTCTAAGTCATTTAAAGGGTAAGCAATTGAGTACCTAGTACCTACAATGCTCTATTTTACACAAGAAAATCTATTATAGCATACGAATATGAGTTTCTATGTCAATCTATTATACTACAGGAACTTTAGCATTTGACTTCGGAAAATTCCAACCAAGCTGAAAATGTGTGTACATGTACCTTTTAGCTTCCTGTATAACCTCTGAAAAGTCCCACGAGACCAGGGGTGGGCATAACTTTTGACAACTAAGAAACGGTGAGAAAAATGATACTTTTTCGGGTTAATATCTTCGTTCCTGTTTATCTTACCACTATGAGGTGTTCTAATAAAAGAAAGAATGAAAAATTTTCTACAAAAAACGTTACGAAAGATCACAAATAAATCAGTTATTTCCACGGAAAAAGGTGGGACACATCGGATTGAGTTTCAAAACGTCACGGTATAGAATCACGCCCCTGATTACTTATTTTTGACCTTAATAACCTTATTCTTTATTTATTAGACAATTTGTGATAAATACTATAAATGCGAAAGTTTGTGAGGATGTATATGTTACAGTTAAAACTAGTTAGTAGTTAGAACGCGTTTTTCCTAGTTAGAACTAGTTTTTACTTGGTGCCTTTGTTAAAACTAGAAATAATCAGTTAAAACTAGAATTTACCACTGACATATTTGATTTTCAGATAAAACTAGTTGTCACATCGAGCTATAGTTAAAACTAGCTATAGTTAAAACTCCCCCCCCGCGGAGATTGTATCGGGGCAGAAACTGTAGGTTAGGTTTGTTAGTAGCCTAGCCTAACCAATCCGTTGGTTTGGTTAGGTTAGGTTAGAACTGCGAACAGCAGGCCCGGACCTCTCGTTGGCGACTGTCGTGCGAACTATGGTCGAGAACGAGACGTCATGGAACAGTGTCCTCTCCTTCTGTGAAGACATAATTTCCCAGAAGGAGGCGAGCGTGCCGCGGCAGCGGCCGGCGAAGTGCCAGAAAAGACTTTGGTTGCGTTAAACGGTAAGCACAACAACTACATAACCCACAACATAACCTCAAGCCAATCAGAATAAGGTATGATGAACTCTAACCTCGGTCGGAACAGTTTTAACTGACTCGCTTCGGGAAAACGCGTTTTGTCTTGCAGAAACTAGTTTTAACTGATATTTGATTCAGACATTAGTCAATTCTAGTTTTAACAAAGGCACCAAGTAAAAACTAGTTCTAACTAGGAAAAACGCGTTCTAACTACTAACTAGTTTTAACTGTAACATATACAAGTTGTTTCAAAAAAACCCAAAAAAAGACATTCCAAAATTTAATTTAAAAAGTGAAATAGTCGCAACTCTAGTATTAGTTGCACGGCTTGACATCTTTCAAAATGAAGGTTTCATATAATGATTATGACATACTTGTCATATTTGTAATAGAGCTGCGCAATAAGCTAAATTTTAATGAATTTTGAATTATCTTTTTTTTTGGGTTTTTTTGAAACACGTTGTAGAACGATGGATGTATGGATGTTTGTTACTCTTTCACGCTCAAACGGCTGGACAATTTTGATAAAATTTGGTAAGGAGGTAGCTGACACCCTGAATTAACACATAGGCTACATATTTTTTCCCAAATTCCTACTGGAACGAAGTCCTGGGCGGAAAGCTACTTTGTGATAAATCTAGCTGTACTTGGATTTACTGCTTATCAATTCTATAAAAAGTATTTAAGACAGTAGCTTTAATGTTTTGAATGCTTGAACGCAGTTTTCTTTCTTTAAAAAAATAAAGGAATGTTTTCTTTGTGTACAATTTCTATCTACAGTATTAAGAGTACTTTCCCTTCAGGTCGCTTGACAAAATTCCACCCTGTATATGTTTTATTGTATCGAATGTGTATAGCACTTTATATAAGTGTAAATTTTCCGAGTTGGAGAGTTCCTGGTGTCCTAAAATACAAGTTTCGGCTTAGTTTGGGCACCAGTCTCCCACAAAATTTTGTCAACTAAAGTGCATTTTTATGTATTTAAGATAACTATACCATTTAAGAAAATTTTGTGGCAGAAAATAAATTACTTATTATTAAAGTGATGTGACTAAGAGTATAGGTAGGTATAAATTAATAAAAAAAATCAAATCGGTCCAGTAGTTTCGGAGCCTATTCGATGCAAATAAACAAACAAACAATCAAATCAAAAAAAGGAAGGGAGGCCCGTGCCCGCGGTGTGGACGTAAAATTGCTGGTAAAAAAATGTATTTAATGTTTTAGCTTAATTTGAAAACCTCTCATCATAATATTTGTTTGTGTGGCACAGTACAAACCGGTCTGATTTTCGCACGGAGCGATGCAAAGTGCTATCGCTGGACGGGTGGTTGGCTGTACTGGTCGACGGCGACGCGCCCGACGCCTTTCAACTCGTCAACCACCACACCGGCACGCTATATAAATTTAAGTAAGTTATCATAGCAAAAAAAATCGGTTGCATAATCACTCGCATAAAATTGAAAGCCCTAATTTTTTTTCGCATAACTTTTAACGCATAACGATATTTTGTCATAACAATGAACTGATTATGACAAAATATTGTCATGAAAAAAAATGAGTGCTTTCAATTTTATGCGAGTAAATATGGAACCAAATAATTCTCTTAGTATTTCATTCACAATTATTTGTCAAACGTGGCGTCAAAGAATTCTAGAATGGGTTAAATGACTTTTTTTATTGTTTAAATTATCTTTAATATCTTTAAAAATGAGAAAGATATGAACGTTATGCTTTATTTGATATTTAAAATTAGACCTATAACTTGTAAAATATTGATAATAGCAGTTTTGTTCTCCGAAAGACTGGCCAATTGCTGATTAGTTAAAATAAGTAAATTAAATTGCATGTAGACAAATAGCCTTAGCCCAATCCGCAATTTGGCCTAGTTTGCAATAGGTGAATATGTTATTAATTTTTATTGTTAGGTTTAATGTTTTAGAATGATTAGTTTGTTTAGAAAGTACTTATCCCCGGACTGGTGGCTAAATTTGAAATTAGGTCACCTAGTCGCAAATCGTAAAACAGCTTAGCACCGAGTTTTAGAATAATTCGACCCTGCTAATCACGAATTTGCTCGTCGCCACATATTTTCCACTCTCCTTCACTCCCCCCCCCCCCTCGTAGGTTTCCTTAAATTCGTGTTCGGCAGGGTCAATCAGTCTAAATTAGTCTAAAAAACTCGTTGCCAAACTGTTTCTCGATTTGCGTTTAGGCAACCTAAAGCCGCCAGTCTGACAGCGCATAAACAAATGCAGGTCGGAGTCAGGTCGCAGTCACAGGCCTCAGACATTTTATTTTATTTTAAAAACAAAGTTCACTGCTTTTGATTCTACCACGTATGAAGTAAATTTTTCTGTGTTGTTAATAAAGACGTGGTTTCAGGACCGGATCTGAAGCAGCGGCAAAGGAGTGGGTGTCGAAAATAGAAGCAATTACTAATAAAAGAGTAAAGCCTCTGCCGGCCAACCTCATGTCTTTCGAGTGAGGGGTGAAACACGCGTGTACGTATATGTATACGATAGCGCCTTAGCGATCTGATGAACAAACCGACGTCTCGAACAATATATCTCATTTATATACTACATTTATACCTGTTTACTTTGTGATAGCTGAAAGTACTGTAAAGTACTATTGGTTGTCGAAAAACATTATTTTAAGAATTTAGCCCTAGATATATTGTGCATATGTTATTATATTTATATTATAATCATATACCTGTAAAATAGTGGTGTTTGCTTCCACCGAGTCAATGTTTTTATTATCGAATAAGATATGTACTAATGTATTGCGATTGCTTTTTCTTGTTAGTAAAAAGTGTTATGTATAGAGTTACTGTAGAATGAGTAACTAGCAAAACTGACTGCATTGTGATAAGGTGATAGAATTAATACACATCGACAGACTATTAATGCGTAGGTATCTGGCGATCCGGTAACGTTAATTAAAGTTAAAGTTTATTTAAATGTAATGCTTTGTTATTAAATGTGTCCTTGTTTACGTCAAGAAGACGGAAAGTGATATAAGGTAGCATTAACTTTAATGATCGTTTCTGCAACTGAGTGTCATTAGCAGAAACGTCCATTATAGGTAATAAGTACTACTTTAAATATCATACTGTTACTTTCCGTCGCGGTGCCGGTGACGTCAATGCGGTGATAATTATTAACTTTAGTGAACGTTTCTGAAACTGTGTTGATCCCTAAAACTATGTATGACTTGTCTTCAAATATACTAGCCAAGTGTCTAAGCATCATGCACGACTTTTCATACAATTAGAGGTCTTATTGAGAAGCTATAAAAGTACTCGGGAGACAGAGGGTTAAATTTCATGGGCATGTTTTCATAAAGAAATTCGGCTAAGGTGGAAAATTGTGGAAATTCAAGAAAATTATTATTCACCGTATATTATTGTTTTAATATTTTTTTCACAGCTACGTAGAAACAGGTCTGAGGAATTCTAAAAGCACTCACACTGAAAACTTTAACCCTCTACGTTTCTTGAGTACATTTGCTATAGCTTCTCAAAAATACCTTGTGTACGAAAAATCATCCATGATCCGTTAAAGTTTTTGTTACTCATTAGATATTTTCAAATACTTAGTCAAATTGTTGGATCAAAATATCCAACTTTTTATAACTAGGGTTAATCATTTATTGAATGGCTTGTCTGCGACAAAGACGCGCGGCGACAATTTTTTTTAAATCCTAGAGTCGGGCAAACCTAAATCTGCAACAGAATTAAGTGGTAACCCAAAAAAGTTTATTAAGCTGTTATTTTGACACTAATAGGAATCTGCCCCTTCATACAGGGTTAACGGAAACTCAAAGTATTCTCAGGACGTGATAGGGCAGCCAAAATGCAACAATTTTAACTCACCTTATGTATGGCCGAAAGTTAACAGTTTTAGAAATATTTTTAATTTAAGATTTTTTTACGAAAATACACAGATTTCCTCTTCTTAATCAATTTTTTTAAATAATTGCTTATTGGATGGAATTACTTTTTAGGTAAAACGGGATCCTGTCACTAAGGCTCCGCTGTCCGTCCGTCCGTCTGTCACCAGGCTGATCTCATGAACTGTATAGTTAAAGAGTTGAAATTTTCACAATGATGTATTTCTATTGGCTTTATAACAACAAATACTAAAAACCAGAATAAAATAAATATGTATTAGGGCTCCCATACAAAAAACCTGATTTTTTGCTCGTTTTTATAGATAGTCTGTCCGAGGCTGTATCTCATGAACCATGATAGTAAGACAGTTGAAATTTTCACAGATGATGTATTTTTATTTATTTATTATAAAATGGGTTAACTCTTGACCTCAATCTTGACCATAAGGTCAAAGATGAGGTCGACGATGGAGCGAGTTAACCCAGAAAATGCCTATAAAGGCACTGGTACTCCTACGCACCGACGGAACACAGCAAGCTGTTTGGCGTCGGACTTCGGTAGGAGGGTGGTCGCGAACCAGACGGCCCTTTACAGAGCCTACCACACCGCATGAGACCATAGGACGACACCTCAGATCCAGAAAAAAATGAAGTGTCGTTGCCTGGGATGGATTACTAGGAGGCAGGTCTCATTTGTGTTTCCTTAGTCGCCTCTTACGACACCCACGGAAAGAGATGGGGTGGTGTTATTCTCAACCGATCACCACACGGTTTAAAAACTCGGTTGCTGCTATAACAACAAATACTAAAAAGTAGAATAAATGAAATATTTAAGGGGGAATATTGTATGGGAATATTTAATTTATAAATAATAAATTAAATATTCCCATACAACAAACGTAATTTTTTTGCCGCTTTTATAGAGATTATGGGTTTTATAGAGTCCGACTCGCACTTGGCCGGTTTATGACTTTTTTTTCAAAGTTGATATTTTAATAAAGCTACGAAAGTCATTACCACCAGAAATTCCTTAACAGTTTTAAATAATGAGCCGAAAAGAAGATTCAAAATTTTTAAATTTTCTTTGTAACAGGTTAAAAACCGATGCTTAGGTAAATACTTTACTATGACACCATGTGTACAAACCGCTTAACTAACTTTCTCATTTAATAAGCTATCCAAAAAAGTATGAATGTCAGTACTAACTTATAGTCTACACCACAAAAATCACTTTTGACTTAGTGCAGGTAGAGTTCATCCAATAAAGCTGTTTTTTTCTTTCGCGGTCGGTTTTAACGTTTTTGAGTTTCTTTCCGCCTTCGGTGCCCATTAGTGCAAATAATTGAAATTTGTGATACCATGACGGTCGAAACTTGACTCGTCCGTCCACAGAATGTTTAAAAAAAAAAGAAACTTGTCTTCATCGTCGACATTTAACATAAAACGGCAAAATTCCAGCCTTCTAACCAGGGCTTCTTCCATTGAATGGACAGGTGTTGATAGTGATATGGATGTCGGCCCGATAAATGTATAACAGACCAGAATTTCCATTGTGACATACCAAATTAACACGCTACGATGTTTGTCGAGGTGTTGGGGTCGTCAATAAATGTTTGCAGAATTGCCTTCTCGACCTGGAAAAGGTCGAATGAGACGACCCCAATACCTCGACAAACATCAAAGCGTAGCGTGTAAAAAAAAATGAATCTTTTTTTCGGCTCATGATTTAAAACTGTTAAGGAATTTCGTTTTTTTTTATTAATATAAGATGGGTTAATTCTTGACCTCAATCTTGACCATAAGGTCAAAAATGAGGTCGACGATGGAGCGAGTTAACCCAGAAAAAGGCACTGGTACTCCCACGGACCGACGGAACACAGCAAGCTGTTTGTCGGTAGGAGGGTGGTCGCGAACCAGACGGCCCTTTACAGAGCCTACCACACAGCATGAGACCATAAGACGACACCTCAGATTCAGAAAAAGATGAAGTGTCGTTGCCTGGGATGGATTACTAGGAGGCAGGTCTCATTTGTGTTTCCTTAGTCGCCTCTTACGACACCCACGGAAAGAGATGGGGTGGTGTTATTCTCAACCGATCACCACACGGACAATGGGTGGTAATAATGAATTTCGTAGCTTTATTAAATTATCAACTTTGAAAAAAATAAAAGAATATAATTCCATCCAATAAGCAATTATTTTTCAATTTTCGTTAGGAGGAAATCTAGGTATTTTCGTAAAAAATATCCCACCAAAAACATAAATGTGAAAATGGGAGCCAAGTTCAACCGTCGACTTTGCCGAAAAAAGAATTGAGATATAAATGTGTGCCAAGTTCTGTAGGCAGTCCAGAAATTTATTTACAAAGACATGAAATTCTTAGATGGATTTCAAACTCTATCATTATTTTTCCCTTATAGAATTATGCTTATTTCAAAATATGACTTTTTCATTTTGTTTAATAGAATTATTTACACAAAGCAAACAACTAATAACCATTTGACTTGGAAAAGGATCGTACAACGTGTGGTTCTGTTTCCGACTCCGGCATCTCGGACGGAGATAGTGAGGGCGCCAGCGGGCGCGCGCGCCGACCACGACAAAATGTTGGTATCACGAGTCCTCAGCGAGATGGAAGTAGAGGACGTGGGGCTGGCAGGGACTTATCGTTTTTATTGGCTGCCTGGGACGAGGCGCAACAGAACACTTCCAACGAGCTGCTCTCCCTGGAAAAGGCAGTGAGTGCGTGGGCTGAGTGGGAGGCCGCACTAAGGGAATTGCAGGGGGCGCTAAGAGGAGACCTGGCCACTCTGAAGGCGTTGCGTGATAAGGGTGCAGATCACGCAGAGTTTGCCACGCAGATTCGACAGTTCGCTGCTTCGCTCTTCCATAGCAAAAAGGATCGTATAACGTGTGGTTCTGTTTCCGACTCCGGCATCTCGGACGGAGACAGTGAGGGCGCCGGCGGGCGCGCGCGCCGACCACGACAAAATGTTGGTATCACGAGTCCTATGGTGAAAAAGCGAAAAAATGTAGGTCTCCGTGTAGCGTTGGGAACAAAAAGCCGGAAAACTAGATGCGACACCGACGGTAGCGGGAGTCGATGTCAACAAAAATAGCCGCCTATATAAGTATAGTAGACAAACAGTCAGGCGAAAGGTTTCGCGCAATGGCCGCATTGCACGAAACTCTCGACGAAATCTGCGAGCCTGAAGATTCTCCACAGCAGCCACATACCCGTGCACAACTAAATAAGAGGATCGAGGAGCTCAAGAATCGTCTCTCCCTTCTTCTGGAATACAAGGTGTCGAGACCTCCAATTATACACTCTTGAGTCAGTGCACAATATCGTTACTGCCATTAACCGCATGAATGCCGACTTGTCGCGCATAGCGCAGTGGTCAGATTCTCACGGACTGAGTGTCAATCCTACCAAGTCCCAGACCATTGTGATTGGCGGTAGTCGGCAGATAAGCAAACTCGACGTGACATCTCTTCCACCTGTTAAGTACAAAGATGTTTGCATTAGTTACTGTGACACTGTCAAGAACTTAGGCGTTTTTTTCGATGCGACGCTGTCATGGTCGAAGCAGGTGGGCGAAGTGAGTCGCAAAGTGTTTTCATCATTTATGTCATTGCGAAGGTTAGGAAACTTCCTTCCAATTCCTACTAAAATTGCGCTCGCTCAGGCTCTCCTTCTCCCGTCGCTCGACTATGCAGATGTTGCGTATCTCGACTTGACAGAGGAACGTCTCAATAAAATGGAACGACTGCAAAACATGGCAATACGGTTCATTTATGAAGTCAGAAAGTTCGACCATATATCCGAATTTAGGAGGAAACTCAAACGGTTACCCATTCGGCTGCGCCGTGATACTCATAATCTGTGCTTACTTTTTAAAACACTGCGTGATCCATATGCTCCGGCTTATCAATTTGGTTTGTTAAGTTAAATAGTTTTTTAAGTTATAAAGGGGTCAAAAGTGGCTACAAATGGTTCGTGTAATATTACACTCGGCGCTGGCTAGCCAGTTCCTTTGCTTGAACTTGGCTTGACCCGCTGCCGCGTGTCTAGATTAATTTAAAAAATCTCTAAAACTATTAACTTTCGGCCATACATAAGGTAGGTTAAATTTGTTGCATATTTGCTGTCCTATCATGTTCTGCCAGCAATACGTCGAGTTTCCGTTAACCCTGTGTATACATTCTTTCTTAAATCTACTATTTTTAAAACATTATCAGACTATCGTCCGTTGTGTGTTGTATATTCTTAACAGCACCGCCACAAGAACTTGCCACTGTTATAAAGTTGCTCTGTAGCTGTAAACCTACTGAAACTATCTTGCCCAAAGTCGCCTCAATTTGAGTTTATATTTTTAAAAAATATGGATAGTGTGTTATTGTTATATGTTTATAATTATCAGAAGTCAAAAAAGGTGTTTTAAAATGTCAAAACAGGGATTAATTTTTTTTTGAATCAAAACCGATAAACAAACATATTTACAGAATCGACTTGTTACTTCATATATTTTGACTATAATTTTTAATACATTACATTTGCCTGTAAGCAAATACCATTTGAAGTACGCGCCTGTAACTCGCACTTATTATTTTATTGATTATTTAATTCTTTTTTATTTATTTATTAATTCTGCAGTTTTCATTTGTAAAGAACACATTTAATTTAGCTTGGTGCTATTATATAATAACATACGAATAATAATAATGCGTGATAGGAAATATAGTATTGACATTAATTAGATATTATTAGGTACTTATCAATTCAGGTGTGCTTTATTTTTATGTTTCCCGAATTTATTCAGAGGCTATTTATGAATAAAATATTTTTTCCATAAAGTTGATAAAACATAAACCCTGGGGTTGATTTTAGCACAGATTTTTCCAAAAATGAAGTAAATTATTGCCTAATATTTTCTAGAATGTAAAACTCTCTACTTAGTGCTTTTTCTCGCAATTTAATTGAACAACATAGTGTAAACCTGTATGCGTAGGTTATAGCTACCTATAGCAAAGTCGTGACAATGATTAACCCTCGCCGCCGCCGGCGGTTAGGGCTTACATACGTCAATTCGTCTTTAATAACCACGCTTCCAATTTTATGTCACAAATTCATAAATTATTTTTTTACTATAAATACAGAATTTACCACACAAAAGTGTTATCATCGCCTCAGTAAAATTTTCGTATTGACTGTCGCACACGCTACCATTTTTTTTTTGCACTTTTTTATTTATCTATTACGTATCCCTGACTCTGTAGAACAGTTCTTTACCAAGTTTCTATTGAGAGCAGCTTTGAATGACACTAAATTATTTAGACTTAGGGCGACTTGCACCAAAGTGCTTAACGTATTTAGCGAGACTAATTTTGATTAATTTGACAGATTTTGTTGCTTTGACAACCAAGTTAAATGTGTTTAAGCTATTAAATATATTTAAGGTTTTGGTGCAAGTCGCCCTAAATAATTAGATTTTTGTATTTTATTTATAATTGTTTGGTGTCTATTATATGAAAAGAGGTCGAGTTTTCTACGGAATAAAGTTTTTTATTTTTATATACTTAGATTAAGTACGTACCCACTAAAGTAAGATTTAAGAAGCTATTTTTATATAGGTACACACGTTCTTCTCCAATAAACAAAATTCAAAATTGAAAGATTTTGGAAGTAGCTCGAAATTTTCAAAAATCCACTACACACACTTGCCAAGAGCCTGTCATTGATAGTCCGAAAACAAAATTGCAACAAATTCAACCCTATCAACTAGGGGTCGGAAATGAGCGATTTGTTAAAATAGCTGCACGTTTTCATTCGTTTTATATAATAGTGCCAGCGGTCAGCTCTTCCACACTTTGAGGCAATGGTAAGAATACAAGTAATACAATATACGATGACAAATGTAAAAAAGGTAACAAATGGACAATTTCAAAGCTAGACAAGAAAAGGCTTTTCTAGTTATATATTAGGTAGCAGAAGAATTATCTTTTTCAGTTTTCAATTGATTTCTATAGTAAGTTGTAAGAATATTATCCCACGAAAAAGAAATCATTTTGAGCTTGGGTTCTCAGTGTTTGTCTCAGGATTTCTTGGCACAGAAAGTACCTAGGTATTATACAGAGATCGGATAGGAAGACCAGAACCTCGTTGTATCCTACTATATGTCTCGAGTACTTATAACAAAAATCGTTGCAACCTACTGAAACAATTGAAATCATAGATAAATGAAATGCAAATCATTTTAATTTCCAGAACTTTACTGAACACAACGACACGATGTGCCATAAATACACTTACAGCAGCTCGAGCACGATGGCGACGAACTCTCGCGGCGCGTCACTCGGCTGACAGGACCGCGGCGTATTAGGTGCGCTATCACCATCGTTCTCGAGCTGCAGATATAAATACCAGTCACTAACTTATTTTTTCTATGTCTATTATACCGGTATAAAGCAAAATTATATGGCATAGTTCCATTTGATATTGGATAGGAATAGCCCTAGGGGGCCTCTATAAAATAATTATTGTATAGTGATACTTATTTAAAAAGCCAATGTATAATGGCGACATGGTTGGACTTCCGCAAATCCCGTATGCAGCGTAGCAGCGCGGTAGTTATAAATTTTCCTCAAGGAACACAGGTCAAAAAACGAAAAAATACAGCTTGTTATTAGCTAAGTTACTATTATTAATTTGTGGAATTACTTTTGTATGGGAAGCTAAGTTATGACTCCTTTTCGTCCATTTACAAATGGCCCTGTCATTTTCCAATTCCCAGTTTTTTTTTTATAAAATGTGAATTATTTTTGCGGCCGTATCCGCATTGCTAAACTACATTTGTAAAATATTCAGCTAAGCGTTATTTAACTTTGTTTTAACGACTGCGTTTAAATCGTAGTAATATTTTTCGTAAGAACGAGTATCACAGGTCAGATTAGGATTACACGCTGTGCTACGCTGTGGATTAAAATTTATTTTCGTTTTGTAAAAATGGAAAATTGGAAAATTATGTTTCAAAATCAAAGAACTAAGCAAAATGCTTGTGACGGGCAAATAAAATGCTTGCGACTTGCTTGTGACTTTGTGACTTTGGTGTGTGTATCGTTCCAGCAGCGCCACGAACTCCACATTAACACACCTCTAGTCAATACTTTTACAAATCGTTTAAAAGTGGACTCGACTTATTCACTTCACTGGCTTCCAAGATAGGAGGGTGAGTTTGTGGCGCTGCTAGAACGACGTTGAATAATTTCGAATATGAGGAAAATAAAACTAGTTGTTTATCTAAACTATTTATTGATAACTAGCTTTATGCCCGGGACTTCGTCCCCGTGGGAATTTCGGAAAATTATGTAGCCTATGTGTTAATCCAGGGTATCAGCTACCTCCATACCAAATTTGATCAAAATCAGTCCAGCCGATCTTGAGTTATAAGTGTTGTAACAAACACGACTGTCTTTTATATATATATATATATAAGATAAGATATAGATATATAATAATATTAGTAGTACCTATTTTTTTGAATTCCGTCACAGATACATAACAGATTAGTATCCCGCCAATTTATGTCGACTCCGCGTAATTGTTGCGGCTTATTCCGCTCAAAGAAGTTTGCGCTAAGTTCACACTGGCTGTTTAGAAACTCACATGGCCGCAGCATTTTTTTTAATTAGTTTTTTTACATAAAACTTCACACCTGACAGCAGTTCTATTTTTAAAGTTCATTCCGGCCCTGGGAAGTAATTTGTATGAGTTTTTCCATCCCTATGGAGGGAAGCGGCATTTCCCACCCAATTATCAGATCCAAATAACACTACTTTCTGATTATGAGAAATGAAAAAGAATTTGTTTTTTTAACAAATGGCTTTCTGCCAAAGATAATTGTACAGCGCTACAAGGATCTTTTGGCACGTGGCGAAAATCGGAACTAATGCCGTCATGTTGTAAAATTATATTTGTTGACACTTCGTTGAGTGTGTTTTTTGTGGTTAATTTGTGCTTTGGTTTAAGTAACAATACGAAAAACATGCCAAAAGTGATAGGAAGTGGTGTTAGAGAAGTGGATTTAAAAGTGAAAGAGTTTTTTAAGAAAGAAAAACAATCTGGCTATTCGATGGTTTTCTGACGCAACCTCGTATCTCAAAAATGACAACTTTTTAGGTGACGTAGAAAACAGTTTCTTAAAAATTAATGGTCAGTTGAAAATAAAATTTATTAATTGTATTTCGTTAAGGAACTATTTGACTCGTAATTTTTTTATTTTGTAATTTTATTTTCTAATGGATTGATATAAAATTATTACTTTTAAAATTTTCACTTCTAACCTTAGAAAATCGAGATACGTGGTTGCGTCAGAAAACTATCGTATTGTATTAAGTTTTTTGGATCGATTTTAGAAAATTAAAGATTTGTAGTGAAAGCACAAAATATACTTTTGTGTTGTTTTATTGACAAAGTCTATCAAATAAAACACGTCAATAACAATAATGCAAGACCATAGAGTATCTACACTAAGATATAAGGTCTTCACGCTCTCCCAACTTTTTCAAGTCCAATTTGCTTGCTCTGGTCTCGGAGCCTGGGCCCGTAAAGCGTCTTGGTCAGCATATCGACGAGTTAGACTTCTGAAGACACTTTCAAATCTCCGTTTTCCACACATTATCTTATGAAGAAATGCTTTAGTGAAATATGCTTCATGCGTTTGTGATATTCATATCTCGGGTGCTGAGATAGCTTTATAGCAGACTCACTGTCCAGAAGTAGTGTTTGTGTAGCTTCATTAAGTCCTTGAATAGACTGTTCAGCCAAATAAGTTCCTGCGAAGCTTCACTGGCTGCGATTATTTTTGCTTCAGTTAAAGAAATCGATACGACACTTTGACGTTGTGATCTCCAGCTAATTGCAGCTCCGGCGTGTAAGCATACAGTACCACATGTGGACCTGCCGGTAGATTGATATCCACCAAAGTCAGAGTCACTATAACAAAACATTTTCTCTATTGTAACCTTCTTGTAGGTCAGACCGATTTCAGAGATTCCTTTGAGATAGCGCATAATTCTTTTTACGAGTGCAATGTCCTTTGCAGTTGTCGCTTCACGATGTCTTGATGCCATTCCGACCGCGTAAGATATGTCAGGCCTTGTGGCCACCGCTAGGTAAGTCAGTGCGCCTACAGCCTATCTATAAGGAAAGCTTGGTTCAGATTGTGTTCCTTGTTCTTCTCCTCGTCCCATGTTTTTTTTAACAATAGGTGTCAGTGCAGACTTGCAGTTACTTATAATGAATTTTTGTAAGATCTGCTTTGTATACGATGTTTAACGGAGGGTGATCTTGTTATTCACTTTGCTGATTTCCATTCCAAGGAAATATGTAGCAGGTGACGTTCTGATCTTAAGTTTCTTATGTAGCTCAGAGATAAATTCGGTTTCAGCCTCAATATTATTGCTGGCTACAAATCCGTCGTCACATACAAAGCGATGTGGACTTTCTTCGTCCCTCTTACTCGTGTGTATAGACAAGGATCAGCTTTAGATTGTTTGAATCCTGATTGTAACAAGAAGTCGTTAATGCAGGTGTTCCAGCAGCGTGGAGCTTGTTTTAATCCATACAGGCTTCGTTTTAAAAGGCCGGTGCCGTCATTTTAACCTTCAGGTTGTTTCATAAATTGTCTTTGTCAGGTGAATTTTGTGCATCTTTGTATGAAGTTGGTTCACCAAGTTTGTTAACTTCATCAGCAACTGCCAGCACGAAGTCATCGTACCGTTGTGGCACACGTATCAATGATCTGTCTCGTAGACACCGTTGGTTTAGTATATGTTCTACATTTTCAGATTCATCAATATTTAGTTCGTCTTGCTGTAAAGTGTCAACGTTTTCATTTTCAGGAGATATGCTTTCGATTTCATCTACTTGCTCTAAGGATTCTTCATAAACACTGTCATTCAGATGGCTTTCGGTTGTGTCTTCTTCATTATTCTCAAATTCCATTTCAATTGTCTCTGTTCGTGGCGTTTGTCTTTGCTCTAGAGAAGTTGTGTCGTCATTGTTGATAATGTTTGTAGAAGTAGTTTCGTAGAAGTTTGTTTTCAGTATTTTGACATCTTTTGGGATGACTGCCTTGTTTTCAGTTGGAATGTAGATCTTGTAAGCTTTGCTGACTTCTGAATAGCCGATAAACAAACCAGGTCTCGCTTTCGGTGCGATTGTATCCTTTGGGACCTTTCTTCAGAACAAAGGCTTTAGATCCAAACGGGTGTAAGTGGTTAACACATTGCTTTCTTAGTACGCATCGTTCAAATGGAGTTTGATTTCCAATAGCGCTGTTGATGCTTCTGTTTGCCAAATAGTTAGCTATATTAATTGCTTCAGCCCATAAATGCATCGGGGCTCTGGAATCGACAAGCATAGCTCTTGCTTTTTCCACTAGTGTCCAATTCTTCCGTTCTCCAAGACCATTTTGATGTGGCGTGTAGGGTGCCGATAGTCGTGCAATTCCTTTTGCCTTCTAGTAATTTAGAAATTCTTTGTTTATGTATTCAGTACCGTTGTCAGTTTGCAAAAATGTTATCTTGTTGCCAGTAAAGTTTTTCATCTCTTCTTTGTAGTCTGAACTTCTGTTGTACGTCAGAATGTAACAAAGTACTTGTTACCCACTGTGCTAGGCGTTTTGATAGGACCACATACGTCACTGTGTACAATTTCTAGACGTTGCGTAGTTCTAGGCGTAGTTCTCGTTTTCAATGCTAGGTGAAGGTTTTTGCCGTTCATGTGTCCCAATTTTCGATGCCAGTCTCCGATGGAGTTTTCTTGTGTTGTCACCATGTTTGTTTCAGGTGTTACTGTGCGACCATGTTTAATTTGCGTTTTGACATAATAAAGATTGTTTTTCTTTACAGCGGTCATTGTAGTTTTGTTGGTAACTGTAGATTTGTTTCCAGTAAAAGTTACAGTGCCACCATTTTGAGTAATTTTTGCAACAGATAGTAGATTAGTTATTAGGGTAGGTACGTAGCATTTCTAAAAGATTTACTGTGCCTTATTCGTTGGTTACAACTTTGACTGTACCTCGTCCTTTAATCCCGGTTGATTGGTCTTTCGAAACGAAATTAAGTTTGCTAGAGTCTGCCTTTATCGTTGTAAAGTGTTCTCTTGCGTAGGTCATGTGAGAAGAGCATCAGCTGTCCAGTGCCCAGTTACTGTTAGTAAGTGCAGGTTGATTGTTTAGTGATGTCGCCTTCTTCTTCTTCTTATTTTGGTTAGACCAACAGTTTGTACAAATTTTATAAGAGCTGTTGTGACGGCCAGTGCCTCCTTGGTGAACTTTATGGTCGAGCTTCGTATCTAGGCAACCGTGGTTGTTAGTAATGTCGTGTCATATGTGTTTACAAATATAATATATCTTTTATCCTACTAATTAAATATTTCATTGGATTCCATGGCGCATCTTCAACTAAATTTTATATGGTAGCAGAGCAGTGTAAATAATAAAATATGTGTTAATTAGAAAAACTGTACTTATATATGTAAATAAAACAAAAGGGAAAAATTCAACCGCCAGGGAAAAAAAAACTATGATACGTGGGTTATTCATGCTAAAAGCATATCTAACTAAAAATAAATTATAGAAGCATATAGTCCATGCTCCAGATGAAAGTTCTAAAGAGGAATATCTCGAAGAAGATAAGATCGCGAAGTCAGGACTATTACTTCTTATCTCGCCGTCAGAATTGAAACAAGTGAAAAACTGCAAAACTGCTAAATATATATGGGATACTCTAAACTCCATATATGCCAGCAAGGGTCCTGTCAAAAAGGCTACCCTACTGAAAAAACTAGTTTTGGCAAAATTAAAAGGGAGAAGATGTTAGCGAGCACCTGAACGCATTCATGGACACAGTTGATAAACTAAAAGATCTTGAAATAGATATCAATGCTGAACTTCTATCAATAATGATGCTGTAAAGTCTTTCACCCGAATATGAAAATTTCAAATCGCGGTAGAGACGCAGGAAAACCTAATAATCCCGGAAAAAACTCAAAAGTTAAGCGTACTAAAAATGATACCCAACCTGGCACCAGTGCTGAAAACAACGAAGCTTTTTATGCTTTTTTAAAATCTGTAAGAAGAAAGGTCACGAAACCTCCAAATGTTGGTTCAAAGATAAAAAATCAAAAAACTCAAAGAAAAACCAAAATAAAAAGCCGAAAAGCTCGGAAGAGATAAATAATTTCAGTTGCTTTCTAACCAATGAACTAAAACAAGGCAAGATATTGGACAGCGGCTGCCCTTCAGACATGACATATTCTGATAAACAGTTTAAACATATAACCAAAATGTCCGAAACTCTTAAACTTGCCTCTAAAGAGCATTGAGCAGAAATCAAAGGCTCTGGTCCTGCACAAATCACTGTAGAACAAGGAAAGATAGAAATTAAAAACGCTTTATATGTACCTAGTCTATGAGTGAACCTCCTCTCAGTTTGGAAAATTACTGATGCACGAAGTACAGTCCTTTTTACTAAAGACAAAGCAATAATAAAAGACCACATACGATACAAATGGAGGCAGCAAGAAGCGAAAACGGTTTATACTACATTAAAACAAAAAATGTTTATGCTAATGTCGCCAGTGAGACTGAAAACGAAAAACCGAAACCGTCGGATGACATAAAAATTTGGCACAGTAAATTGGGTCACATGTGCGAGAAGGACTTGAAGTTTGCGCTTAAGAACGGGTCACTAATTAGCTTAAATTTTAATAAACAAAATTCTTTAGGATGTGAAATTTGTATCAAAGCTAAAATGACAAGAACGCCAAGTAAGCCTAGTACCCTAAAGTCTGACTACTCAAAGACTGAAAATAGTCCACAGTGACGTTTGTGGGCGTTTGTGTAAACACAAACGCCCTCACAAAATGGGAATAAATATATAGTCACATTTATAGATGATTACAGTCGGTACTGCTATGTATACTTTATTAAAAATTTATCTAAAGTATTCGACAAATTTGAAAAATTTAAAACACAGGAAACAAAATAAAGCTCCTACAAAGCGACAACGGCACAGAGTATTGCAATAGCAATTTTAATAAATTTTTAAAGGAAAATGGTATTTCAAGGAGACTGTCACACCTTACACTCCACATCAAAATGGCGTAGCTGAACGAAAGAACAGAACTCTTATCGAGAAAGCCAGATGCTTGATGCTGCAATCAAAGCGCCCAAAGGCCTGTGGGCTGAAGCTGTCTTTACAGCTAATTATCTGTCAAACAGAAGAGTCAATCAGAGTATTGAGAATGCAACACCATTTCAAAGGGGGTGGGCAGAAAGACATGCATAAATCACTTGAACATATTTGGAGCTAAAACTTTTATTCTGATTAAAGGTAAACATGGACATAAGTTTGCATCAAAAGTGATGACTGGCGTATTCGCTGGATAGTCGGAAATTTCAAAAGCATTTCGAATATACGTACCTTCAAAACGAAAAATTATAGTCTCCAAAGACGTGCGTATAACAAAAATAATGTTTTATGAAAATGAGTCCACATTTTTAGACAACTTTAATATTGAAAATAAAATGGTAGATATGCCAGTGCTTGGTACTTACACCGGCGGCGGCATCGCGCGACATCAAAGGCGTTTCACTACTGTAGGGGAATTATTGTAATACTGTGGCCCTGGTCTTCAAAAAACAGCCAGGGAGCTAATTTGACTGAAGGGTCTTCTAGAGGAATTGACTGTGATAGAAAAGAAACCTACTATCTATGTAGACAATGAGTCCGCTATCAAACTGGCCGAGAACCCTCCCTACGAGCAGCACAAGAGAACTAAGCATATGCTTATTAAATACTTCTTCGTTCGAGAGTGTGTACAAAATGGGGTTCTTGAGGTGAAGCAAGAATGCGCTGAAATGCAACTTGCTGACATGTTTACGAAGCCGATGTTTGGGTCACGACTTACTGAACTCAGTAAAAAAATTGGTCTGCAAAGCGTGGACAATTCTTAAAAGTCCGGGGAATGTGAAGGCCAGCCAGTGTCTCCTTGGTGAACTTTATGGTCGAGCTTCGTATCTAGGCAACCGTGGTTGTTAGTAATGTTGTGTGTCATATATGTTTACAAATATAATATATCTTTTGTCCTACTAATTAAATATTTCATTGGATTCCACGGCGCATCTTCAACTACACTTTATAGCTGTTCTTGAAGTATTTGTTTTTGTTCCTGCATACCTTGCATGTTTTAGCATTTTGCATAACTTGAAGAGCTTGAGAACTCGTTGGTTCAGTTTGAGTTTGATGTCGAGCTTCGCTTTCTTCCAGTATTTTTGTTTTCAACTCAGCTGGTTTAGGTAGTGTGTCCCTGCTTTCAATGGCTACTCTGAAGTTTTCATAGTCTGGAGAAAGACTGCCGGCCGGTTTGGTCGAGTGGTAGTGACGCTGCCTCTTGATCGGCGGGTCCTGGGTTCGATCCCCCAGTCGGGGCAAACATTTGTGTGAAAAGCAGATGTTTGTTCTCGGGTCATGGGTGTTTGTGTTTGACTTTATGTGTGTTCCAAGGGACCCACGACACGGAAAACCTTAGTGTGGGCCTTTGAGTGTGTAGCGTTTATTTTTTTATTTTTTGTTTTTTAAAAGACTAGAGCATCATGAAAGTTAACAGGTCATCGTTGAAGGGCACTTCCATATCAGCGAGTTTGTCAACATAAACCGGGTGGGCATTAGAAATTCGGATCCTGAATTTGGGGTTAAAAAGTCGTTGGGGGGGAGAGGGGGAACCCCCCCCTGCCACTCCCCCCCCGCGGAGATTCTTATTTTTTTTTTATGAATTTTTAAAAATTGAGGTGGGCATTAGAAATCCGGATGCATTTGAAATTCGGATCCCGAATTAGGGGTTCGGGGGGAGGGGGGGAACCACCCCCCTGCCACTCCCCCCCCGCGGAGATTATATGGGGGCATGTTCAGGTGTTCTCGAATGTTATTCCCTTCTAATTTAGTGCGTATCAGCTGTCTTAGAAGAGTTGCCTTACGAGCTGGGCCTTGGCTTGTATATATTTCTCTCAGTTTGTCCCAAATTGCTTTTGCTGTTTTGCAAGATTTTATTGACTTCTGTTTCGATGGAGCGATTATAAGAATAAGTGTAGACTAAGCTTGTTTGTCTCCTTCGATGTCTTCAGCATTTGCAGTAGAGCTTGGGGCAGTTTGCACATATTTCCAAAGCATGTCTTTCACTAGCACGGCCTCAGCTTGTATTGCCAAAGTGTCGTAGTTGTCATGTAGTTGTCCTTAGTTAAAGGTTCAATACGTATCTTCGATATTTTTGAATATCTTTATTTCGTTCGATATTAACGCTCTGCTATCATATTAGGTTTTTAGGGTCGATTTTAGAATTATTAAAATAAAGATTCGTAGTGAAAGACACAATTTTTTTTTAAGTAATGGCAACCGGTCGAGCATAACTTGCAACCATTACTGCCAGTGTCAAGTCCGAGGAAAACAAACTGAAAAAATTATGCACAAAATATATTTTTCCGTGTTGTTTTTTTGACAGTCTATCAAGAACACGTCAATGACAATAATGCAAGACTATAGAGTATCTACACTAAGATATACGGTCTTCACACTGGCTCCCCTTTGAAAAAGTAAATGAGCGAGTTGCAGCAGCGACTGGTAAGTGATACCCGACCTACCTCGTTAGTCCCCCTTTCCCGAACATTAGGTGTATCTTTCCGAACTATTGCAAGGATCGGAGATGAAGGAAGATTGGCGACAGCATCATCTATAAAAATAGTGTCACCAGGGAAAAATGGAAGGACTAGGAAGGACAAAATTGTAATGGATAATTTTGACATTGGAGTTTTACACCTAAAAATTCATGAATTTTATGCCAGGAAAAAAGAAATACCAACTGTAAAAAAATTGCATTGTCTACTTAAAGAGGAAATTTAATTTGAAGGAAGTAGAGAAATTCTTAGACAGCATATTAAATACTAAGTCAAATTAAGTATCAAGTTAAATATTTTAAGTGTTAAGGGGGAGAACATGGTAATTTATGTTATTGATTATTTTTTTGTCTAGGTAGAATTTTAATTTAAAGGGGAGTTCTATTTTTATTTAGGAGGAAGTTTGTATTGGTATGTATAAAATTAAAGAAGGGTTCCGTTGTTAATGTTTTAGATATGTTTCATTAAGCCATCTAATAGAGAAATTACTATTAGATAACTAGGTTAACGGTGCGTTTTACTGAGAAATTTTAAATTTTTTGTAAAACTTGACGAAAAAAAAATCTGATTTCTGTCTAGAAATCTTTTAATTTTATGAGAACACTTTGTTATTTCCAATAGTTATTGAGTTTGTTTCAACGTGATGGATCATTTAGTTTAAAAGTTATACCGTTTTGTTTATACAGGGGTATAGTAACAAACTAGAATTTTAAAAATGCCATTAAAAAAAAAAAATTTCAAGATTTTTTTTTGTATTTTTCCCGTGTCGATAAAATGAAGCATAGTTTCCCTCATTTTAATATGTGCACATTATAAAGACTCACACTGTATGTTTCTCATTTAGTTAATTTTTTCTGTCTATGCAAGTTAAATGAGAAACTATCTGTAGAATGAGCGATGGCGCCACGATCGAAAAGGGGTTGCCACTTAATACAAAAATAAACAACTTCAGCGTATTTTAATGATCTCTAATATATGACAAAATATTAAAACAATGACTTTTTAACTTTTCGGTGCCTTGCCCGCTATCACAGATAAAAGATATGCCTATAAAAATACAAAGATTGATGATAAAGACATCGGTCCTGAATGAACGGTAAGGGGCTTTTAGACATTTGGCTTCGAAAGCACTAAAATATACATGTAATTTTTAATTGTTTATTTTAATAATACTTAATTATTAAATCAAAATAGCTTTATTTAACATTAATTTTGAAAGGGTAACGGAAGCCAATTTTTCGTAACAATTTACGAAGCACATGTCCTTCGTCTCGATTTTCCTGGTGTGGTTATTTTGGTGCCAGTTTTTGCAGCAGATTCGTCTTGTACAATTTTATAAATTGTTGATAGACCAACACCTAAAACAGAAGTAAAGTCCTCATTAAACTAATAAAACTTGAGAAAGTCGTCTTGTAATTAAAAGCGCCACTGTTTAGATTTCAGGAATCATATGTACTTAATAAAATAATATTTCTGACATAATAAGAAATTTATACCGAAACATTATAGAGTTCCTTCGAGAACGCGATAACCAAATTTCACATACACGAATTCGCGGGCAACATCTAGTTTTATTATTCACTTGTGACACTTTCATTGAATAATCTGGTAACACTGACCTGTAGCGGCAGCAATGCGTTTGTATATACGTGAAGAAATGGTATTATTGGGGTTCTTGCTCCTTTTCTGTACCTAAGAATAATTTCATTTTGAGAATAATTTCTCGTACACCACTTTTAATAGCTTTCGCCATGATTTTCACAGAAAATACTCAGAAATATTTAGAAAAACAAGAACTCTATTGAACAGCGCAGACTACATCGACTGACAGCAACAAAGTGACGTTTTCAAATTGGCGTCAGTTAGTTCCGCTCTTCGCCGTTCTACAGATAAGTTGGTGGCACTGTATTTTTTCTATATCTATGTGAGATTGGTGAGAAACCACCATGGACTTAGTACTTTCTCTTTTAAAGGACCAATTACTTAGAAAAATCGTATTAAGAAATATGAAACTTAACCCCATAGCAATAAGGTACACTTTCGACTGCTTCTCCGACAGCCTCTATTGAAACCGAAAGGGACACCGATGTGCGAGGCGGATTGTCTCTTTCTTTTTTCTTGCCAATTTAAAAAAAAACTTCATTAATCAAAAAAGTCCGGCTTTGACAATGAAGTTAATAACGAAGAAATACGTTGCATTTGAAATGAATTTCAGTTCAAATTGATGTAAATTAATTGTAATCATAATAACTTCGTCATCTTTTCCTAAATTACCAAAAGAAAACGAAAATTTTTTTCAAACCATGTATTACTACTGGCATCCCGTAAAGTGTCATCGTAATGTCATGGTGGCATGCTTTAAATCGTTTAAAAATAATTCGTAACGGCAAGGATTATACCAGTTTTTTAAATTAAAATACTGACAAAATGGTAGAAAGATGTTGTGTTCACACTTGTTCAAGTGAATCGTATGGTGGATGTAACATATATTTTCACAAGTGAGCTAAAATAATTTCTTATAAATCTATTACTATGTTGTCCATGATTTCTTGTGTTTGGCGGAGAAAGGTTCTCAACAATGCTGTGCTATTTTATTGCAGAGTGCATAAAGATTCAGAACAAAGACAAAAATGGCTCAACAGCGTTGAGATTAGACAAAAGATAACAAAAAATTCCGTTGTATGCAGCCGGCACTTTGTGCCAACTTGCTTTTATCCTGGGAATTCCCGCCAGTTACTCAAAATGAACGCAATTCCTACTATTCCTCCCACGGTAAAGACTATGTACTATTGCAAAATTGTATTTTTTTGAATTCGCACACCAATACACCATAAATACACGTTACATGTCTACAAAGATCTTTTGGCCCGCGGTTTCCATGGTGACGCCTTTATTTACAATACAAGTTCTTCTAGCTACAACTGTCACCTTTGTAGACCTATAAAATACTACTTAACAGTTATAGTTTTAAATATAAAGTCCCCACCGAGTGGCACGAGCCTCCCTCGAACAGTGAAGGGGGATTCAGGCCATAGTCCACAACACTGGCCTAAAATGCGGGTTGGTGGGTCTTTCGGAAATAACCTTTAGAGTTACGGGTTTCCTCACGATGTTTCCCTTCACCGCTGAGCAAGTGATAACTATTAAATAC
This sequence comes from Aproaerema taeniolella, assembly GCA_949987775.1. Classification (NCBI taxonomy): domain Eukaryota; kingdom Metazoa; phylum Arthropoda; class Insecta; order Lepidoptera; family Gelechiidae; genus Aproaerema; species Aproaerema taeniolella. Next base: position 24,602,271 of record OX465242.1, on the reverse strand, counting down.
GAATTAAAAGACGAATGTATAGTGACACAGGCCTCAACCTGACATCGAACCCACGACCCTCCGCTCACAGGTCCCACTCACTATCCAGGGTTAGTTTATTCCGCCCTCATTCCAAACCGCCCCCGTCCAAATACAGTTAGCATCATCATCCTTTTCAAACTTGGAGTATTTAAAATGAAACTTCTTTTGGCGCGTTGAGAGTGAAATTTCAAAGTTGAGCCATGGTATTCAAAGTTTACCTTTAGAGAAATTTAAGACAGTAATTTAACAATGTAAAAAAAATAATTAGGCCAGGTTCAAGGTTGTACCTACCTTGTAGTTTGAAAGCCTAGCGACCTTGCATTAAATCTGGTAATTCTGATTTTTTGCTGACTTGTTTAGGATGTTACAACCTAATAAATAACCGCATATTTGGAAAATATACCTAGTCACAACGAATCGAAAAAAGGCAAGATTTTTTTTTAAATGTACCTTTACCCAACACTGTGACGTCACTGGCGCGCGTTGACATCGGATATATTTTCAAATTACTAAACGCGCGCGCAGGTATTTGAAAACATACCCGAACGCAACACGGCAACGCACTCACTCATTTAGATCAGAACGCCCGCTTAACTTTGACAACGAGTAACGAATTTTCATTAGGTACGTAAAAAGTTAAATAGAGTCATTAAACTTTAAGTTTCATTAAACTTAGTCTTTTAAACTTAAAGTCTCATTAAACTATAGTTCCATTAAACTAAAGTCTAATTAAACTTAAAGTCCCATTATTAAACGAAAATCCCATTATACTTAAAGTCTCATTAAACTAATCCCATTAAACTATTCACATTAAACTTAACGTCCCATTAAACTTAAAGTTCCATTAAACTAAAGTCTCATTAAACTTAAAGGCCCATTAAACTGAAAATTTAAGCTTTTTCATAAACAACTTTTATCTACCTACATTTATAATTTTCAGTAGGGATAAAGGAATTTAGAAGTATATTTTGATATATTTTGCAATAACACAACACGGAATTTCCAGTTTGAAAATATACCCCGGAAACGCGTTGACGTCGGGTATATTTTTAAATCCCTAATATGGTAAAACATATTTTTAAAGTATACCTGAGCCCAACACTATAATAGACTCAGCGCCGAACGACACCATGTCAAAATTAAATAAAAAAAAATAAAAAAAAGTGTTCAGTAAGTGATAGGTACTGGTTCAGGATTTTCATTTAAAGCTAGGAGGTTCTTTTTCAACCTGTATACATGCTCACGTCAGTAATTCCTAAGGGGGTAGGCAGAGAATCAGTCTTTACCTATTTCTTGATAAAGAAAATATTTATTACATAACTTCATCGTAACTCAACCTTGTAACATTTGAATGACCTATGGTAAGAAGTACTAGTCACAATTTCTAGTTTTGATTTTTGAGCGAAACAAAATCCAAGATCGGTTTTAATTTAATACAACATTGCAAAGTGTTTTAAATTCCAATCATGTCCAAATGATAGTATCAGGGAGATCTTTAATTTAAACTTCAGTTGATATTTTATAAAATACTCTATTTTTGAAGAAAACTACGAAAATGTGTAGCGTTCTTAAACAGCACCATCTATGGGATTTTTTTGGAAGCTTACCTCATTTTCCACTACCTCATTAAAAGTTACGTGTTAGACTCGAGTGTCACGATTTTTGACCTTGTGCTCTTTTGATTCTCTCGCTAACGCTCAGAATTCTAATTGTTGTAGCACTCGCTGCGCTTGTGATCCAATTTTAGAATCCTTCGCTTGGTCGGTCATTAAATTTGAGCACGCGGTTAAAAGCAACTTTGTACTCATGTATAACAAATATCTCTCTGACTCTCATCAGCCCATACAATGTCTCCACCGAGCGAGGGGCACGATGTGTTAAGTTTACCTTGCCCAATGTTAAACAGGTTAATACCAATGTACAGGCTAAGAATGTAAAACTGGACGTTGTGGAATCTACTCTCTTGATGCAAAGCTTCAATGGGGTCCTCATATTGATAAGTTAGCGAGCAGACTCAATTCAGCAGCCTACGCAGTTAAACAAATCTGTCAATTATCGGACGTTACCTTTGGATAAATTTAAGTCAGTAATTAAGCAAAAACTTTACAAAAAGGGCTATTACAAAATTTCTGATGACCTAACTGACATGGAGCCATGGGAATGACTGCTCAGCTTTAGAGTTATTTCAGAATTAGTTAAAATTAGAAAATAGGAAAATTTGTAATGCGATTAAAAAGAACACCCTCAGAGTTTCTTGCCTGTTCTTCTCTGGGGAAGACTGCACCTTTGCGAATAGGCGTAGAGTCAGTAGGGTCAATAGAACGAATGCGTATGTATGGTATGTATTTAAATCCTTTAATGTTTGTTTGTATGTATTTCATGTAATCTTGACTTGTTTTAAGTGGCATCCTGATTATCCTATAAAATAAAGATTTTTTCTATTCTATTCTATTCTATTCTGTGAAAGGGGGAATTTATTATTTAATAGTTTCTAATAAAAAATAACATAAGATCAAAATTAACTTATATATACCTATGGAACTAAACGGGCTCCTATGGAACTAAGGTCCGTTAGATAGAATAGGAAAAAACAAATTCTAAGCATAAAACTCCAATTTTACAAAAATCCAATATGGATTGCTTGGGGAAAATGTTTTCATGGGAAAAGTTTTGAAATTAAGTTAAAAGCATGTTTTAATGATTTGATTATAAGATGAGACGAAAGGTGAGTTTTTGTTTTATTTTTTCGCAACCTAACTACACAACTTTGTGCCGTGTGGTGATCGGCTTAGAATAACACCACCCCATTTCTTTCCGTGGGTGTCGTAAGAGGCGACTTAGGAAACACAAATGAGACCTGCCTCCTATTAATCCATCTCAGGCAACAACACCTTATTTTTTTATGAATCTGAGGTGTTGTCCTATGGTCTCATGCGGTTTGGTAGGCTCTGTAAAGGGCCGCCTGGTTCGCGACTACCCTCCTACCGAAGTCCGACGCCAAACAGCTTGCTGTGTTCCGTCGGTGCGTGGGAGTACCGGTGCCTTATAGGCGTTTGCTGGGTTAACTCGCTCCATCGTCGACCTCATCTATGACCTTGGTCAAGATTGAGGTCAAGAGTTAACCCATCTTATAATTAAAAAAAAAACATTCCCGATGTCCACTACTCTGTGTCCTCCTTGTATATTATCATACAATTTGGTGTTTCATAACAAAAATGTAGTAACGTAAATGTTGCTGATGGTTTGTTATATACAAATAAAATTACAGGAAAACTTCTATCCTTAAATGGAAGCCTGTATTTGTCTGTTACGTATACTTTGCACTCCCAAAAAAAAATTATAATACGAGTAATCGCATTGTCACCCTACTAGAACGAGACGTTCTGCCTCGTTGCTCTATCTCTTCTTCGGCCCGCGTTTGAGCTCGAAGATTTCTATCCTGATGTATTAGATCCATGGAAACCACTACATATTTTTTCTATGTCTATGCGAGAAAGGACTTAGTATTTTCTCTTTTAATTACATCCATGTGAGAAACATAGACTTAAAAAAAATTATTTGAATTGTTTTGGAAATATTACAGAAATTACAATTCTCTTTGGCAGAAAGTCATTTGTAAAAAAAATCAAATTCTCTTCATTGCACAACATTGCATTCACATTTCGTCAAATCGTAATTGCAATGTTTATACGGAAATAGAAACAATAATGTAAAACAAAGAAAATATATAAAAATTGAAAAAATCTGATTAGTGATCAACTATCACTATCAATCAAAGCATTTGGTACTGTTTTTTTGCTTTCCATCTGTTACCGTTATTTTGAAGTTTCGAGCAAAATGAAATTCGTAGGTGATAGTGGTATAAGCACCACTCGTAACTATCTGAAGAGCCGAACGGGTAAGTATTTAGTTTTGCATTTACACTAACATGACCGGATTTCTTTCATAGGTACTGGACCGGTATTAAAAGAAAAACTTAGAATGTGCCAGCTGCATACTTTACAGGGATACGTACTGTAGGGTCAGAGGGTCAACTTAGGGGCGGATTAGGAGTCTGTAATCGGATGTGAAATTTCTCACTGTATCTTGAGCTAGTGGCTTTACTAGTTTATACAAGGTTTATACAAATTAAACACGTCAGATAATCATCTTAGCTAAGTACATGTCTATATGAAATCTTAACTTATTTCAGCAAGTTTTTCGTAGGTACAGCGTTGCGTGAAATAAACAGTATTACTTATTTTGTTATTTATCATTTCATCTCATGGAAGGCTTTACGTTGTATTTGTATGGTTTAACATGACCTTCAGGCCTAAAAAAGACTACCTGAATGATCGTCAGTTCTTCGACCAATGTGCCATTGCCCATCGTGACAAGAGATAATATTTATTCCATTCCAATAAGAATATACACGTCTGCACATCAGATTATACATGTGATATCATAACTTGCTCTATACGACCTAAGGACAACCTTAGCGTTTTCCTTAGGTCGTTTTGTCGTGAGGTGCATTTATTTGCATAATATGAGGATTGCCAACTGTTGAACGGATAATTGTTCCCGAGACCCGTTAAGCAGTTGCCTGTCCTTATTCTAAACCAGCGAAATGCACCTCGTGAGTCTGCTTTAAATTATTTTAGTACTCATTATGAGTAGTTCCCATTTGTTCTATAGAACTGACGTCACTGGGACAAAATTGGACAATTTTGTCTTATTTTTTTCCATAGAACTACATACAAGCGTTTTCATCCTGATTTATTCAATATTATAAATTGGGAATTAAATTTTCCAAAAATGTTCTATGTAATGTTTTTTACCAATTTCTGTCATTCTTTTAAACGTCATTTCTGTGTAGAAAGCTGAAACAGCTTTTTATTTAAAAACGCAAAAATGGACTATAATTGCAAATCGAAACTGCTAAAAAGACAGTATTTAAGTGATGTTATCGAAGACTCTCAGGATTTTGAGGAATCACAGAGTATCTTACCATCGATTTATAAAAAAAGCAAGCAAGAAATTGATGACAAATTTGGTTCACCAACTTATGAACAATTAGAAAGTGTACCTCAAAAGCAGGAAGCACAGTGCCCTGGACAAGTTGACAATGAACCACCTAAAATTATAACAGAGGATTGTCCAGATAACGACAAAAGAAATGAATATTTTGGATGTCTGATTACCGAAGACTTAAAGAGTGTGCCGCCTTGTATGAGAACTACCGTATATCGTCACATCTTAAAAATAGTTGAAGCATTTAAAAAGAAACATGTAAGCCAATATGATGTTAAAATTACATTTCCAGCTCCTGTTAAAGGTTTGGAATGAAAATACAAATGACGATTACATACGCTTAATGTTTTTTTATGTAGATTATTTTAATATCCTCAAACGAAGACATTTTGTGCTCGTTATTTTCAAAGAGGTTATTTTATAATTTGTTAATAAGTTATTAAGACGTATAAGTAATAGGTAAATGATTTCAAGTGGCCAGTTGAAAATCAAATCATCAAAGAGTCTTGTTATCTAGTTCTATAGAACAATTTGGGAAAGAGAGGTATTAATAGTTCTATGGAACAGTTGGGAAACAATTTTTCCTATTTGTTCCAATGACGTCAGTTCTATAGAACAGATGGGAACTACTCCTCATTATCAGGGAGCGGAATCTAATAGCAAAACAATTGAAATGTAATAGAGATGGGGCATTGCTTTTTATCGACTAAACAGACTATCGATAACTAAGTGGAGTTGTGCTTTATGAACACTTGTTTTCCGTTTGCGGCTTCGCCCGTGTGGATTACGCGCTTTTCGACGCTTTTCGATCCTATGGTAAATGTTTCAAAAAATCAAACATCAAATTTATGTATTATTCATTATTATTATTCATTATTATACAAATTTATTTAGTATTCAGATGAAGTTGTGCTGCCGTGAATATTATAATAAAACGAACCCACTTCATTTACAAACTCTTCAGGATCATAATTCCTATAGAAAGTCGACAAAAATCGTTCAAAAACTTAGAAATTCAAAGTAGAATAAAAAAATTCTAAGTTGAGTAAAAGTACTAAAGTATCGATAGCTTGGAAAAGTCGATACAAAACAATGTCCCATCTTTATTACATTTCAATTGTTTTGCTATTAGATTCCGCTCCCTGCTCATTATACACAAAATTGTATGCTCTTTAATTTTTTCACAAGTAAGTAACTTTTCGGTAGAATAAATGCATCTGTACAGTGGTACAGAAAAAAGTCCCATCATTTCGAGGTTGTGTAGTTGGCAAAAAAATATTATGCAAAGGAAATGCGCCTCAGAACCTGCTTTAGTACTCCTTACATCCTACGCACCAACATAAAAAAAATATATAAAAATGAGCATCATTCTATTGTTGGATTCAGTTTCTTTCTTCTGGGTCTATATTAACTCTTATTAACTTTATATTTAGTGAGACGAAGCAAGAAAACACCAAGAGAGATCTCCGGATGGACATATGTTCCGATATTACCTAAATACGACCCCATACCTCGGAAGGAATTTAAACTAGTAGAGGTAAGACGATAAATAACAGAGCGAATAGGTCCATAAGAGACTCTATTCTAGATATTACGATTTATTACAAATTCGTCATACATTCGTCATGCTTTTTCTGGGTGAGCTTGCTACATCATCGAACTCATCTTGCCTTAAAATGATATTTTCTTATTTTTCGCAGTTGTTGCCCAATACATATAAGAAATAATGTATTAGTATCGTAACTGAACCTTCTTTGGCAAAGATACTTAAGGTTAGCCTTAATAATATCAAGTAGCAGTTTCATCTACTTAACCTTTATTTATATTAAATTTCTACATATACCTATTCGTGCCGATAAAAAAACGCTACTATGCAGATCCTTACTTCACTATCACTATTAGTACATAGTATAAAACAAAGTCGCTTCCCGCAGTCTGTCTGTCCCTATGTATGCTTAGATCTTTAAAACTACGCAACGGATTTTGACGCGGTTTTTTGAATAGATACAGTTATTTAAGAGGAAGGTTTATATGTATAATACTTGCATTATTTATTAGAGAAACACTGATGATTTTAGAGGTTTCTAATATGATGTCGTAAATAAACACATTTTTTACGCTTACATTGCAAACGCTGGCTGAACCCGAATTTCTGTTAGGGATAACAGAAATAACCATTTTTTATCCTTTACTTTTTACGAGAAATAATGGCTTATTTTCGAAGCGATATAAAGCAATACAGCATTAATCCTTATCCAATTGAATACCTTAAATACATTGTGCATTTAAATATAGATCAATATGGCCCTTTACAGCATGTAATTTAATGAATATTTTCGAAGATATGACAGATTTAAAATGCAGGGCCATAGCGGTTGATGAAATTTGCCTTAAGTCTTGTTGGATGATTATCTGAAGTCTTGAAATGGTTATGACAACTCTTTGTCATATTTTCAATTTCTCGCTTAGCTCTGCGTGTTGGCGTCAAGCCGCAGTTATTCCGATTCCTAAAACTAGTAACTCTACCTCTTTTGCCCATTATCGTCCTATATCCATCCTTCCTTTCTTGTCTATAGTCCTTGAACGCCTTGTTCATCATCAACTTACTGTATTCCTTTGTACCCATAACATCCTAAGTCCCTTTCAATCCGGTTTCCGTCTCGGTCACAGTACTGTCACTGCCCTCTCCTAAGTCTCAGATGATGTGCGATGAATGTCAAATCAACAGTTTACTGTAATTGTTCTCCTTGATTTTAGCAATGCTTTCAACACTGTTGATTTTGACATTCTATTAGCAATGCTGAAATCCCTTTCCATATCTAATACAATACTGCAACAGAATGGTTCCGCAGCTATGAGGCGGGACGACGGCAGTGTATACGTGCTGATGACAAATCTTCTCGTTTCTGTAACCTTTCTGCTGGGGTACCCCAGGGAGGGGGTTCTTTCGCCACTTCTTTTTTCTATCTTCATTTATTTTCTCACACCCCTTCTTTCCTGTAATTATCACCTTTACGCTGATAATTACACCTGCAAATCTATGCACAAGGAAATCTTGAAGAGCTTAATTGTTATTAATAATTTAAACTCTGATCTTGTCACTGTCTACGAATGGAGCCAGCGTCATGGCCTAACGGTAAACCCAAACAAATCTCAAGTCCTCATCACAGATGGCTCCTTAAAGATATCAAGAATTGATTTTGGAAGCCTTTCATCTGTCAATTTTAATGGTATTCCTTTGGCATACAGTAAGGTAGTAAAGAATCTTGGCGTTCTTTTCGATAGCAGTCTATCCTGGTCTCCGCATACCACTGAGGTGAGCCGTAAAATCTTTGCTGCCTATGGTTCCTTGAAGAGGTGGAAGAACCTACTTCCTATTAGAACAAAGATTGAACTGGCGCTGTCTCCCCTTTTACCCATTTTAGATTAAAAGAATAAAATAAAATATTTTTAACAAAAAATGGACCCGCCTTCAAAAAGGGTGAAATATTTTTTTAAAGCTATGTTCACGAGTAAGTAGTGGTTACGGGTAAAACAGTAAATAGGTGAATTTTTAGCGGAATATGGCAAATAGAGAGGATTTGTTTTTTGACGTCGGCGCCGAAAAATTACTCGCATGGCATAACTATCTTTGTTTCTATACTGCCAAAAAAAGCTTGTGCGAATACTTATTTCATTAAACTAGGTCCTGTTCAAACCGGGCGGCGCCGACGTCAAAAAAATTCTATCTATTTACCATATTCCGTTATGAATTCGCCTATTTACTGTTTTACCCGTAACCACTACTTACTCTTGAAAATAGCTTTAAAAAGTTATTTCACCCTTTTTGAAGGCGGGTCCATTTTTTGTAAAAAATATTTTATTTTATTCTTTTTAAAGGTTATCATTTATTATTCATATAACTCCCTCGTAGATTTATTATAAAGCACTAAATCACTCGAGATTAAAGAGCAATATAGTGATCAATTACTTTCACCCCACGGAAAGATACGAGGTGGTGATATTCATAACCAGTCGCAAGATGGCAAGAAAGATATGGGGTAGTACAATTCTCAAACCGATCGCCAGATGGCATGAAAGATATGGGTTGGTGGGTGATATTATCAACCGATCACCAGACGGCAGGAAAGACGTGTGGTGATAATATACTCTACAAGTCACTAAACGGTAGAGCCCCAGGACACAAAAGAGCCCCAAAAAACAACTTAAAAGTCTCAGGGAACAATTTCGTTTTTGCTTCGTTTACATTGGTGACCTATTATCATCCACGTATATATGACCGTAAATTTCATTTTTTTTTTTTTTTTTGACCTACACTACTGAACTGATTTCTATAAAAAATTTATGGGACCAATTTGGAAGTAGATGCTTCCGAAAATAAAAATTGAAATCGGTCTACAAATGACGGAGTTTTGAGGTAACAAACATAAAAAAATAAAAAAAACACCCGAATTGAGAACCTCCTCCTTTTTTTTGAAGTAGTTTATAAATACATTTCATTATTTGATCGACCATTAGGTACCTAGTTAAAAAGGAAACTTTGCTGTAATAGTTTTCCTTTTAACTTAGGTAGTTGATACTGATACTATACCCTGTTTTTTATTCTCGGAGACTAAATTGACTTATGCAAATGTCAAATTTACAAATAATGTTACCAGTTTTTTTAAATAGTGTTGTACCTAAATTGTCGATTTTTGAATCGAAACTTTAAAAAAACGTAATAATAATAATTTTGTCTTTATTAGATGATTAGCTTCTTAGTTTTCTATGATATTAACATTTTAAAAATTATTTATCAAAATGAATTTATAATAAAACCCCTTTTGATGCTTATAAACAAAAAAAGACAGTGCCATCAGTGTTGTTCCCAACAGTAAAATACGACAATTCACGCTCTTATTTATGACAAAATCACTAAACTTTTAAGAAATACGGCACTTATTTAAATATGACAACAGCAAACAACTTTAAAAAAAGAGAAAAATCTATCGGTAACTATTCTATTAGTTATTTGTGTATGTTAGCGAAAAACACGGTAATTTCTATTTTTGATACGGCAACCCTAAAAACGCGGGACGCCCTCAAAAACTTTGCAAAAAGGGCTATTACAAAATGTCTGATTATCTATCAGACAGGCAGCCATGGGAATGAACTGCTCAGCTCTAGAGTTATTTCAGATTTAGTTAAAATTAGTAAATAAGAAAATTTGTAATGCGATTTAAAAGAGCAACCTCAGAGTTGCGAATAGGCGTAGAGTCAGTAGGGTCAAAAGAACGAATGCGTATGTATGTATTTAAATCGTTTAATGTATGTTTGTATGTATTTCATTGTAATCTTGACTTGTTTTACGTTACATCCTGAATGTCCTATAAAATAAAGATTTTTCTATTCTATTCTATTCTACTTTTATATATATGAATAAATTAAATTAAAAATGTACTGCGTTTTATTATGTTTTCCTATACTTCTAAGGGATAAAAAAACTGGCGAAATGCCCGGCCAGCATTTATTTTATCGATATAGCGGTGCATGAGCATAATAAATACTACTTATATCGATTAGGGACATTACGTTACGTTTAAAGTAAGTATTTCCTCCCTTCTCTTTAAGTAATATAAAACCGGCACTTAATTTTGATAACATTGGTTACCGTTAGTGGCACATCACTATTTAAGATTTGCAAAAAACTGGCAACCCAGGTATTGTCAATTTAGTCTCTGAGAATAAAAAACAGGGTATAGTTGACACTGTGAAATATTTTTAAAAAGCTATCCAATACCACCACACACAATGGAATTTGCACATGTTTTATCAAGATTTTATTTTACAATTTTTAACCCCCGACATAAACACACGTCAAACTTATAACACCCGACGGGTGTTATAAGTTTGACCTGTGTATCTGTGTGTCTGTATGTCTGTGTATCTTTGTGTCAGTCTGGATGCCACAGCATCCTAGCTCCAAAACGACTGGACTGATTTCAATGCGGTTTTTTGTTTGAAAGCTGACGTAATCGAGATGGTTCTTCGCTATATGTGATCAAAATTGGTTCAGCTTTTTAAAAGTTATGTTATAAGCAATCGAATGTCTAGGGCGATACATAATTTTTAATTTTAGAGTTATAGGCCAGGCAACGAATGCTCAAAAAAAGGTATAGAGGGAAACGCTTGGTACATAATTTTTGACTTTGTAACTTTATTTGGACTAGACAGGAGGTGAAGCTGTTAAGCCGAGGGGGGTGGGGGGTTTGAAGGTCCTATTTTTTGTTTTTTCGGATAGATCTCGGACAAAATTAAAGCTGAATAAAGCTACAAGTTTTGCTCACTCAAGTTTTTCGATATCTTGTATAGTTTTCGAGATATACGCTCTTGAAAACTTTTTTGTTGAAAACTAGCATTCAGCCTGGGATTTCGTTCCCGTGGGAATTCGGGAAAAATTTGTAGTGTATTGTTACTCAGGGATAATGTAATATTCTAATGGTGAAAGAATTTTTTCAAATCCTGGACTGATTCTGATTCAAACTGATTCAAATCGGAGCCTATTTAACACAAACAAACAAAAAACAAATCTCTCTTCTATACGTACATGGTGTTTGGAAGAGCGTGTGCCAAACGAGTAGGTCAGTAGCTAAGTTTATGGGCTACGTGATCTGGTCTACGAAACTACTGCACCGATTTGAAAAATTCTTTCACCGTTTAGTAGAGAGCCGTTAGGTTTTAGCCTCGGAACCCAGTTATACTGAATGGATTTTCGTGAAACTTTTTTAATTACATTGTTGGAGGTATACATAATAAAGTTTACCCCTCAAAATTAGCTGATCTCAATTATGCCGGTATTTAGAAATTCCCATTAAAAAATCATCGGATTTTTTCACCCACTTGCAAAGATTTCCATGCTAAATCAAAACTATTGCAGCCGTAGGTTTGAAATTTTGCATAAATGATCCTCAGATACTGTAGAAGCTTATCTAAAAGAGATTACATGAGGTTCCCATGGGGACGAATTGTAGGGCGTCCGATGGATTGATATGTGCGTTTGGTGTTTCAGTCGCAGCCCTCTATCTTTAAAACTATTACAGAGAGCACGTAAAAATTTTCATAAAATACGTATTATGATAGTAGCTATTGTAAAATATATTTAAAAAATTAAAAACTTATACCACAGTGGGGTCCCCATACGACAATCGTTCTAAATATCGCATTTTTTTAAACAACTTTTGTTACTGCTCCATTTCAAAAACTATACAATGCATACACCTAAAACTTAGTACACATTTAAAACATACTTAGTATTAATAAAAACATATATGAAAAACAGTCAAGAGTGAGTCGGACTCAAGCTGAAGATATTTAAACAGAAACTCTCACTCGAACTGTTTTTGTGCCATTTACCTGGTTATTTGTCATAGAATTACTGTTATCTATATATATAAAAGAAAGTCGTGTTTGTTACAACACTTATAACTCGAGAACGGCTGGACCGATTTCCATGGTTTTTGATTTGTTGTATTTCTCTCCGTCCCGAATAGCAGAATAACTATTAAAAACATTGGAAAATTGACGGGGAAATTCCCACGGGAACGAAGTCCCGGGCGAAAAGCTAGTTTATAATAAAAAGAAGGCACATACATCGAACGCACGAATACAAAAATTTCCCTTATCATAGTTTACATATTAACAGCAATTCTTTGACAAATAACCAGGAAAATGTCACAAAAACAGTTCGAGTGAGGGTTTCTGTTTAAATATCTTTAGCTTGTGTTTTACTCACTCTTGACTATTTTTTAATATTTTTTTATATAATGTAAAGAATATTTTAAAAGTATACTAAGTTCTATGACAAATAACCAGGTAAATTTTATCACAAATAACCAGGTAAATGTCACAAAAACAGTTCGAGTGAGGGTTTCTGTTTAAATATCTTTAGCTTGTGTTTTACTCACTCTTGACTATTTTTTAATATTTTTTTATATAATGTAAAGAATATTTTAAAAGTATACTACTCGTAAGTTTCAGGTGTATGCATTATACAGTTTTTGAAATAGAGCCCTAACAAAAGTTGTTAAAAAAATGCAATATTTAGAACGTTTGTCGTATGGGGACCCCACTGTGGTTTATGTTTTTAATTTTTTAAATTACATTTTACGATAGCTACTATCATAATACTCATTTTCTGAAAATTTTGACTTGCTTTCTATAGGTATAATAGTCTGAAAGATACGAGGGCTGCAACTGAAACACCAAACGTACATAACAACTAGCGTACCTACGCCCTACAATTTCTTCCCATAGGAACTCCGTGTAATCTCTTTTAGGCAAGCTTTCACAATGTCTGAAAATTATCTTTTCAAAATTTCAAACTTACAGCTTCAATAATTTTGATTTTGCATGGATATCTTTGTCAGTAGGTAAAAAAATCCGACTCTTCTTTTGTATGGGAATTCCTAAATACCAGATATAATTGAGATCGGCAAATTGTGAGGGGTAAACTTTATTATTTATTTCTCCAACAGTGTAATAAAAAAAATTTCATGAAAATCCATTCAGTGGAACTGGGTTCCGAGGTTTTGACGATTTTTGTTCTAACGGCCCTCCACTAATTAGAATACTATTTAACAGATAACGCGGGGACTTTTGATAGGTTCACCTCCTAACTAGTCCAAACAAAGTTACAAAGTCAAAAATTGTGTTCCAAGCGTTTCCTTCTATATCTTTTCGTTGATTGGCCTACTTCTAGTAACAAAGGTGTTACTTGTTACTTCTAGTAACAAAGGTGTTTGAGAAAAACGCGGACAGACGGACAGATGGCCAGACAGACATGGTAAAACTAAATACCTACCCTTATGCTACGAAACCCTAAAAATGAAAAGTAAACCCAAATTATATTTGTGTGTAGAAAAGACGCACTGCCGCTGAGCAATTTAAAGAAGACCACGAAAGGCGAAGTGGCATTTTGAAGACTCGAAGTAGATACCCGATCGAGGATCCAGATCAGCACAACAAACGCGTTCCTGAAATGACCATTGAACTCAAGAAAAAGAAATCGGATGCCAACGTAATTTTTTTTCTTAATACTGGTTTTTGCTCTTGACCCCATCACCACCACCACTTATTTTTGAACTACGAGTATTTTTCTGACTTAAGGCGACTACAGCACCCGATAAAGGCAGCACACATAGGAATACTGCCATCTCCGTCTCTCAACAGGCCTGGGCCGGCAGTGCGAACAGTGTCGATACACGAAGTTTACGGACTATGAAAGCGTGCGTGCGTAAAAACATGTTCGAAAGTTAGAAAAATGAGATTGATGGAAAGGTAACAGCTTAAATCGAAAAATGCGTTAACTACTTATCGAGAGCGTTCAATCACGAACATTTTGATAGCAAATTCAAGTTCCTGTGTGCATTTTACTATCGTTTTACAGCTTAAAAGATACACAATATTGGTATTTAGAGGTGGCTTTGTGAGCTTTTTCTATCGAACCAAAAGTGCTGAATCATGTTTTCAGAAAACTACTTATCTAGTTTATGTCCTGAATATTACAGTAGTTATACGCAGTTCCAAAAAAAAAATGATTAAAAAAAATCCCAACATTTTCGGAATGTACATATATTCAGGTATATTTTCTGAAATTTTGAAGTTAATCCGATATATATTTTCGGAGATAAACCCGGATTTATAAGGCCTGAAACTTTAAACGCATTTTTCTTAAAACGGTATTTTCAAACAAGGTGAGCACGATTTCTCAGAAACGGCTCAACCAATCAGCATAACATTTTTTACACAATCTTCTTAGATATATTCCTCAGGTTTGAACGAAGAAATAAGATTAAAAAAATGTTACTATTCTTTTTTGACAATTTATAACGAAAATTTAAGTCGAAAACGAATTTTTTTTTTCAAATTGTCGCCATTTTGTTTTACTATTCCTTCGTTGAATACCTTCATTAATACTGATGCTCTGCATACAGGCTTGAGTGTATGTATGTGTATGTATGAAACAACTACACACATCAACGCGGTCTATGGATATTGCACGATTTTTCATACAAAAGAGGTCTGTTTCAGCAGCTATAAAAACATACTCGAGATACACGGGAGTGCTATAATTTTCACACGAGCAAGTGCTAAACCTGATTTTTCAATTCTAGTCAATAAATTTTGTTTTACTTGAAATTTGTGAAAACGTGACGGAAACGAAAACGAAAATGCACTTTTTGCCTGATTTTTGTATGAAAATAGTCGAATTTACACAATTTTTTTTTTCATTTTCGTCACGTTTTCACAAATTTAAAGTAAGTAAAACAAAATTTATTGATTAGAATTGAAAATTCAGGTTTAGCACTTGCTCGTCTGAAAATTATAGCCCTCCATGTATCTCGAGTATGCTTTTGTAGCTTCTCAAACATACCTCTTTTGTATGAAAAATCGTGCAATATCCCTAGACCGCGTTGATGTGTATATGTTTGAGCTTTGTATTCAGGTCCAATGTAAAACAGTATTGCCAAGTTTTCAAATGAAAAATAATTTTTAGAAATCAACGAAAATATGAACTAAATGGTGCTTGAATAAAAAACGTCAATTTCATGTATAGTTCCGTCAATGTAGTGTATGAATAAAAATTCTTTCTATAAAAAATTAATGACAAAAACGTCTTTTTTTCAGCCTCGCAACTGCGTATAACCCCTTAATTCGAGTGGACAAGTATCCACCGAATTTCATCAATTTTTTCAATAAATAGCTATTCAGTTTATCAAATGTATTTACCAATTTACTATTAACGTATAAATTCATATAAGTTTATATGTCCGTTTTGCCAACTTACCTCATTTTTAATTTTTTTTCAAAGGTAAAAACAGTGAAATTACATGGGATTACATTCAATTACGATTCGGAGTGTAAAACTTGTAGATTGATCAAAGCTTACAATGAATTAAAAAAATTAAACCTCCAACCTAAATGTTACAAGGAAGCAGTATGTAATGGACACTTAAGCAAGGATATGGGAAAGAAGAGAACCCAGAGGCGAAGATCCAGAAGAAATAAACTCATTGTCATTGATAATCATCCAAATTCAAAAGAAGGAAGTGTTGCATCCTATTTTATCCCTACTCCAAAACCAAGTGAAAATCGTACCAAAGTGGCCTCCCAAAGGGGTTGTCAATGTTCTCATTGTTCTCCGATCGTTACCTTAGCTGATTCTGTTAAATCTATTTCTATATCAGGAAAATCTACAGCAAGTTCAAATAGTATTCTTAAAAGCCTAGAGAATCGGCTCAATCAGCGTTCTTACAATCAGGAAGAGAAAGGAATGCCTGCGAGGCATCCCTCCATGAGTTCTTATAATAGCTTTTTGTCAGCGGATCATGAACCTATGGTGATGGGATAATTTTTTATGAGTATTTAAAAGTATTGACCACTTTAATGAAATATGTTGTACTTAACTGAATTAAAAGTAAACATTAAATTAAACTTGTTTTATTGTTATCAAAAAGTGATGCTATCTGATAAAAAGAGGCATGCGATAACGTGTAGCACTCAACAAATGTTTGTCGTTACGAAAAACGTTGAGCTGTACGAATATAGACGATATTAGGGCTTTACAGAGCTAGACAGTTTAAAGGGTAACTCTCATCCACGCGTAAATCGCAAGTGACCCAATTCGTCCGCCGAGCTTTACTTTCTGTGATAAGAAGTGGTTAAACGATGAATCGATGGTGGAGCTGTAGTAAGGGCTGAGGGAGCTCGAGAAAGGGTGCGCGCGCATGTTCGTCACCGCAGTGTACCGACACGCCGCGAGGCTGGCTGGAGAGCCGGCGCGGCGGGTGTCGGGCGCTACACGCCGATCCCGCCGCTCGCGCTACTGTCTCCGCCCCCTGCAGCCCGCTCCGCGCCGACGACCACCACGAGCTACTCGAATTAACTCGTCCTCGCTGCGTCTCAACGACGTTCTCCACATCATGCCTTTAATCAAGTAAGTTTGCACTTATTTTACTACTTTGAAGACTTTTTACACCACACATCAAACTTTATTTCTCACGAATCATTTACGAAACCTTGTGCAAACTTGTCTTTGCTCCACCGTTTTGAATACATAACTTTGCTTGCTGAAATTTCGGGCGTTTTAGGGGTTTCTAACTGTGGATTAAGTTATAATTATAATTCAGAATATTCTATCTAAAAAGTTATACTTGATTCAGATGGGCTTAAGTTATGTTTTGTTAAGTATTTTTACAAGTAATGAATTTATTAAAGTCTTTAAAATTGATTTAAATTATTATGTATATACTTATTAACCTTTGTAAAACCTATGTTATGTTATGACTTATTGTGTTGACTTATCGTAATAACATACGTTCGCTTAAAACGTGGTTAAATTAAATTATTAGTGAATATTGTGCTGTGCGTAGAGTTGGTTCAATAGGTAATTTCTCTTCTTTATTATATAGGGTGTAAGGGACAGCTTAGCACATATTTAAATGAAGTCTATACCCATAACCATGAGCGGCCGCGCCGTTATCAGAACGCGATTTTTATTGCTGGTTTTTGTGTTTAAGGCTGTTTTTTTTATTGCAAAATGGAATGTAAGTACACAAATAAATAATTAAATTTTAAAGCAGAAAATATTTAAAACATTTAAAAAAAATCCGAAAGTGTCGTATTATGCTCTTCTAAATGGTGGGGAACGCATAGTATCCTTTGACTTTGTAGCTCTTGACCACAATCTAGCTCAGGGGCAAGATGTGGTTAAGGATATAACAAGCTCAACTCGGGTTTTATGAGCTTGGAAATATATAGACGCAGGCAGGGAATTCCATTCCTTAGGACTATGAAGCAAGAAGAAAACCTCTCGTCGCGAATTCTTGGGATTTCAAAAAGGAAAGTATGGACGTCCAAAAGAAGAAAGGGGCAGGCGGAAAGAGCTCATGCAGCCCCTGAGCACACTCTTCGGAGTATATCTTGTAAGAAACATATAGGCAGCACAAAATACATCGCGTCGCCAGTTGTGATTTTTTTCTACGTGACACTAAGTGCCCTAAACCGTAGTTTACTATTAAAATGGCGTCGTGCCATGACTCTCCTATACCTACTTCGTTTTTTTAGCATTAGAAATTATGTAAACAAAGAAGCATTGGTAGTAAACATTTTTAGCAAACACAAAAACTATGATAAATACAAGAGTTGAAATAAAATTATTGGAAGGCCCAAACTGTGCCACCAATAATATATTTTTCTTTTACTACACAACAATGACTGATAATAATTGCTCTGAATATTGAGCGGAGAGCTTCATCATCTACGTATGCCCATATACGTCCCCACTGCTGGGGCACGGGCCTCCTTCGATAACATGAGGGGTAAATGCCATACTCATCGATCTCATATCACACCCTTCTTAAATACTTACAACTTACTTAATATGAAAAATAGAAGGACATTAAATAAAATAAATAAATAATCGCTTCACACTCAAAGGCCCACATTAAGGTTTTCCCTTGTGTCGTGGGTCCCTTGGAACAAACAAAGACAGACACAAACATCCATGGTCCGAGAACAAACATCTGCTTCGTACACAAATATTTAAAAATATTTGCCAATTTTTTTTTAATATTTAGTAATTTAATTTTCAAACTAAAGAAACTTGAGATCCCTGCGTAACTTGCAGGACTAGCGCAGGGCCCAGTTAAAAAGAGATCAGTACGATTTCCTTAGTTGGTTTTACTGCCACCTAAATTGGAGTTCATCAAAGGAAGCTTTGGATACGCAGCATCTAAAATATGGAACGATCTTCCGCCTCCTATTAGGAATTCGAAAACAATTTACCAGTTTACAAGATTGTCCAGAGAGTAACTAATGTCAACACAAAAATCATCATGTATCTGGTCACTAGCTTGTCAGGTAAACTAAGTAGAGTATCTAAACTAAGTAGAGTATCTAAATAATGACCTACTTAGTGATCAACAATATGGCTTTCGCCGTGGACGATCGACTGGGGATCTTCTAGTGTATGTCACGCACTAGGTACTGGGGCGAAGCCATCGAGAAACACGACGAAGCTCTCGCCGTGTCACTTGATACCTCGAAGGCTTTTGACAGGGTTTGGCACGCAAGTCTGCTAAGCAAGCTTCCTGCGTACGGCGTCCCTGCCAGTTTTTGTAGCTGGATAGCTGACGTCCTGAGTGAACGGTCAATCCGAGTAGTCGTCGTCGGCTGCTCCTCTGACTTAATGGCTATTAATGCCGGAGTTCCTCAGGGGTCTGTTCTCTCTGCGACTCTATTCCTGCTGCATATCAACGACATGCTTTTGCCTGGAGTGGTTGCTTACGCAAAAGACAGCACAGTCATGGAGAGATATCTGTCTAGTGCAAGAGCTGGTGGGGATGAAATTCGAAATGAGAGAGAAGCAATGGTTGAGCGAGTGAACTTAACCTTAAGTCTTGTCTCCCAATGGGGTGACATGAACTTGGTGAGTTTCAACGCCTCCAAAACGCAGGCGTGCCTGTTCTCCGCAAAAAGGAGACCATTCAACTTGACTCCTACTTTCCGGAGTGCATCTGTATCTGTAACCGATGAGCTGGAACTCCTTGGCATGAAGTTATCTGCCAACCTTAACTTCGGCACCTCCATCGAGTCTAAAGCTCAAACTGCGGCCAAAAAGCTGGGCATCCTTAAGAAAGTTAAGCGATACTTCACGCCAGATCAACTTCTTACCCTTTATAAGGCGCAGGTCCGATCGTGCATGGAGTATTGTAGCCACCTTTGGGATGGTTCGGCCAAATACCAACTAGCTGCACTAGACTCGGTGGATCGCAGAGCCAGGAGGCTCATTGGTGATAAAAAGCTGGTTAAGGATAAGCTCCAAAGCCTAGCTCATAGACGCAAAGTAGCTTGCCTATGTGTTTTTTATAAGATGTACTTCGGGGAGTGTGCTCAGGAGCTGCATGAGCTCATTCCGCCTGCCCCTTTCTTCCATCGGACGTCCAGACGCACTGCGGGGTATCACCCTTATCTTGTCGAGATACCTCGGATACGTACTGAGCGCTTTTCTTCATCTTTTGTATTGCGCACTACCAAGGAGTGGAATTCTCTGCCGGCGTCTGTATTTCCGAGCTCATACAACCCGAATATCTTTAAAGTACGAGTGAATAGGCTTCTTCTGGGTGAGCTCGCTACATCCTCGATCGCATCTTTGCCCTGAGCTAGATTGTGGTCAAGAGCGAACCCATTCTTAATAATAAAAAAAAACCATGATGGGGTCTAGGTTTTTCGCAAGTGTGAGCGTAGAGTAATGCCGTTAAGTTCATTTTTCTTTTTTTACCCGACTCCGCGACGCAAAGGAGGGTAATGTGTTTATCAGCCTATGTATGTATGTATGTTTGTACCTTTGTGGCACTATTTAGACCAAACGCGTGGGCCGATTTTGATGAATGATACGTCGTTGTATTCGTCATAATGGCGCGAGTGTCATAGAAAGTATAAAAAATGTGTGAAATCAAAATGGCCGATTTTGGACGTCATAATGTGAAAAAGAAAAAAATGAAAATCGACGAACTATGTTCAGTGGGGTATCGTTGAAGTATTTAGAAATCATTCTTAGGTTTCTCATATCGTTTTTCAACCAAAATTACCGTTTAGGATCTATGACGATTTAAAGTTGGTTAGTAACGATTTTTCACTTAAATGTAGGCTTTTAATTCGGAAATTGTTAAATTTTTATGCAAGTGAGATAATATATACAGCTAATGAGGAGATCAATAAAAAATATAAATATCTGACTTAACTAAAAAGTGTGAAATAAAATAAATTAGTTTGAAAAATAAAAAACCCAACTGCGTAGTAAAAACTGAAAAGAAAAAAACAAGTAAGCCCAGTAGTCGAGACTTTTATTATTGAATATTATTAAATAACGTAACGATTTTAACAGTCGGGACCCATAAAAAAGTATTTTCCGTAAAAAATGCGATAGAATGAACAAAAAATTCGTTATTTGTAACGAATTCAGGCCCACCCCTGGAAATTCTAGTTTTTACAAGATATCTCGGCAATCCCACCTGGGAGGTTTAGGGACTTTCCCAAGTGTCATTCTGGAAGGTTTCCGAACATTCCAAAAGGTCCCGCTCAGTAATAATTATCAACTTCTAGGTCAAAACCTAATTTTACCGTTCTTCTTTCCTTCATATCTCATTAAATTTTGATCCGAGCGAAAAAGTGTCAAGAACTTTTTTGTAGAGAATTTATGTAGATGCCACCATTTACGAGTTATTTTTTTTAAATCTTATTTAACAAAAGAAAACGAGGCTTTAGATCACATACGTGTCTATGCCAGCCTCATTGGAAGTTAAGAAAAACTTAAAAAAGGGACCTTTACACCCCTTCCTACCCGTTAGCTCCAACCCTATCCATCAGGACTTTAACTATGTTGCTTCAGACACCATTCCCTACAACTATGCCAAAAATCGCTTTTACACGAATGATTTCCCCTATTTTTCCTTCGTTAAATGGCCTATTTGAACAGCGAATGCTTTTCGGAAAAGCCAAAGTCAGAGAAAAGTTTTTCACGTAGGTATCTCGGGACACTTTTAACTAGCGGAAATTAAGGGTATGTGCATCAGCCCATTAAACTAAACAACTTTTCCCAAGGAACATAGGCCAAATAATTATTTAAAAAAAATTTTGCCGCACCATACAGTTCTAGCGATCAGCTGAATGAGAATAAAAAAACAAAAACCGATTTAGTTTTTGAGATAGGTTTCCTTGGGAAAAGTTGTTCAGTTCGCTCTGTAAGCAGAATCGCTGTGTAAAATATCGCTAGCTAATTTGAAGTCACCAACGTAAATAGGGTTCAAAGTTACAATTGCACGTCAGTTGTGGCAGGGTGTGTGTAAGCGTTTTTGTGGTTATCGATTAGTGTAAGGGGATGGGGGCGGCGGGGTTTCGGGTGACCTTGGAGCGGGCCCGGCCGCTGGCGGAGCTCCCACGGCTGACCTTGACTCCTGCGGGCCGTGCGCCTGCCGCTCCCACCCCAACAGAGCAAAACAACGCACCACCCGCACCTTTAGACGTCCTCACGTCGCGCGCCACGACGCTCTGCCACTATCTCATTTTCCTCGTAAAATCACCCACATTATCTAAATATTCCAACTACGTTTTTAAACAGGGCTGAGTGAGTGTTGTGAAACTTCAACTATAGGTTCATACGTAATTATGACTCCTTTGGGAAACAGCTACGTGACGTAAGTACTTAAATAAATAAGCATACCTTTAAACTTTGTTAATTCTGTCACGCGATTACCTCGGTCAAAGTGTATGGGCTCCGTGTTTAGAGAGAAATGTTCGTAATATTTTATAATATAACAAAGAAGATTTTCCGCAGAAGTCTCTGATATTATATCTTTGCTTGTTAGGTAATCGTGACCTTGAAGCTCGGGTTCAAGCTTGCGACACTGCAGTTGCGCAGTGCCTTCTTCTTCGAAGCACACTTGTTTCCTATTCCATTTTGTATACAGCTGTCTATTCAGCCATTGAAGAATTATGATTCTTAACCAAATCATAACGTTTAATTTTTATTACGTGATTTCAAATTAGTTGGTAAAAATTAAGAATATAAATCGCCTCACAAAACTGAACAACTTTCCTCAAGAAAAAATCTGCCTCTCAATTCAACTTAGGCGATCGGCTAATTACCTCAGTATGGGAAGTCGCACTACGGACCCACGATACCCCTGGCGATACCCCTGGTGGTATCGTGGTATCGTGGGTCTTTTAAAATCAAACGATACCTCCAACAAATCAAGTCGAATATTTTCTTCAAGAATATCAAATCGTTCCTTTGGTGGAGAATCAACCTAAAGTTTCGTTAACTAATTTAAAGTCACTTCATACGCTTAAATGAGATTTAACAATCAATCATTTTAATGTGTGTTTAACATTAAGATAGTTAGGGTACACGTTAACCGTGCGGTAGAGCAACCAAAGAATGTATCTATAGTTATTAACGATACTAGTGTCATAGGTAATGTGCAACGTGAGCCCATTTGAAACACGAGCGAAGCGAGTGTTTTATAGGGCTCCAGTTACACATTACTTAAGGCACGTTAAAAAAAAATGTTGTCAAAAACTTACATCGTATAGGTATATCCAAAATTATTAAAATATAGTATTTCTAATCAACATTCACTGAAAAAGTATTAAAATTGACCAATGTGCACTAATATTTTACGATTAAACGCTAAACATCAAGGAATTTAAATTTTTATAACACAAAAATGATTTTGTTGAACAAATAATTTCAAATGGCGGGCAAAACAATGGCGAGCAAAATATTTTTCTACAATTATGAGGCAAAGGCTAAGTAAATAAAATGCCCATTGCGCCTACAGAAATTATTGAATAGTTCAATTATTTGTTAAAAATCAGATTTGTTTTATTGAAAAATCAAAACAAATAATTAACTTTTATATTTTATTTCACTGAAAATCAAGATTTTCGCGAAATCCCTAGAATTTATCAGACATAAAAACTCTTTGCTGTCATTCTATAGGGCCAGTATGAACAAATAGGTACATATTATAAAAATTTAAATAGTGCTAAATTAATAAAATGCTTTAATCAAGTTGGAGGCAGTGAGTAACACGAGGATTTTGATAAGGTTTTGCTGTATTGTATACTTACAAAAAGCAATTTAAGGCACAGAAGTATAATTTTTTTTTTATTGGGTGACCTTATTCTAATCTATCTACTCGTATATGTATAAAAAATGAACCCCTATTTCTTCTGGTCACGCTATAACTTGAGAACGGCTTAACCGATTTGGATGTTTTTTTTTTGTTGTTTTTATTATTGTCAGGAGAAGGTTCTTTGAAAGAAAAATTAAGAAAGTTAAGCGGAACATTAGAAAATTTAAGAAAACTGGACAACGTCTGCCGGGGTCAGCTAGTTTACAATAAACATGGTAAAGAGACTCCTTTTAAGCTAAGAGATTAAGTATCTAATTATATACGTTATCTACGTATCTTAACTCATAAAAGTTTTATAGTCTTCGGGATCGTACGTTGGTTGTAGTCGCTTGTCGTTTTATTTTTCTTTTATTCTAATATGTAAGTTTTTTCAGGCTTTACACAACAAGCATTTTTTTAGTCTTAATTAAATTAGAGGGGCGTAGGACCCCCCGAAACCCTTAATACGTTGCTGGATGTGTTCATTCATCAGGTTACACGCGATGCCTTTGTTTTCGGATGCTATTGTTGTCGGAGCTGCGCGTATAAAGAAAGTCAAAATAGCTTTATCATATAAAACATATAGGATGTTACTTAAAATAAGTCAAAAAAGTAAAGGATTTTAACCTCGTGAATGTTAGGAATGGCTAGGATTCATAAACTCGACGTTGCTTTTTAAAAACTGTAATAAAATAACAATTTGTTCTGTCATTATATTTATATTATTTGTTATTAATATTATAAAAATTAAGCTTTGTTTGTTTTTCCTTCATTCACGTCATAACGGAGTATGATCGATTTGATTAGTCACAGCAATACTTGGTCAGCTGGCGAATACCGTAGGCTACTTATCCACGCGAAGGACTTTACCTATGAAATTGCTGATTTTTTCTCAAGCAATTTTTATTTAAAATAACGTAGATTTTGAAAAAAATTAACACGTTTTTTATCTTGAATTTATTTACTGACAAATGAAGCTCAAATATAGTTCGTTTCACCTATTGCTTCATTGCTTAATTTTGCTGAACCTTTGTAAACATATAACAAAGGTTCATTATAATTAACAACTTTCAATGAAATAAGCTCATTGAAATGAGGGATTTTCTTTTTATTTTTTTTAAATTTTTCCCTAGTCGCCGGATAGATGGCGCTAAACTAGGTACGTTACTGCAAGGAACGGAACGTTACATTATTTTTGATTAATTCACTTGACCGTAATTTTGAGATCATAAAACGAAACGTTATTGTCATATCACATCAATATCACATCTACCACGCGTAGTTAGGCGATTTTACGAAAACAACGAACAAAAAAAACTGAATTATGCGCGAGAAAACTAGGATGATCGGAAAGCCAAAGCAAACGAACAGATATTTGATGCAATGTTTTTCTCCAAGCCTTTTGGCTTTGGCACCTAGTAACGGAGTCAGTTCAGCGCCATCTAGAGAGTTCTGGGGAAATACTTTTTTTTTAATACCCAAAAAGAAAACCTCCCATTGCCGTTTTCCATTACATACTATTTTTGGAAAACTGATTTTCCAAACTATGTTTTGGATTTTTCTCGGGAATGCGAAATTCAAATTATGTAACAATAGTAGATTGTTGCACCGAGTGCAAAGTGAGTTTTATTAACAATCCAGGAGTATTAGGGGTTTCACCTCGGAATGAGAGATAGTCAGCTAAAAAAGTTGTATAAACTTTTATTTTAAAACCCTAAAACTTGACTCAAAACCTACCTACATATCGTAGGGTGTCCGCGTCTACAGAAATTCCAAGGTCAAAGGTAAAAAAATCGATTAATGAAAATTTATTAAAATTTTACAATCGAATCGTACAGAATGCGCGCCATTTGTTTTTTTTTCACCAAGTAGCTTTTATTTAGCCGATTTTTATTTTGAGCCAGTATCCTTTTGATCTAATGCATATGTTACGGATCAAGTGATAAATTGGGCATTTTTCATAATGACCGGGCATTATGAAAAATGCCCAATAAGAGAAGGCAATTTGATAATAATTATTCAAATAATCAAATTGACTGGGTATTACACATAATGTCCATCACCTTTTGGGCAGAGAGTAATACAAACATATTTAATTACTATTTTTATTACTACTTATTATATTTGTATTATATTCAGATTTCTCCCAACATAAAGGGTGACTTCATTCTACCTTTCATAGTAATCATTTTTTAAAAATAAATAATATTGTATTATTTTGTATAGTCATTTAACTTAAAATAAGCTAAATGTTAAACAATTTAAATAATCAGACTCATTATTTGGATTAATTAGCAAGGCAAAACATATGGCGAAGCGCGGAGCGTCCCCCTCCCCCAATCCAAGATGGCTGCCATACGAGTTAAAAGTCTAACGGTGAGGTCAGGCCGAAGGCCGAGCTCTGCGTAGGGCCAAGCCCGAAACGTCACCAGGCGTCTTACCCGCTGACTGCCTTCCTATCCGCCATCTTGGATTTCCCCCACCAAAAATCCAAGATGGCGGATATGAAAAATTCGGGCATGCTGACAGGGGTATCGTTTAACAAGTTTTCGGGGGTGCTGATTTCGAAAATGGCATCCATTTTTATATCCAAGATGGCGGACGTTTACATTTTTGAAAAAACTGTCATGGGTGTCGTTTAATAGGTTTTCGGGGGTGCTGATTCCGAATATGACATCCATTTTGAAATCCAAGACCGCGGACTTGCATTTTTTTGTAAAAATCCGCCATGGATGTCGTTTCATAGGTTTTCGGGGTGCTTATTCCAAAAATGAGATCCATTTTGAAATCTAAGACGGCGGCAGTGAAAAAAATGAATTTTTTTTTAAAATTGCAACGAAGGCATTTCCTTCCTCGCACCGCTTCCCTCCCGCCACTTCCCTCCCCGCACCTTTTTTCTGCACTGTTTTGGATCTAAGTAAGAAATACGTCCTTTGTGATCGTTTGTAGTGATTAATTTTATCATGTTAATCAATTCATGGTCTTCCGTTTATTTTTGATACTATGTTACTTAGCAAAAAATAATTCTTATGATGAAACCTTCCGATCGGTATGATAAAACTACAGGATGATTTGTTTTTTCGTGTACCGAGTTGGATTCCCGGTTCAACCAGGCAATTATTTAAAAATGTATGAATACAGTTTAAATTGTTTTAAAAATTAAAATGAAGTCTTCTTTTAGTAAAATGTCCCATCTATAATAATTAAGGTAGTTTCCCTCCATGCGGCATAGCCGTGGGACACTCTGTATAAACGGCCACATAGTAAAAAGAAGCCAATAATAGTCAAAATTGGATACTGGCGAAATCATAAAGAGCGCCATGTTATCAAGAAATCAACAAGAAATTTAATTGAATTGTATCGGTCGTACTTACAGAACATATAAGACCTAATTTGGGGATCTCGAGTCTACTTTTCCACGCGAACGAAGTCGCAGGCCTAAAGCGGGTTGTTAACAAAATTTGCGTTGAAATAGAACTAGGTCAAAGAAAAGTCGATGACCGTATGACGAAAATAACTCTGTTGGCTGCTGTGAAGTTACACGAGTAAGTTTCAATAGACGAACTTCATAACTGGAATTCCATTCAGTTAAAAGCCTTCATCTTCTATGTAGGTCAGTAAAATAAGGTCAGTAAAATAGGTCAGTAAAATAACATGTTACTATTACACAAATAGGATTGCTATGTAGCTTATTTTTACTCGACCTTTTCTGAGCCTTTCTCATAAATATTCAGATTAGATTCTCTAAAGAGAATCGTTATAATGATAGTCTCAATGAGGACGACCTGAATTTGTATTATTTATAATTTTTTTACTCTCATTCTACGAATATTATGAATGTGAAAGTTTGTGAAGATGTTTGTTATTCAATCATCTAAAAGCTACTGGACATAATTTATTGAAGTTTCATATACTTAGCTAAAAGAAGCCAATAATAAGTCAATAAACTATAGCTTAGACATCAGAATAAAAAATTAAGCTACATAATTTTCTCGAATTTCCACAGGAACGAAGTCCCGGATGCAAAGCTAGTATTACGTGTGATCCTTCTTAGCCGCGCCCATCACCTGTATTTAGTACTCTCAGATCTAAAGTAACCTCTAAGGGCAGACGAATACAGTAGGTTTGCCGATTGGGAATCGAATACGAAATTTGATTAGCAGATCTTGTCGTGTTGACCCTGTTAATTAAAAAGAAACATACAATTGTAATTGAAAACCGCCGTAATCATAGCTACGACTACTATCATAGATAGATGGACGAGACGTTCAAGTTGGAATCGAATCGGTTTGAAAACGTCGGGTTAGATTGCATTGTTAGATTGCCATAACATGGTATTCCCATACCTAGTAAGTATCGTATTTATTATGATCGATTTGGTAAAAAAAATTAATGATACTTTCTTATTTTATTTTACTAATTATCTTAGGTACCTACAGAAAATCTAGGTGTATTTTTTCTTCATCTTTCATTACTATATTTCGTGTTACTCTACAAAATGATTACGATTTACTTGCAGCAGTTCAGGGTGGTAAATTACTCCCTCCGAAGTGAGGAAGCGGTGCTGTCACCCCGGGTTGGTAAAGAGCCAGACTTGTAACCAAAAGGTTGCGGGGTTCAAATCCTGATGCTGGCCTGTAACAATAAATTAGTCATTTCGGATTTATTTATGAATTTTTCATGATCATTTGCTTAGCGGTGAGGAAAAACATCGTGATGAAACCCGCGTCTAAGAGTTAGTTTTATCTAAAATCGGGTTTTAACTGTAACATTATGATTCCATCGCCGCGTTCGAAAAAGACTTTAAAATAAAACGAAACGAAACTGCAGTGTCGTTTTACTAATTGGGTCATTTCACTTCTGGTTGAACAGGTTCCGATCAAGAGAGCTCTTCTAACAATGGACAGATCAGGTAGCACGGATCTCCCCTCCGCTTTACTGAAAAATTAATGGTAAGTACTTTGCAAGAAAATGCGGTAAAAAGACATAATTGCGTTAATTGTGGCGTGAGTTGCCTTACGCATTACTGTAAAAGCTGTACTATTATCGCAGATGAATAGGACATCATCTTAGTCAATTCGTACCATTTATAATACCTTCTAGGTTCTAATTAGGCCTTGAAAGTACTTAAGTAAGTTATTCTTATTGTCTTCACCATCCACCTTTTTGTATGTAAGGTATATTGATGACCTTTCATATAAAATAGGCTGGTTTGTGCTGATGCTCTTAAGGTGAAGAAAAACATCGTGAGGAAACGATGTAACCATGATCCGATCAGCAGGGTCACGGAGGTCAGGTGACTGTCGCTCTACAGTAATGACTTGACCTGCCAAATCTTGGGCAAATTTCGGAGAACGTCGCGTTGCGATGAGTACATGAGTACATACGTATGCAACTGCACTAGTAAAGAGGAGGAATATAGTGCAGGCGCAGAGGTACATTCCACTTGCAGAATATAAGGACCGCCAATTGTTTAGTAAATTGTTTTCCTGAAACTTTTCGAATGGATATGGCTAAGAATTTAAAAATTTAGAAAATTGCCTCCAACATCCCAGAATGGTCTGAGTGAGCGGA
Source organism: Aproaerema taeniolella (assembly GCA_949987775.1). Lineage (NCBI taxonomy): Eukaryota > Metazoa > Arthropoda > Insecta > Lepidoptera > Gelechiidae > Aproaerema > Aproaerema taeniolella. The sequence goes on along the minus strand of OX465242.1, from coordinate 24,572,950 downwards.
TGAAAGGCACAGAGTTTGAAAGTCATGTTGCTGCGCATGGTTCGTTTCCTAGCTATGAACCTACGGCCCATGCCGCGTATTCCTATTCCGTGCAATTTTTGTAGAAGTATTATATTTTTACCGCCTTCAAAAAAGGAGGAGGCTACATGTATGTTCGACTGTATGTATTTTTTTATGTATGTTTACCGATTTCTCCCCAATTATGGACCGATTTTTTAATTTTTTTTTTCTAAATAGTATACTCCAGAGGTGGTCTCATATAAATTTTGTTGAAAATGATTCAACGTTAATAAAAAAATCAACAAAATCAAAAAAATACTACAAAGCAGAACATCATCTAAATAAATGAGTGACATTTTCGTTTGTGGTTATCTGCTAATAGGCATTGTAGTCTGCAAAAAATACTAGTTATATACTTTGTGCGAACTGTTTTTGGGATTGAAGTCGGTGACTCATACGTTTTTAACGTGGAAAATTATGTGGTAGGCTTTTACAAGATCTATAGGAGTATACCCACGGCGTATGTTTTATTGTCACAGCTAGACTTGAACTTTGTGATTTATTAAAAATACTACATTTTTCGCAAAAAAGTGGGTAAGAGTTCACATTATTTTTTCCAAAAACTTGGACCCGCTGGTGAAGAGGCAGGGGCGTAATTATTTGGACCTTTATTTTTAAGTTGTTTTTAAAGAGTCTGCGAAAACACCTTCGTCAGAAGACTGATTTTTGAGCAACAGTATTAGCATAGGTCGTAATTTGTTTTCATGATGTTTAACTTACACTAACTGACGTGAAGTCCCAAATAGGTATACACATATAAATCGTGAAGAGGGATGTAAATTATTCAGTGTGTAGAATCAAATAGTAGCATTGTGTAAAAATAAATTTCGCGAAAAAAGTGATTCAATAAGCGTGTAATACGGCGATAGAACCTCGGTGACTCATTTTGTGGTTTCAAGTAATTTTTATTCAGAACCAATAAACATATCGTGCCAACTATGCCTGGAACTAGCAATTCTCAATCATCTTGATTTAAATCTGAAAGGGGTTTTTTGATTTTAGACAAATTAATAACGTTAAAATATTTGATTTCGTACCCAGATTCTTTAGAAGACTTATGTCAACTATGCAGTGAAAAATACCACATAGCTTTATTTGAATCAAATCAAATCAAATCATTTATTTGCTGGATATGAGTACAAAGATGGGCCTATTTTAAAATGTGGTTCTGTCATATTCGGCCACTGCCTGGCATGCAAATATTTCTAAATAATAATGGGTCTAAATAATCAAAAATTAGTGAAAAATTAAAAATTATAAGTACAGTAAATGTCAAACCACAAAAAAAGCATAAAAATAAAATAAAATGTCAAAACAAAATAATAAATAACATGTCAAAAGAAAGAAATTAATGGAAAATAAAACAAGTTACCAAATAAAATAATAATTTAAAATGTCAATCAATTAAATGTCAAAGCAATGTAAAATGACAAATAATTAAAATATTAAAAGCTGTCACAAATAAACTCATCAATTTTGTAGTACGCCTTATCTATAAGAAGTGCCAGTAACTTGTTCTTAAACATATTTATACTAGAAGAGTTCTTTATTTGTATTGGAATATTATTGTATAGCTTTGGTGCCATACAAAAAAAAACTTTTGTGCAAAAGAGAGGTTTTGGCGGGAACGACGAAGAGCCTTTCTTTGTGTCGTGTATTTCTACTGTGCACTTGGGATATTTGCCGAAATTCGTGCAAATTAGTTTTAACGAATTTGGCTACCTCGTATATGTACCTACATACTATGGGAATTAGGCTATGAGCAAAGGAAACGAAGTAGTCACATTTAAATCAATTAATATATTATTTGACACTGGGAAGCTAATACACGTCCATCATTGAAGTCGAAGAACAAGAGAATGAATGAACGAGTGAAATCTGATTAACCAGTCAACTCACTCATAGTTTAGTTCGTTCTCTTAATACATACTCCACAGTAAAGATAATTTTTGCTATCTGTAAATTCAACACGCCCCCTCAAAAATTAATCGATACTTTATCTTTATACACAATAAATTATAATACTAATTACCTAATTAGGACATGCATAACTTCCGAGTGTGTGCTGGGAGTTAAATACATTATGACCCAACATTTGTTGTAAAAAGGTAAGGAAAAACCCAGAAAAACCTTACCAGGTCACTTCAATTGTATCTCAACATATAACCAAACAAAACATTGCATTTGCATTTTAACATAACATGTAACCCACTCATTAAAAACAAAACAAAATCAATAATTCTTAAACATAATAAATTAATGAGTTACAAATGTAAACCCACTTTTTCTGAGAAATTTTTAAATGCGACAACTGGCAAGGGTTTCGTAAGCGCATCCGCCAACTGCATACCTGTAGGAACATACATTAACTTTATTATATTTTTCTCAATTTGTTCTCGAGAAAAATGATATTTTATGTCGATGTGTTTAGTTCTTTTATGATTTGTGGGATTATTCGCGATACTTATACAACCGTTGTTATCCTCATAAATAATTATCGGTTTTGATATTTCAACATGGATACTGGTCGCTAGAGACTTAAGCCACAAAGCTTCGCGAACAGCTTCGTACAATGCCATGTACTCGGCTTCCGTAGATGAGGTCGCCACCGAAGTTTGCCTCTTTGTACCCCATGTTATAGTACATTCATCAAACATTTGGAATAAATATCCAGTTGTACTTTTTCTGTCTCTCGTATCACTACCACCCCAATCAGAATCTACATACCCACACAATATATTTTGGTAATCACATCGTTTATAAGTTAATTTTAAATCTACGGTTCCTTTTAAAAATCTGAGCACCCTTTTTAAGCATTGCCATAACTCTTTATTATTTTTGTTTGTGTATCTGCTCAAAATATTGACACTAGTACTTAAATCAGGACGAGTACATAACATTATATACATTAAACACCCTATTACATTTCTGCAAGGTGCACTGCATTTATCGTCCGAGTTTAACGCTTCATAGTTCAGTTTACTCTCCAAAGGAGTACTAACTGAATTACAATCGTGCATTTTAAATTTGTTCAAAACATTTTTTATGTATACACTTTGGTCTAGCGTTATTACGTCATCGTTTCGAGATATTTTAATACCAAGAAAATGTTTTATCTCTTTTAAATCTTTCATTTCGAATTTAGACATTAAATAGCTTTTAAAATTATCCATCGTGTGGATATCAGCGCATGCAATTACTAAATCATCAACATAAAGAACTAAGTAAATATTCTTAGTCACATCTCCTTTATCTAACACATAAATACACCTATCAACAGAAGAGTTCTGGAAACCTTTTTCTTTCAAACATTTTTCAAACGTTTCGAACCAACAGCGAGCTGCTTGTTTAAGTCCGTACAATGCCTTATTTAATTTACAAACGTTATCACCTTTATTTTTTACGCCCTCGGGTATCCTCATATAGATTTTTTCTTTTAAGTAACCATTTAGAAAGGCAGTTTTTACATCCATATGGTGAATTAATAAGTTAAACTGATTTGCAAAACAAATGATAAATCTAAAACTAGAAATCCTGGCGACTGGCGCAAAAGTTTCATTATAGTCAGTAAGATATTCTTGACTAAACCCTCTGGCAACTAAACGCGCCTTATATCGATAAGGTTTCCCAAACTCATCATGTTTTATCGTAAAAATCCATTTGCAATCTACGATATTTTGGTTATCAGGTTTTGGCACTATTGTCCATGTTTTATTTTGAGTTAAAGACATCAATTCGCTATTTATGGCTTCCTCCCATTTAGACCTATCAGCCCGATTTTTAATTTCTTCAAAAGAAGTCGGTATGTTACAAACTGAATCAACACACATCAGATAATCATCGGTCTCTCTATAAGAAATAGGATCACGACCTTTAATCCTGTCACTCCTTCTAAGCTCAAGACTGTTATCTGACTTTTCCGGATTTTTATTTGACTTCAAATCACCTATTTGTTCAGATTCGATTGCTTTGTCATGGTTTTTCTTACACAACTTTTCAGGATATTCTTGTTCATCAGTTTTATCACTCCGAGACTTTAACGACACTGATTTAGACCAACTGTCATTATCAGTTTTGTCACGAGAATTTCGCATATTCTCTTCAGGCTTAAACACAGGCCTGGATTCAATAAAATTAGTCTCTTCAATTATGACATCTCTAACAACAACAAATTTACTGATTTCTGGGTTCCAAACTTTGTAACCGTTTGGTTCATAGCCCACAAGAATACCTTTCCATGACTTATCATCGAATTTATTTTTACAGGTTTTATTATGTACATAAACAGTGGAACCGAAAACCTTTAAATATTTTAATTGAGGTTTTTTACCGTGCCACAGCTCGTATGGTGTTTTTGACGATCCTAAAGCCTTAGTGGGTGATATATTAATTAAATGAACAGCAGTCAATACTGCTTCACCCCAGAAAACTTTTTCTAACTTAGCACCGTTTAACATGGCACGAGCTTTTTCAGTTATCGTCCTATTCATTCTTTCAGAAACACCATTTAATTGCGGAGTTCTTGGAACTGTCAAATGATAAGTGATTCCTTTCTCAACACAAAACGTTTTCATTTCAGTGGATAAATACTCTCCACCGTTATCACAATACAACGTAACTAACTTTAAGTTAAATTTAGCTTCACTTTTTGCAACAAAATCTTTAAAGACATTAAATACATCCGATTTATACGTAATTAAATACGTTACACAATAATGCGTAAACTCATCAGTAAACGTCACAAAATAATTTTTGTAGTCAATAGTAGAAGGAGTGATAGGGCCACATACATCTGAATGAACAACATATAGAGGTCGGTTAATATAGCTTTTATCTTTAGCTCGGTTAAACGGAAGTCGACACTGCTTCCCTTGTATGCATGGTTCACAAAGACTGTCATTTGGTATAACTAACTCAATTTGACTCAAATCCTCAACCATTTGTTTACTTTTTAATTCCAAAAATTTTTTGTTTACTAATATGACCTAAACGTTGATGCCACAACTCATAGCTTTTTAGCACTACCATTGCTTATTTGGGAAACAGATCGACAAATATTTACAGACGCCACCAAATCAACAGCAATTAAGTTATTTAAAGACGTACCTTGCATAATAGTTTTACCATCTTTACATATTTGGGCACCCTCTTGTCCGAAAATGATTGTGAATCCAGCTCGCTGCATCTTGAAAACAGATAGGAGGTTATAAGGAACCTCACGGCAGAACAAAACATCCTCCAGTGTTCCTTTAATGCCCATATTACTGGTTACATATATGGAACCTTTCTTTGTGGCTGAAATAAATTCACCATTTTTAGCGACAGAAATTTTTAATTGTGTTGTTAAAGAAGTGAAATTACTAAAAAGATCTTCCCTGTTTACTATATGGTCGGAAGCACCCGAATCCAGCAAAAAAGTAATTTTGTTTTCGTGACCATTAACTTGGTAGTCACCGTCACTGGTCATAAAAGCAAATCCAGAAAAATCATTTGACGTTGACTGTTGGTTCGTCTCAACCGCCTGTAAAGTCCTGTCTGAATTTTTAATCTGATTATTCATCCTTTTGAAAAAATAGCAATCGTTCCTCATGTGTCCCCTGCGTCCACAGTGATGACATTTTATATTTTGTAATTTTCTTTTATTATTTTTATTATTATGGTTGTGAGTTAGTTTTTGTGCATTATCAGACTTCCTTTTACGATTTGATGTTTTATGTGTCTCCGGATATTGCTTAACTTGAAGAACTTTTGCACTAGTATCAGAAGACTCGTTTTTTAACTTTACTTCATGATCTAACAATCTTGTTTTTACGAACGCTAAAGTTAAGTTGTCTTCGGACAATGTTTCAATCGCCGTTACAACTCCATCGTAACTCGTAGGCAGTGTTAGCAGCAAATGTGCTACTTTATCAGTCTCTTCTAATTTTGCTCCAGCTGCTAGCAATTCAGTGAGCAAGTCGTCATAAATAGCAAAATGTTTAAGCAGTGCTGTATCTCCTTGCAACTTTAAAGTTAAAAGCTTCTTTCTAATCGCCAATTGCGTTGCCATGCTCTTACGTTCATAAAGAGCATCTAAACTCTTAAAAATTTCCTTCGCCGTGCTACCTTCACATGCAAAACCGAGAAATGAATCTGATAGATACTCTACAATAGTACTTTTCGCAATTCTATTGCACTTCTCCCATTCCTCGTCCAATGTTACCGGGTCTTGATCAATAACTTTTATTACATCAATTTCGGTTAGTAACGCGCGTATTCGGAATTTCCAAACGCTGTACTTCTCACCGTTAAAAGCTTTTATATTTCTTTTAGATTTTATATTTTCCATTTTATAGAAATTTTATATCACAACAATTTTTACAATGACACAGAACTGTCAAAAAAAACAAATTTTGAACTGTTCAAAGCAAGAATATAGACGTCAAAAATTTTCACATATTTTCACAACACATATTTTTTTATATTATATTATATTCGAAAATCACACAGAGCATCCTGGGCCCATAACCTATGGGAATTAGGCTATGAGCAAAGGAAACGAAGTAGTCACATTTAAATCAATTAATATATTATTTGACACTGGGAAGCTAATACACGTCCATCATTGAAGTCGAAGAACAAGAGAATGAATGAACGAGTGAAATCTGATTAACCAGTCAACTCACTCATAGTTTAGTTCGTTCTCTTAATACATACTCCACAGTAAAGATAATTTTTGCTATCTGTAAATTCAACACATACTTGGCAGTGTTAACACTTTTAACTTTTAAAAGTATTCCCTACAACTATTAGTGTTTTTCAAGCCACACATCGATCTTATGCACCTCTTTTGTGCTTTGAAAGCTTTGTTAATATCTGTAGAATTCCCCCAGAAGATGACCCCGTATCTCAAACTTGAAGCAACGAAACCGTGATTTGCTACTATAAGTAGAAGAGTATCGATGCTAACTGTCTTTGAAAGTTTATACAGGGCGTAAGAGTGATGAGACAGTTTACCACATAGTTTATCAATGTGAGTTTTCCAATTCAGACTCTGATCAATTTGTACTCCCAGAAAGCATGTCGATTGTACTGATTCTATGTTAATGTCCCTATATTTAATTTGTAGTGAAGGATCCGCAGTACGTTGCTTAAAGTGCATTATTTTAGTTTTTAGTAAATTAATTTTATCAACGACAAGGTGTCGTTGATTTCGGTTTGATATGCATCACTATTCCGATTTCCTGGAATAAGAACCGTACTAGCGTCGGCAAAAAGTATCATCGGGTGGTTAATAAACTTAGGTAGGTCGTTTATGTATAATAAGAATAGTAATGGTGCCAATACGCTTCCTTGCGAAACACCACTGCATACTTCAGCGATCAATGTACTCGCCGAAACACAAATTGAATAAAGAAGACGAGATTTATAGAAAAACAGGGTTTAATCAAATAAAAAAATACAAAAATTTGACACTGGGACCAAAAGGGATAACACAAAAATTACACAATAAAAATTAAATCAAGGTGTTCTTGGGGTTTAAAATTGAAAGTGCAAATTATGATTGGAAAATTGTTTGGGAAAGAAAAGCTGGTTAATTTAGAACAATATTAATAACACACAACAATCGAATTTTGGGGATTAACTATATCTAATTGGTATCTGAACCAAATAGGGAGATTCTTTAATTCGTCGACGAATAAAATTTCTACCTATTTTGTCAGATATATATTACTATTGCTATTGGCTATTTGTTTATGAATAAAATTAATGAGTACAGAGAATGGATTAAAGGGACTTAACTAAAGGGTCTTCTTGGGGCCGCCGGAGTGTCAGTGACGGTATTGTGGCTGGATCAGGTAGGGGCGAACGTGAATCGTGTGAACGTCAATCGTATTTTCCCAAACGTATTATTCGGTCGAGCCTTTAATGGGTTGTCTTAAAACACTGCAAATTTTGATAAACACAATTAGAAATTCACTTTTTTTTTAAACCGAAAGAACTATAATTATATATCTCTTTTTCTCTACCTATATTTGTTGACCGACGTTAGTAATATTGAATTTAATATAAAAATAAATCAATTAAAGCAGTCGTTTTCACTAAAAATCAATCGATTTACTCAAAAAATTTTTGTCGAAAGAATTGACAACTTCAATCCCAAACAAAAAGAAAAAATGGAGAAAGTTTTAAAATTTTGAAATCTATTGAATAAAAAAGAAAACTAGACCGGAAAGAATTAGTGAACATAAAATGCTGCAATACGTGTCTAGACTTGGAATCGTATACGATCTCACGTGCCGTATTCAAGCAGGGTTGTACTAATCTTACTATTTGAGGCCTACTGCTGAGGTAAGATTTTATAAGGTTCAGCACGTTCCCCCGTATTCCATACAAAAATAAGTTATCTATAAGTGAAGCGTGGTTAACGAAGTCAAATGCCTTGGTTAGGTCCATATACAATGCACATATAGGGCTAGTCAAGTCCATATTAAATGTTACTGGATGAAGTAATTCGTAGAGAGCCATATTAATTGTATTACCTTTCCTAAAACCTTTCTGTTCAGATACTAGGGTATTACTCTTCTCCAAAAATGAGTATATGGCATTGTATATGTACTTTTCAAAAACTTTTGAAAATACAGACAGTAGGTATTGCAATGGGTCTATAGTTGCCCATGTCCTGTTTTTCACCCTTTTTGTGCAGTGGAAAAACAACTGTAGGTTTAAGTCTCTCTGGATGAATTCCTTCACTTATACTCAATTTTATAAGATGTAACTAAGAAGACCAGCCCATTGATATGAAGCAGCCTTGAATACCTTGGTACAGAAGCCATCGTAACCCACACTGTTTTTGTTTTTTAAGGAGGTAACTATTCGTACTATGTCTGGCGCTGTAGAGGGGGCCATAAATATAGATTTTGAATTTCTGAGTTCTAGTATAAATCAATGATTAATGCTAATAATCAGTAAGGTGAAGGTAGCTAATAATCAAATCAATCAGGCAATACATTTTCTTGAAGCTTATAAATGCCGTATATGCTTGTATGTAGGGATGCCAACGAGGATGATGAGCGCGCGAGGCGGAGCCGCCGGGTCGGAGGTGTCGGTGGCCGACAGCCCCCTGGCCACTTTCGAGTCGCTGACGCAGGCTGCCGTCATCGCCGTCATGGGCGTCGCCATCGTCGTCTCCAATCTACTCATCATTGCTGCGTTCCTCAATTTTAAAGGTATGATAATCTTATTTTGGGTACGTGAGAGAGTTCAGGGGATGAGAAGATCACCTCTTCCTGTCCCTTTTGTCTACCGTGATAAAAATACACATACATTTAGAAACGGAGCTTTCAAATGTACCTAACCGAATCAAAAGTTTTTATTAAAATTAGTTTTTATAAATACTTTTTCTGCACAATTTTATTTTATTCGAAAATTTCACAGCTGCCACAGTCATGAAACAAAAGAAATAGAATCATCTTTAGGAAATTAGTATTATTTTCAAATGTCAAAGTCAATGACTAGAGTTAAATCACCACCTACTGAAGAATAACACGAAAAAGAAACAAGATCACAGTTTTTTTTATCTTTATCTTAGGTGAACGGTTTTGTTGTTCTCGTTTTAAAACTGCAATGAAAAGAGTGAAACGAGGTCAGTTTTGTTGGGTTTCGGATCACGAAAGTCACTCTAGAGTTAAGACGCGGAAACCGCAAAGCGAACTAGATTGGCGATTTTAGAGTTTTTGAATCAAAATAATTTCGTAGCTGATTTGGAAATGCTTTGCAATACAAGATAACACTGGTTTTACTATTATTTTACTTTGAAATTTAACATATTTACAAAACTGAATTAAACTACATTGAAAAACTTAGTGAAACATTACGATTACTTTATGAAAAAAATCAATAACTATATTCGTTAGTTTTAGGTTTAAGATTCTAATTAAAAATGGAAATGTTATTATTGGATTCCAAATTTGATGAGAACGCTCTACAACTACAATGGATATGGAAGGATGAATGCCTCTCACCACCCACTGCATAGCGCTGCACTGGCGAAGTTATTTGAATCGAACTTGCTATGGCGACGATGCGGCCTTGTTCCACGTTCGTAATCCGTCCAATGTACCTAGTTATCAGCCTATACATTTTTAATTACCGGTTGAAATGAAATGAAATGAAATCATGTTTATTTCTAAAGTTAAACATACGATACAATGACTAAATTAACAGTAAAAAGGAAGAACTAGATTAACCTAAGCAAAAGGAGCCAAGCTCAGCATTGTGCTGTACAACAAATTGTACAGCGCTGGTTTTCAGCTTGACCCTGTTTGGCCGGTCGGCCGCTGCAGTTACTTAAAAATAATAATATAAACATTAATAACAAAAATTATAACATAAAGTATATGATAAAACATCAATTACCTTTCAGTGTATAAATATTATACTAAACAAAAGAGAAAACAGTAATAATATAATTTTACGCATCTTAAACTTAAGTGAAACTAAAGTAACATTAATTTAAATAAAATAAAAATACAAAAAAAAATTATGAAATTAATAAATGTAAAACTTAGATTTATCTAAATTTGTCGAGTCAGTCAGTAATAAAAAAAAAATATAAATAAAAACTTAAGTAACGCAGTGTATAAATATTCAGATTTGTGTATATATGTGTGTGTTTGTGTGTGGATGAGTGTGTCAGCGTGTACGTTATTCTTAACTGATACGAGTATAAAGGTGACATTTTACCTGTAGTAGTCAAATCTGCCGCATCCGCCTTTTGGGTTGCCTTTGTATTTCCATGAAAAAAGTTCTTATTATTTTTTTTGAATAACGGTAACGACATAGGCTCCCGTGCCGGCGGCGTTAGGTCATTCCATATTTTGGATGCCGCAAATTTGAAACAACCACGGAAGTTAACCGTCCTGTGTTTCGGGACAACAAGACATGTTTCCCTTTGCTTCCTCAACGTATGCATCCTTCGATCCCTAACCCAGGCCAATTTTTCAAATAAATACCACGGCTTCTCGAACTCTACCAATTTCCGAATCATAACGGCTAGATGTAGGTGTCTTCGAGTGGACATGTTAAAGAGACCCTTTTCGTTGATGTAAGGCGAGATGTTGGCGCTAATGGACTATTGAGGAATCTTTTTATCAAGTTAGACGGCGAGCTTTTAAGCGACGTTCTTTGAAAGTTTCAAACTACTCCACTTTGCCTCGTGACTTCTGAAGTTCAAATAAATATTTAATTGATTTCAGAAGTCCCGAGGAAAGTTAAACACTTTTCAATTATTTACTTTATAGTTGATCGGAATCCAATATTTTTATATATTTTATTTAGATTTTTATCGTATACAGGATAATTTTTAATGCCACCTGAAGGGAAAGTACCCTTAATACTGGTAGTAGAAAAAAGTACTCAAAGAAAACATTCCTTTATTTTTAAAAAGAAAAAAAACTGCATTCAAGGATTTTCGAAAATTCGCTTGCCACACCCGGGAATCAAACCGACTAAAATCTGTAATTTTATTGCATCGATCGTTAGGGTCAATTATAAGGATGACATCTCTCAAACTTGGTAAATGAAATGAAAGGAAAACCATGAAATCTGGACTTAAATTCAATGGGTCAATACCAACTTGCTAAATTCAATGGTTTAATTTAAGATTTCATAGTTTCCTTTTATTTAATTTACCAAGTTTATTAGATAGATTTCATCCTTAAAATTGACCCTAACGTTCGACGCAACAAAAGTACAGGGTGTAATTCTTACAGATTTTAGTAGGTTCGATTCCCGGGTGTGGCAAGCGAATTTTCGAAAATCAAAAATAAAGGAATGGTTTCTTTGAGTACAATTTTCTATCTACGGTATTAAGAGTACTTTCCCTTCGGGTGGCATTAAAAAATTCCACCCTGTATATTGGTGAGACTTTAAATCAGCTAGGGAAACTATAGGGGCTGATTTCTACCCATTAAATTGAACAAGAAGTCTAAACGAAATTAAAAAAATATGTGTATTTTTTTCCCATCTCAGGCAAATCAGTTAATAGCATAAGTTTTATGGAGAGGCAATCATTTTTTCATATTTCAACTATGTTCGTTAGGAAAAGTTGTTCAGGTTCACATTACGCAGTGCTGAGACTCTGGAGATGTGTCATCTTTCAAGACGACAGATATAAAGCGGTTAATTTTGAATTTGAAAATGGTATTAAGGTCAATAGAATAAGGTCAGGACTAAATGCCCTCCAACTTTTAAGAAGGACAGTTTTCGATATTGTAAGTCCTTTGTGAGATATAGCCAAAAAACCACAAAAATACCCCTTTTGGAGTACATTATTGGTGGGGGTCCACCACTTAAGCACTACTCCGCCGCGCCGGGGGGAAAACCTAGGATAGTCTTATTTAGCAACAAATGAAGCTATTAAAAAAATAAAATCTCTTGTAGGATTTAAATCCGATTTCAATTTAAGCCAACGCCTAAATCCCAAACTGAAGAGCAAAAATAATCACGAAGAAGAAGGCTGAGGACGAGACGCATACGGCCTCGTTACAAGTTCACTGGGCTGATATATTCAAATCCTTAATTTTTAATCGACTTTAAAAAAGGAGGAGGTTCTATGTTAGACTGTATTTATCTTTTTTTTAATGTATGTTCACCGATTTCTCCGCCAATTATGGACCGATTTTAAAAATTCTTTGTTTGTTCGAAAGAATTTACTCCAGAGGTGGTCCCGTTGTAACGAGGTCAGGATCTGATACTGGGATCCCAGAGAAATAGAGGGAAATCCTCATATTTAATAGGCACTTTCACTGTTTCTTACATACTTTCTATTGTTTACACTAAAAAAACGAAAAATAAATTAACTTGTTATATAAGAAAACCGACTTCAAAAAGCGAAAAATAAAAACTTAGCATTTAATGTTGTACGTACCTACTGATCAGTTTGAAGTCGGCGCGAAGGCGGATGTACGCATTTGATTTGGCACTGACTTCAAACAGATCAGTAGGTACGTACAATAACACTAAATGCTACGTTTTTATTTTTCGCTTTTTGAAGCCTTTTTTTTTAATAAAAAGTTAATTTATGCTTACTAAAAAGTCACTTCGCGTAGCTTAGGTATATATATACAAGAAAGCGACGAAATAGATGCTTAGCATAAAAATCCACATTTTTAAACATTTAAAGTATTACAAAGCGTAACATTTTTCCTGCTTATACAACCTGTTCCTTTTGATATCCCATAACTCTGAGGCCATATTCTGTAAATAAAAATATTTTTAAAAGTCTATATGTTCATAAAAGGAACATTTGTTCTTAAATGGATATTTTCGGAGAAATCATCAATCAAATTTTTTAAAAAATTCAAAATCTTTCTCCCATTAAACGAGTCCTGAGTTGGTATATTTTCATAATTTTTAATACGATAATGCAACGGAAACTCACATTTTTACCGAATAATTTTGTACGAAAAATAAAAGTTTGAAATTATTGATAATTGAAAAATAATGTATATGCTACCGGAAATGTATGAAATTTAGGAATTGTATACAATTCCGAGGCTGTCTAGGATGTATAAAATACTGTTTCAACGATTTTTTAATACACACATAATATCCTAGGAAATGTATACATTTCCAAGGAATTTTATAAAATTCCGAAATTGCTCTAGGAAATGTATAATAATGTTTTCAGTGAATAAAATTAATAAAACAACCTAACCTAACCTAAATAAGCAATGAGAATTTGTCTTGACCGCATTGTAGATTTTCTCACTTCATGAATTTCACATTTCATGTCACATTTCACCACATGACCACATGCGACAACCGCTTACCGCAAACATAGTCGTTTCTGGCACTTCGCCGGCCGTTGCCGCGGCACGCTCGCTTCGCTCGCTCGGCTCGTGCGTTGGGGGTCGCAGTTCTAACCTAACCTAACCCAACCAACCCTTAACGGGTTGGTTGGGTTAGGCTACTAACAAACCTACTTGTCGCAGTTCCGTCTATCACAATCGAACAAAGAAGTCGAATGACTTTTGAACAGAAAAAATCAAACATTTTATACATTTCCGATTGTTATTTAGGAAATGTATAGATTTCCTAGGAAATGTATCAAATATAATTCATTTCACACATTTCCGTTAACATTTATACTTTTGATTCATATACATGGTCTCATGTATATATATATACATATATACTTTTTGATTCATATACCCTGGAGTAATCGGATGTCAAAAGGAACAGGTTGTATAACTCTAAGAACATAAACCTATTTGTACAACAATGTTAGAACTTACTAATGAAATTAAACTGAGATCAATATCGCCGCTACTAAGATTAATGTCCAGTAATACTTCGGTATCGATAGGGATTATTGAATGAGTAAGGTTTCTTATGTCCGTACCTGGACGCGGCACGGCACGAACGGAGTAGATGGAGCTAATTAAATAATACCTTGAACTTCTGTCCGTTTTTCATACGATGTCTTTTTCTTGATGGGCTCATTTTCGGAGATATGTATATACTCGTATGTTGTTTTAGAATATGGATCAGATTTTTTTAGTTATTTTATTTATTTTAGTTTTTTTTCTTTAACAGTTAATTTTGCATCCACAGACTTGATGTCGTCGCCCTTATCTTATTACATTTAATATTGTTATTACTTATTTAGAATTGGTGACAAAAATATATTTTAGGTTTTGTGATTTTAGCAAATTGAGCTATATATTGTACACTATATTTGGAGCACGATAAAGTTGAACCTAATTTCCCGATTTTTTTTATACTGGGGAAATAATTATTTTCTGTGTGTTTATCGGCCTGAAACGGGGCTTACAACTTTCCTCAACGAACATACTTAGTCGAAATATGAAAAAATAATTGCCTCTCCATATAACTTGTGCAACCAACTGATTTGCTTGTGTATGGGAAGGGTTTTGCTGTATAATGGGCGAAAGGTTGACCACATCTCACCATTAAACAATTTGTTCCATCTAATAACTCTCACAATTTGTGTCAAACGTGCGGCATCAAGTAGTTCGCTAGAACCACTGATACTCTGCCTACCCCGACAGGGATTATAGGCGTGACCGTATTTATGTAAACGGGGTTTAGTTTGATAATTTCACTTAATTTCATTTTTTAATTATCTTATTATTTGCATTACAATCTAAAATTGTAAAACCCGGGAAGGAAAATACAAATGTTTCTAAACTGGTTGAATTGAGCTAGATGCGAGGACGTAGTTAATGTAATTTTTTTAAAGATGTATTGGTTGAAGCGATTTACGGGATCGAAACTGAAAGCTCGCTGTACCATGACGTCAGTAGATAGAAGCGTAGAACAATAGCGCTCACTATTTCGACAGAATACAATGGTTTTGTGTTATGCACCCTGATTAGTGACTATACAAACAGCTTTATATTTTGGGTGGCTTTAAAGTTAGCAAAAATTGAGGATGTGAATCAGCCCATGAAACTAAACAACTTTTCCTAAGAGAAATAGGTTGAAATATGTAAAAAAAATTCGTCTGTCCATAACTTGTCAGCTGATTTGCTTTAATATGAAAGGTGGAGTTTTTTCTAAGAATTTCATGTAGTTTCCTCGGCGAAAGTTGTTTAGTTTCATGGGTAGAATCGTCCCCTAAAGTTTCGCCAGCAAATTTAAAATCATCCCATTAGATTCTGTCCTCTTCCCGTTTTAGTGCTAAATATCACCGCATAAAATACACCGATTTACAATAATGATATACCTACAACTATATAATATTATGTCCTTATGACTTAAATGACTATCAAATACTGTGGTTCTCTGAGACCATTCGACAGTTTAAAAACTTTGAAACTAGTTGGCTACTTGATTATTTCACAGTAACGTTTATTATAATATTTGAACTGCATCGTTCCAGGGCTATCGAATGAAGTGATAAACTACTACCTGCTGTCCCTGGCGGTGGCGGACCTGCTGTGCGGGCTGCTGGTGGTGCCGCTGTCGGTGTACCCGGCGTTGACGGGCCGCTGGATGTTCGGCGACCTGATGTGCCGGCTCGCGGGCTACGTCGAGGTCACTCTCTGGTCCGTCTCTGTCTACACCTTCATGTGGATCTCTGTCGACCGATACCTTGCCGTCAGAAAACCTCTCCGATATGAGACGGTCAGTGCGACGGTAGCTATCTTTTTCCTTTTTTTCCTTTAGCTCACCATTGTGCATTTGTAATATACACCTCCTCTTTAAAAGCCTGTTTGATGTTCGATTATTATATTATAATTGTAACAGCTCGATGATTAGCGCTTAGTGTCATGTGGATGTCTTACATCAAAGCCAGTTATACATTTTCTATTTTAGAAGTGTGTTTAGCTCCCTTACTTCCTTTCTAATTTATCTAAAGTAAAGCGTTTTGAAGTAACGTTGATGTTGATATTTATTATTGGTAGCTGATTTTAGCTTCAATGATACCAGCATAGCTTAGAAGTTATAATCTTGTACTGTTTATGGATCCATTTTTTGAAATAGATTTAAAGAATTCTTTAAAAATGCACAATATTTAGGCAAACCTTACAGAAATCATCATATCTAATACTGGACTCACTGGTTAGGTACAAACCCGCACTCGAAGCCAATGTTGGATGGTATTCACGTGGATATCGGCGGCGATGCTGTGCTGCCCGCCGCTGCTGGGGTATAAGAAGGAGGCGAACTTCAACAAGGAAACGTTTATATGCATGCTCGACTGGGGCACCACGTACGCGTACACGGCCACGCTCGGTATCCTCGTGCTGGGACCTAGCGTGATATCCATTGTGTACAACTACTTTTATATATTCTCAATGAAGAGGCGGCTAAACAGCGGTGTTCCTATACACGACAAGGAATATGCTACCGCGCTCGCCGAGAACCTCGCCAATCCCAGCCACTGGATGAGCTTCATTCTCGTCTCGGCATTCTGGCTCAGCTGGGCTCCCTACGCAGGAGTTCGGTTTTATGAATACATCATTGGTCAGGAGCTTAAAATTCCAATGTTACACTTTGGTGTGGTATGGTTAGGGATCCTTAATTCGTTTTGGAAAATTGTAATATTAATATCGTTAAGTCCGCAGTTTCGGCTCGCTCTTAGGATTCTGTGCCTGACCGCGTGTTGCCGCACGAAGGGCCGTTTGCAGGCCGAACTCATCGGGATGGACAATGATGACTGAGTTTGGCTAGCAGAGTACCCTTTACATGCACCGGTGAGGGTATGTTTAAATCAACTGAAAGGGTGTTTTTATAATAAAGTTAATATTTTTGGGAATAATAAGTGTGCCTATTACAGGCACTTCTGTTGTAGTTAGTATTCTATAATAACGCCTGAATGATAGTTTTGGCGACAATAGGACAAACTTTTAAATGAGCGATATTAGGATCGATGTTCGTTTGATCTAAACGTAAATTCAGGACTGAAAATACATTCTTTCGTATTTGCATTGAGTTGGTTTCAGGTTTTTTTCCTACAATACATCAACTTTTCAAACTTTGTAAAGGTAATTTGATTTATCGTAAACATTCATGAAATAATCACTAACAAACAGCGCAGCTAAATACAGTTACTCAAAGTTTTAATCTAGTTGCTGATTGTTAATTTTTACACTTCGGGTCACATTTTTGGCATGCCGAGCCTCGCTAACTCTTAAATTGGAAAATGTTTACTTACAATCATAAATTTTAATGACAATAAAATGTAAAAAAAATCTATACTTGCAATAATTTATGCAGGCAATACAAATAAGCATATCATTTTACTACGGTGTATTTCTTAGATTTAGTCTGGCACTCGGTTTGTGTAATATTAAGTGTACTTAAATTTTATTTTGGTATGACAGATTGGTAACGCACATTTTGGTTTTGCTTTTGCATGCATTTTGAGAAATAGGTTATTTAATTCATTTTATTATTTGCTTTTATGTCGAATAATGGGTTCAGGTATTTGCAGGCTGAACTATAATAGAGTTTTTCATTTTAATTTTGTAATATTATATTATAATAAAACAGACGTCCAGTTCGACACTGGCGTTGAGTTTACCGTCTTGCAATAATTTAGTTTGAAAGTGTAGTTTGTAATTTCTTTAAGGTTAAATTTAATATCTATAAATTTTATAAAATAAAAGTAAAGTACAAGAAGTTTATTCAATGATGCCGGTCCATAATTTTTCAACGTAACGGCTGTGCTTATACCATTTTACACTGTTTTTGTGTGTTCACTTGATAAGTAGTGGAGATAATTATTGTTGTAATTAGTAGATTGAAATTGAAATGAAGGATTTTGTAAACTAATATACTTAGCTTACTTCGCGTTGGTTGAGCAACGAATGATTGTTTATGTAGTTATGTTGAAATTAGTGATTTCAGGAATTTAAGAAGTCCCGGGAATTATGAAAACGATTATTGACTCCATCATTTTACTGAAAAATCTAGTGATTTGGGTTAGCTAATGTTGTATCTTTTCGCATTTTGTTGTTTAGAATAGGTCTTTACCTATGAAGTTGCCAATTTTTTCTCAAGCTTTATTTTATTCATAATTTATTTGATTGAACAGCTGTTACTAAAATTGTTTTTTATTTAAAACCTTGGCCATATAACGGAGATATTGAGTCAAATTAATACATATTTACTTTAGATCTATTTGCTGAAAAAGAAGCTCATCATTCGTTGCCCGTTTCATTGCTTATTTTTTGCTGTACCGTTGTCACAGTTACAACTTTCAATAAAGTAAGTATGATGAAAATTAACTTAATGTTGTCCAAATCTTCCCACAAAATTTCGCTTATTTTTCTCGGGAATTTGGATTTCGCATTCCCGAGAAAAATACAAAAACGTTAGTATGGAAAATTCAGTTTTCCAAAATTATTGTATGAAAAACGGCAATTTCATAGGTAAAGACCTATTTATATACAATGTACTTAGACATAATTATGTATTATAGGTGCATATTTATATGTATAATATTATTTGTATATTTATCTATTTTACTATACTATTATATTTCCTTTTGTACTTTTAATGCTACCTGCTGACCACTCCTTCCTCTCAAACACTCAATGGGTTGGCTGGAAGAAATCCCCTTGTGAAGTGATAATAATTATAGTGGACCATATTCTGTCAAACCAATATATGACCAATCGAACTTCAAAGCTAAATCTGTCAAAAAAGTAGACTGACAACGTCTACCAGCTCAAAAATATAAATTCATCATTTCCCTGAACTGAATCTAGTGAAATGACAAATCACTAGAGTAAGATGGGTAATTGGTAATTCCATAATTTTCCGGGAATTTGTCAAATGTCAGTGGTACTTTAGCTTTCTCCTTTCGTAAATGAATCATAATATAAGGTAAGTGCACCAGTGAATGAACAAATCGTACTATTTTTTAACAACAAAAGCACCCTGATTGCGGTAAGTTTGAACGTGTTTACTTCTTAATCTGAGCGATATATGTTAATAAATAAAATTTTAATAAATGCGCGAAGCCATGTTTTTCTTGTGATTCATGAATAATAAGGGAGTGTAATATAAGAATATAAGGAGATTCCGCCAAGGGTCGGTCTTATTAGCATATGGAGGTATGGGCGGCTTCACCTGGTACTAGGACTGTTGTGTTCTTCAACACGCTATCCATGTTAGAAAAGAATAAAAGAAAACATGCAAAGGAAAACGTGAGCGGTTTAGCTTTGGTAAACACATTCAAACTTACCGCAACCGGGGGAAAGGAAAGATCCTGTGTATTTTTACAAATCAAGAATTTTTCGGTGGACAGTATAATTTTGCGTAATAAGGTACATTTTTCAAGTAATTTTAATGCTTAGGTGCAAAGCGTAGCCGGCGCGCATCACGCTTTACGTAATTAATTAATTTTCTTGTTTGGTATTCTTTTTATATTTATTTAGGTAGCTATACTTACATTACTTTAAGAACTTAGTTATTAAGGTTAAATAAAAAAGGTTTATTATTTTTTTGCTTTTCAGTTTTTTCGGCGGTTAATTTTTTTGATTGTCAATGTGTACGTGAGTTACAGCCGACATACTACTATTTTTGGATATTCTATATGGACTTTTGCAAGTGACCATACATAAAAAATAAAGATTAATTGGCGAAAACATAAAAGTCATTTTAGACGATCTTAAATAAGGAAATTATGCCTAAAATTATTTTTCAAAGTTCAGAATTTTCTTAAATGTTAATTCACTGGTGCAATAAACTTACATACTTACTGCCATTGCAACGCCGTAATTGGAATGAAATTTTGTTAAAACATTTGTAAATAACGGTGTCCCATTTTACGTATTGGATTGTTTGCTGCTAAATTTTAAAAGGTTCAGTCCGGCGACTTTATATGCGAAGGTATACATACATTGACCTGTGTCAGAGAGCGTCGTCGGCGGCTTTTGTATGTAGATCCTTCATATGAAGCCTTGTTTTACGATTTATGACGTCAATCTTATGATGTAATGCCTGATAACTGAAAGGATAAAGAACTACTCTATAGATCAATTGAATGGCGTATTAGCCTCTACCTCTATATTCTATTGTGGAGAACTGGGAATTCTATACCAGTAAGTAGTGCAAACGCCATTTAAACTCACGCGAGAATAGTATACGAATGGACCTATTTTGATGCCTTTTTTTTTAAGGCTGACGTGATTGAGATGGTTTTAGCTATATTTTGTTAAAATTAGTTCAACCGTATAAAAATTATAAGCTGTGAATATCTTGCAACCGTATAAAAGTGAATATCGGGGGAAGGTATTTTTTTTTAAATGTTATGATAATACAAGGAAATAAATAGTGCTCGACAGTCGGTACATTACAATCGATGTATGAAAATCGGGTTAGTTTTATCAATCGTAGCGCCTATACTAAATTCGATTGATTGAAGCAGCTCTTTAAGAAATGTTTGAAAGTAAAATAAATCATATAGTTAATGCTAGTTGTCCCTCGGTTAAAGTTATATAGAATGTTGCAGTGTAGGTGTTAATTTACTGTAATGTTTACATCACGAGAAGCCTTAAAAGTAATTTTATAAATCTAAGTATCTGTTAAAGTTTTAAGCCACAAAAAATATTGTTTATAAAAATATCTGTGCTATTGATAGCAATAAAAAGAATACGTTCGTACGGCCGGACTCTTAAATTTCTTATGATAAATATCGTTGCCATTTTAATATTTTGCCTTACTCTAGTTACTATTTCTCTATGTTAATTTTAGGTTAATTGGATATTGAACCTTAGAGTTGGCCTTCGTAGAGGAAGCATAGAAGGTCGTTTGCATGGTTATGGCGTAGTTATGGCTTGCTACATTAAAATATAAATTTTATTTAGTGAAGCTACAGTTTTGCACTGTACGAATAATTTCGGAGATAGTACCTTTAATATGAAATGTGGAGTTCACGTGTAGAGTTTCACATCTTATGATTATGTACTCTTTTCTTTATTAATTTCCTACATATGTGTATGTATTGAAATGAACTGAATTTTATATATTTATTTATAATACGGCCTGCTTTAGTTTTTTATTATTAGTGAAGGCCCACGTTCATTGCACGTCTTTCTGCTTTTGCTGTCTTTTTGCACGCCATGATGAATACTATTAAATACTAAGAGCCAAAAAATGTAGAAGTTGCAATATTTATATCAAAATGCAGTCAATTTGTTCAACATAATCATTCATTAATGTTAGTCGCTAAGTACGTTTAACGAATCTAAAATAGTTAGTAGATATTATTAAATAGATGACAAATGATAAAAAATATAATATTTGAGTACATCATTTATAGGATTAGATTTATGTCCAGGTCAGTCATCTTAGTTTTTATTTACATCTTAACTAATGTAATTAGATTTAATTAGCATTACATAAAAAATATGAATAATATCAATAAGTTTTTATATTTAAATACAACAGATTCTTTTGATATTCTTACCCTTATAAAGACACGAAAGAAATCAACGTTTGTTATTATTATGCCACCTGGAAAGAACGGAATCAATAGAACGCAAATCAAACCGGGGCGGCCTAGCGGCCTGTTCGTATCAATAAAATAATTCGCGACGATAACAGTCACGGGCTAGTTAGGATTGAGGTTCGAAAAAATCCTAAACTTGATTTTTGGTAAGGACATTCCTTAGTATCATAGAAGTAAACCCTCAAAAGACTCCACCTGCAGCAAGATTAAGAGGTACGTGTCTTAAATTAACATTCGATATGTAATGTGATCCTCCGCTGTTTTCATCCAGCCACTACCCGCTATCTTCTTTAGGTCATCTGACCATCTGGCTGGGGGACGTCCTTCACTACGTGATATATAGATTCCATCATTTGACAGTTTGAACCACATGTAGTTTTAAAAAAAACGGTAAAATTGAGGGAAAACAATGTCCCAAGGAATGTTCATCGCAAAAATAAACTTTTTTTAAGGTCGCCCTTATATTTCATCCTAACTCGCCCGTGGATTAATTAAACATTGTATGTGAGTGTTGGCGAACGCCTTATTTATCTGAAGCTTTATTTGTGTAACTAAGTATGTAAAAATAACTGGAGTAATATTTATTATTTGGATAAGTAAATAAAAATATAACAGTAACCGTTTTGTCGCAGTGAATACGTAATTTTGTCTAGTTATTCACTACACGTGAGTATTACAATGTTTTCTAACTAATGTCAAACTCTTTTTTTAAAGTAGGTATAAATACTTGGATTTATTTATTAATTAATTTACGTTGCTGGTTGCAATAAAATACGTAGTGAAATGTTTTGTGTCGTCGAATCGATGGTTGTGACGTCACATTTAGGCAAATATCATATAAACCATTACTCTTTGCAATAAATGAAAAGCTGTGGCATTGTTATTGTAATAAATAATAATAGAGACTAGTTTCGTCAGAGGTTGATATTAGGTATATAGATAACAGAAACAGATGCACCAGACAAAGTGATATATAAGGAACATAGATTACAATTAGTTAAATATCTACGTCTAGGTACTTAGTACATAGGTATTAAGTTATTTACAAGTTATTATTGTATTAATGCGTGATCTAGTCTTGTCATGTTTTATTTGGCACAAAGGTTTGTATTTGTACAAACCTACTTAAAGATTTTCCACAAACCTCCAGCTTTGGGTAAAATTATACAATTTGCTTTCGCTAGACAACTTAGTGTTCTGTGTTAGAATTTGGTGTGATTAATAAAATGGATAAGTATTTGAATCATATGAAACGATAGGTCATTTGTTACTCTCAGTAGTTTATTTTTTGTACTAGAGTTAAGTTTGTTAAATACTGATTAGTCCACTAATATATTTTATTGGATTGGATAGGGAGATTGAGCAAAAAAATTGCAAAAAATGCAAATGTATATAATATAAGACGTATGAAAGCGGGGCTGGGGTCTCGAACCCAGGAGCCTCGGCTTCCAAGCTCAGGGTAGTGCAAAAAACGAATAAAAAACAATATGGAAAATGAGCTGAGATCATAATTTTAGTCAGCTAGCTTTGCCGTAGTAAGTTGGAAGATGTAATGAGGAAACAAAAGGGCTTCCAAATTTTGGGTGTCATACTTTGGTTTTGTGAATCTTATGTCTATAAAACAATAAGAAAATCAAAAAAGTATTTCGAAATGATTAATTTGTAATATAAAGTATTGAGTCAATAGCTGCATTGGCAGAGCTTCGGACAGCTCGAAGCCCGATCGTGGATTCGCGTGCCGTTCTCGTCGAGATTCTGTCTTGCTACTTCTTACCCGACTGTCAGAGAGGGTTATACTATACATTTGATCTAATGAAACAACAAATACCTCAAGTTTTGCCTTTAATTAGTTAAATATATGTAAATTTTAGAAATCACTCGATTTGCTCAGTCTCCTTTGTGCGGGGAGACATAAGTACTTGTAATTCTTTATTGTGGGAATTGTTCAATAATGAGTTCCAGAAAAATTCTTTACTAGTAATATATTGTTGGTATACACCGCCGTTGATTTAATACTGGCAAAAAATTGAATTGGAAATGTCAAGTAGTTAGACTTCGTTTTTTTTGCATTAGAAATTGTGTAAACAAAGAAGCAGTGGTAGTAAAAAAATATTAAAAACAAAAAAATTATGACGAAAGAGTGCTTACAATAAAATTATTCTGCTACAATTCTCTGAAATATAAATTATTAAGAAAAATTTGAGTGGAATGTAAGTTGAATGCAAGACGAAGCTACTAATCCGTTCCATTTTATGTTTATAACTTCTGCTTCTTTTGTTCTTTGTTAAGGTAAACTTTTCCAAATAAATTGTTACTTGCACTAATTTAAGTTACGTAGTAGAAATTGAAATTTTAATGTTAGTATATAATTAAAATAATGTATAAACCGTCACATTATTGGGCATTTAGAACCTACAAACATAAATTAGAAGTACAATATGCAATAATTTATATTTTTTTCGTTTGTCACCCATTAACGTTTATATATTTTATAATAAAAGACCAAAATTTACTAATTTCTAATGCTAAAAAAATGAAGTTTATGTAGGGCTATAGGTCGCCGACGAGAGTTGAGGCGAGCAGTACACAAACAGACGTAATATTTGCATACAGGGCCCCGATTCTGTAACTTCAATTGTGTGTCGATGGAATGGAGGCCATTTTATCTGTTCTGGTGGCGAAATTGAGAACTATTTAATTTTAATATAAGTACTTGCTGACAACCACCCTGACCAGCAGCGCCACCGCCGACCGAACGTAAAGTTGCAAACTACCTAGCAACTGAAAATTCAGCACGCGGTGGCGTGATGAATTTTCAGTTGCCAGTCAAAGCAGCCGTCATTATATGTATGAACGGATAAAATGGCGACCATTCCATCGACACCATCGACACACAACTGAAGTTACAGAATCGGGGCCCAGGTATTTTAAATTATGTTCTATTTTAGCACCTTTAGCATAAGATAACCAACTTCAATAAGAGGAGGAGGTTATCAACCGACTGTATACGACTGTCCTATAAGCATATATTACGTCTGTGTGAGTGCTGTGTTCGCCTCAACTGTCGTTGAGCAACTTGTAATAGCTTTCTTTTAATCCCGATTCATGTAATAATTCATAATGTAATATTAATGTAAGTATTCCAAATATTTAGTAGTGATCCTAATCTCTGTACTTATTATATTTTTGCATGATACTTATTAAATCTCAGATAAATTCTATATTAATACAACTACCTACAACCTAGTCGTGTTTGTTATTCATAGTAAGATCAAGTTTGAAGTCATTGTTCGTGTGATCAATCGCTATTAAACTTTTGTCTAATAAATTTGTTTTATTGCACTCCCAGGTTGTTGTTTTACAATGCACATTAAAGAGTACTTAAACTGAAAATAGGCTTAAAATCGTGTAGTGAAGTGTGTGGCGAACTTGGCTAAACCTAGTGTCAGTGTTTTCAAACCGCACAATGGCCTCTGACTTGGTCTTAACGACTGTAATCAAAGCTGAACGTGTCCTGTGAAGTACGGAAATGCTCGTGATAAATTGCCACTTTGGTCTTCCACTTTTCCTGCCTCAGTGTACGCGCGAGCGCCAGTGGGCTACGAGCGCTTCCTTCTCCCCCATGACAGGTAAAATTGTCAATTCTAGCCTGAGCTTCTAACACTAGGTATCAATTTATTGATGCTAAGAGACTATCTGACAGTTGAATTGGTACGGACGGCCGCAACTCAGGTTACCAAACGCGTGCACTCTGTGCTGTTGTGATGAGAGCGGTTTTGCATTGAAAATGGAGTAACCTAATGCGCTGGCCTCTGTACAATACTTATTTTTCACCTCTTACAGAAAAATAGAATTTTAGTAAAATGTTTGCTAAAGATTGATTCCCGATATGTTAAAATCACAGAAGGTACTAAATGCATAAAAATGTCTAAGGAAAAAATATTATTTTCCCATCGAGGGACCACATTGGAATTTTGAGCTTTTGAATGAGACAGGCTTTAATAAAAGTTCTCAAACATTTGTAAACTCAGCCTGTAACTCAATCGTGCACCATTAGCATTCCAGCTTAGTCATCCGGCGCTGCTTTAAATAGCTATCTAAAGTAAAATATTTGTAATAGTACATTATGATATAGGTACGGTAAGTTGCAAATTACAGCCGAGGCGATATTGCTATCCCGAGCCCTAGGCGAGGGCTACAAGAAAGCAGAGGCTGTAATTATCAAAGCGCACGTATGTCATACGTCGTTTTTATAACATATTTGCGAGGAAATAAATAAAACTCGGACTTTCTTAAACGAATAAATCTTTAGTCACTTGTTAAAGCAAAACAATACAGCGAAAAGAAAAAGCAGACGGAATAATTTTTACTTGTTCACAAAATTAAATTAAGCGATGCGCGCGCATCAGCGCTTTTTTTTTAGGCAAAGGCACAAAAAACAGCCAGTATAACTAATAAAGTAAATTAATATTTTTGTGTTTTTGTTACAGATAAATGGTTGTATTTTATTGTCAAAATTAATTAAATTAAAGAATTAAATGTTTATTTATTAAATTTTATCTCTCAAAGTTAATTTTGTTCATAAAATGTTGACCATTTTTCTGACATAACTGTTTGCTAAGATTTTAAAAAGTACCGTTCTTTTTTTTTAGACGGAGCATCTTGATAAACCGTACGTTTTACTTTATTTAAAAAAAAACTGGTGCGTTTTACTTTACAATAACGCACAAGTGCGTAATGAGATACAATACGATATTGAAATTGGTGAAATAAGAGACCCTTTACAAGCAAATGTGTTATAAAACTAATTTACAAAATGGTTGTGACAGTAACATTTCCAACTCATATATTTTATTACATTATTATGAGTTCGGCTCATCGAAGACTTTTCCTAATGAAAACGACATTGGTCCTAGTAAATAATAAATAAATAATTTAACCACAACATCAATAAATTAATGAGGTTTAAATAACTACATACGCTTACATACACACACATGTATACTCACACACACACACTCACACACACATAACACACACAAACAGACACTGTCCTTGCTTTTATATTACTCATCCAATCTATTTTGTTTTGTTTTGTTAATTTTATATCTATGCTACCCGTTAATCTAAATCGACAGTTTATAATATGTTTAACTTCTTAATTGGCTGTATATATTTTAATATAGGTCTGTTAACTAAAGCTGGCGCGTTCACAGTACTCACACGTATGCAATTTCACTATACAGGATGTTTAAAACTAAATGATTTTCAAATAATTGATTCATAAGTGTAGACTAGAGTTAGTTTTTAGTAAAATGGGTGCGTTGTAGATAACAGACACTACACAAACGGAATGTGTAAATGTGTTGAACGCGCCAGTTTTAGTTAACAGACCTGTATAAGGGCTATGTAATGTAACATGTATAAGCTGTGAAGTTTGCAATAAAGTAATTAAATAAATAAAATAAATTGATAAACTTAAAACCTAAAGGTTTTAGGGAAAACCTTAGTGTAAGCCTTTGAGTGTGTAGCGTTAAAAAAAAACTTGCCCCGTTAAGTTTGAGTATGGTATTGGCATAGCGAAAGAGGTGACATCACACAAACAATAATTATTTTTTATCACTATCGTAAGCTATGTTAGAATTTAAAGATATTCCTCAAAGTTCACGCAAAACTAAGCAGGATAGTAGATTGTTAATCGAGTGTGGAAAGAATTCCCGAGGTATTTAGACGCCCGAGCGCAGCGAGCGGCTATAGTCCGTGTAGAAGTGAGTGATTCTTTTACCCGTGTTAAACTACGTTACTATTATTTATTCTGTGGTTAAACACACTACTTTTCATTTCGAATATGAGAAAAATAAAACTAGTTCTTTATGTAAACAATTTATTGATAATATATAATAATAATATTAGTAGTACCTATTTTTTTTGAGTTCCGTCACAGATGAATAGGTAACAAATTAGTATCCCGCCAATTTATGTCAACTTTTTAAATTTTAAATATGGAACTCACCGCGTAATTGTTTGCGGCTTATTCCGCTCAAAGAAGCTCGCGCTAAGTTCACACTGGCTGTTTAGAAACTCACAAGGCCGCAGCATTTTTTTTGAATTAGTTTTGTTTTTACATAAAACTCTTCACAGCTGACAGCAGTTCTATTTTTAAAGTTCATTCCGGCCCTTAGGTGGGAAGTAAAATGTATCAGTTTTTTCCTCCCTATGGAGGGAAGCAGCATTTTCCACCCAATAATCAGATCAAAATAACACTACTTTCCGAGTATGAGAAATGAAAACTGTTTTTCACTACCACCTATTTTACCTATAGGAAAAGTATGATGAAAGTCTTCGATCCTTATTTTTGCCAAAATCAAATGAAATTCAACAGTTTTACCAAAATATAAACTGACTTTTGTTCATCTGTTAATGAATCACAATAATTGTTACTTCTAATACTGACCAACCTAACTGAAGCTATCACATCGTAAAGTAATCTTTTTACCGGACAAAGTACCTACTTCTTTCCTAGACAATAATTTTAGGTTTTAATATGTGTAAATAAATGTTCCTCTGTTTTGCTCTAAAACCTACTTACTAATCTACTGGCAAATTATGCATATCTTTAAAATTCAGTACTCATTGTCTTGCGTAGGGTAAGTCCCGCTTTTTTTTAACCGTTTAAATTTAAAATTACCCCGAATTTGACGTGAGCGAAGCCGCGGGCAAAAGCTAGTAGAAATTGCCGTTCTCCATACAAGTTTTTTCATACACTAACTAAGTAACGTGTCTGTATTTTTCTCGGGAATGCAACATGTTGTGAGAACTCTTGGTCAGCAAAGATGTTCATGTTTGTTTCTCAATTACGCTAACACGATTGTACGGATTTGATTTTGGGTAAAATAAGTAGGCTGCATATTTTCCGAAATTCTCACAGGAACGAAGACCTGGGCGGAAAGCTAATACCCTACTCCAGTAATAAATCGAATTTTAAGATGCTACTTTTTTTAAATTTATTAATGAAGGGTTCGCTCTTGACCACAATCTAGCCCAAGGGCAAAGATGCGGTCGAGGATGTAGCAAGCTCACCCAGAAGAAGCCTATTCACCCGAACTTTAAAGAGATTCGGGTTATATGAACTCGGAAATACAGACGCAGGCAGGAAATTCCATTCCCTAGCAGTGCGCAATACGAAAGATGATGAAAAGCGCTCAGTGCGAATCCGTGGGATATCAATAAGATAGGGATGGTACCCTGCGGTGCATCTGGACGTCCGATAGAAGAATGGGGCAGGCGGAATGAGCTCATGCAGCTCCTGAGCACACTCCCCTACTTACCTTGTCATTTAATGTTTTTTCTTTTTATGTCCAAACAGAGCAATGGATCGACGTGATTTTTTAACAGGGATAGTTAGAGGGCTTGAAAGTGACATAGGCTACTTTTCCATGCGAATGAAGTCGCGGGTGAACAGCTAATTACAAATAAGTGTACTCAAAAGTATGAATTAGACCAAAAGGCTGAATTTGACCACCACTTGACAATTTTTATTTTCGTCAACTTACTCGTGTACTCGAAGGCGTAGTAGACTATCCTTATTTGAGCATGTATCTGAGCACAAATTGATAGGAAACAATGTTATCAATCAAGGTAAATATACCGCATCCCCTGAAGTATTCTAGCACTCGCTTTTAACGGTTCGATACACACAATAATTACCGATTCTTACCAGCGAAGAATAAAAGAAAAAACACAATGCTCATTGTATACATATATTTTAATATACTGTAATTAATAACTAGTCCAAGTTGCAAAATTTCGACAATATACCAATTTCGGGTGCAGTTTCTGTTTGTGTATCCTTACTTAAGTATTCTATTGATTCCATTTAACCATACCATATATATGCGATAATATAATATATTTTCGCCTAACATTATCTACGACGTCGATGTAAATGAAATGCAAGATAAAGGCTGAATTATTTATCGTTCATACAGAATATGACAATTTTATAGAAAACATAAAAAGGTCATCTAGATACACAATATAGTAGGTAAGTATGTATGTATTTTTCAAATTCGTTTCAAACTGGGGGAAATATAGATTATAGAGTTATAATACACATGTTGCGGATAAAGATAAAATATATGACATAGATATAACATGGCACGGAGAGACATTCTGTCAATATATAACGAATTGACAGAAAGATAAAAATATAGACATTCTAAAAATAACGTTACAGGTTTAACCTGATCAATAAATTTTAAATAGGATAAATATTGTATAATGATACATAATAAGATCAATAACATGCATATTCTTAGTTACTATAAATATGTGTTAAACAGTGTGGTGGATCAAAATACTCCAACTATACATTCTACGGTTAAAAGTTTAAAATTCTATTTTCACTTGTAAACACTTGAATATAATCTAAAGTGATATTAAGACTTCAAAAGTTTAAGTAAACTCCTGCGAAATTCGATTTGCCCTAGCGGGGTAGATAACATAATGTTCTATTTAATACAATGACGTACACGTAGAGTGGCAATGACCTTATTACCTGTTAAACTTGTTAGTTAGGTTAGGAATTGATTAAAGAAACGCGGTATTTTACCCTAGACTAGAATAGAGGGTTACTTGTTTCATAATTTATATCATAGTGTTATTGAAAGAACTTATTCAGGTATAAGCAATTATCAGGTAAGTAAGTGCATTTTAAAACCACAACACTTATAAAATAGCACGTGGGTGTAACTGTGAAGTTGTGTAAGAGTTACATTAGTAGAGTCTAAACTGTTTACAAAGATTTGAGCCGATGTTTTATAAAGTTTTGCAAAGTGTTGCAAAGATATGTATTAAACAGGTAAGAGGGTATTTATAAATATTATTTTTTCTTTATCATTAGTTGTTTTGTCACAGTTAGACCGGTAAAATGAGAGTGGAAAAAATGTTGGGAGAATGTCGTGATCAATTAACCATAAGAATTATTTCATACAAATTATTCAGGTAGAAGAAGATGGCTGTGAAATGTAGATACTTAAATCAATTTAGATGTGGTGTTGGAGGAAGATTGAAATAATAAGTTGCACAGAGAGGAAAACATATGAAGCGGGGAAAGCGAAGTTTGTTTAAAACCATAGAAGAGAAGGGGGAATGGACAGGGCATATGATACGACACGGCCACGCCCAAAAAAAAATCATCGAAGGAAAAAGTGAAGGAAAGAGAGAGCAGACCTAGGCGGTTCTATTTTGACCAAATGAAATATTAAAAAAGTAAAAGCCAAGGTCGTCGTATTGATAAGTCAAATCACTAGCGGAGGATGGAGGTGTGTGGCGTTTACTCAACCAATAAGAACAGGCTCTCAACTTATGAAGAATAGGTCGCTTACAGTATGCTTCAATATGTCTTTGGATAAAGTAAATGTTATTCAAAAATCAATAGTTTTTATAGAAAACATAAAATACATTAAAATAAATACTATTGTGTTACAATACAGCAATACTTTTAACACATAATTTATATCATACATAGACGTACTACCCTATCACCGGAAGTTTGTTCCAGTTCTCGTAGTCTTCACAGGTGCAGTTTTTAAAAGGTGCACCTAAGTAGTTAAAACTTAGAATAAAAGAGTGCACAGAGATCAACAAGCTTTTGTGGAAACACAAAGTAGTTTTTTCATCTTTCTTGATTTATTTTCTACTATCCAAATTGACATAAGTTATAGGTACTTACTCGACGATCCTACCTACTTCGAGTAAAATCGCATAGCAGTGCAACTGCACTAGTGAAGACCGTATGAAAACGTCGTCAACCCTCGAGCCGTGTGACCGCTGTCGGAGTTGAGGTGTTAGAACATAGGGAAGAAGAAGGAGACGATTTTAGAACGGATGAAGTAGAGTTCGCCAGAGATGGACACGCGGTCAGGGCTGAGTAGCAAGTTAATCTTTAGGCTGCGGCTTCACCACCTCGCACTTGCCGGGGGTGGCAGGGGTGGGGTCATCGGAAAACAACGGGTTCTTTACCTCCATGTCGCCAGTCTGCACACAAAACAATTTTACAGTCAGGTGAGAGTAAAAACACTGCGTGTCACTAAATTTATGTTGGAAGGTTCTCGTTATGAAAGTCTGCTTTGTACGAAAATATTCATCGGGTTCGGCGATGCGGAGGGCAGGCGAACTCCATGTGAGAAATCCTTGTTTGAAATTGGAGCTGCCCACGCGAAGCAAATCAAACGTTTTTTGTACAAACACAATAAATGGTGTCATTCGCAAAACCCCTAAAATGTCAAATCAAAGTTCAAATAAATAATTTGGTTCTCGCCTTGTTACACTTAGAAGTAAATAAAATAAATTCTGTGTTTTTCCCTGCCGGCAAGCTTTTGTAATTGGACTTTCGAAATTCAACTTGTATTTCTATTGATTCAATATTCGTGTTCAACTTTGTCGTTTAGGCCTTTATTTCGTAAGTTGAAAAAGTTGTGTAAAGAGAGCGTCGATAGCGTAAAATTCAATGGACGAAATTCGTAAAAAACAAAATCAGTAAAGTTATTTTCATATAGAAAATTAAAATCGTAAGAATCACGGTAGGTATTTACATTTTCCAACGACTTTTCCTAATTATCTAAATGTATAAAACAAAGTCGTGTTAGTTACACCACTTATAACTCAAGATCGGCTGGACCGATTTCCATGGTTTTTGATTTGTTGTATTTCTCTCCGTCCCGAATAGCAGAATAACTATTAAAACATTGGAAAATTGACGGGAAAATTCCTACGGAAACGAAGTCCCGGGCAAAAATCTGGTTTATTATATAATAATATGAGCATAAATAATAATTAGTTGGACGACTATTGGTTCGAATCACAAGGGTCAACGGAAAAACAAATGCTAGGTTTCAGTCAGTCGTAGTCTGGATGAGAACAGATAAACTAGAAATCATCCTATGTAGCAGTCAGAAACAAGAAGAAAATATATGTTTGTACTAATTAAATAGATACGTACGGTAGCAAATCCAGGGCACTCGTAGACGGTGTAGTCGCCTTCTTCGTTTTCCTCCTCGGATTCCGGGTCAGACACAGAGCCAGTGCGTTGTTCCAGGCCGTTCCTACAAATGCAACAATCGTTTTTTTGTAAATATGTGTATAAGTTGGCATAGGTGACATAATAGCACTCATTGGGAGCCTTGAGATGGGCAACGACGTCGAGGTCAGGCAGACTCGTGACGGTCTGCTTGTATATAATAAGAACTGGTCGGAGTTGGCTCAGGAACGAGATAAATGGAATAAAGAAGGGGAGGCCTTGTCCAGTATGGGATCTAACGAACTATAAATAAAAATTGGCAAAAAGCAGAGGAATCCCCTGTCGATAAAAGGTTAATCATTCTAATGATATATTGGAGTATTTGTCAATTTGTGTATTCGTATTTACTAAGGGTATCTAGACAACAAATAATAAAACCTTCAGTTGGAAAAAATCCATCATCTGTTTCCGTCACATTTTTGGCCAAGGTGACAGGACTCCACTTTTGAAGATCCTAAACTACCTAAATAAATAAATAAACGAAATTACGCTAAACGGTCGTGTGTAAAAACCATTCGTGCCGTAGAACGCGTAAACATATTGTCACACAAATAAACATAAACACACTTTCGCTACACATTGGTTTTCCAATAGAGTTTATGTAATTTGTCTTTTTTGGATTAATATTTTTCAGGTTCGCAAGTATATAATATACCTATACAGTATTATATAAATATATGAGTAAATAGAATTATTAAATTAAACGATTTTATTGAAAATAAAGTGTAATAAAAGCTAAAAAAAAAAACAGTAGGTTCTAGGTAACAGTCATCACACCACTCTCCTCATCAATAGGTATATGGCATTGATCAGACAAAAAATATAATCGTTGGATTTTCATATTTTTTTCATAGAGAACTCTATTCTATTAATCAAGTCCTTTCATTTGATACCTATATTGAGGAAGTAGTAATAAAATATGTAATCCGCCATTTTGTATCGGCGACCATCTTGGATGTACCAAATGTATTAAATTATATTGTCATCAGTATTAAAGGCGCGTACCGCATTTCAGATCAATCTGTCAAAAAAAAAAAAACAAACAAACAAGGCAAGCTGAATAAAACGGCTTAGTAATAATAAAATAAACTATCTTAAAAGTATGTCATCTGTATATATTTACTTGCTCTGCGAAAAGTAGGGCACCAACTGGACGTAACCTAGATAGAAGCCTCAAAGGTATCCATGGATAGGTATTTAAAAGGGATAAAGTTGTGCGAATGGAAATACTGTTTAGACGAATATTACGACAATGTGTAGCAATATGTATTTTAAAGAAACATTTGCATGCTAGATTTAATAAGCCAAACAGGTTAATACTATTAATTAAGTGACACTAAGGTTTTCCCTTGTGTCGTGGGTCCCTTGGAACATGCATAAAGACAGACACAAACACCAAGGACAAACATCTGCTTTTTACACAAATATTTGCCCCAACTGGGAATCGAACCCAGTACCCGTCGATCAAGAGGCAGCTCCACTACCACTCGAACAAACCGGCAGTTTTTTCTAATTTAAATTTTTTATCAGTGCATATACGTGGGGCCAAGGGGCATGAGCCTCCCTTCGAAACCCGAAGGGGATTTAGGCAATTGTCCACCCCGCTGGCCCAAGGCGGGTTGGTAGACCGCGGTTGCCTCTTGCAAAACCCGATGTTATGCAAGACACACCCTATACGAAAGCATATCTTACTCTCAGCTCACATTGGTTTTATACCTTTTTTTTAAACCCTAGGTTTTTTCACAACGCCTCAGTAAAAAATAAACCCATATAAAAGACATCAACGCGTTATACATTTTCGTAACGCATTTTCAAATTGCCTGAGATTAATCGGGAATTCCCTTTGTATAAACATTGTATAAATTGAAACGTTTCAACTATCACATTTGTAAATTTTTTTTTAATCATCGGTTTACTTGGTAAATTTGTTATTATATCTCTTACCTCAGATTAATCGCCTGTATACAGAAAGGTTTTTTTTATCACCATCCAAATTTTTTGTACGTAAACTTTGTGAAAATTTAACAGACCTGTATTATTATTTTTTTGTTTCTGCGTTTCATATAAATATTTCAAGCTAGATCGTCTAAAGCAAGAAATAAATCAACATTTTTGTATGGAAAAAAAATAACATCGTCCAATTGACTTGTAGTGTGGTCAATGAGTGCTCACAAGGGGCATGTGGATGGAAAAGACGAAAGCAGAAAGTTTGACTTAGGAAATTTGTTTGGACTAGTTAGGAGATAAAAATACTGAAAGTCCTTACCCCTATGAGGTGAGCCCAAGGGGGGAGGGCACAAAGAAGGTCCCGTTTTCTGGTTTTTTGCTTATATTTCGAAAACGGTGCGTGGTACAAAATTTTGTTGTAGTATATAATGAAAGCTGATACAATTTTCTACTATTTTGGCTTATACATTTATTATCTATCTCCAATCTTTGTCTAGCTGTGAGCTTCGAAAAATTGTCAATTTCCAAAAATTTGTTCTACACTCTCTGTCATAATCTTAGTACATGAAACAAAGTCGGGTTTGTTCGAACACTTATAACTCAAGAAAAACTGGACTGACTTTAATAAAACTTGGTGTGTAGGTAGCTTAAACCCAGAATTAACACATAGGCTACATAATTTTTCCAAATACTCACGGAAACGAAGTCTCGGGTGGAAAGCTAATTGCTTCATAAATTTTCTCAGCTGCAACCGTAGATTTCAGGATAAATTATCTAATTAAAAAAAAAATACACTTTTAACAGTGTAGGTGATCAATAAGATATGATTTTATCAAATTTGTATTGCTACTTTGTGCTACAGAGAATTTAACACATTTTTGAAAATCGACCATTTTTCGAATAAAAAGTGTGATAGCCAAAGTTGTAGAGAATTTTATCAGCTTTCATTATGTAGTAAAACGAAATTTCGTACGACGCACCGTTTTCGAAATGTGAGCAAAAAACTAAAAAACGGGACCTTCTTCCTCCCTCGGGCTCACCTCGAAGGGGTAAGGACTTTTAGTATGTTTATCTCCCAACAAACCCAAATAAAGTTCTTAAGTCAAACTTTCTGCTTTCGACTTTTCTACCAACAATTCTTCGTTGCCTAAGCTATTGAAACTTTGTAATAGTACTCTTCAATACAATTTGTGACACTCGTGTTTCTGCGTTTTACAAAATTCATCCTCAAAGACATCCTCAAAGAAAAGGGATACCAAATCTGAAAATGTTGGAAAAAAAATAATTTTTTTCCTCCTTATTTACGTTCTGACAAGGTTACTGACACCTTAAAAAAAATTGTCTGGTGATAAAAAAAATCACGCCGTATACCAACGATGCTCTTACGTTGAGGAAACGTAAAAGCAATATGACGGTCTTGTTATATGATAATGTCATTTTCAAAAGTTTTTTTAGATTAGTTACTAA
The DNA here is from genome assembly GCA_949987775.1 of Aproaerema taeniolella. Taxonomy (NCBI): domain Eukaryota; kingdom Metazoa; phylum Arthropoda; class Insecta; order Lepidoptera; family Gelechiidae; genus Aproaerema; species Aproaerema taeniolella. Next base: position 24,536,423 of record OX465242.1, on the reverse strand, counting down.
CCGCGGTTTAATTTTGGGTATTGGTGAAAATTGGCCATGTGATGACGATCTAATCCTGGATCATGGTCAAGGGCACTCGGAACGGTATGAAGCGCTAGAAAAAGACTAGGAGGAAGTTTACATTATTCGAATTATGTTTATTGATGTCCATAAGTATCTTTTTGAGACAGGCAGAACATATGAGGCAGAACAAGGCAAATTACGGCAAGATCGGCAGGACGCTCTTTCTTGCAATCGGACCAATCAAGTTTAGACTCTAAACGAATCCTCCCTAAATCATTGTGTAGGTACTTACTTACTAAGTATTTTGGATACCAACTAGCTAGTCGCTCCCGGGCACCCTTTTTCATATAACTTTTTAATTGTGCCGTATAAGTATACATATAGTGAAGAATAAACAATTGTTAATGGACTTTAAATAATTTAATTAGTGCACTTATAGACACTGGATAACGAAACACTCCTATCTTCTGATATAATATAAAATAAACCCCCTAAATAGGTGATCCGTCTCTAAAAGTGCGTGAGAGTAACCTCGGTCCGCGAGAGTTGGGGGGAGACAGTGATGGGAAGAGCCATGACCACGATTACTCTGATAAGAGTTTACTATTAAAAAGAGAACATATACACTACCCATATCAATAAACCCAAGAAAATTCATATAACCAGAATGTCTTTAAAGTTCAACTGAATAGGCTCGTTCTGGGTGAACTTCTTTGCCTCCAGCGCTAGATTGTGGTCAAAAGTACCTTTCCATAGCCATGATCTGCTGCTTCTGATGCTGGTAGTGGTACATGTGAGCGGATTGGGCCAGTTTTCGATCGCCAGAGGTGTCCATGGAGGGCCCAGTAACGCCGTACGCTGGGTAGTCCACATCAGCCGCTGCTTTTGCTTTTTTCAATAAACTGGTGCAAAAATGTAATTCTTTATCAATAAAAATATATATTTTTCTTATTATGAGATGGGTTAACTCTTGACGTCGGACTTCGGTAGGAGGGTGGTCGCGAACCAGACGGCCCTTTACAGAGCCTACCACACCGCATGAGACCATAGGACGACACCTCAGATTCAGAAAAAAATGAAGTATCGTTGCCTGGGATGGATTACTAGGAGGCAGGTCTCATTTGTGTTTCCTTAGTCGCCTCTTACGACACCCACGGAAAGAGATGGGGTGGTGTTATTCTCAACCGATCACCACACGGCAAACAATAGCAGACATCTTTACTTATAGGAAATTTGTTGTTAAATGCAAAACCCGTAAACGAATAAACCGATTTGTAATCGCAAGGACATAGTTTGTATATAATTAGTTTTTTGGGAATTGAAGACGTTGCGCTAGTCTACGCTAATATTATAAACAAAAACATTTGATTGTTTGTTTGCTTTGAATAGGCTTCAAAACTACTGGACTGATTTGAAAAATTCTTTCACTTAGAATGCTACATTATCCCTGAATAACAAAGGCTACATAATTATCCCGGATTAAAATTATGCGAGTATTTAACTCATGCCTGTTTCATTTACAATTACAAATTGTTAATATTCAACAAATCGTTTATCATGTTATCGTATTACAAAATAGGTCGACTGCGCAGTGAGTCCTAGTAAAGTGAAACTATTTCAGTTCTAGGCATCACTTAGGCAGTGATTCGTGCTATAAGCGCGGCTACGAAAGCTACGAGATTCCTGGCGTAGTCGTAGCTACGTATCTGTGCCATGCTGATGTTAATAAATGAAGTTACTCGCTACTAACATGCGCTTGCTACCTAATATTCTTTTTCCGGAGAGCAAAGTTTTAAAACATCATCATTTCGTCTTGTAACAGCTGTGAAGCTACTTATTTGTTTTTCAAGTGTAAGTATACCCGAAAAAAATTTAAGTTTTGTTCAAGATTGTATCACAATTTTGTATCCCGTTATATTCGCTTTTGTATTTAAGATCTCTTAACTGAACGAGACTTCGCAAGTATGTCAAGATATTAAAATAATGCCATTTTGTTAATTTAACGTATTGAAAAGGTATATTTAATATTTTTGCTACAGAGTAATAAATAATGGTCTAAAAATAGAATCATATTTTTAATTTATAACTCTGTACATTGTCAGTATTAATCAATCAAACAAATGAATGAAATAAAATGCGTTTGATAGCCATTACAGTTACTAACAGACACTTGGTAAACAAATTAATCATCGAAATGTCCAGAATGTCTTTACTTCATGGTGCTAAATCACTGACATTAGTGGTTGATATGTCTATCTGAATTCATATCAACCTTTCATAACCAGATTTTAAGTTATCCGATCATTTTTTTTTTTCACTTTATCTTTATCTTTACACTGATAATGATAACACAACATTTTAAGAAAAACAATAAAAGGGCCTTTAAATTAAAAAAAATCGTAGCGTCACAAGAGTACTCGTTATTCTGTGGTAGTCGCGGAATTTTGCCAATATGTACAGGGAATTAAAAGAAAAATTATTGTTTAAAAAGATCATCGGGTCTTAGCGATAGCGCATTAGCTACTATTGAAATTAATTTAATGTTTATAAAGCACTTATAAACTGAGATCCAACGAGCAATGTCATGTGCACTAAGTTCCTTAGCGTATTTAGGTTTATGTAACAGCTTATTAAAATAATAGTTTATTAATCTTAAAGGGACAAATTAAGTACTATATTGTCATAATATTGCTCGTTACTTTATTATAAAAATGACTGAAATGTAAAGTGAAAAAGACGATATGATATTAACCCCCCTTTATAAGGACGTGCGTGATTATGTGTTACTGTGTGTGTGTGTGTGTGTGTGTGTATGAGGTTCAATTTTTGAGTACTTACGTGTACCATCCGAAAGCGAACCCGACGATAGCCATGGTGAGAGCCGCTCCTACCGCGGCTACCAGTGCAACTCCGTACATGGAGTCAGCAGGGTCGGCGGCCGCCGTCTCACGCACAAGCACCTGCTTGCCGTCATCCCCTTCCTCGTACGAACTGAACGACACAAAGTTTAACTGCGTACGGCAACTCAAGAAGCCGGTGTACATATTGGGCGGCTTTAAATTAGCTAGTGAAAATTAAGGATGTAAATCAGCCCATAAACTGAACAACTTTTCCGAAGGAACAATCAAATCTGCAACAATTTTCGCCTATCCTTACAACTTGAGCCTTAGTATGAAAGACAAAAATTGTTTTGAGAATTTCATACATCCCTTGAAGAAAGTTGTTCAGTTGGATGAGTCGAAGATTAACACCCCCTAAAGGGTTTCGCTGGCTAATTTAAAGTCACCAAATATACATATGGATCAGAAATTTCTCAATTGACATACCGGGCTCGAATCGCGTTCCTGAGTGGCTATTCCGCTAATCAATGGCGAAAATAGTGACTATTTTATCTGTGCAGGTTGCGAAGTTGAGAACTATCGAAAGTCCTTACGTTGGATGATAACCGCCAACTTTGCAACTCGACTTTCAGTTGGCGGCGGCGCTGCCAATCAAGGTAGCTGTTATCAAATGTATGAGGTTGGGTTTTGATAGTTCTCAATTTCGCCACCTGAACGGACTGACTGGTCACCATTATCATTCCACCGTAATCGCCATTGAGACGCATTGATCAGTGTTCACAGCTGGTTCCTTTAATTCATTTCGTAAAGAGTTAGTCATTTGGAAGGATAGATTTTGTTCTAACATAACGTTATGAGTAATTAATTACCTATCGAACATTCTATAATGAATATTATCATCAAGATATGAAGAAATATATCCAAATTGTTCGAACATAATCATGGCTGTAGATAATCTGTATCTGATTACGGCTGGCATCGGGTGCCTATTTGTTCTAGTTCCAGCTATTCATACCAGTTACATATAAATTCCTGTGCAGAGTATGCGCTTTTCTTTTGTTGTTTGATCGGATGCAGTGGGCAGTGAGTAAAACACATTCAGGCCTGTCTCGAATGCTAATTACCATTTGAAAAGTACTAGACTAACGAAACACTAAATTTTGTGCGGAGGTAAAATAAATTGTATTGGCAAATAGCAGAATCTTATTCCTATCAACTTAAATAGTTTGAATCTGAGGAGCTTTGTGTAGGTAAGCTTCCGTGCGCGTTGCTTGTTATACGTTATATATTAAGCAGTGCATACTATGTTATGGACCATGTGATAAATTAGACATTTTTCATAATGACCGGGCATTATGAAGAATGCCCAATATGAGAGGGCAATTTGATAATAATTATTCAAATAATCAAATTGACTGGGCATTATACATAATGTCCATCACCTTACAAACATATTTAATTGCTATTTTTTTATTATTATAGTCATTTAACTTAAAATAAACTAAATGTTAACACTTAAATAATCAGACTCATTATTTGGATTAATTAGCAAGTTAAAAGGCAAGGCCGAGCTCTGCATAGGGCGAAGCCCAGAGCGTCCCCCTCCCCCAACCCAAGATGGCTGCCATACGAGTTAAGATTCTAACGGTGAGGCAAAGTCGCAGACCGAGCCGAACGGTCGAGGCGAGCCGTGTATAGAATGAGGCCGAACTCCGCGTAGGGCGAAGCCCGGAGCGTCAACCCCCTCAATCCAAGATGCCCGCTATAAAAGTTTAGATTCTGTAGGTGAGGCGAGGTCGTAGGCCGAGGCAAGCTGTGATTTGGGTGAGGCCGAAGGCCAAACTCCGCGTAGGGCGAAGACCAGAGCGTCCCCCCCCCCAATTCACTTCCCTCCCTGAACCGCGTCAAACTTAGCTTTATTATCAAATTGCCCAATTGTCACGTAGCAATACAATAATGACCTATGACAAAAAATTGTCTGTCTGTCTATCGGTCTGTCTGTCACTTTGCCCGGTAGAGCTAGACATTATTAATAATGCCTGCATTAATCACCTGGTCCATAACAAATATACGTAATAAGGCCACGTTGTTATCATTTGGTGAGTACATTTGTTTGTATTGTATTGTTTGAATTATTATGTTTGAATCAGTAATTGTTCAGCGCAAATATTCCTTACTCAATGGCGTCTCAGTGGCGGTAGAATGATGATAGTGACCAGTTTATCCGTTCAAAGTAAACCTCATACATTTCATGACAGCTATCTTTATGGAACGGTTGCCATTCAACAGCCATTAAGACTCCATTGATTAGTGGAATAGACGACCTGGTAAATTTATGTGCAACGCTTGCGATTGACTACCTGTAGAATTGATTTATTTACTATTTTATAACTAGGCGTAGGATGTGCAATATCATAAAGTGAATTTGGAAAAGTACTATGAGTATAATCCATACGAGTACGTATATTAAAAGTAACGTAATTGCTGCCAATTGCCGCAGACACCCACCTAAGCTTGTTAACAAAACGGACGTTTTCAACTATGGCCCCAAATACTAGATTTTTGTTAAAAATCTGCCATCTACTTCGTTACGAAAATAATGTGTATTTTCAAACAACGTCTCGGATAGTAATATACCAATAAGGACCAAGCTGACTGGATACGAATATAATATTTAGACACAAACTCGTAGAATAGGTTTTTACGTAGAAACGATCCCTTTTTCTCATAGAATCGCAATTTTCAAAAAACAAACGTTTCTCGTGTTTAGAAGGTTGTCAGTAATAGGCTTGAAGTAAGATTTATTGAAACATAAATGTTTGAGACACTGAAGAACATTTTGTTTTGTATAAACGTAAAGTCTGGAAGTAAGGAGCTAATAATAAAGAGTTTGAATGGGTTGCTCTCCCCGCACCGCCCGCCCCGCCCGCCCCGCCGTGCGCCTACGTCATGGCCTCGTGCCGCGATAATATTCCTATTGTGTAAAACAACGTGGAAAAGGAAATGTTCCTTTTTTTATTCAAATCTCTGGAAGTGTGAGGGCAGGTAACATTAAATATTTCAGTAAATGCTGAGCCTGATAAAATATAATAAGATAAGAAATTACGATTTTTAAATATTTGGGCTTCAAACAGTTGGATTTTAGTGGAAGACTGGTAATATGGTAAAATGCAGTGTTTCCATAAAACATACATCTGTCCGAATCTACTTTATATTTCTACTCTACTCACACAAAACTAGTAAGTATCAAATATTAAAATGAAGCAGTTGAATTAAGAAGGTATTTTTGTATCAGTAAAACACGCAGTTATACGGAGATTGTGTCAGATATCAATTTAAAACTTAGGTACTACTTACAACAGTACAACGTTCTAATAAATGCCATGCCAATGAATTCGCTTAGTGGGTAAAATAAGTTACTCATTATTATTTAAAGCTTCTTACTATAAGACAAACGCAACTCTATTTTATCAATGCTGCTATAATGTGATCGAAAATCAAATCTCTAATCCATTTCAAGCTATGGCTTGCTACTAGCTTATTTTGTTATATATATTTTAAGTTCTTTGAGTACTTAGGTAGCGGTGGCCATCCAATGGTTAAATTAGCCAATAGACTGTTAATGTTAAATTTCTAAGCTCTTGGTTGAATGAAAATATAATTTAGTTTGTCATTGTTTTAACACCATCAGCCACCAGGCCATAAACATAGAAATAATTTAATACCCAAAGTGTAGTAAGACGTTATTGCAAGGATTTGTAAGTCTAAATCCATGGACGTTATTTCCTTTGATTGCTTTACAAAAAAAAAGAGAAATGGAAAAGTTGATTACAATAACAGTTTTTGTTGAAAACGAGTTTGAAATCTGACAAGTTTTCTTATTTCTAAGGAATTACATAAACAGTCTACAGTGTAAAGTGGCCGGCTGATTTGACCATCGGATTGTGACCTAACATCTATTATTTTGCACATGCTTCTATTCTATTGGGCATCTATATGTACATGTCTAACCATCTAAGGATTCATGCGTGTTTGTGTTCAATATCGATGGATGATAATTAATAATTAATTTTTGAATAATGTTTCTGCATCAATGACCTATTTATTGATTTAAATTTTTTATTTTTATTAATAATGGGTTTGCGCTTGACCACAATCTAGCACAAGGGCGAAGATGCGTACTAGGTGTTGTTTAAAGGATGTTCGGAAACTTAAAATGTTTATTGAATCAATAGTAGACTATGAGTGTAGGGGAGGGAGGGATCTAAGTGTTGATATTGAGAATATCACCTCTCCTCGTCAACTTTGTCGGTTGGTTGGATAATTTTCAACCAGCGCAGGTTGGTAGGCAGTAAGGAGACGGGTAACCTGTAGTCCTTATTAGCCCTGCAACGAACACTGCAATGTCCGTAATGCTAAAATAACAAACACTTATAAGTACATAATTTTCAAACTCTATCAACTGTCCATACTTTCCTTTTCTTCTAAGTTTAGTTTCTGTTTCAGAAACCTTATATAGCAAGTATGCTACACAACTTAGCAATTTTCAGAGATATCTGATTAGCCGTAGTGTAAATAGATGTAAGTATATATAAATAGATGTAAGTATGTACACATTCTTAGCATGTAACAATTAGTATTGATAGTTGTTTGTTCCACAAGAGAGCAAAGTTGGTTTTTGGTACCCGAGTGCAATCTTTAAATCACGAACTAGCGAAGTAGTTTACAGTTGAATCACGAGCGTAGCGAGTAATTCTAAAGTAGACTACTGAGCCTAGCAAGTGATTTAAAGGCACGAAATCAAAAAACTTGCTCTCGTATTAAACATAACTTTTCATCTCTTCAGCGAAAAAACTATCCAATTTGCCGCTGTAAACAAATAGTTGTGTGTTTTTCTTTTTTTAAAGTAGCTAGTTTGCGTTTAGAAATTGTACTTCGTAACATTTTTACAAAATTAATTATTTTTTTTAGAAAACTAGGTATGTTGTTTATTAGAATTTATATTAATTACTCAACCTTTTATTTCCTTAAATGATCAACATTAAACACATTTTTGTGATTTTGATTTCAATAAATAATATAAAATTTCATGATTTGATAGGCCTAAATTAGTTTCAGAACAAATCGCCGCGCCAAGTCATTTCAAAGTTAGTGTTTTCCTAATTCAAATCACTTTTTCTCTCGCTCAGTGAGCAAACATCGATTTTGCTCTCTGATTTTGACAAGCAAAAGCTCTCTTTTCGAGCTGGAGAGGTGAAAATAAATATAAACTTCTTTAGCAATATTACACGCAAATACAATAAGCAGGTTAAATTAAAAGTAAGTAGGTGGTACATACTTAGAATGAAGAACAACAATGAGAATAAAAAAAACCGAAATAACACCAATCGCAAAAAAATTCGTTTTGATGGGGTAGCGTGAATTTTAGGGAGTGAATCTCCTAATGAAACTGAATAACTTTCCCCAAGGATCTATTTAAAACTCTCAAATAAATTTTGTCTTCCGATTCAAAAGGCAAATTAGCTGATCGCACAAGTTGTCCGGAGGCTTGTTTTTTTTTTCGTATTTAGACCTACGTTCCTTGGAAAAAGTTGTTAAGTTTCGTGGGTCAATTCACATCCTTCATTTTCTCTAAATAACTTAAAATCGGCCAATAAGTTATCCCCTCGTGGGTTTCTATACAATACGGCAAATCAAAAGCAAACGCTGTTCTTCATTTCATTACGGTAGAAATCGCCTGTGGGTGAGGAAATTAGAAGATGAACTACATATTTACATTAAAACCTTAGCTCTTAGCTCGACTACATAATACTCAACTCAACTAACTACTTTTAGCTTTCAACTTAAACATGAATCTTGAAGATTCATGTTTAACTACTTTTAAAAACATGAATCTTCAAGAAAAAATCTTTGTTTACATTTCTTTAATACAGACTATACCCGATAATGATAATTACAATGTACAATTTATTTAAGCTTATTAATTCTCCCAGTGCATTTTCTATTCTGAAGCTCTGTCAACCAAAGTAATTTGAATCGATTATGGTTATTACATAAAGTTTAGAATAAGTGGAAGATAGCCGATAAGTTGTATGGGTTTTATGCAATTTTAACATACGCTCGTTGTCTGAAACGCAATTTTCAAATCAAAGTGAATTGACGTTACGAGTATAATAGGTCTGTAACTGCTTAGATAACCGAGAAAATGATGACTTATCGTTAAATATTACTTTGCTGGTGACTCGAAAACCTATTTGTTAACCGACTTTAAAAACAAAAATAAAGACCAGGTTCTCAATTTCAATGTTTATTTATTTAATTCCAATGTTGTTTTATTTATTTGTTTTTTGTCTATTGTAATTTGTCTGTTGCTATACTGGGTGATAATATTATTGAAATTATGAATACTGTTAAGTATTCCTCATCAGCCCATATACGTCCCCACTAGGAACACCAGGGTTTTTGTTTTAGGCCAAACATCACCACGGTACTGGCCCAATGCTGACCACGTGCCTTTCGAAAACTTAATTTTATCAGGTGCTGGTTTCATTAGTGCATGCACTACGATTACATAATTTATGCATAGATTACATAATACTTACAGTCCTGTTTTTAGCTTTTCCAAGTCAGGTTCGACAAGGTGTTTCTGCTTGCTCAGGTTCGGGTTCTGACGAGTTTGACGAGGCGGCTCCAGCAGCGTAAATGTTTCTGGTTCTTTTTTAATTGTGATTACAATTTTATCGTGGTGCGCTAAAAGTAGTAAAAGTTAGTCCTGAAGGTTCTTCTTAAACTTAATCCATTAAATGCGGTTTTACTAGGATAACACTTACGTGGAAATTTGTTTTTATCATAGTACTCTTTGTCCATGGGAGTCATAGCAAAGTTGTTGTTAGAGTCTTTATTAGCAATGTCATCTTTAACAACAGGGGTCGATTCCGTTGGGCCACGCTTCGACTCCAGCTGCGGCACACTAGGAGATTCAGGCACCGGCTTCTCTGCAGGAATATATACAGCGACAAGATCGTCCAGTGAACCTCGAGGAAGCTCTGGTGTGTCATGTGCCTGTAGCATGGACGGATTTTCGGCGATCATTTCCGCCAGTTCAAGATTATAGGTATTGATTAAATCTTCCTCCGCTTCCATCTCACTGATGCGGTCAATTTCCTATGTTAAAAAAAACATGGCTAAAAATAACTAATAAACAAATAAATGCAATAGTTAAAGTTAAGAATATCGACCTACCTTATTTAGCCAATCGTCTTCGGATACAGCAGGTTGAATGGGAGGGCTCTCATCGTAGCCTAAGTAGTGCGGGAGTAGGAACCGCGGTAGGAATAAAGTCTTGAGCATCTCTTGAGCGGACGGCGGGGGCGCCATTACCTTCTGCGGGCCCGTCTGCTCTTGCGGCGTTGCCTGAATTGGCGATACTGCGGCACCTGTGTGTTACATTGTAAGACTAAGCAAGTCTCGTGGCGACTTATTTTCACGATTGAAAATACAATCAACACAAACGCTTAAAATAGTTAAGAATATCCACAAACCAATCCAGTAAAGTAGTAAGTATGCTACCTCTTACAAGTTCCAACCGAAATAGAAATGCGAAGATTTTTTTCGGCGAAACCAAACCAAAGTAATTTCGAGCGAAACCAAAGTACCAACGGCCGAACCTACATTTGTAGCTCCTCAATGTAAACTATTGCAGATATGCATGTATATGCGGTCACCGTAATACCGTCACCGTTGGTAAGATTATAATCTCTCGGTACTTTATGAACTGCCTTAATTCTGTTTTATAAACTGGTTTCGAACCAGTTGTTTCGAATGTGGCCGAAAGGAAAATCTTTTACATTGACGGACTTTTTTATAATATTAAAGCAACCTAACCGAACCTAACTTATCCTCAATTCATGCAGGCGATCCTTCAAGTTTCGTGAAATTATAATTTTACTGGGTAAATTGTACTATCGAGGGAGATTATAATTCCATTCAAGATCGTCGCCAGCCCTTGGCCCAGGTGGGGGCAAGTTAATATTATCTATGGATGATGAAAAAAATATGAATTGTATGAAGTTTTTTTCTTTCTTTGCCTCAATGGCGAATGTAATAAGAACGGTTCCTATTTATACTTTGGTTGCTTTGCAGTTGGCTATATTTTACTAATCTCTAGGGAGGAGGCAGCTGCCCCTCCCTGCCCCTCCTTGGTAACGCCCTTGATTTCACTAGTGAAATTGCAACATCACGTTTGTTACAATTTTCCTGTCACATATACAGATCCCCTCGCACCCCTCGGAGTTTCTTGCCTACTATTCTCTGGGGAAGACTGCACCTTTGCGAACAGGCGTAGAGTTAAAAGAACTAATGTTTGCATGTATGTATAATATATACTTCACTACTTTGAATAATGTTCTTAAAACTAAACTATTTTGAATTAAAAAGAATAGTTACATACTCGATACTTAACAGACATAATGGAAATTACACCCTGAACACTTTTTTACTTGTTTTTCTATCCTTACAACGGCTTATAAATGAGGTTTTTTTCTTATTGGCACGTACTGTAATTTCAAAGTTAGTACAGTCTCAATATTTGCTTTCAGCCACTTTCCTGTAAACATTGAATAACCTGGGCTGGGACATTGCGCAAGAAAATAAGTATGATTTCACTTCATTTTCTTTTCTGGAAAGTTTGAGCTCACAGGATACAATTCAATTGAAAACCTGTATAGGGTATATATTGAATTGTATAGAATTGGGCAGTATATAGTGTAGTTTACGTAATTGTCATTTTCGCCTGAGATACAGCAGCTCGAGTACGATGGTGATAGCGCGGTCCTACCTGTGTCAAAATGTCAACATTAACAACGCCAGAGGGCGTGCAAGCCGCGTGCAAGCCTTGTCAGCCGAGTCGTGCGCCGCGCGAGTTCGTCTATCAGCTATGTTATTTTCTTTCTAATTTTATAATGCTCCTTATACAAGAATTGTGAGTAAATCATATGAAATTATTTTTTTATTATTTATATGAAGGGTTTTTTATTAATATACGAGTATAAAAGCATACTCGTAAGTATTTAAAAAAAAATTACCAAATAACTTACATCGCTAAATAATCGTTCAAAATATCTGAGAAGAAAAGTAATTATAAGTATTTTTAGGGTTCCGGACCTCGAAAGGAAAAAACGGAACCCTTATAGGATAAAAAGTCAAAAATATTTATTTCGTAGAACATACAAAGTGATGCTTGAAAACGTCTTAAAAATACATTAGCAAAATCAATATAAATCATTGAGCAAAATAGTGAATTACATTAGCATTTTTGACTTTGCGCCTATTCGCAAAGGTGCAGTCTTTCTCAGGAGAAGAATAAGCAAGAAACTCCGAGGGCCGCTCTTTTTAAGTCAATCATATAAATTTTCTTTGTTCTAATTTTAATTTACTTAATATCTGAATAACTCTGGAGCTGAGCAATTTATTCCCAAGGTTGTTTGTCTAACAGATAATCAGAAATTCTATAATATCCTTTTTTACAAAGGCTGGAATTTATATCAAATACTCAGGTCTACTGTCCCTTGGAGCTGTAAAAAAATCAAACTTCTAACTAAGCCAACACAATCAAAAGATACAGCCGTTTATGCCGCAAATTTCCGCAAATTTTCGACACTCGCAAGGGAATCAAAACCTACAGGGTACTTCCCGTGAATTTAAAATCTTGAAATTTGGTACGAAGCAACGTTTTACAGCAAAGATAAGGGAAAAATTGCGAAAACTGTAAATTTTTAGTTACATCATATAATAAAAATATGTTTAATAATTTTTAACTTACTACCCCTTTCCTCATGAACGCGGAGGTATTAAATTGAAATTCATATCAAATACTCAAGTCTAAAAATTTAAGCTAGGTTTGTAAGGAACCCTCGGTGCGCGAGTCCGACTTGCACTTGACCGGTTTTTTTTCGAAAGTTAAAAGTTGCTAACTTAGCGTGACGTCACAGTCTACGACGAGTTAGTTGACGAGGATAGGTTGAAGAACTTTTATTTTATCAGCCCATATACGTCCCCACCGAGGGGCACGGGCCTCCCTTCGAAATACGAAGGGGATTTCAGATCATAGTCCACCACGCTGGCATGATGTGGGTTGGTGGACCACTTTTATGGATTTTAGTTTAATTTCACTATTTTTTAATATATTTCGAGATTTCGACTAAAGTTTCCACTAATAATAGATTCAGAAAATCAATGACAGATTTTGCTGTCATACACTTTGACGTCATATTCACTCTGACCAATCCTAGCAACGCGTTTCGGGTATTTGAATTTTTCGTAGTTTTTCTGCACTTTTTAAATATTAATTTCTGACTAAAAATATATTATAATCAAAAATATTCAAATACACATATCTGTGAAGTGCTAAAGATTATTAAAAAAAAATATTTGACCCATATGTAAATCACATGCACATTCCCATTTCTTTGGAATAAAAAAAATTATCAAGCAAATGTTTCTTGTAGATGTCGGGAGCCTTCTGCGATTTTGGTTCTGTTTTTTATAATTTATTTTATAGTAGCTGTTGGAAAACATTCAATGACATTTTACGGTTCCTAAGATATAACTTTGATGGTAACAAGACTTCGTTCTGATGGGAATATCAGAAAAGCCTTTTAGTAGGTGGGTATTAATTGAATTTTAACCGTTGTGTAAAAGCTTAAAATGTCTTACTTTTTCATAACGATTTTGAATTGAAGGTTTGTATTGTATTGTCATGGCATTCATCAAAAAAATAAATCTTTTCTTAAAGATTTTACTGTATTAAACGTAATTTGGTAATATTGATCAAGACTCAAACTAGGGGAAGGTGTAAGTAATTTTAAATTTAAGCAAATCGCTTGGTTTTAAAGATTTAGATGTTAAACTTTAATATTGCGGAGTTATTAAAAGAAATTGCGGGCACAAAAATAGAGCTCATTTCGAGAAACTTAATACTCGTAATTACTTACCTACTTGCTTTAAAAGCCTAGCTAAGCCACTTGTTACATAATCGTTTTAATAAAGAAATAAATAAACATCAAAAAGACTTTTTTTGCCATTTAACGGTATCCAGGTATCAGATTTAAACGTTTCTTCCCTTTGGCACAACTGCTTGGCACAACCAGTAGTGTCAAGGGAAACACATAGGTACCTAAATAATCATTATTAAATTATATAAAATCATTTACATACATCCAATAAAGGGGTGAATGTACTCATTAATACGTACAACTTTTTGTATGAGACCAACTATGAATATAATAATATGTACCTACAATAAAGTCAAATAGAAACACACAGTGGCACAGAAAATCAGATAAGTTCTAAAAAAACAAACAAATTCTAAGAAATAAGCACCACTTTTTGATATAAGAATATAATAATATGTACATACAATAATTCAAATAGAAATACACAGTGACACAGAAAATCAGATAAGTTCTAAAAAAACAAGCAAATTCTAAGAAAAAAACACAACTTTTTTATATAAAACTATTTATTTCTAACAGAATTTTCGTTTAATAATTGTTTTGTCTTTGGCCCTTGTAAGCTTACGTATCGTTATACAGTATTAAACGAATAATAACCCAAAATGTACAGATAGAAAAAAACTTAAAAGACAAGGGCCATGTAAGATCCAAGAAGGTACTACTTTACGATTGCAGCAACGATTAAGATAAGATAGCCTCCTCGTGCCACGGGAAATAATATTTCCCGTGAAACTACTGGGACTCGGTAGTGTCACTGGAAATGCTGTTTTACCCCTGGCACTACCGGTAAAGTAACAGGAAAAAAAATTCCCATGACACTACTGGTTGTGCCAAGCAGTTGTGCCAAAGGGAAGAAACGGATTTAAAATAACGTAATTTAAAAAAAAACTAGTTTCAATGAATTCAGGTAAAAATTCTTTTAATTTTGATTTGATGTATATGTTTTAGCCAGTTTAACTGCCGATAAAGGCTAAAATCTAAAAATGTGTCCTGTGCTTAACCAACATTTTCTATTACGTAGGTATGTAAGCTTATTTCATACCATTGCATTGGAACTCAAGAATAAATAAATCCTTCATCAGCCCATATACGTCCCCACTGCTGGGGCACGGGCCTCCCTCAATAACACGAGGGGTAAATGCCATACTCACCACGCTTGGCAGACGGGTTGGTGAGGGTTTTGATATAATTGCAGAGTTTTCCTTCTCTGTGTGCAGATGAACTTGCTTGCATATTTACCTTAGTCGCCTTGTACTGTACGACACCTCGGTAAGAAAGAGGGGTGGTCCTATTCTACTCTGCCGGGGACTAACACGACTTATAAATAAATTTGGAGCGTGTTAATGTCAAAATATGATGTTATTGAAAGGCTGGTTTCTGAATCATTGACGTCATTGTGGTATGGGATCGGCGGCGCCAAATAATATCGGAATCAGGTATCAATCAATGTCACGGAAATTTTTGTGTAGTATTTTCAAAGCCTTAAATAAAAATAATATCTTATTTTTTGTTGCTATTTTCATGTATTCATGATTTTATGATTTTTCGAATATTGTCGACCACTCCTGAACATGACATGTTTTATGTTTTGATTTATAAATATATTATATTTACTTTTTTTTTTACACAGAACAAAAGTAGATTAAACTTAACAAATAAAGTCGAATGCATTGCCGCCCCGGAACCTTCCCGATGCAAAAGTGGCTGCGTTGCCTCGCTGTATAGCAATGGCTAGGCTTTGCATCAGGAAGGCGTCAGAGCGACGATCACCACCCCTAACTCGAATTCGACACCCTGTCTCCCTGACAAAATCTCTGGCCTCAACACCCCAAGCCCTACTCGTCTCCATGGCGAAAGGGACAAACAAATAAGTATGTCTTAGGTGGGACGGTGCATACGTGCTGACGCATGTGGCGTCCCACACTAAACATCGACAATTTTTCAACGGGACTAAAGTCAGGCCGTCGGGCCTCTTCCCGTCCGTACGACTAAGGCCAGGTGGTTCGGTAACAGAGAGTACATTGGCGGATGATAGTGCCCGGCGGATCAGGTCATTGAGGGCGTGGTGACGTGGGAACCTTCCCGAACCCCTGGAACAACTTAATGCGTGATGACCGTTAGCCTCAACGTTTGCGCCGCAAATGCATAAGTGAGGTTCGCACACATTGCAGTTCAAACGCAACGCCACGGCAACACGCTACGAGTCGTTGTCCAGTAATGTCTCGAAATGCGCCGATGGAAGCGCTTGCAACCACGCCCCAGACTCGTGCTGAGAAACCGCTTTTAATCTAGCTAGATCCGATCCTATGGCCTCACCGATAAGACTAGCAACAATCTTTTTGCAGCTGACCTCGTCCCAAGCTCGTTGGCATTTCGGTTTTTCCAGTAGAATCGCTCCCGCGTTGAATTTCAACCAATCAGAAATGGCGTCCGCTGCGAAAGGTATGCTCAATTGATCACCATGGGGATGTAAAATTTCGGCAAACTTACATCAAACGCGCGGCAGACCCCTAAACCACCATACCGAACAGCCACGTTGGACAGGTTCTCAGGAAGTATGTGATTCTCGGGATGGCAAAGCACATGTATAGTAATAGCAGGGCCACATGAGCTGAAAGCTCCTGCAGTCGAGCACGAGCAGAGATCAGCATCTGCTTCCTGGACTCGAAAGCCTCCGGTATGGCAGCAGGAAAGATAGGCGCACCTAAAAGCTGCAAAGACTCTTTGTCCAACTCTTGCAAACCCGGGACTATACTAGCGAAATTTCCAAAGCTTGCTCGCGACTGAACATCGCAGGCATAGAACTCACACTTTGCTGTGTTGACCTCCAAACCTAAATCTTTGAGTAGAGGAAAAAGGGTTTGGATATCCTGCTCCACAATTTCTGGTTTACCCCCTTTATAAATGTGGTTCGTCATATTTAGAATACGTTGTCAAAATATTATTCAGTCGAACTACAAAAACTATATCACAAATACGAATATTAAATTCGCAAACTAACGGCTAATTCTGATTTTTTGTGTTGTTAGGACCAATACCAGTATCGTAATATTAATTATACAGGGTTACCGGAAATTCGATACATAAAAAAAGGCTACAATTGGAAATTCTTTAAGTTACACAGCTTTTTATGTTAAAAAAAGGCATTTAGCAAAAAAACACAAAAATGCGATTATATCAAAAACTAATACTCGTAAGTATCGGCTAAGGAAGGAATTAAAAAAAATTGTCACAAATGATCTCTACTAACCCCTTGAAGGGAATGTATCGAAGTTCTGGTAAGTCTGTGTACAGGGCTTTAGGTATCTCTCTTTCAACCTCTCGGGTGGGTAATCAGTATGTGTTGTGATGTAGTAAATAATAAATTTGTCTTTCTTATTTAATATTATAGAAGCATTTCTTTAAGAAATAGTGAAATACAAAAGTTCTGTTCAATGAGGGCTTTTCAAGAAGACATTTAAAAAAAAAGTTATTACTTATGACGCCAATAGATGGCGCGCATATCGAGTATTATGTCAAAACCAATTAAAAAAATATAGATAATGTTGCTAGTAGAGAAAAGCAGGAAGTCGTTGAAAAATCACTAAAATGCAGAAATACAAAACTCACACAACAAACCAAGCGAATGCAATGCAGACTGCAAAGAGTCAGTCACTGTCACAGGCTGACCAGAGTAGATTACAGTCTTGCCAGACTAGATCCGAGCTTTCGCAAAAATTGTCCTTTCCAGCATAAAATTGTCCTTACCAGCATAAAATTGTCAATCAGAAAAACTCGCATTCACTGAAGGATACTATCCCCTTGCAATAACCGGTAGAGATCATCACACCATATTTCACACATTTCAATTTATTCGCAGTTTATAAAAAAAAATTGCCCATGAAATAGGAAATTGCCCTCGGTCTTGCAACATTGTTTTGTTTTCTCAAAAAAACAAAATATATTTTTAAAAGTGAAATTACTAAACAAATACTACATACTCAAAGGAAATTACGTGTTCGTTGTGTGAACTAAACTTGACTTGACATTGACATAAGACTCCAATGCAGTGCCATCTGTTGTCAACATTATGAAACTTGTTTTTTTCTTAAGAACTGTCAAAATGAAAACCCCTCATTAACATAATGCGGCTTGCGTAATACAGGTTGATTTAAGTTACAAATAGGTAAGTTTTTAATTATACTACAGGAACTTTAGCATTTGACTTCGGAAAAATTCCAACCAAGCTGGAAATTTGTGTAAATGTACCTGACAGCTAAAAAACGGTGAGAAAAATAATACTATTTCGGTTTTTACCCGACTACGACTACGCGACGCAAAGGAGGGTAATGTGTTTATCAGCTTATGTATGTATTTAAGTATGTATGTAGGTTTGTACCTTTGTGGAACTATTTAGACCGAACGCGTGGACCGATTTAGATAAATGATGCGTCGTTTGATTTGTCATGACGGCGCGAATGTCATAGAAAGCATAAAAAATCGGAAAAATCAAAATGGCTGATTTAGGACGCCACATTGTGAAAAAGAAAAAAATGAAAATCAACGAACTATGTCAAATGGGGTATCGTTGAATAGGTATTCTTAGGTTTCTCTATCGTTTTTCAATCAGAATTACCGTTTAGGATCTATGACAATTTAAAGTTGGTTAGTAAGGATTCTCAATTAAATGTAGGCTTTTGATTCGGAAATTGTTTAATTTTTGTGCAAGTGAGATATACACAGCTGATGATAAAATCAATAAACAAATATAAATATCTGACCCTAATTAAAAAAAAAAATTAAAAAAAAACCCGACTGCTTAGTAACAATTAAAAAGAAAAAAAACAACTAAATCCATTAGTCGAGACTTTTGTTATTGAATAACGTAACGATTTTAACAGACGGGACCCATCAAAAATCCAGCTTCCCGACTGTTAAAATCGTTACGTTATTCAATAATATTCAATAAAAAAAAGTCTCTTTTTAGTTGTTACGAAGCAGTCGAGTTTTTTTAATTTTTTATTTGTTAATGTCTTCGTTCCTGGTGATCTTACGAATATGAGGTGGACTAATAAAATAAAGAATGCAAAATTCTCTACAAAAAAGGTTATGAAAGTTCATCGATAAAATCAGTCATTTCCACGGAAAAAGGTGGGAAACATCGAATAGAGTTTCAATATGTCACGTTACAGAATCACGTTCCTGATTAGATAGATAGATAAAAACTTTATTCATTGCTATTACAATAAATTTTTTTCATTTCGAAATGTTGCATTACTTATTTTTGACCTTAATAACCTTATAATTCCTTATAACCTTATAATTTTATTAGGCAATTTGTGATAAATATTATACACTAGCTGACCGACAGGCGTTGTACTGTTTTTTTTTTCAACTTTCTTAATTTTTTCTTTCATATGATCCTTCTCCTGACAATAACAAACACAACAAAAAAAGAATTTGCGGAATCGGTCCAGCCGTTCACGCGTGATGCTGTGACCAAGGGAAATAGGGATTCATTTTTATATAATAAGATTTGAAAGTTTGTGAGGATGTATGGATGTGTGGATGGATGGATGTATGGATATTTGTTACTCTTTCACGCTCAAACGGCAAGACCAATTTTGATAAATTTGGTATGGAGGTAGCTGACACCCTGGATTAACACATAGGCCATAATTTTTCCCAAATTACTACGATAACGAAGTCCCGGGCGGAAAGCTACTTTGTGATAAATCCAGCAGTACTTGGATTCACTGCTTATCAATTCTATAAAAAAATTAACACAGTAGATTTAATGTTTTGAAATAACCTTTTTACTGTTTTCTGCTGTTTTGTTGTTTGTTGGAGTGATCATGAAATGCACTAAAATATCCATAGAAAATATTTTCTAGGAGTTTCAATGCCCGATTACGTAAAAACTATTAGTGTTATCAGTAAATTTTTAATACCCCATTTGTAGAAAATTTTCCATTCTTTATTTCATCAATATATCTCATAGCGGTGAGATCGACAGGAACGAAGATATGGGCAAAAAACCCGAAAAAAGGTAACTTTTTCCCCGTTTTTTGGCTGTCAAAAGTTATGCCCACCGCTGGGATCGTGGGACTTTTCAGAGGTTATTTGGGGAGCTTAAAAGTACGTGTATACAAATTTTCAGCTTAGTTGGAATTTGTTCGAAATTTTGCATATTTTTCTTCTAAAGTTCCTGAAGTATTAAGGCTTTCATGCATGAATTTAGTGAGACTATGAATTTAAATATTATAGTCTAACACACACATATACATTCTGAGAGCTACTTAGCTAGAGCCAGAAACATTTGTTCATTCATGCGCTATCGCCTATTGAATGTTACTTGGAAGTTACTTTTTACGTTTTCAATTTTCAACTTTAAAAAGTACCTACCGATTATTAAAATTTACAACGCTATCCTTTGTTCGAGCACACAAAATGCATCCTTTTGTCTGATACGAAATATCTAACGAAAGTCCCGTCAAATGCGCGTAACAGGTGGTAGCGAAACCATATTATGTTCTTTTAACTACTTCAAACACTTTGAAAAGCAGTTTCTGTTAATTTTCCTAAATTTAAAAAGGAAGATTACGCAGATGTCCATTCCACAGTGAGCACAGCAAAGAAGTAGTCGCTAAAATTCGCAATGACAGTTTTTACCTACTTATACGGAGGAAACGAGTTATCAAGGGTGATAAGAGCGCTGTATGCAGTGAAGTACTAATAGTTTAAATAAAAAACAGTATCTTACCGGGGGGTCGAGCCACAGCATAGGCCGCGGCTGCAGCTATGAGCACAGCGCCGAGCGGGAGCATCGCGCGACAGTTGCTGGACTGTGCGCGTGTTGCTGTTTACTGATAGAATGAACGAGCTGCTGTGTGCTGTGCCCTGCTAACAAAGCGCAGCGACGCGCGCCGATCGATACCCCACCCACATCTAAACTTTGCAACTCACTTCTAAAAGGACGCAACCGCGCGCGCTACCATGAAACTACAGCCTCACTCATCCCCGAAGCAAATCTTTTTACTTAAGTCTTTACGACATCTTTTCACTTTCTTGCACCTATCATTTACTTTTTTTTATTAGCGTTTCTACCTTCATACCAATAAAGTCCATATTAAAACTTAAGTTTTTATCTCATTTTATCATGGATGTTTTATTTAAATAAAACTTTGCTGTGGCAAATGATTTTCTTTGACGCTAGATTTGCCTTGATGAATGTGTGTAGGCAGATGCACTGCCAAGTTAGGTCTAGGTCTTAATTTTGAAAAATATGAGGCAGTTCACAAAGTAACGAGCGATTATAATCTTACTGAGTAAAATACAATATACGGGTTTGATAGAATTACCACAGAATATATAATAGTACTAATGATGTTACGGTGACATATTGTAGGTACCTAGGCATAAAATAAATGGACATAATCAGAGTAAGGTAATTACTGGCGCTGGCGTTTACAGATAATTTCTTTCGATAATCTCAAACAGTATTTTTCAATCTTTTTGAATTAGGTAGGTACACCTTTTAAAACTGAAATTTAGAGCGACTTCCTGTGGCCCTGACATTTATAGGCTATCTACTATCTACGCCGGGAATTTTAAAAAGGTAGACATAAAAGTTTGAAGCGGGCGGGAGGCATCATTAGTTGTGCCGAGAGCCATCTGCTCTCACTACTTACTCGGTGAAGCTGTAAAGGCTATCAGCGGCCAACAGCGTAGTTATTATGAAAAAAAAAATAGGTATTATTAGGAAATTGTAGGTTTCTTATTGTAGTGTAGGACCAACAAATGATTGTCATTTTCTTTTACAAGTCCAGGGGCGCGACCCAGATTGAAGAACACTGATCTAAAATGAAGATATCTAGGATATTTACTATAATTTCATCTTTACCGATAGACATACGTGGGCGTAATTGCTCCGTAAACGTTGTCGGTATATAATAATAGGTAACTAATCTAGTTATTTCTAATAAGTAATAATACCCCTAAAGCTCTAGTTTTCCGCTCGTAATTATCCGTTCTAGTGGAAAAGTAGCAAAAGTGTCATCTTCCAGCCAATAAATATAAATTGTGTATTTAGTAACATATTTACTAGACAGAAATCTACATCTACACTAATCTTAATTTATTAAACTAAGTCGGGTTTGTTCGAACACTTAGGTATAACTCGAGAACGGCTGGATCGATTTTCATGGTTTTTGATATGTTGTATTTGTCTCCGTCCTGAATAGCAGAATAACTTAATAAAAACATTGGAAAATTTACGAAAAAATTTCCACGGGAACGAAGTCCCGGGCGAAAAGCTAGTATTCAGTTTAAAGAGGACAAATTTATATTTTTGTATGTGTTACAGGAAATGTATAAAATTTAGGAATTGTATACAATTCCTAGGAAATAGATACAATTCCGAGGCTATCTAGGAAATATATAATAGTACATTATGATACAAGTGTGCTAAGTTGGATATTACATTAGAGGCGAATTCAACGGAGTCGAGAATGTAATTTATCCAACGACGTTTTTCAACACATTTGCGAGGAAATAAATAAATATAAACTTTCCTATATTGGCGGCAACAAACTATCACTTGCATGTTGCGCCTCGGAATTGTATTTCTGGCGGTGTACCCACATAGGTTTCCTGTTCTGCACTTGAAGAAGACATTTTTTGTGTTGTGTTTCTGACAATAATCACAATCTGATAAATACAAATGCCGATTGTGAAAACCAAGTGAAAACATCTGAAAGAGGCGCGATTATTTTTTTCTTTTTTCGCTCGCAAAATTTGATTCATATTGACATAGTACACCAGGCCATACAGCCAAATAATAAAAAATACTGAACTATGTACCTGTGGTGTGTTGACACCAATACGAGGGTGACCCTTATTTTTCAAGGTTTTAATTTTATAACGCATACGCTATTATTTCATTCATTTGGACCTAAAACACTCAAAAACATTTTTTTTGTATTATTCGGAATAGTGCAACCCGTGCCGACATGCGCGGAAACATATTCATATCATACAAGTGACGTCACAGGAGCGGCGCACGCCCGCTGTTATTGTCACCTAGGCTCGGCTTGTCGGTAATAAGCGCGCATTGTTTTATATTTTGAAGATGTCAGTAAAACTAAGAAGCAATAAGAAAATTATTTTTTAAATTGGTGAGTTAAATTACCAAATAACGAGTGCAAACTTGCCGTCTAATCGGCAAGTTCTTGCCGTTCTGTTTTTCAACATACGCGAAGTTATGTTGATTGTTAGTGAAAGCGCCAACCTTGTCATTCGGGAGTGCAGTATATCCTGGGAAAAGGCGAGAATACCTACCAGAGCTTACGTGCTTTTAGAGCAAAAATTAGAAAGACAATTGTTATTCTTTGCCTGTCGCCATCATGTGTACGAACTGGTGCTCAAAAGTTCAATAGCAGTCCTGATATTACGCTGTTCAAAAAAATGTAGAGACAACTGTAAAAATATTAATCCTAGTGACATCGAACCATGCACTGAATTTGTCCAATGACATGTTTGTGAGCCAACTATTAACGAATTGGCGACGTTTTTTAACAGCTAGCTGGTAAAATCGATTGTACGAGATGATTATCGAGAACTTTTCGAGCTCTCTATTATTTTTCTGGGTGAAGACAATGAACGCAAAATAAAAATTAGACCTCCTGACGCAATGCACCAAGCACGATGGACGGCAGAGCTATTTATTCTTAAAAATATATTTGTTAAAGTCTCAGTTTAAAATGAGCGCTAAAGATAAACAAGCTTTATAACATGTTTGTCTATTTGCTATGTTTATGTTAAACCCTGGTTTGGATGCAGTTTGGCGGTAAAAGCGCCGAATCAAGATTTGTGTGTTTTAAAAACCTTGAAATATGATGAAGGAGTTGACAAATTGTTTTCCAAAGCGGCTTTAAACAAGTTCAGTCAAGACTTGTTGTTCTTGTCAGATGAAATAGCCATCCTATCAACTTTTGATTACGAAATTGATGAGCAGACCAAACTCAATATTGTAGAAAACTTACAAATACAAAATTTCGATGATTCTAGAAAGATATATGTTCCATCGAAGGAAAGGATGTGTGAGCTCTTTATACGGTAGGTAATAGTGTTTAACCCATTTACTAGGTCGATCAATAAGTTCTTGATAATGCAATGAAACTCTAGGAAAAGTATATGTAAATTGTATTTATTTTTCAACGTAATCACCTTCTAAACTTGAGTAGCGTTTTGCAAGCTGGTTTATTCCCTTAGAAAAAAAGGCTTGAGCCTGGGACTCGAAAAAGGCCTCTACAGCACAAATCACCTCATCGTCGCTATCAAATTTTGTACCACGTAATTGCTTTTTCAGGTGAGAAAAAAGGTGGAAATCGCTCGGAGCTAGGTCCGGTGAATATGGTGGGTGCTGCATCAACTGAAATCCAGCCGTTTGGATGGCAGCGCCTGCCACATCAGATCGATGAGCAGGGGCATTATCGTGATGAAAAAGCACTCCAGCACGCAATTTTCCTCGACGTTTATTCTTTATTTCTTCACGTAGTTTTTTGATTAATGATGCGTAATACTCTCCGGTAATTGTGTCTCCTTTACTTAAATAGTCGATCATTATTATACCTTCCGCATCCCAGAAGATAGAGGCCGTTATCTTTCCTGCGGACGCAGACACCTTGAATCTCTTGGCTGGCGGAGAAGACGGTCTTTTCCATACCTTGCTTTGGTTTTTCGTCTCCGGGTCAAAATGGTGTACCCATGTTTCATCAACGGTTACGAAACGAGCACAAAAAGAATCTGGATTCTCTTCAATGATAGCTAAATTTTGCTTTGAAATATCAACTCTTGTTTTCTTCTGGGCGTTTGTTAACATTCGAGGAACCCAGCGCGCGGCCACTTTTTTGAAATTTAAGCTTCGAGTTAATATAGACTGAATTGTCTCAAACGAAAGCTTTAGAACCTCAGCTAAATAACGAATGGTCACACGTCGATCTTTTAAAACGATTTCTTCGATTTTATCAACATTTTCTTGCGTAGCGGCCGTTGTTGGCCGCCCGGAGCGAGCGTCGTCATTGCAGGGGCGGTTCTGCCTCGTTTAAATTCGGCGCACCAGTATGCCATTGTCGAATAAGACGGAGCATTGTCTGTCAAAGTAGTCTGCAATTCTTCAAAAACACATTTAGAAGAAAAAAAAATCAGGCAGAAATATTTAATAACTGCACGAAGTTCGAGTTTTTCCATTTTGCGTACAAATCAAATTCCCACCATATAAGAAGTTCGAAAAAATAATATTAGGAATAGTTTGGAGCTGTTATTATGGCTGCCCAAATTGTCAAGGCTAACGAGTTGTTGCTGATCGGTGATAGAAACCAACTGGGTAGTTGGTTGTTGGTTGGCAATGTTAACCGGGGATATAAGGTACTGAAAAATTTCATTTAAATCGGTCCAACAGTTTTGGAGATTTAGCCCGTACAAACAGATAAACAGAGAAACAAAAAAAAATTAAAAAAATCGGGATTCGTTTTTTTCTATTCTTACATTCCCCTTCTTACATCATTTTTTTTCTATGTACAGAAATTCGACCTCTACAGTTTTATTATAAGTATAGATAGTTTAATATTTACACTTAATCTGATCTCTTTGCTGAAATTTAGAAAAAAATACCCATTACGTACTAAGTAGTGCGCTAAAATCGTGTCTTCGCATGCACTAATCTAGCATCATTGCACCTACCCTACATATTTCAACTAGACCGAGACAAAACATGTAAAAAAAAAATTGCGCTTGAGAGTCCCTGATTTTAACAATAAATTTTGAAATTGTAAAAAGCGCGCGTAAAACAAACACTGACTCGTTACTCGAATCTGTCGGTAGTTGAGCGAGTGGGTGAGCTGGCAACAGAGTGCCTAGTGAGAGTTTTGTTTAATCTGCCTCGCAATAACGGGCGTTTTTAACTTCATTTGTTCACAGATTAATAAATACAAACACAAAATATACAAATACAAAATTATTTATTTCAAAAAATGATTACAATACAAGGTAGAATGGAGTCACCCTTTAGGCAAATATAATGCCTGTGTTGGGAGACTTCGCTCTTCAGTATACAACAAAAAATAAATGTTTTATATCACCAAAAATAATATTACTGATACTCTTAACAAATTTTAACAGAAATAAATATATCTAGTACGCCGTATGTGTGCTGCGTATGAGTTATGTGAGTGTGTGTGTGTGTGTGTGTAACTTTAATATTCAAATATTTTCATCTAGTGCATAGTAGCAGATTTTCCGTATCTTCTAAATAGTTACATTTTGTATGGGAAATTCGGAATTTAAGCAGTGCAACCTAGTTCTCGTGTTTTTTTAGGCCGTCCGTAATACACCTGGAGGGGGCGCGTCCTCTTGATCAGTCACTGCTCTTATACAGATTTAAGATGTGTTCGAAGCTAAAAGTTTTATTATACACTGTTGAACCACTCATGTGGAGCTTAAGGCTATAAAATAAGCGGCAAGTTTCACTAACGTGCTACTTGGGTCTGCAGTTGTTTTGTGGATATTATGTCTCTAAAAAAATCCATGATGCCAGGAAGCGCAGCCTTTGAAGTCACGACTCCTTGTTTGAGGGTATGTGCTTTTTTAAGTAATTTTAAGTGATAAAAAAAAACTACACATATAAAATCACACCTATGATCCGCAGAGATAGGCAGAACACTCTAATACATGGACGTAGCCAGTTTTTCTAACCAGGGAGAAGCAGTTGGCCTATGGCTATGCAGGGTTCCCTTTACTTCTACCGGAATAAAAAGTCCGAATACGTTATGTCTGCCGACAGTTATTAAGGATTTGAGTATCTCGTAGGTATACTGCCTGATGCTGGAGCAGCTCTGATTCTCTAAAGTGCTATTTAGACGTAGGTGACAGTACCCAAATTCCAAACACCAAATTCCAAATTACTTTAAAGGTCATGTTGAAGTTGGTGAGATCTCTTCATCAAACTTGTATAATGTTTTGATAATCTTTTATGATTAAATATTCATAAATAATTATGGATAAGAACTTCGTACTGTTTTCACTATCAGATAGATAGACGAACATGAGAGGGTTTTTTTGATTTTATAAATTGTTGGTGGCGACATCTTGTGAAAATGAACCAGAAATAAAATAACACTTACAAGGATAAGGCTACACAAAGTACACAGCCTGCATTACTTGGCATTTAGTTACTGAGTACTAGCACAGGTGTCACTACTAATATAATATATAGCTTTCAGTCTACGGCTCCGCCCACATGAACTACAGGCTATATCGTGCCCAACAGTACCTAGTATAATAGTACATTATGATATAAGTGCGGTAAGTTGAATATTACAGCCAAAGCGATATTGCTAGCCCTCGCCTGGAGGCTCTAATTATCAAAGTGCACGTCTGTCATACGACGTTTTATAACATATTTCCGAGGAAATAAATAAAACTCGGACTTATCTACACGAATAAATCTTTAAGTAGGTAATTACTTTTTAAGGAAAAACAATACAGCGAAAAGAAAAAGCGCGCGGAATAATTTTTACTTATTCAAAAATTAGCGATGCGTGCGCATAAGCGCTTTTTTTAGGCAAACGCACAAAAAACAGCCAGTATTACAAATAAAGTAAATTAATATTTTTGTGTTTTTGTTACAGAAAAATGGTTGTAATTTATTGTCAAAATTTATTAAATTAAAGAATTAAATTTTTATTTATTGTATTTTTATCTCCCAAAGTTAATTTTATTCATAAAATGTTGACCACTTTTCTGACATAAAAACTCTTTGCTAAGATTTAAAAAAGTACCGTTTGTTTTTAGACTTTTACATTACAATAACGCACAAGTGCGTAATCAGATACAATACGATACTGAAATTGGAGAAAAAAAGAGACCCTTTACGAGCAAATGTGTTATCAAATGATTATGTCCTTCTCGACGTCTAATCTATCTCTGTGCCAAATCACATCAACATCGGTTCAGTAGTTTAGGCGTGAAAGCGTAACAGACAGACAGAGTTTCTTTCGCATTTATAATATTAGTAGCGATTATTATTTATTACACAAATAAATTGGTGTTTCTACTTAGATTTTATTTTAATTTTTCACAAATGCTTTCCTTACAGTATACCTATTTTTTAGTAATAATACCACAGTAATCGGTTGTGCTGAGTAAATAAAATGACGAAAATATAGTAAAAATTATAGTTTTTGTATTGTACTCTTGAATTTTTATGCTTATATAAAAATATGTTTCTAACCCTATGTGTGACACATAATTGCAGTTCCTGCGTAGCTTTGTGATGGCGGCTGGTGTCAGAGAAAATTTTTGGTAGTAAATTAGTACAGGCCTGCACTATCTATGAACATACGGGTCAAACTGAGAACCTCCTTTTTTGTAGTCGGTTAAAACACCAAAACCTCCTACATGTAACAAATACTTTTCTGAAAACCGTATCAAAATCGGTTCAGCCAAACGCGAGATAATCCCGGACAAACATATACGTACAAACATACACAGGTCAAGCGGAGAATCTTCTTTTTTTTTTGAAGTCAGTTAGAATAAAAAAAATAAGTTAGAAGTTTATCTAACCTACATGTGAGACAGAGATTAATCTAATAAGGGGCCGTTTCATGATTTTTTGACCCCCCCTCCGTCCTTGTCACAGCTGGTCACATTTGTGAGACTCCCCCCTCCCTAGTGTGACGTCACACATTTGGCAATTTTACGTCTAGTTGGTAATTATTGAATAAAGCAGTTCTTATGTTTCCATAAAATTTTTTTTAAATAAAATTAACATCAAAAGTAACATTTCAAGAAATTAACAATTTGAACCTTATATTTATACAGATAGAGTTGCAAATGTATTTAAGTTTTTCGTTAGTAGTTCAAAGTTCGTGTTTTAAAACTTAGATTATAATAGATTTTGAAATGTGACGTTACGACATAAAGGGCCCCTCCCACCCCCTTGTCACACAATGTCACACTTCGTCCCCCTTAACGTGTGACGTAATTTATGGATGACCCCTAAGCGACTTTGATTGGATCCCGCGTGGGAGTCTCGCGCCCGCAACGCTGCGCGGCCCTCCTATAATAATAGATGCTGCGCGGTGTTTTACGTTTGCACAACAAAATGTAGCGCCAGAATCACATTTGTAAAAAAAATATATTAATGATTTTTCATGAATTTTACGGGCAATGATGTTTTTAATGATATTTGCAATTAGGTCAATACAATAACACCAACAAAAAATTCAAATCGGATTTAAATCCTACAAGAGATTTTATTGTTTTAATAGCTTCATTTGTTGCCAAATAAAACTATCCTAAGTTTTCCCCCTCGGCGGAGGTGTGCATAAGTGGTGGGGGGTAAAAATGTACCCAAAATTGGATATTTTTGCGATTTTTCGGTTATATCTCGTAAAGACTTACAATATCGAAAACTGTCCTTCATAAAAGTTGGAGGGCATTTAAAAGCCTACGTAGGATAAGACCAGATTCATATTTTTTGGACTACCCGTTCTCATGCTTTAGCTCATCAAAGTTGGATAAAGGGTCAAGCAGGCTAAGCGAACAAGAGTGGTCCCCTAATGACGGATTTGGTCATTCTTTCTGGTGGTATACTGGCAGGCCCTAAGAACACTCTATACTTAATATCAGTCCTCGATCTTCTTTTGTTTTCGAGTTATTTAGAATAATATCGAAAAATTAGGGTAATCACTGAAAGTCTCATATTTTCTACACTGTTCAAGTTAGATTAACCAAACATAATCATGTTTAATAATAATAAAATAGACTACAAAATGCATATTTTAACTTGCATCCTATCCTTAAACTTCATTATAAAAAAACGATTTTTCTTTTTCTAAAAAAATAATCAGAGTATCACTTAAAGTGTCATATTTTGTAAACTGTTCAAGTTAGATTAACGAAACAAAATCGTATTTAATAGTAATAAAATTAACTATAAATTTCATATTTTTAATCAGCATCATATCCTTAAACTTCATTATAAAAAAAGATGTTTCTTTTTCTTAAAAATAATTAAGAGTATCACTTGAAGTGTCATATTTTGTAAACTGTTCATGTTAGAATAATAAAAAAGTATGCATTTTGTAGTCTATTTTTTTATTATTCAACATGATTTTGTTTGGTTAATCTAACTTGAACAGTTTAGAAAATGACACTTTCAGTGATACCCTAATTTTTCGACATTATCCGATATTGTAAGTCAACAAATACTACATACTCAAAGTTGTAAGTCCTTACGAGTTAAATGGCGGTTTGGAAAAAGTTCGGAAGCTGCCAAGATGGTGCATGCTAGTGTTGTTTCAATAGCGATAGTTTCGCTGTCGATAGTTGATAGCACGAATAGTCAAATCAAAAATATAGACATGCTGCAATACTATCAATAGTGAAAACTTGGCAACGATATTTGAGTTTGTGGATACTATCGATAGTCACGTCAAAAAGTCTATAGTATTGATATACCTACTATTGACGCATTTCATTTTGCTTTAGTGACAATCGACGTATTTTCGATATTAAATGTTAGGGTTAGTCATTTTTAAAGAAGTTTTAGTAGCAACATTTTGTTTTTATGAAATGGCAACTCCGTTCAGGACTGCCATCTTGTTTGGGTGCGATTGGTTGGCGCCTTTTTTCGGTAGCCAATAGGAACCCGTTATTTTTCCTCCAACATTGTGAACAAGAAGATTATTGGCTGACGCCTCAGGAGACTTAAACCAATCAGAGCTCGTTATTTTACCGCTAAAATGTTTAATATGAAATTTGAGAGGTGGCCATTTTTGCATCATTCTTTACGCGGGAGTCATAGGAGTTAGACCTAGTAAACTGTAGCATTTTATTAAATAACTAGCTTTTCGCCGTGAGAATTTCCCCGTCAATTTTCCAATGTTTTTAATAGTTATTCTGCTATTCGGGACGGAGAGAAATACAACAAATCAAAAACCATGGAAATCGGTCCAGCCGTTCTCGAGTTATAAGTGTTGAAACAAACACGACTTTCTTTTATATATAAGTATAGATTAATAATTGTTCTGTAAATAGTTTGCTATCAAGTAAATAAATTATATTTTACCAAGTTCTACGGCAGTTTTAAATTTGGAAGCATCCAGGGTGACAACGCGCTTAAATAAATAAAAAAATAAAATAAAACCACACCTGGTAACAAAAAGCAAATTTATTATTTTCTAGCAAGAAGAACTTCTCTGTTTTTTTATAGACGCAGTTTTGTCGCCTAGTCAATATAATAGTCGTAAGTTTCTTTTTATCGCTGACAGATTACGTTTGCAGATTTCTGCACACAATTATTTTTATGTCCTCCAACATAAATTTGCCAAAAAATATAACTTAATTAGGCACATAGGGTTCAAATTTCTACCTGCTTAACTTAGGTCAATGCCACGTAGCGCAACGCTGTTAGCTTAGTTAGGTATTGGTGTGAAATTACCTATTGGCTTTAGTGGTGATGGTGGTATTCAAGTAAGCAAGCAGGAGCCACGAAATAGTAGATTGTTAACCGAAGGTGGAAAGAATAAATTCCCGAGGTATTTAGACGCCCGAGCGCAGCAAAGGTGGCTATAGTCCGAGTAGGAATTGATTCTTTTACCCGTGTCTCAGAATACAGACCCGTGTTAAACACTCTACTTTTCATTCCGAATATAAGGAAAATAAAAGTAGTTGTTTACCTAAACTATTTATTGTTAATATATTATATATTTTTTTTACATAAAACTCTTCACAGCTGACAGCAGTTCTATTTTTAAAATTCATTCCGGCCCTTAGGTGGGAAGTAATTTGTATGAGCTTTTTCTCCCTATGGAGGGAAGCAGCATTTTGCACCCAATAATCAGATCAAAATAACACTACTTTCCGAGTATGAGAAATGAAAAATACTTTCTTCCGTGTTTCGTTCGCTATATTTCACCTCCTTATTATTTATGGGGGTTCGAAGGGTTGGGGTCAAGCGTGCAAGCCCCCGTGTCACTGCGACCTTGACAGATCTATTGTAACAGTACCCTTCTGTGTTATCACAGTACGTCTTGGAGTCCTATGCCAACCGCGAATCTGGCTATGTCCTTAGCGGGCACATCCTTAATATCTTGGTAGGATAAGTTGTGGCCTCCAAGGTACCGATTCCTGCTGCAGTGCAGTGCGCTGCAGTCACAGATTACATGAAGAGACGTTTCGTCAGCTTCATGACAGAATCTACACAACTTGGTCTCGGTGAGGCCCATGTTGTGTAGATGTTTGTTTAGTTTATTGTGGCCAGTTAGAATCCTAGTGAGAATTCTAACGTTGCCTTTGTTCATTGCGCGCACTGACTTTGACAATTTCTCGTCGAAGCCCTTAATGAGCGATTTAGCCTGCACTTGTCCTGGGGTCTGAGCCCAAAGCCTGTTGCTTTCGCTATGCCCCCAATGTCTAAGTGCAAGTTTGATTGCGCACGGAGGAATGCCATAGATGGGTTCAGGTCCCATGGTTGTACTCTCTGCGCCGGCTTTGGCCAGGCAATCGGCCGCCTCATTACCCGCGATACCGCTGTGGCCCGGCACCCATCCAAGGGTGACTTGGTTGTTTGTGCCAAGCTTGTTGAGAATCATGGTGCACTCTTTTATTAATTTAGAGTTAATTATATTCGCCTTGAGGGCTAACAGAGCGGCCTGGCTGTCAGAGAAGATAAGGATTCTCCTACCAGAGTACGCTCTTTCTATGTTTTCGTAAGCGCAGCCGATGATTGCGAAAATCTCGGCTTGAAACACGGTGGAATACGGCCCGAGATTAGCAAATTTCCTGGCCGTGGGGCGGCCTCCAACGAAGCCTGCTCCGGCCACCCCGTTCTTCTTGGACCCATCCGTGAACCAGACGACGTCGTTGGGTTTGACATCACCGGCAGCCCCTACCTCCCAGTCAGATCTATCTGCAATTAGAACGTTGTATAGCTTGGTAAAGTTATATTCTTTGGTCATTGCATCTGAGGGCATGCTAATGATGGGAAATTTCATGAGATCATCATAGGCATTTCTCATGAAAGACGATTTCCATCTCGTCCGGCCTGCTATTTTAGCGCGTATTAGTGTCATTTTCGCTTCCATCTGCACTTGGATATGCAATGGAGTCAAGTTGAGTAGCGCCTCCATTGCCATCGTCGGAGTGGACGAAAGAGCACCTGTTGCGATAAGGCAGGCAAGTCTCTGAATTTTATTAAGTAAGGTGACATAGGTAGACTGAAGGGTTTTTCTGTGCCAGGCTATACAACCGTAGGTGACCACTGGTCTGACTACAGTGGTGTACAGCCAAAGTACTATTTTAGGGCTAAGGCCCCAACGCATCCCAGCCAGTCTGCTGCTCGCGCCCATTGCTATTTTAGCTTTCCTTACAATGTGAGTTACATGCTTGTTCCAAGTGAGTCTGTTATCTAGGATAATACCTAGATATTTGGCCTCCTTGGAAAAGCAGATGGGGGTACCAAAAAGAGAAGGAGGCGTTAGGGTTTCAAGCCTCCTTTTCTTGGTAAATGGCACTATGATGGTTTTACCCGCATTGACTGACAATTGGTTCTCAGTGCACCAATCCTCTACAATGTATAGTGCCCTTTGCATAAGGTTAGAGACAGTGCTAGGGCATTTTCCCACAATCACTATCGCTAAATCATCTGCGTAACCATGAGTCTCAAACCGAGCTTCATTTAGTTCGCATATCAGGCCGTCAACAACCAGGGACCACTCGAGGGGTGAGAGTACTCCCCCAGCCCCAGCCTCTGGTAATTTTGAACCATAGTGTCGTGTCCAGTAGGCTGGTTGACGCAATCCTATTCCGCAGCATGTGGTCTACCCACCTAGTGATGGTATTCTCGATGTTGCGACTGTGCATGCTGCGCACTATGATATCGGTTGGGGTGTTGTCAAATGCCCCTTCTATATCGAGAAAAGCACACAGAGCTATTTCCTTGTCTTCTATGGCTTTCTCCAACGTGTCTACCAGGTCAGAAAGTGCCGTTTCAGTGGACTTTCCTTTTTGGTAGGCATGTTGCCTAACATGCAGAGGTTTGGGCCCTAGATGGGCCTCTCTGATGTAGGAGTCAATTACCTTCTCCATGGTTTTAAGTAAGAAGGACATATTTCACCTCAAGATACGACGGTATAATTTAATTATAGGGCACATTCATAAAGTAACATGAAGATGATAAAATAAATTAATACAAATTAATGATAATTTATGTTGGCTGAATTCGTTGGCGCTTCCCTCGATATGGAGTGCATGAGGCGGGAACACGAGCGCCGGGCTGCTTGAGAGGTATTTTTTTCTAAATTACAAAAAACTGTAGGTAACATATAAAAGAAAATTCAGGATAAACACAAAAAAAGATGATTTTTAGGCATTTAGTCAAACTTAAATTTTATTTTATCACAAGTTGTCTACTTTCTGTAAATTATTCGAATGTTCAAATGTTAGAAGTTATATTTGAAATAGCAAACATAATTGTTGTAGCAGGAAAAACAATCAATGGTGTTTTAAATTTTAGAATGTTACATTTTATTAAAAATAAATTAATGGAATAACTATAGAACTTCGCATCCATTTAGGTCTCAATGCTTTTGTCGGCGAAGTCTACTACCACACATATCTTTTATAATAAACTATGGCCCACAGTTTCATAATGTTTTTACAATAGATTTGAAACTGTCGACAGTATTATAAGGGGCGCTTTTTGAATAAAACTTTTAACTCATGATACAGTTTTAATTGAAGAACACCGAATTTACTCATGTATGCTAACACATCTAACACACTTGAACGTCCGTCTAGGAATTTTCCGTATATTATAAAAAGTACTCTGTGCTAGGAATGACGCCTTTGCTGACTCTCCATTTCATTTATTTTTCTAGAATTTTATACTTCAATCTTTGAGTATGTATATTTGTTAGAATAGAATCTTGGTAATTAGACCTGGGGTCTGTCACTTCAATTTTAAATTCAAACCGATACTTACTTGATGACAGCACTCCGACGGGTCTTATGACTTATTAAAATCAATGTATGAATACTACTGATCTTTAGCATTTGCATTGCATAATTTATCAATCGACTGTAGAAGGGTCAATGGTTTTGAAATGACTATCGATTATGACTAATTTTCTAGACTATAACGATTGTAAAACACTAGTGCATGTATTTACATATGGCAACACTGCAAACCAGGCCACAATCTCCGAAAAAAATGGCAACACAGCAAACGACCTGTCAAATTGAGGACTTTTGGCGGGAACTCGGCGAGGACAGTTGCTGTGTCGATTGAATTTTCGTTTTCTACGTGAAAAAGTTATTTAATGTATAAAATTGATAGTGTTTTATGCAGTAAAGTGACTAAAGTTCGTGTAGTGAAAAAAAATTCAAGTGATAACAGTGTTTCTGCTCGTTTGGTACCGACAAAGATCCTCGCGGTTGTGCTACTCGCCGCCAGTTTTTCGTAAAGCAATACACTATCGTTGTTTTGCGGAGGACATGAGGAGCTTAGGGGTTAGGTTAAGTTGCGTTAAAATGAAGATATTGGAATAAAAATGAAGATTTCAGCCTAAAGGACTAGAATCCAGGCTAAGAACTAATTTAAAAAAAAAAAAAAAAAAAAAAAAAAACCTGTCAAATTTGCAAATCAATAATTAGTATTTCTTCCTTTGTCACTTTTTCAGTCGTGAGAATGGCTGAAAAAGGGATTTTATTTTTCATATTTTAGTGATATTCTTAAGGAAACGAATGTAAAGCAAACTTCCAAGTGCTCTTTTACATGAAACATGACCGGTTCCAGTTTATTTTCTATATTGGGAGCAAATAGGACTGAGGAAGTGCTATTTAATGGGGCTGTATTTAGTCATATCTAATTTTCATATAAATGGGTGTTAAATATGTGTAAATAATGCGAGTAATGGAGCGCGGTCTCAGGATCTTAATAATGATATTAATCAGGGAAAGAAACTAGTTATAATACTGCGAATAAAGTATTTTGTTTCAAGAATGAGGTTCCATAGGAGGTGTGGCGACAGAGTCACACTACTCAACGAAAACTCCACAGCCATTAGGAATTTTGTAGAATTTAACCACGGCTTGATTTTAAGCGCGGAACCTCTTAAAGATGATGTTATTTTTGAAGTGTGTATCGATAGAAAGGTAAGTGATTTTCTTTACTTTACTTGCTTTTTATTGTAAGCATTTTAATTTAATAACTGTTAAATGTATGGTTTTGCCTTAACTTACTCAATTTATTATCAAAGTTTTATGCACGAAATATTGTAATTGTGTGCCTATACAAGTCACACTCTACAATTATTGATTTTCTTATTTGGGGCCCTTATTACAAAAAGAGACTCAAGTTTTCATCTATACTTAGGTATTGATGGTCTCCTTCTCTCACCTCCAAAATGACAAAGACCACTGCTACATAAGTATAGGTCTGAGTCGCGTTCTGTAATATGGATCTAAGTCTTTTGTACTAGTTTCTCTTATTGATAACTTGAAAACTTGCTATGAAGACATTCATTCGTTTTTGCATTAAGTATTAAATTACTAACTTCAATCAATATTGTATTCCTTTATGTTGCCACTTATCAAAATTTTGTAAATGACTGCTCCGCCCGCTTCCCCTACCCGTGTGTCTTATTTTCTTGGTCAAAACTGCAGCAA
Source organism: Aproaerema taeniolella (assembly GCA_949987775.1). Classification (NCBI taxonomy): domain Eukaryota; kingdom Metazoa; phylum Arthropoda; class Insecta; order Lepidoptera; family Gelechiidae; genus Aproaerema; species Aproaerema taeniolella. The sequence goes on along the minus strand of OX465242.1, from coordinate 24,499,858 downwards.
GTCTACAGATTAGTCAAACATAACACGTGGCAGGTTTCATCGGAAGGATAGTCATCGACAAGCTTGAGTATGATTTAGATGTTCTAGTTTCGGGCATGGGGCTTGGACAAACGAGAAGGATTTGCACATTACAGCTACTGTAGTCTATCATCAATCAGTGGTGGTCAAAAGCACCAGAGTGAATTTAAATGTGAACATCTGTTTTTTGAACTACACTTTCCTACTGATGGGTAAAGATCTTCCCATCTATCTATGGAGGGGACGCCCGTCAGGCACAGGTGGGTGATCAGTCCACTTATTTGGGAACATTTCACCCAAAGATCTTTCCATAGTTTTTCCACCTATTTCTGTCTTGAGTCCTATTCAGTCAATCACTTCAGAGGATGTCCAAGCCATCACACCCTCTTGTGTTGTAGTTTTTTTGCTGTGTCTATACTACAGTTATTCCAGAACTTGTAGTAAAATTTAATAATAATTTTAAAAGGCAAAACATTTTAAAAAAAACATAAATAATTCTGCAGGTGACTGAATAACAGCTAGTTCTGATTTTTTTATATGTTATTAGGACCACAACCAGTACTGCATATCCAAGTTTGCAGTTTCGAAAGACCTGTGCTAATTTCCTGAGATTTCAGATAAATTACTAGGGTTATCACAAAATTTTTGCGTGATACAAAACATATTGTTCATTTGAGATTTGGCAGCCACTGTGTCTTATCATATTTTTTTTTTATTTTACTTTTTTTTGGAAAAAAAAATATATCAGGCCATTGAAATCATAATGGGCTGCTAATTCATCAGTTTTGGGAAAGGCAAAGGAATTTATATGTCTAACAGGCATTTTTAAACATTGTCTAAGTTTTAGATGTTCGATATTTCGTGTGGCCCTTAATTCTAGGATAAAAACTCTTATTGCAGCCCCGTGCGATAAGACTCCAAAATTTTTATGGAGAAAAAGTAGTCAATAGAATAAAACCAACAAAAAATTAAAATCGGATTTAAATCCTACAAGTGATTTTATTGTTTGAAACTAAAACTTTTTATAGCTTCATTTGTTGCCAAATAGGACTATTCTAGATTTTCCCCCTCGGCGGAGGTGTGCTTAAGTGGTGGGGGGTAAAAATGTACCCCAAAAGGAGTATTTTTGCAGTTTTTCGGTTATACCTCGTAAAGGACTTACAATATCCAAAACTGTTCTTTATAAAAGTTGGAGGGCATTTAATCCTGAATAGAATAAGACCAGATTAATTGTTTTTGGAGTACCCGTTTTCATGCTTCAGCTCATCAAAGTTGGATAAAAAGTCTAGCAGGCTAAGCGAACAAGAATGAAAGAAGACCAAATCCCAACGACGGATTTGGTTATTCTTTCGGTGGTGCACTGGCAGGCCCTAATAACACTTTATGCGTAATATCAGTCTTCGATCTTCTTTTGCTTTCGAGTTATTTAGGAAAATGTCAAATTGAACAGTTTACAAAATATGACATTTTCTATCCTATTCTATTCTTTCCTCTCCGCGTCTGACGCGTAGACTGCTTAATTTATCCAGAGATAACTTACGAATAAGCCTGCGAAATTCCCAGGAGGATTCTGAGCTGAAGTGGCTGGAGTAGCCACCGACCCACATAATGTGCCACTTAAGAGTCTAAATGCGATAAAATATTTTTAACAAAAAATTGACCCGCCTTCAAAAAGGGTGAAATAATTTTTTAAAGCTATGTTCACGAGTCAATAATTTTTAAGCTATGAGACGTCAAAAAAAATTCCTCTCTATTTACCATATTCCGCTATGAATTCACCTATTTACTGTTTTACCCGTAACCACTACTTACTCGTGAACATAGCTTTAAAAAATTATTTCACCCTTTTTAAAGGCGGGTCAATTTTTTGTTAAAAATATTTTATTTTATTCTTTTTAAAGGTTATCATTCATATAACTCCCTCGCAGATTTATTATAAAGCACTAAATTACTCGAGATTAAAGAGCGATCAAAGAAAGAGATTATAGATCTTCTATCTATATGTATAGTGATCAATTACTTTCACCCCTCGTGATACCCACGGAAAGATATGAGGTGGTGATATTCACAACCAGTCGCAAGATGGCAAGAAAGATACGGGGTAGTATAACTCTCAAACCGATCACCAGACGGCAGGAAAGACGCGTGGTGATAATATACGTACTCTAACGGTCACTAAACGGTAGAGCCCCAGGACACAAAAGAGCCCCAAAAACAACTTAAAAGTCTCAGGGAACAACTTGGTCAGTTTTTTATTATTTTTGACTTAAACTATTGAAGCGATTTCGATAAAATTTTTGTGGGACCAATCTGAAAGTAGATGCTTCTGAACTAAAAAATAAAATTTTGAAATCGGTCTACAAATGACCGAGTTTTGAGGTAACAAACAAAAAATAAATAAAAATTCACCCGAATTGAGAACCTCCTCCTTTTTTTTTGAAGTCGGTTAAAAATGGGAGCCCATATCACTATCCAAGAGATGGATAAAAGACTTCATATTTGCGCATTGAACTCGAATGTGACCTGAAAAATATTGATAAAAGAAGATTCATGCAATGCCTGCCATTCTCAGTATTGAAAATAAGGAGAACCGGTTGACAGAGCACCAATTTCATCATTATTGACATCTATTGTAACTCAAATAAATCACTTCTGGCTATAAATCAACCTAAAAAACCCAATACTTTGGAAAATATTTCTTTGTAGTGCACGGGACTCCGTAGGGCCCATCCGATCTGGAAAACTAATAGTCTTAGATAAAAAACTAACGACACTGATCACATATAATATGTGAAGCATAGGGAAAAAATCTTTTTACAAAACTGTCATCAGAGAGAAAAATGTGAATTAAATTCTCAAGCATTTCAAAACCTTCTGCTTCTCTCAATACTGCATTACATAAGATGAGAAGATGTTACAAATGAAGAGAATTTCCATTACTGAAGGTGAGTAAAAAACAAATGCTAAACTCTCAGTATTTTAAACCTTCGCGTGCTTTTTGAACACATGGTGTACGAGATTTGTATTGCACGCGGCGTAAACAAGCACGCGACGGTTTAAGAGATATCGATGTACACTTTGGTACGATCCAACTTTGATGTACATTTTTTGTATGGAAAATTCGTTTGAGTGACAATGATGTAGGAATCTTTTTCAGGACAGGAACATTTTATTGTAATGGTGATTTATTACCGTGTAATAATCATGTTGTATGATTCGTCGTATTAAAAATAAATTAAATCATAAAATTTTATGCCGCATTTACACATGCGTGCGAATCGCGTTAAGAGCGGTTTTTCGGACGTGAATCAAAGGGCACGAATGGCGAACACGAACTTACTGTTTACACATTCGTCTGCATTTTAATTTTCATCAGGATTTTAATTTTCAATAAAACAAAAATTATTTTGTTTATAATTAATTATAATTACTTACATTCATCAATTTCATCATACACACAATATAAGAATCCTTACTAATATTATAAAATGCGAAAGTAACTCTGTCTGTCCGTCTTTCACGCCTAAACTACTGACCCGATTTTTATTAAATTTGGAACAGAGATAGATTAGAGCCTGGGAAAGGACATTTTATCCCACAGTTGGGCACGATATAACCTGTAGTCCACGCGGGCGGAGCCGCGGGCGGAAAACTAGTGATTTTATAAATTTTTAGGAAGCCTAGAATAGGCTACGTCGACGGTTCTTTTTTACTTTTTTACGCAGGATATCTAAATAATTGTATAAACTCAATAGATTTAGCTCGCATGCCGCCATTATTTTCACGTCCTCCATGTTCGTGTGCGAATGTCAAAATGAATCACTTCGCGAATGTGTGATCAGTAGTTCGCGACGGTATTCGTATACGAATGTTTCGTCGAATGACGCGGCGAATCGCGAACACGATTGTGTAAATGCGGTATTAATATTTTGTCAACCATTCTCTTTCACACGAAGACGACGGCAACATTTAAAAAAAACTTTTTATTTGGTTGGGTACTTTTCAAATATCTAATAAAATAAAAGTAAAACTTTATGATAAGTTAAAAAGATCTTTATTTTTTAAGAGCTATATTTACACATAAAGTATATAACATTGTAACAATATAATTTAACTTCAATATAAAATTGACACAATATTGTCGTTTACTTATCTTCTATCTCGCTCTCGCGAAGTCGCTTTCATATTTAGGCGCGTATTTATGAGAAGAAGTTTTAAAATCACTGAAATTGTCTTTTAAACCAACGTGTAGGTTTTTCTAACCTTTTAAGCTCGGATCAAATTAGACTGTCAAATAGAATCACTATTACTCTTTCCAACTGGACGCTGGTGTATGATTTACAAAGGAGAGTCAATTTGTACTTTTTCCAACATTGTTTATTCATTGTCACCCCAGTTCATGATTTTCAAACCAAATGAAACCTCGATATCTCCTAAAATACTGAATGTTATTCATTTATCAGTAACGGAAATTCTGCTCATTTGTAACACCTGCTCATCTTATGTAACGCAGTATTGGCAGACGCAGAAGGTTTTGAACATGGTCCCTCCGTGCAAGAGCTTGAGAATTTGATTCACTTTTTTCTCTCTAAATTTGTAAGAAGATTTTTGCCCCTATATGCTATCACATATTATATGTGATAGAGCCAGCGTCATTAGTTTTTATATCAAGCTGCTAGTATTCCAGATTTGAAGTGCACAATAAAGAAGTGTAAGTTTTTTTTGTTGGTTTATAACCAGAGGCGATTTATTTATGAGTTACAGTAGATGTTATTAATGATGAAATTGGTACTCCGTCAACCGGTTCTCCTTATTTCCACTACTGAGAATCGCAGGCATTTGCTTGTGTGGACCACCTTCTTTTGTCAATAATTCTTGAACGATTATGTAACTATGAAGTCTTTTATCCATCACTGAGCGAATCTCTTGGAGTTTTCATCCTTGAATTAAGGGCCACACGAAATAACGAACATAGTTTTAGTTCTGTTTTTTGGTAAACACAGTAGTATACAAAGTAGCATTTTTATTTTGATTGAATGATAATATTGATAATGCATGGTTAGCTAAGTGACGTCATTCTAAATCCAATATTCTGTGGTGTTACTGTGAAAGCATCTTAATAAAGCCCAGTGTAAATACTCCTTTAATATTGGAATCGATACAGTAGTAAGTAGCTGTGGCGAAGGCTGACGTAAGACTTTAGATACATTTACTCACGCCCATGACCCGCAAGGGTAGGCAGAGCATCATGTGGTTCTAGAACAGTTTTTTGCCACGTTTCACGTAAATTCTGAGTGTTACTGGGTGATACATGAATTGGTGTAAGACTAAAACTTAAAATTTATAGTGTTGAAGTTGGTGAGATCACCTCATCAACTATAAAATGAGCTAATCATTTTTTAAATGCCTGATTCAATCTTCATCGATTGTGGATAACAACTTCATTAATGTGAATCCTACAGATAGACGAACATGAGAGGGTTATTTTTATTCCATTTGAGTATACCCTACAAAATATTTGGTGTTGAAATCTTTTGAAAATGAACCAGAAATAAAAAAAGGACATTATAGAAGGACAAGACTACAATTTGCCTAACTTAGCATTCAGTTATTGTATACAATGTACATACCAGTACAGGTGTCACTACACAGTAGGTACAGATTTTACATAGTTCCGTACAGGTGTCACTACACAGTAGGTACAGATTTTACATAGTTCCTACTTAGAATTTATCTTAATTTTTCACATTTATTTCCTTACAGTGTAAAAAATATTTTAAAAAATAATAATAATAGGGAGGCCCGTGCCCCTCGGTGGGGACGTTTATGGGCTGGTAAAAAAAAAAAAAAAAAATAATAATAATAGAGTACTCAGTTGTGCATTGTCCATGCAAATAATATTTAAATTCTTAAACTTTGCAATGACTGGTCAGTTGATTTTTTTCTGTGATTACATTTTTAATATTGATTCAGTTACCTTAAAAGATGAAGAAATTGTATATCAATAGTAGTACAGATCAGGGTTCACTGGTCATTTTATTTTAAATCTACCGGCCACATTATTTGGAAAAACTTAGGTCAAAATGTCTGTGGAATTGAAAAGTCGATACCGTAACCCACTGACGCCTTTATTTTATTTTAGGGTAACCAGAAAGGGAATATAAAAGTATAGTATTGAAAGCTTGACCGTTGACAGCTTTTCATCCTCAATTCAGCAAAACCCTCGCATCTTTAGTCTTACAGTATGCCTAAAAGAGCACTCGGTATTTAATGTTTTCGTTGCGGTTATAGTATAGTCCAACACCAACATGCATGACAAATACACGGCAGATAACATCTAATTTAAATAACAAACAAATAGATCACAATATTTACTCAGAACATGGTATACATGACATATATTTACCTACCTGTCGATTTTTAGACATATCCTTCTTCTTTTTAGAGGTTAAAATATGAAATTGTAGTAATTTTCTTAAATTTTACATATTCAGTTTTTGCATTGAACTGAACAGCTACATAAATGAAAAGCTATTTCTAGAATTGTTTATTAACCCTCGAAAAAAAAGAGAAGTGTTATAAGTTTGACGTGTGTGTCTGTATGTCTTTGTATCTGTGTGTTTGTCTGGTATAGTAGCTTCTAAACGAATGGACCAATTTCGATGCGTTTTTTTTTGTTTGAAAGCCGACGTAATCGAGATGGTGGTTGTTAGCTATACTATTTGATCATAATTGTTTCAGCCGTTTAAGGATTATAAGCAATAACTGCTTTCCGCAAAATATTAAAAAACCACTTAGACAATGTGTAAAACTATATTTTCTGAGTAATCCAAAGTCTTTTCTTTGGTGTTTTTGTCTGTTGGTCCTCTATTCGTTTCATTATGTTTTTTGGTGCTTCGCCAACTTGATAATATATCAAAGACTTCATACGAAAATCTTTGTATTTACCTCTTTAAGTTCTAGGTATTACAGTAGTCGATTTGTAGCACAAAATGTAAGCTCCATTCTATGAGTACCGACGTTCTCCCTAGTCGTATGTACAGGGTGCTCTCACCCCTATGTACCTTCGGAGTAGTCTAGACAGTAAATAAACGTGTACAGAGTAGTTACGATATTGGTTGTCGGCCATTCACACACAATACAGTAAAAACCTTAACAGATTTTTATTAAATCAGTTTTCGCGAACAGAATCACAAAACAAATGTTATTTTAATAAAATCTATTAGCAACCTAAAATTACATTCATTATGGTTAATCCCTATTGTTGGCCACTATTTTATAGTGAAAAACGTCCGTATTTTTTTATAATAAATGCCCTTGCTTAAAGGCCCACCCTAAGTTTGATCTTGTATCGTGGGTCCCTTGGGACATAGGTACATAGACTGACATGAACATGAACACCTGGATCCGAATGTTTGCCCAAACCAGGAATCGAACCCATTAACTATCGATTCAGGGGCAGCAAAAAAGAGCAAAATCATAAACGTATGGCATTTTTTTAAATGGCACACATTTTAAGTTAATTTTTAATCAATTTAATTTATTCTGTTTATTTACTTTGTGTTTTGTTTGAAAGAGCTTAGAAGTGTAAACTACGATGATAAATCGGTCGGTATAACATTTGCTAGGTACCCATTACGTTTCAAATGAGTCCGCACATCGAAATCTCTGTGAAATGGCAGCCAGGTTATCAACCTAACGTCAAAAGTATAGGTACCTATAGCATCCCAGACACCCCTCTAGGTAGCCAGACGCGGTTCTGTTCCACTATTATTATTCGGATATATTCAAGGGGTGAGGTCCCTCGTGCTTTCAGCACCAACATATACATATCTATACATATCTATTGTGACTTCCCCTTCATAATTATTATTGTATGTTGTTAGCATTTCATTTCATCATGTCTGTACTGAGTGTTAAATATAGAATCTTAATAACTGCATTAAAATTATGAACATTAGTTTCTTCTTTTTGGGCGTTCGCTTTTACCACTGTTTTAATTTAAATGTTTTTTTTTTAAGAATACTATACATAAAACTTTTAGGGAAAGAAAAAATGTTCGGCGCGAGTGGGACTTGAACCCACGACCCCAGGATTATTTATAATTCTTGGTGCTCTAACCAACTGAGCTATAGTGCCTTCAAGTCAAGCGGCGAAATTTCTCATTCCCTTACTAAGCGCACATTACGTCGTGTGTAGGTCACCAGGAGATCATCTAATCCTGGGGTGATGGATTCAAGTCCCATTCGCGCCGAAAATTTTTTCTTTTCCTAAAATTATTTGTAAATATACTAAAATTACCAATCTATGATTTTTTTTACAAAAACAGGTATTTTAAATCTTTTGATCTTACGTGGTTGACTTCTATAAATGTCAATCGAGAACAGTCGAAAAGACGGCTAGCAAGTATAGCTGAGTGGGAACGCCGGTAAAATTACGTTAATTCGTTAACTTTCAGATTCAATTTATTCAAATAAGATTTTGTTATCTACCCAAAGCTGTGCGAAAAGCGATTTCAATTAAACAAATTAATAAAATTTATATTGAAATTGAAAATTTCTTTATTCGATTTATGAAGATGCCTGACCTATACTCGTAGCTTGCTCTGGAACGAAAGCTCCTAAACCAATGGACCGATTTTGATCCGGTTTTTGTTTGTTTGAAAACTGACGTATTCGAGATGGTTCTTAGCTGTATTTGATCAAAATTAGTTCAGCCGTTAAAGAGTTATAAGCAATAATAATACTGATTTACCACAAAACATCAAAACACCACTTAGAAATGTCTAATACTAACTTATTACTTTACAGAGTGTTCTGAACCTATATATTAGTATTTTATAGAGCCATGTTAATAATAAAGATTTTGCTATCTCAATGACAATCAAATAATCGTTAAATCCGCCAGTAAAGTTACCTATAAGTAATAACTTTATGGGCGATATTGCCTTAAAATACCTCCAGTGCCAAAATAAGAAAACTAAAAAAATGTTAAAACATAATTTTGAATTTCGCTTAAATTCGAAGAATTTAATTTATCGTTAAATAGTTGTATCTTAGACACTACTCAGCGTGTTTTTTGTCATTTTATTGCAAATATGACACTTCTTACATACATACATACATACGCTTACGCTTTTATAAGCGTAAGCGTAAGCGTAGGATTATTCCTATAATCGCTAAATATAACACTCATCTTGATACAAAGAAATGACGAAATTCCGAAAATGTATTGGTTTTTCAAGAATTTGACAAAGAGGTGACTTGGATTTGGCATTACCAACAAATGAAAAAATAAAAAGCAACTTATTTAATGCAACGCAATAATCCTTAATTACTACGGAATCAATAAACTAAAACGAACAGACGCCGCGTGGCGCAGGGCGGGGGGGACTTAAGTATACGATATGTTATGTACCTCTATATTTACTGTGTAGGTACCTGATATAAAATACGTGTAACTGATAGACGATTCGAAAGTAACTAAGTTTTACTTGTTATAGTTTACTTATTATAGGAAATGCATAGTTAATCTCGGGGAGGACATTATTTTATTAAGCGCTATCGACGCAAGTTATATGCGCTCCAAACGAGATTCAGTTGCAGCCGGTATGCGTCTGCAAGTATTGATTTTTGGGGCGCCCCGACAGGAGCGCGCGTCGACGGCGGCGCGTCGCGACATCGTCCTGCGCTCCCCTTACTAGATTCAGTCTAGGGACTCTAGGGATAGGACATGTCATTAAAACGCTCCGCCGTCTCTGAACTTCTAATTTTTTTCACTGAAATTATGCAGTCAATTAGAATATTCGTTATTAAAAGTGATTTTGTGTTACCGCGAAAGATTTTACGGATTTCCTGATTTCTTGGGGCCTGGGATATTATGTGTACCTTGTATTGATTTTGTCTCAGGTAAATGTCTGGAATGGTAGTCTGGAAATTGGGGCCACTACATTAGATCCCGAGTACATGGAGCTTCCTGCGACGGCTACAAAATTAAGGAATACGGCGTGGGTAAGTAATTTCATTTTGTATTTTGAAACTTAGGTTACTTTTCCTTTGTCTTTCGTGCCTTTGTCATGCCGGTCGGGCGGCACGGCGGCTGCGGCAACTGCGGCTGCCGCGGCGGCTGCGACGGCTACGGTGGCTGCGGCGGTGGCGGTAGCGACGGCAGCGGCAGCGGCGGCCGCCGCCCATATTTAATATGATTGTAATAAAATAAAGCGCTAATGTTTATTTTGTTTAAACAGGATCATTTATTATCATGATTTATTCAAAGTAGATCTTACAAAATCAAAGTTAAACATATTTTTTCATTATTAAGAAAAAAAAATTCTAGTTCTTAAAAATTTTTAATCCGTGCAAATATCGGTGGGTTAGGTTGTTTTAGTTTATTGAACTTTAGTGTGCATTTGTGATCATATTTATTCTTATCTAGTACGAGTACGTACCTCATTAATTAATTGATTGAGTAGGTGTCTGTGCAATTTTTTTTAGAATTAATGTTTTTTTTTGTTCAAATATAATGATTACTTTATGTGATTTTCACAAAAAATACCCGTGTTCTATTTTGCAGTCTGTTCTTAAGCATCTTTTATTTGATCCATACTCTTTGCTTCACTCAGTATTCTTTTTATAAAAGAATCCTTGTCACATTTTTTTGTTAAAATTATAATTTTTTTTTTGTTTCACACCAGATAATGTCAGGTTGCTCAATAGTGAAAGATGGAGTAACTCTAGTCGATTGTTATGGTCCAGAGCTTGACACTTTACTCGAAGGAGACTGTTTGGGGGTTATGAGGTCCAGTAAGGTAAGTGATTGAACTTTTCTTTCATTAGCTGTAAAAGTATTGGAAAGTGTTTTATTATTTTTCTAAATGCATTGTCGCAGAGTTAACTGACCGCCCCAATAGAGTTGGACATAAGATTGGATATTAACGTGGTTTTTACATACTCATAGGGTTATAATATGAGTTATCGTATGCTTTTCTCGTATATAAAACTTATTTATGATTGTGTGACTTAATACACAAGATTGAATAGAAAGGTACCAAGATTTCTGCTTGAAGCTGCCAGATACCTGTCGGCCGCCATTTTGTCTTTTCCATAATGGCGGCTAACTATAAAAATCGATTGGGGATAGACAGACACTACGCGAACGTTCTTGGCACGAAAATATTGAAGTCTGGTCTAACACCTTTAAGAAATTGGTTCAAATTAAAATAATAATACATTCAGAGATAATTTCATTCAGTCGTCCTCATTCCGTGGTTAACTCTGCAGCTGATTGTGCTTATCTGTTGAAATCATCTTGCGCTTTTATCAGTAAATCCTATATCATTTAAATGTATTTAACATGTCGTATTTTATTACAATACAATAGGTACATACTAAATTATTTTTTTAAATGTGCTCCTTCTGCAGGGAGAACTGATGTTTTATATCAATGGGCGATGTCTCGGTATTGCGGCGACAGACTTACCGCCGAGAATATTTGCGGTTATAGATTTATACGGGCAGTGCGTGCAAGTCTCTATAATGCAATCTAATTCTTTACGGCCCAACTTGGGTAGCAATTTAGATCAGGTTGGTGGATTTTTTATGCTTGCAAACTTCTTATCCTGTCATTTGCTCTAAGCTCTGTGGATAGTTAAGGAATATAATATCAGGAATATAAAAAAAAATATACGGAATTGCCCACTTAGATCGGTCAGTATAGGATATTCTGAAACAATAAGACAGACATTCGAAAATCTGCCTTTAGAAACCACGTCATCGATTGTAGTGACAAGAAAAACTGCATTAATAGATTTAAAAAAGAAACAAACTTGTGTGTGCTCAGTTCGGGAATCAAACCCGGACGTTTTGAAAAAGTGTAGGTCTTAAGCAGTAATGTTACTATGAAACACGGTATCTAAAATGAATAAAATGCATTGTTTTTCGTATCCTTTATTTTATTTATAGTAGGTATTCAAAAAATAGGAAAATTGAGGAAATAAATCGTGTAGTTTCAAAAGTTGCAGGATTATGTTGGGGTGGGTCCCTTGAATATAGCTTAATAAAGTCCTCCCGATTACAGTTGGGAATAAAGGTTCCTTTTTTCAGTTTTTTGCTCATAACTTGAAAACGGTGTACCTACTTTAAGGACTACATTTCCAAGTATGAATTAAAGTACATTAAACTCACAACTTTTTCTTACGCACAATTTCTGTAACACGCACACTTTTCATGTTATACCATATCCAAAGTTTGTAAATTTGCGTCATTTGTAAAATTTGTAAAAAACAAAATAAATAAATCAAATAAAATAAATAAATAATGGAACATGAAAATCTGCAAAAATATGAAAGCGCAACTTTACTCACTACTTATAAACAAAATCTCAAGAACTACCTGACTTATGAAGCTAATTTTTTTAGGCAGATAGACTGTATTAAGAGACATCTACTTTAAAACGATTTTTCGAAATTCCCACGGGAAAAAGAAAATCCCAAGAAAAACTGTAAAAAATGTATAGCCGAAATTTCTACAGCTAGATGTTTAAAATTCTGCACAAGATACCTCAATCAAAAAACGCACCTGCTCTAAGAGAAATTCCTACAACTTCCACGGGAAAACTGAAAAAGTTTATAAAACTGGAGCCTCGGGGTGATAAGTTCGAAATACTGTAAAAATAATTGTTTAATAAAGCAGGCATAAAGCATAAAGGAATTCCCGAAAAATTCCCACGGGAAACGAGAAATATCTATGACGTTGACTTTTTCTTAGGGTGCCTGTCAAAGTATCGTTTGTGTAAAAATGTAGACTGTTTTCCCTCGGATTTACCGTGGGAATTTTTGGAATTTCTCCTTTGACTTGTATCTGCGTTGCTTAAGGCGATTACAGCACCTAAATTACGATTTTATGATGCGTAGATAAACATGACGCACTGCACTAAATCGAAGAAAAAAATACTATGGTAATATTCAGGACATAAACTAGATAAGTAGTTTGCTGAAAACATGATTCAGCACATTTGGTTCGGTAGAAAAAGCTCACAAAGTCACCTCTAAATACCAATATTGTGTCTTTTAAGCTATAAAACGATAGTAGAATGCACACAGGAACTTGAATTTGCTATCAAAATGTTCGTGTTTGAACACTCTCGATAAGTAGTTAACGCATTTTTCGATTTAAGCTGTTACCTTTCCATAAATCTCATTTTTCTAACTTTCGAACATGTTTTTACGCACGCACGCTTTCATAGTCCGTAAACTTCGTGTATCGACACTGTTCGCACTGCCGGCCCAGGCCTGTTGAGAGACGGAGATGGCACTATTCCTATGTGTGCTGCCTTTATCGGGTGCTGTAGTCGTCTTAAGAAAGTTTTGGGAAGAATTACAAATATCTAACTTTTATTTTTACGGTCTGGCTTTCACCAATTTACTTGGGTTCCTATGGGAATTTTGGTAATTTTCTTTTCAGTTATCTTACTTGTAAACTATCCTGCAATATTTCAGCTAAATTTGTCAAGGTTTTTAGAAGTTTCGTATAAACTTTTAATGACCTTTTAGCCCCCTAATTCGACCTTGTCGCAAAACTAGTAATCAGGCTGTCGTCTCCTTATTTCCAACTTCGTACCTGTAAAATCTCACCTTTACAAGTTCAATAGTTTTCGTGATTTTCCTTTAGGAATGTTGCCTGTTGTTCACTTTTATATTTCTTACTTAATTTCTCTGGTTCCCGTAAGAACTTCGCCAAATATTTTTTAAGCGGACGTCTCCTAACTACAATCTACCTCCCTGATAAATTTTAGCTTTATAGAACAACTAGCTTTACGCCCGGGACTTCGTTCCCGTGGGAATTTCGGAAAATTATTTAGCCTATGTGTTAATCCCGGGTATCAGCTACCTCCATACCAAATTTGATCAAAATCAGTCCAGCCGTTCTCGAGTTATAAGTGTTGTAACAAACACGACTTTCTTTTATATATATAAGATTAGTTTTGAAATATCGTGTTTCATAAGTGAGTGGTCTTTCGCTTTTATATTAAAATCTATAATTATCTCGTGTTCCCTTAGTTATTTCGGAAAATGCGTTTTCCTAGCTACCTACCTGTCTTTCATATTTATACGTCAAGTATTTTAAAAGATTTCGTGTTAAAACTTTCATTTTTGTGTAACGCAAATTTTACATACGTTGGAAAGGGTATAACTTAAAAAGCATGCATTTTGCAGAAACTGAAAGTATGGTTTAATGAGCTTTAGCTCATACCTAAGAGTATTATAGCCGAGGTAAACTGATTTTAGTTATGAACAAAAAACTGAAAAATGATGCCTTTATTCCTCCCTGTTACTCCTAGCGGCACCTATAATCGAGAGGACTTTACCAGAACCCTACCACAGTATTACAATAATTCGCTTACAGTAGTGAAACGCCTTCGATGTCGCGCGATGCCGCCGCCGGTGTAAGTACCAATCAGATATTGATTTATCTTGCCACGAAACAGGAAATAAAATAAAAATAAAATATTGTGATTGTAAAGTGATAATTTAATCAACATGTTACATTTACATATGTTTTACTGCCAGATATTTTCGCGAAACTTTATTTTTGATGATTTTAGTTCTCTGTTTAAAAAAATAATTTAATAATGAATACGCATCCGAATAAACACTCTTATTATAATGAGAAAAACATGAGCATGGCCGCGATTTAAATTCTACGGAACTTAGAACATTAAATATTTTCTCTGAAATATTTTTTACAACATACGAACATAAATTTTGCTTAAATGTGGCTCCTAAATCATTACAATACTGAACAAAATCATCTTGTAATCCACCAAAAGAATCACGCCAAGTATCATATGCACGTTCACGTAAATAGACTTTATTTATTGTTGGTTGGTCAGAATAACTTGACGCGTAGTTTATCATGGATAAACACTTGTTACATTAATAAAAAACGCATAAAAACTTTGTGGCGTTACCCCTGCTCGCGGATTCCTGCAAACTCCGCGAGTTTCCCAGCGCCGGCCCGCGCCGCCCGCTTCCCCGCAAGTTCCCCTTCGTTGCTCTGCGCAAGTACATTCGTTTCACTACTGTAGGAGAATTATTGTAATACTGTGACCCTACACTACGCGTGGCTCTATACGCTCTTGGCAGTTTTTTTTCTTAAAATCTTGAATGCAGTTTTTCTTGTCACTAAAATCGATAAAATACTGACCTATCTAAATGGGCCACTCTAGCATAAAGTAAAATAGATGAGTCATATTCATAACGAGATTTTTGCGACGAATAAGGTATACAGGGTGTTTGGTGCATCGTTTGCCAAATTGAATAGGGTGATTGGAGGGGTCTTTGGCTACTTCTTCAGCCCCCATAAAAAATCTTGGTCCAACTGAATTTTTTATGCGTATTTTAAATATTTTTGGGTGAAGTTTTGTAAAACTCTACATTTAAATTTTAATTTAAAAATACTGTTAAGTCTAGCTTAATTTTTTTTTAAATCTTTAATCTGTAACGTTGTACGCTTCTATAGAAACCAAAATTACTCGCCAGCAACATCAAGTTTTTTATACTGACCCGCAAAGTTTTTTAAAGTAAAAATTAAAAAAAACTTGAAAGTCAACTTTCGTTTCCAATTTAAAAAACTAAAAGTGATCATGTTTTTCTGATTTTTTAAAAACATCCCTGAACTGTCCCCTTTCTAATGGTATGCAATATGCCATGAAAAGTTATTAGTAACATCGCTAATGAATTTTTTCTGGACTTAGTCGAATTTTCCCAATATTCATCAGCTGAAATAAAAACAAGTTTTTGAGTTAAAAACACTCACAGGGCAAGTAAAAATTTAAAATTTTGTGGTTTTTACTTGAAATAAAAAAATATTGCATTTTAAACATTTATTTCATAATTTTTAACAGTATTTATAAATCCTGCTCAAAAGTCAGAAATCCTTTCAAAGAAAGTTTAGTGTGAACGTTTGGGCATTAGTGATTGGAAATCAGGTAATTGGACCGCATTACCTGTCCGATAACCTCAATGGTGACAATTATTTGGACTTCCTGCAAAATGCCCGAATTATTGGCCGAGGTATTTGATGAAGATGTCATTTTGCAGGAAGTCCAAATAATTGTCACCATTGAAGTTATCGGGCAGGTAATGCGGTCCAATTACCTGATTCCCAATCACTAATGCCCAAACGTTCACACTAAACTTTCTTTGAAAGGATTTCTGACTTTTGAGCAGGATTTATAAATACTGTAAAAAAATTATTAAATAAATGTTCAAAATGCATTTTTTTTTATTTCAAGTAAAACCCACAAAATTTTAAATTTTTACTTGTCTTGTGAGTGTTTCTAGCTCAAAAACTTGTTTTTATTTCACATGATGAATATTAGAGAAATGCGACTAAGTCCAGAAAATAAATTCATTAGCGATGTTACTAATAACTTTTCATGGCATATTGCATACCATTAGAAAGGGGACAGTCCAGGGAAGTTTTCAAAAAATCATAAGAGCATGATCACTTTTAGTTTTATTTAAATTGGAAACGAAAGTTGACGTTCAAGTTTTTTTAAACTTTTACTTTAAAAAACTTTGCGGGTCAGTAAAAAAAACTTGATTTTGCTGAAGAGTAATTTTTGTTTCTATAGAAGCGTACAACGTTACAAATTAAAGATTAAAAAAAATTAAGCTAGACTTAACAGTTTAAAAAAAAAATTAAATGTAGACTTTCACAAAACTTCACCGAAAAATATTTAAAATCCGCATAAAAAATTCAGTTGGACCAAGATTTTTTTATAGGGGCTAAAGAGGTAGCCAAAGACCCCTCCAATTACCCTATTCAATTTAAGCAAACGATTCACCAAACACCCTGTGTATATAGCAAATTTGTATAGGTACCTACATATTATACTATGATAAAGTGACAGAATCCTCTTTTGTTCTATAACTCCTCACTTTTTCCTACTGTTACGTTTAAGTAACGCAAGCTATTGTTTATTGAAGATCGAAGAAGACCCGAACAATGACGACACATTGACGGGTGACATTGATATAGCGGCAGCCCTGTCACCTGATACATCTTATCCCAAAGAATCAGGAGATATTTTTATACCGATGACGTCTGAAGCCGCTTGTGCTCTTGGTACGAGATTTTTATTTACTAGTTTATCTCTAGCAGGGGTTCTCTTATACCTTAACTTCGGTAACTCTGTCGAGTTTAAAGTCCAAATTGCGGCCAAAAAAGCCAAAAAAAAGCATATTTAATAAAGTTAAGCCATAGGTACTTTACGCCCGATCGTACCTTGCATGGAGTATTTCAGCCACCTTTGACATGGTTCTGCCAATTACCAACTTGGTAGACCCCAGAGCTAGAAGACTCATCTGCGATAAGATGCTGGTTAAAATAAACCACAAAGCCTAGCTCATAGTCTAAATTATTAATTTGAAGTCTCCTGAAATTTTGCGACCAATTTTGGTTATATTATTAAATTGCACAAAAAAATTACTAGTATAGCCGATCATTGTAAAATTTTCTTACAGTACCACAAGATCGTCTGCGTTTTCATCCAAGATGCGGTATACTCGTTAAATTGTCCAATAACAATAAGTAAGTATCTAGTTGGTGTGCTATAAAATATAAATGTTAACATCGTTATTTTATGACCTTATTACTGACGTAATTAAACAAGATCTTTATTCAGGGTTTTTAATTTTGTTACGCTGGTACAAATTTGTCCCTATTTTATTGTTTTGTTATGGTTGGGCCCCAACCGCCCTTTGCCATGCATGGCAGTCCAGTTTTGCAAGATCTCTGTTTACTGTATCCTGCGCAACTATCATTTAAGGATTCGAAAAAGTGTCCCTAGAACTAATGGTCCGTTCAAAATATTCCAAACTGCCAAGTGTTCAAAAACTTCCTATACGAGAAGTCATTCTTAATTAATTAATTTATCAGGAAGATTAGTAAATAAATTGATTATTTAATTTAAACGTTTAGGTCCGCCGAAAGGGCAAGGCCTTTGGATGACTACAACAATGGTGTCGTGATGACACATCGACCTCTTTATGATAACGAACTTTTTGAAATACGAATAGACCGACTGGTGGACAAATGGAGTGGAAGCATAGAGGTATGTAATTTATCTTACTCTGGCAGTTTTTTTTCGCTGCGACAAACTTCGGGAGCGAGAAAGTTCTCACGCCTATGCCAGTGTGAAAAATCCGATATCCGATTTTTATATACGTTTCTTCGTGATTGACACGATATCCACGTCTATCAAATGTTTTTTGAGCGAGAAATTAGTCAGTAGCAAGTCAGTTGTTTCTTTTTCGGCGGTATTACAATTTTTTAAAATCTTACGTTTAGTATTCGGCAAAGTAGTAAATGGGAATCAGGCGTGACTCAGCGGCAATCCATGCTCAATAAGAATCTTGCAATTTGCGCAAATAATTATTTTCGGAATCTAGCAATTTCCGCAAATATAACTCATTGAGTTAATAGATATTCATTTCTATACTAGGTTGGTGTGTCGACACACAATCCGGCAACAATTAGATTCCCGTCGACGATGACCAACATGGACTCCGGCACTATAATGATGTCTGGATGTAAGGTACTCCTCAACGGTCATGGAAGTTGCATGGAGTACGGCAATTTTAATCTCGATGAACTTCGAGTAAGTATAGGTTGTCTAAACGTAATTCTCAGACTATCACTGATTTATTTATGGTAAATAGTTGACATTTTATAAATAGTATATGAGGTAGATATACCGTTAATTCTAAACTAAGTTAACTCAATTAAATGTCTGTGCCTATCCTTTATTGCAAAAAAGTGTATTGGATTGTATATTATTGTGTAATATCTTCACCGTCTAATTGACTAACGAGTTAATGAGTCCCATCAATCTTACCTTAGGTACAGAAGATGGTAAAACTCGTGTGATAACACTTCTACATTAATTAATGCTTTTATCAGATTTATTCAGCATCTAGTTTTCTGTCCGCTACTCCGTTCAATTGAAACAAAAATAAAAAAGAGTAACAAACATTCGAAAAGTAGGTTATATCATTCCGCTTCTTCACAGACGAGTCTTTAAGTGTGCAGTATTTTTGTTATTATTTCTTAGGAAGGAGATACTGTTGGTATGATGAGGAAAAGTGACGGAAAACTGCATTATTTTATCAATGGGATCGACCAAGGAGTCGCCACAGACAAAGTAGACCCACAAGTATGGGGCGTTGTGGACTTATATGGGATGACCGTGAAGGTATTTTTTAATTTTCCGGGATAGGTAATTCAGAATCGATTGTATTATGAAAAAATCTGACTTATAGTATAACATTATTAAAAAACTTTATTATTAATTAGATTAAACAGTAAACATAAATCCTGGTGCTTGTTTCCGTTTCTCATTCGGGGTACGCTCGGTTCCTTAATGTTGACATTCAATAACATATTTACTTTCAATAAAAAAGCCTTCGAACCTCGGTTACAGTTTTTTTTTAACTAAACAATTTTCCATAAAATAGTAAAGTCGTATTATTTTAAATTATTTATTAGGTACCTACATGAACTATATTTAAGTATGTAATGTTTTAGGTTTCCATAATAGATCCATGTGAAGATATTGACAGTAATATAAACAGCGCCCCAGCGCTACCTGAAACACCCGAGTTACCAGCTGCTACAAGTAAGTGTTTCAGACTTTACAATACTTCCAGATAATTAATTTTTAGTCGAGTGCCTGCGAAAGATGGTGTTTTTTAAATGCCGCTGTCCCTAGGATTTATTTATCGCTGTTTTTGATTTTCATAGTCAAATAATTTGTTTCAGAAAGCAAATTCCATATTATGCAAGTATTGTTTATAATCATAATTATTATTTAAATAACAAGAAATAAGATCTGCAAATATGTTTCTGACGTTTATAATAAAATTTTCTTTATATTTATTTGTTTTTGCAACTTTCAGGCAGATTTAGACCAAATATAGACGAGGATAGCCTTTTATTTCATACGCTGCGTGATTCGAATGTTATTATTATTAATAATGGTAAGACTGCTCATAGGCCTAAGTAAGTATACCTATTGTTTTTTTAAACTGCATTCGATGACAAAATATGTTCGGCGTTTTTTTTAATTCTCTACACATTAAGCTCTAAGTATAAATGACTCAAATCTCTGTGGTTTAAATTAAACATGCTATTCTGCCTAGTTAAATTCCACGTCTTAATTCGAAATACATTTAAAATACATGAATTAATATATAAATAAATACACATTTTTGTCATAGAATGCGCGAAGTAATATATTTCAAACTTAAACATTGGCTCCCAAACGTTACCTTATTTCCAGTGCTTTCGAATTCTTCAACAATGGGATCGTAATGACGAACAGAACCCTGAGGACAAACGAGCTGTTCCAAGTGCGACTCGACCTCGTCATCCCCAAATGGGCTGGAAGCATTGAAATTGGAGTCACGCAGCATTCTTCTAATGATATACAGTTTCCATTCAAAATGAGCAACGCAAAGTTAGCATTTACTTTTTTTTACATATGAGTACATTTTGAAAGTTATTTGCACCGTTTTTCATTCTGGCTACGCTTCATTATGATCCATGATTCGGCAGGTCAAACAACACAGGGCTGGGTAACGTTATACTATTATTTTTGGCGGGACGGTGGTCGGTGCACTCATTGCATACTAATTTCCGCAAATAAATATAAGAAATTGTTAGAAGTTCATCTTGATAACTCATTTCTAACAGGGAAATGTACGGGTTGGAACATTCGTTATTCATTCAGTCGCCTCAAAGTGTAGGTTTCCTCAAGATCTCTTTAAATCCTTAAATCCTTTAATTTTGTCTCTTTCAAATTATCTCTCTTGATCCTTTTCTAAATTCAATCGTGTGAAATATAGATCCGGCACTTGGGCGATGACTGGAGAAGACGTTATCAGAGATGGCACCATCATTATACCTCAGTACGTCAGAAATCTCAACAGACTCGTGGTGAGTTTCCAGAAGTTTTTTGGTTAGCAAATAACAATAAGAGATTCTTAGGTACTGGAATTCAGCGTCCGCCTGTCTTATTGTTCATGCTGAGATTTTTCTGAGTACTAAACTCAGATTTTCTCTCACGCATACAAAATTATTTTGAACTTTATTTAATCCAAGGGAATGCTCTTGAGTATGCGTCTAAGTAGTAAATAATACACCTTTTTGTGGTCAAGAGCGATCACATTATTACGGCGAGTGAAGCGGGCCCTTACACCATCTACCCATAATTTTTTGTAGAACACTTGGTGAAAAAACAATCGCACCTATGGGTTCGATCTTTAACACAGTAATTTTATTTTTTTGCCTTGATACAAGTGTATTTAGTTAGTTTATTATCAAATTCATATTCTGATACAGATACAGCACTAAAAAATTTCAAAGAAATAACGTAATTGTCAAATTAAGTAATAAAAATACAAAACATAAAAATTAAACAGCAAATACAGAAGGCATATCATTTTGGAGAACACAAAATAATTTCTGGGTGGCTGCAAGTAAGCTGCTAAAAATATTCTGTCAGCCATATTAACAAAATTGCGACTATTATATTGACTCGGCGACCAAAATGCGGCTTAATAAAACTCGAGAAGTGACTGCAAAAATTTATAGTAAAAGGTAGCAATATATTAAACGGAGCAGTCGAAATCACGAATAGGGTGCTAAAAATAATGATCAGATTGCTAAAAATAATGACTTGGCGACTAATTTTACTAACCGGGTAGAAAAAAAAAATCCTAGGTTCTAAAAGTAACTGAAACGGCATTGAGCAAGAAAACCAAAAGACAAAATTTGCCAGAAAAAATTATGTCTGCCATATTGGAATCTCTTCATCCCCGGGATCTAAGAATCTCGCATTTCACATTAAGTATTTGTCGCTTGATCAAATACGACATAAAATATAATTTGTCATAACAAAATATTACATAATGTCACGAAAATTAAAAATGTTAAAGATTTAAAGAAGCCAATACTAATGATTCATTCATACGTTAACACAATAAAAGATGCAGTCTTAACAGTCTCTTAAAAAAACGACAGGTTTTGACGATAAAATGTTCGCTCTTGGCCACAGTCTATCTCAGGGGGTGCGGTCGAGGACGTAGTAAGCTCACAAAAAAATCTCGCGAGCCATTAAGCAAAAAGAAACTTACTGTAAAATACTTTGTAAATCCATTTTAAATCAAATATTGTAGTAAGTATATAATTGTAATGAACAAAGAATATGTAACAACTTGAAACAATAGCAACGTGTTATTTTATTCGACTTGTTCTTTTTTCTTTGTTTTTCTGCTAAACAGAGAAAACCGCTCCGTCCGTCAAGAAAACCGGGGTTTGGCCAAACACCGGTTTTCTTGACGGCCGGAGTCAAAAACACGCTGAAAACAGAATGGAAGAGACCGGCGCAGATATAGGTTGAAGAAAAAGAAGATACAAGTGAGGAAGATCTAACGAATGTAGTCATGGTCGCCACTCGACGAA
Organism: Aproaerema taeniolella; assembly: GCA_949987775.1. Lineage (NCBI taxonomy): Eukaryota > Metazoa > Arthropoda > Insecta > Lepidoptera > Gelechiidae > Aproaerema > Aproaerema taeniolella. The sequence continues at coordinate 24,477,314 of OX465242.1, read as the reverse complement.
AGGAGCAACTAGTGCACCCCATGTACCCTGTAGCTCCGATTTTGTTTGTAATAAGGCGACAAATTCGGTTCTATTGGGTATGTGTGGTCTACTGTTTCGACGGTCATCACTGCACAGCACGATGAGTTCATAGTAATTTCCCGAGAAAAAGACCGGCAAAAAACTCAGACTTTGCTTTTTTCGAAATTGTTTGGTAATGATACGTAAACGGTTTGTGAAATCCACGCAGGGTGTAAGGGACAGCTAAGCAAATACTTAAACGATGGAATCTAGCCATAAGTATCATCAGCTGCAAGTAATTATTTTTACCCGGAAACGTCCAATTAAGGAGTTTTCGGTATTTGGCTACTCTGTCGCTACACTATGTACGGCTAAACCGCACCCCGTGCGTGGTGCCCTAGCGCCGCGACGACGACGCTATTAAAATACGATGTTCATTGCTGGTTTTTATGTTTTACGCTGTTATGATTGTTTTTATTGCAAAATGGTGTGTATTCGAATAATTGATTTTATTTTAAAGCAAAAAATATTAATAAACATGAAAACATTTTGAAAATTTTCCGGAGGAAAAATTCAGAATAATAGTCTGAATTCGAGGTTTCAGTTTTTGCTCCCTTACACTCTGTATAATTCAGTGTAACTTATAATTGGACATTGTCGGTTTATAATCTTTGTCGTTAAATTAAGCTATCCATTTTTTTTAATAAAGAGTTTTATGAAATGCCACCCTCATCATGACACTCTTTAAGAAAACAAAGCCTAAACGTATATCCGAAATTGGTGGATTTCTTCTCAGCGAATCGATCACGCACATTAAACTGTGCGTGATCGATTCGCTGAGTTAACTTAACGCATTATTTTTCGACAGCCTACAATCTATCCGTGGCATAAGGTGAACAGTCATGAATCGTTGTAAGCTGATTAGCTTGTCGCCATCTTTAACTGTTATTTGTTAGTGTATGTTTTGTCATTTTGTTTACGTGTTAAAATAATTTGTAAAAAGCACTTTATGTGTTTCGTACTAAACAACTTAAACAATTTTGCGAGTTATTAAAGCGAACAGATTGCAAACAATTTTACCTGTACTAGGTGTCCGTCAAGGAAGGGTACACAGCCCACAAATAGAGTATATAAATAGAGCTCAATAAGTGCAAAAAGGAAATAAATAGTTCCTCTTTAGTTTATTGAAATAAATATAATTGTCCGTGTATACGCTGGCTTGACGTCAAGCTGGCATACACATGGTTGTACTCTAATAATAATAGTATAAATAGAGCACCATTTTAATACTAATAACTGACGTTTTCTTACGGGATGTTTACAATTTTATGGTGACATCAATATTGATAACTTAATAAAAGATGGCTAGACATTGGCGTACCTAGGGTTATTTTCTAGGGGGGAGGGACCTGGCCAAAATTAAATGTACTCTAGCTTAATACGTAGTGTATTCAAAAGTAACTAATACTGTATTATAGTATGTAATAATAAGTATGTAGATTTCTCAGCTGTAGATAACTATATAATTTTTTTAAATGATTTTTGTGAGAAGTTATCAGTATTTTGGTAGCACAATATTCTGGGGTGGGCCCTAGACCATACTGGGGTGGGCATGGCCCACCCGCCCCCCCCCCCTGTATACGCCTATGTGGCTAGATAAGAAAAAAAAATATTACGTAACTTCCAGTCATAATTCTAAGCGCTTGATATATTTCAGGAAGGTGACACAGTGGGTGTTATACGTAAGGATATGGGGATCCTTCATTTTTTTGTGAACGGAGTCGATCAGGGCCCGGCGGCTTTTAACATTCCAGAACATGTTTTCGGGATTATTGGTTAGTAATTTTTTTAAAATCATAGTTTGATATTACAGATTAAAACTAAAGGGATAGAAAGAAAACTGATAAAACAAATACTGCCTGTCACCCTTGCGTATGAAGTCGCAAAAATCTACATATTTTTAAAGCGGTATATACTAAAACGGCTATAAACCGTTGCATCATAGTATCCATGAAGAATTTTATGAGTAACTAATAGAATCACGCGTTACTTAGCGAAAACTCATTAAATGAATTTGCGAGGGAAATCGCTAGCAATTTCAGCAATATCTAATAATATGTTTAGTTTCAATATATGCACTATAGGCAAGCGTAGTGGCGACGGTGCACACATCAAATGCTAAGCTAACCGTTATTTGCAGAAATTATAAGTAGGTATGATAATTTTCGCAAATCTTATAATAGCTTTATATTGATTAGCGGTCATATGGTAGTATGAATTATTGTGTAAGGGTTTGATATCATTTTTGGATCCACATCCTCAGTATCTACACACCTCTGTATACTCACACCCGTATGCAGTATCTCCTTTTAGTTTTAAATCTGTTTCTCGTATTTATTGTCAGTATTATTTTTATTTGCTACAATACCTACTTTTTTACAGATTTGTATGGTCGAGTGGCTCAGGCGACGATAGTTGATCTATATATGCCTCCGCCGGTTTATTCCCCTGAATCGCCTCTGTCAACTACTGAATCTAATGCCACTATTTATCCGTAAGTAAATTTAAAATAACTTTAAGACTGCGCAAAGCATAAAGATGCGGTAGTCTAAAATCATTTTGAAAAAATCTTCCGTGAATTTAGAAGCAAATCAAATTACTTATGAGCAATCGGTGTGTTTTCACAAATGCTGAATTCACAAATGCCGGTTGTCTTCTCCATCAAAAGGTGCTTCCCCGTGACCTTTAGCATCAATGTTTAGGTAATTTAATGAAAATTCACTTCTACTTTGATCATTTGCTCCCATCTATAATCGTTTTTCAGTAAAGGAAAAGGGGGCAGAACGGGCTAAAAATCATTTTTGATTAACTTCCTTAATGAACCTAAATCTCTATACATTATATCTGTTATACATTTTTTATAGTACAGTGCACTCCTTCTTAATTCTTATTTAAACAACGAATTCCATAATCCGTATATTATAGTTGATTTTTTTTGCAGAGAAATGTGTTTCCACCGCGTGCACGGTCGGAACGCTCGGCTAAGCCGTAGTCGTTTGACGGCCTCCCGTGCCACAGTATACTCAGAATTCAATGACGCAGTGCTCTTTAGCTCACGGCCGCTAAGAGAGTGCGACATGTTCGAACTACGCATCGACAAGATGGTCGATTGCTGGATTGGCAGTCTTGAAATAGGTAGGTCGCATAGTAGAGTGAATGGCAAATTCCAAAATAGTACCGTAGGGAGAGGTGAAATAGTAGGCTAACTTTAAAAAAAATGTTCTCTTTTGTTTCAATATAGCTTTATTAGCTAAATAAGATTATGTAGTTTTCTTATTTCTATTTTAACAATCTTTGTCTAGAATGTTGTCTTTTTTAAATCTGGGTCGATTTTAGGTGTGACAGCGATAAGGCCGGATGATTTAGAAGCGAATGGTGGAGTTGGTGCTATTGCCGGCACTGCTACTGATTTGAACTGGGACACTTACATTCTAAGCGGAGCCGCCATGATGAAAGATGGAGAATGTGTCCGAAGCGGGTATCCTCTGGATCTTGACACCCTTACAGTTGGCAGTAGAGTTGGTTAGTTTTAAATCCAGTAGAGTTAAAACCACAATGAAAAACCGGTCAGGTTCCCTTGTTACCAGTCTAATTGTCAGTACTCAGTAAATGGTAATCAAAGAGTCAACAAAAGAAATGTCTAGAAAATTCCGCGAGTGTGTATAACTTAGCAACCAAGGGCGAAAAACTTGTCAAGGCGACTACAACACCCGATAAAGGCAGCACACATAGGAATAGTGCCATCTCCGTCTCTCAACAGGCCTGGGCCGGCAGTGCGAACAGTGTCGATACACGAATTTTACGGACTATGAAAGCTTGCGAGCGTAAAAACATGTTCGAAAGTTAGAAAAATGAGATTTATGGAAAGGTAAGCTTAAATCGAAAACTGCGTTAACTACTTATCGAGAGTGTTCAAACACGAACATTTTGATAGCAAATTCAAGTTCCTGTGTGCATTTTACTATCGTTTTTACAGCTTAAAAGATACACAATATTGGGTATTTAGAGGTGACTTTGTGAGCTTTTTCTATCGAACCAAAAGTGCTGAATCATGTTTTCAGCAAACTACTTATCTAGTTTATGTCCTGAATATTACCGTAGTATTTTTTTCTTCGATTTAATGCAGTGCGTCATGCTTATCTACGCATCATAAAATCGTAATTTAGGTGCTGTAGTCGCCTTAAGTGTACGGTGCCTGGTCAATATTGCACTGTTTTCTTGGTCTGTGCATGTTTTATGCGAGAGGACGGGCGGTACACACTTTTAATGCTAAGCTAACTAGCTACTCCAGGGAATTGCTAGATTTAAATTAACTCAATGCGCATCGATTTCCACAAAGTCACGCATAATTTTATGAAATCAACAGTGACCTCACAACCATAGTTACCACACAATGATTTAATGTCTTTTTTTCGTATACCGTAAACTATGTGTTGTATAATACATAAGAATTATTGGCACGCTTTTAGGTATGATGTGGCATGCGGATAGGAGTTTGCATTATTATTTGGACGGAATGGACATGGGCAAAGCGTGGTATGTGCCACATCTCAATATCTACGCCGTCGTCGATCTATACGGCCAGTGCACTCAGGTATTTGAGATAAAGTTATTAACATTATATCAGTCGAAGATTTCCATTGATAGCTAACATCTCTGCTAAGGAGACTCGCAAAACTTCGATATCTAATAGAACATCGTCGTACATTGAAGTTCGGATCAGGTTGGGTTGTCAATGCAGAAATTGATTTTTAACACGCAAGAAAAAAATAATTAGATTTAAAACGGTTTAACAACATTTTTTATCCATAAGTATAAGCTGTGAATGTTTCTACATAATGTGTATGGTATGGATTTTTCCGTTTCTTCCCTTTGGCACAACTGCTTGGCACAACCAGTAGTGTCAAGGGAAATTTTATTTTCCCGTGACACTATTTTCTGATTGGCTCATTGGACACATACAGCAAAATTACCCGTGATCAACCTAATTACCCATGGCACAACCTCTATTTTTCGAGTAGGAAAGTGGTCTCATCTGTATTGTATATCTGTAGTCTCATTCATAAAGTTGTTCGTATTCATGAGTACATTCACCCCTTTAAGGGATGTCAATGATTAGAAAAACACCATGTACTTATATAGCTATAAATTTTTATTTATATATACTTAATCATTATGTTTTTGAGGGTGGGTGGGCACTCTATAATTAGATTATTTTTTATTTATTTTTTATTATGAGAAGGGTTAACTCTTGTCCTCAATCTTGACCAAGGTCATAGATGAGGTCGACAATAGAGCAGGTTAACCCAGAAAATACCTATTAAGGCACTGGTACTCTTACGCACCGACGGAACACAGCAAGCTGTTTGGCGTCGGACTTCGGTAGGAGGGTGGTCGCGAACCAGATATACAAAGATTTTAAAAAACACAAAGGTTTAAAACATACTATAATTATCGCAATTTCTCCAATGCGACACCAACCGATAATTCTCCGCTGATAAATTGAAGAATTATGTTATTTATGTAATCGTCATTGTCGATCGAAATTTTATTCCATTTCGACCCTTTGTTTCTTTTTTATTTTTATAAGATGGGTTAACTCTTGACCTCAATATTTATTATAAGATGGGTTAACTCTTGACCTCAATCTTTGTTGTTTTTCTAAAATCTTTGTGTTTTGGAACTCCCTCAGGAGTTTCAACAATCGCGGTAGTGTGACTGAACCTTTCGTCACCCTTTTATTAATTTGAGAGTGCCAACCCTCCAAAACACTGTTGGAAAAACTTCATCTCGAGTACTCGAAATAAGATCCCAGAAGGTACTACTTTACGATTGCAGCAATGATGAAGATAAGATAGCCTCCTCGTGCCACGGGAAATAATATTTCCCGTGAAACAACTGGGACTCGATAGTGTCACTGGAAATGCTGTTTTACCCCTGACACTACCAGTATAGTCACAGGAAAATTAAATTTCCCATGACACTACTGGTTGTGCCAAGCAGTTGTGCCAAAGGGAAGAAACGGATTTTTCATCAGTGGACCTCCTCAGCTTATAAGATGGAATATTTACCTTTACTAAATTATTTAAAACTCATACAAATCCTTTCGGTACACAAGGTGATAAAAAAACCTCCTAGCTATATTAGAAATCACTCAAAGAACAAATTTATGAAAAAAAATTTTTTAAATATTTTTTGCAATGGTAATAGTTCATTTTTTGCCTAAACGTAGACATTACCCGGTGTCTACGTTTAGGCAAAAAATGAACTGCACGCGAGGCACGCGAGGGGTGCGGGTAGCGCTTGGGGGGTGCACCCGAGTGGTGTCTACGCTTAGGAAAAAAAAATTACCGAAAAAAATTAAAATAAAAACAAAAGTATTCTGTAAGTGATACTGGTTCAGGATTTTGAATGTGGCTAGGAGGTTTTTATCACCCTGTATAATGTCTAAAATATAAAAATGACAAATATATAAAAATGTTTATGAAATCAAAATTACTAATACTATAATGTCTAATTATTTGAATTGACCAACCTATCAGATCGTCCAGAATATCAAAACGTCCAATATATAAGAAATTCCCATGGGAATGTTGTTGTTCCCATGGGAATAGCCCAAATCACCATGGGAATAGTTGAAATTAACATGGGACTGATAATATTTCCCCAAAAATTCCCGTGGGAGTGTTGGTTTCCCATGAGAATATCAGTAACTCTCAAGGGGAACAACATTACCATGGGAATTTCTGAGTTTCCCGCGGTGATTTCTGATTTTAAATATGTACCTACAGGTGAAAATATTATCTACATTCCCATTTCTTTTTTCCTAGGTCTAAGCTAAATGAGAATTGGTGTCTGCCTACTCAAACAAGCAGAATTTTTTATGTAAAAAAAGGAAAAGAAACAAAAAAAGATAAAAAATAACTTAAAGAAACATCGGTTATTTTGATACTATGGCCATTTTAATACACTTGTTAAGATTACGTACCCAAAGAGGAAACATGGGACCCTATTACGGGACGTCCGTCCGTCCGTCTGTCACGAGACTGTATCTCATGAACCGTGATTGTTGCACATTTGAAATTTTCACAGATGATGTAGCTATAGTTCTGTTGCCGCTATAACAACAAATACTAAAAAACAGAATAAAAAATATTAGTATTTTTAAAACGCTTACCCGCGTGAAGGATATTCACAAAAAAAATTTAGGGAAATAATAGGTTGGGAAAAAAGTCTTTTCGCATTTTATATGAAAATTCAAAACATTTTTTAATAAAGTTTATTTACATTTAACTAAATTCGATAACTTTTTGCCTACTTGTAGGTAGAGACATGATCCCATTACTATAGAAATTTTGGGACTTCTGATCAAAAAACCGCGACAAGTGGTTTTGGCAGTCCTCTCGTGATGTTAACCTGACACTGCCTAAAGAATTCTAAAGAGACCGAAACAGGTGGGAATCTGAAGGTGCAATGCATTAACACCTCCCAGTCAAACTCTCTTAATTTTTACTAAGTGGCTAAAGATGTGTGAGGTCTAGCATTATCATGATGAAAAATCACACCCCTTCTGTTAATTAATTCCGGCCGGTTTCTCTCAACTTCTTGCTTTAATCTCATCAGTTGTTCGCAGTAGAGTTCAGAATCGATGGTCCTGCCTGGCGGTAACAGCTCATAATGAATTATGCCCTTCCGATCCCACCATACGCTCAGCATCACCTTGTTGCGAGTTAACCCGGGTTTTGCCAGAGTCTGTGAAGCCTGACCGGCCTTTGATCACGACCTTTTTCGCACGTTCTTGTCGTACGTGATCCACTTTTCATCACCAGTTATCAGCTTCTTAAAAAATGGTTCGGTTTCATCACGTCGTAATTAAGAATCACAAATGAGTACACGGTTCATTAGGTTTTTTTCAGTGAGCTCGTGAGGCACTCAAATATCGAGCTTCCTTGTGTACCCAGCTTTTTTCAAATGCGCCAAAACTGTTTTGTGGTCAATTCCTATTTCCTCAGCTACATCGTAACTACTGATATGCCGATCTTGCTTCACTTTTTCAAAAATGGCATCCATTTTATCCGTAAGAGGGCGATCAGAGCGACGTGCATCTTTGACATCAAAATTTCCGGATTCAAAACGTTTAAACCAAATTTGTGCTACTCTCACAGACACTGCACTAGGTCCATAAATATCACAATTTTTTTTCGCGGCCTGCGTTGCATTTTTACCTTTTTTGAGTAAAATTTTAAAATGTATCGAATTTCTTCATTAGCAGCGTCACTACCACTCGACGGCCGGTTTGGTCGAGTGGTAGTGACGCTGCCTCTTGATCGGCGATCCTGGGTTCGATCCCCAGTCGGGGCAAACCTTTGTGTAAAAAGCAGATGTTTGTTCTCGGGTCATGGGTGTTTGTGTTTGTCTTTGTGTGTTTTTCAGAGGACCCACGACACAAGGGATAACCTTACTGTGGGCCTTTGAGAGTGTAGCGTTTAAAAAAAAAAAAAAAAAAACAAAACAAAGCTTCACTCATCTTGACAGTAAGAAAAACAAATGAAAATCACACATTTTCCTAACTTGAATTTGGAATTATATTCTACAAAATTTAAACTTTTAAATGATATCAAAACCAGCCAGATACAAATGGTATAACCAAAGAGAATTTATTAGAAGTTCATACATACTATAATGCGAAAAGACTTTTTCCCCAACCTAATATGTAATATAAATATTGAAGGGCGCCCATACAACAAACGTAATTTTTTTGCTCGTTTTTATAGATAATGGTCTCCAAGCCGCATCTCATTAACCGTGATAGTTAGGTAGTTGACATTTTCACAGATGATGTGTTTATGTTGCCGCTATAACAACAAATACTAATAAAATAGAATAAAATAAACATTTTAGGTAGCTCCCATACAACAAACGTGATTTGGCATTTTTATAGATAAGTCTGTCCGAGGCTTTATCTCATGAACCGTGATAGTTAGACAATTGAAAATTTCACAGTTGATCTATTTCTGGTGCCGCTATAACAACAAATACTAAAATACCGAATAAAATAAATATTTAAGGGGGCTCCCATATAACAAACGTGATTTTATTGCCGTTTTGAACCCTTGGTGCGCGAGTCCGGCTCGCACTTGGCCTGTTTTTATTTTGACAATAGTTAAACTCTCATAGGAGAGATTTTATAGAATACGTCATTTAGATACCATGGACATTTTTATATATTGGTCATTTTGATATTTTAGACTTTGTGTATTGAAAGGAAACTCCTTTTCTCTGTGCTTGCATTGAACTGTAAATAAAATAAAAATAATCTGTTTTGTATCAGGTGACCATACTGCAGAACGAAGAAAGGACATTCAACTATAATGGCTGCGCAAATTCTGATAATTCTATGTTAATCAATACACGTGCGCCGGCCTCGCCACCGCCACCGTATTGGTTAGTTTTTAAACCAACTATTAAGTGACTATATAAATAAACTATTTTTAATTACTTTCACAAAACATACATAATTTGTTGTTGTGTTGTTTTCTCTCAAGCTAGAATAATCTCTTCATTTTTGTACATCGCTTAGGTTTTTCAGTTCAAAATTAGTATAAAAAAATAGCCCCCAAGTAGAAATTTGATTGTAATTGTAAGAGTATTTTTAAAAGTCAGAATAAAGACTTATACATTCGAATTGTCTTGGTATAGTCGCGCACACTATTCCTTGAGCTCTGGATTTGAGATACAGCATATCGTCATCACTATTTATTAAAAAATTTTGGAACTTCAACCAGGCCGAAGTTCCGTACCATTTCCCCGCATTAGAGATGAAGATTATGGCTTGAGGTTATGGCTATATCTTCAGAATCATTATTTTTGTTAAATATTTAAGTTAATAGTTAAATATTTTTGCCTATCGGGGTTACAATATTTTTTATAAAAAACTAAAGCATAAAATAGCCAGTATAAAATATTAAGTTGTTGAAATTGATGTGTGTTCAGGAGTTTTTCCGAGTACTGTGGTGACAATGTAAGTCTATCGAAAGACTATTCGACTGCGCGCCGCCTAACACCTGATCCTTGGGCCACTTTGGTCTTCAGCTCTGCACACCTAGCTATCGGAGAAATATTCGAGGTAAATGAGTTAATGGTATTTTATTGATATAAAAAGGTTATTTTTAAAACGCCAATAACCTCGCAATTTATTTTAAAACTCCAAAAACAAAAGTTCTCATAATCTGGTCCTTACGAGAACTTTTGTTCTACCGTTTTTAAAAATTTCGTTAGTTTTTACTTTCATTGCTAGGTTGGTACTTACCTGCTTGCGTATAACATAGAAGTTAAAATTGTTAATTAGTGCAACAATAACTAGAAAAAAATTTTTTCGGCAAATGTATTGAATTATGTTAAAAGTCGTAGAACAAAAGTTGTTGCTTGTGATGTACGCATTCTAGTCCTGCAAGGTGATTGGTGTTTATAAATAACCCTGTAGGTACATGTGCAGAAATCCTTACTTAATATTATAAATGCGAAAGTAACTCTGTCTGTCTGTCTGTCCGTCTTTCATGCCTAAACTACTGAACCGATTTTGATGAAATTTGGTACAGAGATAGATTAGAGCCTGGAAAAGGACATAGGCTACATTTTATCCCACAGTTGGGCACGATATAACCTGTAGTCCACGCGGGAGGAGCCGCGGGCGGAAAGCTAGTAGGTTCATAAATATAAGCCGTTGGCTGTCATTTTAGTAGCATATCCGTAGTAATTGTTACTCTTTTTAATACTATCCATTACTCTACATACAAGACTCAAAAAAATGTCGTTCTGGGATCTTTTGTTTTGTAATCCGAGTTAAAAGACAGTACTTGTGTGTGTATCTTACACAAAAAACCATTTATAATCCACTAATTTATAACTCAGTGAGAGTTCCCATCTCAAAGAAATTATATTTTTATGCTTATCTTCACTTGAAGAATCAATCAAGTATTTCCATGTTATCCAATGTCCACAAGCCATTCTTACTAAGGATATGAGTTTTGCAGGGTTCAGTGGGTTTAGTTTAATAACCTTACCTGTATCATTTAATACCGCTTTATTTAATAGTACATGGAGACTAGCAGCGGAGCGGCCGCCATTTTGTTTACTGGTCTTATCTCTAGGCAAAATGGCGGACGCTGATACATTTGGATGTAGGTACCGTAGAGGTTTTATACCTTCCGCGTTAGTCTATTTAGAGTGCATTTTGCTACAGATTCTGTTGAATTGATAATCAAAATCAATTCGCTTCCTTTACTGCGACATTATTAGGTTTTTGACTTAGATCTCTCGTGGCTTTACTTCAGCGCAGTTGTTTCTCCAAATAAAATATTTAAAAGTCAATTCCTCTTTTGTCCTTTCACTATCCTCCCGTCTACCTCTCTCGTTATAGTACTGTCGTCTGAATTTATATTTTTTGTATGAAGAGTCCGCTTTGCAGTCGTCACGATTTCACAAATCAGCAATATAACTTTATTGTCTCCAGATAAAAATAGCAGAAATCAAATATGCTTACGCTGGCAGCTTCCGAATGGGTATTACAGATATAAACATTTTAAATGCCCACGTTAACCGATGTCTTCCACCGTCAGTCAAGTATCTGCCTCATTACACTGCGTATATTGACGGTAAGCATTCGTGGAACATATTATTTATAGTTTACAGTAGGTTTCTGAATCGACTTTGTTTACGTGGAACAAAAAAAAAGAATTGCTCTCAAACGGATCAACATTTGCATTTCAATTTAAAGGCAAGCGTACAGACCACTGGACTACGTGCTTTATCTAATCCATTCTGCGGGGATTTTACTCTATCTTACAAAATTTTTACTAAAAACAGTTTTGACATGTGTCGTTAACCTATATGTTGATATGTTAATCAGTTTTCACCTTCTTTTATATTTTTATGGAATTCCCATGTTCTATTTTATTTACAATTCATTATAATTTATTTTGTATTAGGACGGTACTTGAAGTATTCAAAACCAGGGACACGTGAGAAAGATCCCTACTCGATCGTCCCATCGTTCGAATGGCTTCGACCAGGCGACCGCATTGGTCTCAAGAAGACTACTGACTCTAGAGTTCTGGTCTATTTCAACTCTGAAGTACTCGACGTCGCTTTTGAGAAAGTACCTGATGTAAGTATTACTATGATACGTCTGAAAACTAGTAAATAGTTTTTCATTTTTATGCTTAAATTGCTGAACCAATTTTGATCAAATTTAGTCTTATCGAAACATTACAAAATGATTACATCTTTCAGTTAGAGCATGAAGCTATGTCGAATAACTTTAGATATGTCACTTCCTCCCAGATAAAAAATAATAAGCTGATAGTTAATATGATTTTGTAAGTAATTAAAAAAACAGCTAGCAATATGCCGGGGAAGACTCATCAAGTGTAATTAAACAGGCTATAGATGCTCTTGCGTTACACCATTCAGAGCTTCTGCGGACGATCTTCCCCCGAGATACACCCGGCAGACGAATTTATTTACTCACAATATCATATAAATTGAGAACTATCGAAATTTCATACATCTAATGACCGGCTGCTTTGACTGGTGGCGCCACCGCCAACTGAATTTCCAGTTGCTAGGCAGCTTGCAACTTCACGTTCGGTTGGTTGTGGCGCTGCTGGTTGTCAGCAAGTACCTATATGAAAATTAAATAGTTCTCAATATCACCACCAGAACAGATAAAATGTATTTATTTAACGTGATTGGGAGGCTATTGTTGCTTAACCCACCCACCGAGCCGCAGCAGTCGTTCATAGTATTTTACAAAGTGTTTTACAAGTTATCGCCCGAGAGGAAATGACTGACTGAAAAAATGCCTGGCCCGGGGTCTAATACGTTCTTATTTTTGCAAAAATTACTTCTAACCCAAGTAGGTTTTCTAAAATCACGATGATAAACATAAACGTTTATTTTAACATGACTATTTAATAACACCATTGTGTTGAAACCTCTTTGCTTCAATGAGAACACCCTAGCCGTTAGGTTGTGTATGTATTTTTAAATATGATACCCAAGAAAATATATCCATCGATATAACAAAACAAATGTTTATTTTGTCTTGTAAACAAGCTCATTTCTTAGTCATTGTTCCTGTAACTACGAAAACTGGGTGGTAATGAAATTGTTTAGTTGCTGTTATTAATTAATTATTTTGCAGAAAGTATACGTGGTCATGGAATTATATGGCAACGTCACGAAAATTCAAGCTGTGACGCGAGGACCAAATGTAGTTGCAGCCACCATCCCGCAACCTACGAGTATGTTTGTTAAGCGCATCTTCTATCATACCTTTTATTGTCATATTGATGTCAATTTAACTATGCCTCATAATAAAATGTCTCTTTTTGAACTAGTAGCCTTATATTGGACATAAATGTGTTCCAATCGATGTTTGAAAAAAAATGTTTTGTGGTATTGGTAAACACTGTCCAAAAATGAAGATTTTTTTGAATTTGGTCAAAATGGCGGACACTCATTAAACTTTCGTAAATCGATAGCTGGACCCATTTAAAACAACTTGTTTAGACAAAATCTTACTGAAGGTGCATCTCAAGAAGCAAAATCAATATTATAATGGAAACGTTGCGAATCAGTCTACTGTAGGTCTTACTGGTAAACTCGGAATCGCGGGGCTTTAAGTAATTTTCTTAATTTATTTATCTTTGATTCATGAAAGTTTAGATGAAAGAATTGGTGGCTGCAATTTCGAATAAAAAATACTGGGTTCTAAAAGTAATGGAAACGGCCGCTATAAAAGTTGATTTCCGCCATCTTGGATCCACAGTTAGTATAATTTTTAATAAACATTCCAAAAGCAAAAGAAAATTATTATTTTTTGAAGTTTATTCATTAGTACGATTTTTGTATGCTCGACCTGTTTATAAATATATATTTTCACAATTTTTTCCTGCCATCAATTTTTTCATTGCCTAAACATCTCGTTGCCATTTTAAAACAAAAGAAAACCTACATCAGTTTTTTGTAGCTGCCGCTTTTTAATTTTTCTGCGGTTTGATTTTTTTTTTGTCTCCTTACATTTCATTATGCATTTTTGTAGCTAATTTCAATATTTTAAGAACCTAAATACCACATTATTTGCGTTCAATTAAATATGATCAAAAAAATTTTTTTTACTGTTATTTGGAGAAATTGTTCAGTTTGCCGATGCATACTATTTCGCACTTAAGCTTCTAATCAACCTTCTATTGTAATTTAAGAACCTTCTAATGTAATATTAAACATTTTGATTTGTGTTAGTTCCAAATGACGAGTGCAACAAATCGTCATCGAACGGGTTAAGCGCGACGTGCAATGGCATTAGCCCCTTGCCCCTTAACGGTCACAACAATGACCTTGATGACGAAGGCGTAGGGATGCAAGCAGTGGAAGAAACGGTCACTGAAGTGGCGGCCGGCGAGGATGCAGAGAAGCCAGAAGGGTCGACAGTGAATCTAGTCACGACTGAAACGCGTCGTCGACGACATCCGCTACCGTACACTTTCCATTATATACATGGAAGAAATATTAAGCTGTGTAGTTCAGGTAAGGCTTTTATTTTATTTTTGTGAAATCGTATTTTAAAGTATTTGTGAGAAGTCTGGGTGTTTATCTAGAATATTTATGGATTAAAAAAAGTATTTAAGTAGTCATCAGTTACCTAACACCCATAGTACAAGCCTTGTTTAGTTTGGGGTTAGATGGCGCTGTGGGAATTGTTCAAGAATATTAATTTAATTTAAATAATGCCCGTTTACTTGAAACAAATGATTACTTAGGATGGGAGGCTTTCACCTACAAGTGGCATGTGGTTTTCTATAAAAGTGAGAAAATGAGATTCAAGTAAAAAAATAAATAACTTTTTTTCTCAAATATATTAGAATCTAAATAATTTCTCGTTTTTTTAACCACTTTGTTTTTTTCAGACACGGTGGCTATGCGTCCTTCTGGATACAACCACGGTATCGCGATTGTTAGTCAACCGCTACGCAGGGGACACAATTTTAGGGTTAGTATCTTAGTAAAATACTACCAGTTTGTCTAATTAATCGTGGCTTTTTTGAAGAAAATCCTTAGCAAAATTTTAATGCTGAAAAAAAACAAAACTGTAAGAACCTAAAAACACTAAGTTAAAATAAACAACTGACACGATTCCTTAGACACACTTTTAAATGTTAGTGGTATTTGTTATTTTATCGGATTAAACTTTAAGTAGTGTACATATAGAATACATATTATTTTACTGTTGCGACCTATGGAATACAATTTTGATAGGTATCTTTGAACAATGTGAATGATGCAAAAGCGATTTTCGTTTTTCCTTGTATGTACTGAAGCGAATACCTACACGATTTACAATCTAAGGAAGACTATCGAAAATCACAAATTTTTGAAGTGTTAACGGAGTTTTAAAGAAAAAAAGCAATTCTTTTTTTGTGCGATTTCTTTCATGAACGAGAAAGATATATGTTTTTTATTTGCTGTCCCATAATATGTAATATTTGAATATATTTTAAATACAGCCTAGCCAAGCGAGCTAAGCGAGTTTTTCAGCATTGGCTTGCTTTTCGCGACTACACATAATGTAGAACAGAGCTTATCTACACACAAGATATCATACACATACATATATAGCCTCACGCCTTGGTCCCATTGTGGCAGGCAGAAACCACGGATTTCTACGATTTGAACTCACCTCTATCGCTTCCTCGGCCTGAGAGGTTTTTTTAAGCTCAAATTACGAAGTGTAGATTGTGTTAAGGTCAATTGACCATGCATTATCCCAGAATGCGCCAACTTGCGCTTGCGACTGTGTATCATGAAATAGTCGAAAACTTGCGCCCGCGCGAAACTAAGATTTTATCCCGTTATTTTTCGGTGAAGTTTTACGCCATGTATTTTCCAAGTCGTAAGAGCAACATAAATTAGTATTTCAAAGGACTCGAATCGATTTTCGACAAGACACATTCGTATATCTACTGTAGCTTGGCGTGTTGTGTATGTATAATACCTACTGTACAATGCTTCTAATTTCTTGTTGCAGTTATCAGTTTTCCATTTGCACGCAAATACAAAAATTTAAATGTAGAATTACATACTTTACTGTTTTTTTGTCATTATTTTGCCACAATAAGAGAATAGGAGCACTATACATACGTACAGTGTACAATAGTTATTGTCCATTTCGTGTGTATATTAACTTTAAGTTGGCTAAAGTTATCACCACTATTAGTGCGATCAGTTTCCTTAATGAAGGCCGCCCATTTGATTTTGTAAATCGATTGGGTGTTGCGGTGGGGTATTTTTGCCAATTTTATCATCAGTATTTGATTTGTTTTTAATTATTCATTTGATAATTAAAATTAGATCTTAAACTTACAAATTGCTAGCGACTGCACTATTTTGTTCTATTAGCTTAGCTGATTATTTTGTATATTTTTTATTGTGTATTGGAAAACAGCGGTTTGAGAAAGTGTCGTTGGTTTCAGTTTCGCGTGGACAAGGTGACATGGGACTGGGAAGGCAGCATGGCGATCGGTGCGATTGGTACTTTGCCTGGTGATCCACTGCCACCCACTGCTATGCAGCTGGACCCTCCAGTCTGGGTGATCTCCTCCGATATGGTGCACGACAACGGAATTTATGTAAGTTCTCATAAAAAACTATAATTCCCTTTAACCTTGTTTTGTTATTTTTCTATATAATTACCTACGGCTTGATATGGTTGAATGTGTAACTAGGGCCCATCTGGTCAGGTTCTCTAGTTAGTGTTGGAGGTCAAGTAGCGATCGTCTCACCCCATTGTACTTGCCTGACCTGCAAATTCCTAGATTATGGTCACGCGAACCTTAAATAAGAAACGACAAAACGCTAGGAGAAAGGTCATTACAGTTTAAGAAAATGTGACACTAACGATAAGATACCTGGCCCGGATTGGAATTTGCAACATAATCAATTACTTTTTTTGTCCGCAGTTATTAACCCAATTGGCGGCAGTACTGGATGAGTTATATGAGCAATCAGTGCTGACAATTCACTTCAGATTCAACAGCGAGCTGGTTCTAGACGTGGATGGAAAGGTTCTAGGAGCCATCGGAACCGTCCCGCGGTCCTTCACCCACGTGTACCCTCTTATAGACCTTTACGGACAAGTCTACCAGGTCGGTGCCTCTGTAAACACAACACAATAAACAGGAGTTTACTTATTCTCTGCTAACTTTTGAATGTACGCCTATGTACCGATCTAGACTATGTGCGGATACAAAGCTTTTTTGCAAGTACATTTCCTAGATGAGGTATCCACCCAAGGTACCCACTCTTACATACTGGTGATAAAGTTTGAATTATAGCTATTTAATTCAAATTATCGTACGTACGAAACTTAATTTTCATATTTATCTTGATTTTTCTAAACGGCGTCGGTGCTTTGTAGGAATAGTCGGTTCGGAATGGAATATTTCGAACTAGCTTTCCGCCCGCGGCTCCGCCCGCGTGGACTACAGGTTATATCGTGCCCAACTGTGGGATAAAATGTAGCCTATGTCCTTTCCCAGGCTCTAATCTATCTCTGTACCAAAATTCATCAAAATCGGTTCAGCGGTTTAGGCGTGAAAAGGTAACAGACAGACAGACAGACAGACAGACAGAGTTACTTTCGCATTTATAATATTAAGTAGGGATTCTGTAATTAAATCGAAGGCGTAGTTGGTATTTTTTTTAATTTCTCAAACTACTGTTGCCAGGTGTCAGTATTACTTCATCCACACGTAGTTGTGAGCGGAGCTTCGCTAGACCTGCCTATCATCACGGAGAACTTGCGCGAAGAGAGCCTCGCCGAGCTCGAGCTAGCGGACGAAGAAAACGCGCAACTACCTCTAGACCCGTCGCCGCCTCACAAGAACACCAAAGTATACTACAGCCAAGACAACTTAGTCGAAGACGATTTCGAACCCATCATTGCACAACCAGGCCCGAGCACCGCTGAACCACTTCCGCAAAGTCTTCCCCTCGAAACCGAAACTAATAAAGAGATCAAAGGCAAGAAACCGCACCCCAATCACTTGCCCTTGCAACAAAGTTGGACATTACCGGACAACGTTCCAGTAACTGTTGAAAGTAACGACGTCGCCAATCGATGCATACAAAAAAGCCATTCTACTCACAATTTCGGCCATGCCTCAGACGATGTAACTCTAGAAAGCGAAGTGAAAGAAACACTGCGTCATACATTCAGCCTAGGGTCGCGAGTGGGAGAGGCCGAGGATACCGATGACATCGTGATGATACACGAGCGCTTCTGTGACACGAACATTCGCCACAACGATCGATACCCGGAAGCGAATGACGTCGACAATCTGGACATGGAAATAATGGACGCGTTGACTTTAGAAACGGGAAACCTGCCAGATTTGACGGAGGAGCAATCGTCTTCCATCGACGAGTCGACGCGCCGAGACGACTACTGGTCTGAGACGTTATCGATCGAAAATTTGAACTACCTGAATCGCATTTTGTCGTTGGATCAAGATGGTATGGAGGGAAACAGTTTGGAAGCGGAGTGGGAGGCGTCAGGCGAGAGTTGCGAGCACTTACATCTAGTGTTAAAGTACTGGCACTTTCTGGTTCTTCCATTTCCGGAGTTAAGGCAGGCCGTCTCGTGGGGGCAGGTCAAGTGCTACTGCGGCAACTGTCAACCAGACGCACAGGCTACCTTAGCCGGTGAGTGTGTATTTAAATAATACTAGCTGATGCCCGCAACTTCGTGTGCGTGTTATTTTTTTTTGTACAGAATACACATACAAAAGTTTTTTCCCGCTAACTCCCGTTCTCGTGGGAATTTTGCAATATCCTGTTGCAACTAAGCTTTAAGTTTACTAAGGTAGGTACCATGTCAAATTTCAAGCGTCTAACTTAAGCGGTTTAGATTTTTCATACAAAAGGATTTTCCCGCTAACTCCCGTTCCCGTGGGAATTTCAAGAATTCCTTTCTTAGTGCACCTCTACGGTACCTAAGCTACGTCCCTTCCAAATTTCTAGTGCCTACGTTTAGCCGTTTAGGCTGTGCGTTGATATGTCAGTCAGTCAGTTTCTCCATTTATATATTTAGATTCTATTTAAGTTAATACGCCAAAAATCCTAGACAATGACGCATATATTTCCGAACTAAATAAACATAAGTTTTGACAGACAGCTAAATCACAGGATATAGAAGATCCTTAGGAATATTTTGTGGTATTTAACTGACAAATTGATGCGAATTATGAATTACCTCTGATGGGGTTCGGTCTATTAAAGATTGGTTTAAATTCTGTTATAGGTTGGTTTACATTCTGTTCTGGGTTGGTTTATGTTCTGTTATGTGTTGGTTCTGTTATAGGTCAGTTAATGTTTTGTTAATGTTAGGTTATACGATGGTTTTAGTCTGTTATACGCTGGTTTATGTTCTGTTACGGGTTGGTTTAGGTATGTTACTTAGTTCTGTTATAATGTTCTGTTATAGGTTGGTTTGTGGTAAAGGTTGTTGTGTTTGGTTATAGGTTGGGTGCGCATTGAGCGTATCGACGGCGTGGGTGCCTGTAGGCGCGCGTTCTGGCACATCGCCCGCCACACGCTCAGCTCCGCGCAGGGTCAGACGGGCCCCGCGCGCCGGCCCCGCTCGCTCGCCAGCAACCCCTGTGTGTCACCGCCCTTCGCTGATATGTAAGATTCTCACTTCCACCTACCTTCCTACCTTCCAAGAGTAGTACGGGACTTTGTCCATAATAGCTTTGTTGTATTAGTATGTAATATTGAAAATTTACTGAGTTTCATAAAAAAGGACTTCTAATGTTATAATTATAAAACAAAGTAAAATCAGTGAATGTCTGTTTGACCGCTAATCTTCTTAGGCCTGTGTTCACCAAATATTTAACCAACGATTAGCAGCTAACCAGAGATTTGACAATGTCATTTTCATACATTTTTTGACATTTTGTCTGATTAGCTTCTAACCGCGGTTTAAACGTTGGTTATATTTTTGGTGAACACGGGCCTAAAGCAATACCAAGAAACCGATTTTAATGCAGTTTTTAGATATTTTCGTTTTTCAAAATAACTGTAGTGTGCGGTTTAGCTTTATGTGGCCACTGGGTTTCATTTTGATAACATATGACGTATACTTTCAGATGGTTTGATGAAGAAGGTAAACCACATCACACCGTTTTGGCCATCGAGATTGATGTCGAGTGAGTTCTTATTATTTTAGTTTTATTTTTAATGTTTTTTATTGTTAGAGGCATGTGTCAAGTAATAGATTCTGGATTCTGGCTACATTCGAATACCTAATTCGACGGAAAACGTCTGTGTTATAATACTTAGCCTGTCAAAAACTTTTATTTGTAGTACTGAGACAAGTAAGATGTAGAAAGTTTAAAAAATGTTAGATTCGTCTCTTATGTTTGTGCGATGTTACCTGACATGTTATGAAAATGGTTGTTTTAGGGGATCAGACGCGGAAAACGACAGATTGCTGGCTTTCCTCATCTACTTGAAGTCGCACGTGGTGTTTGTCGAGGATAACCCGCCGAGTTTAGAAGAGTAACTATTTTATTGAAATATATTAACGATATTATTTTGTAAACGAGACACAAAAAGGTTGTCTAATAAGTATTAAAAGATATTTTACGTAAGCCATTTTTAAGATGAAAATTCTAAAAAAAGTTTTAGCGTCACAGACGTCGTCGCCGAATTTCTAAAAAAAACCTCTTTAATGTATATCATTCGAACGATTGCTTTGTTAGTATTATTAAACTAATCTATTTTAAGCTCTTTACTTTGTGATCTTAGATGGTAGGTTTGTTTATTATTTTTTTAAATTGTTTTCACTTGTAATGTATGTACAGTGAAAATTATGTTACATAATGACTACTTCATTGTGATGTCGGATTCTGTCAGAGCAAAAATACATTATAATCAATAAGTAATTATTAGTAGTTAAATGAGAACATTAGGGGATCTGAATGTTTTAATCTAGTCTTAGGAAAGTTTCATGTTTGTACAGGTTATTTATGTGTCTGAATAGCAATGAGTAACTGTCAGTTGTCAATATTATATCTACAAGTGTCCATAGTCACTTCTTCTTCATTGTAATATCACCCAAAAAGCAACGAACAAGTCAGTGTCATTGTTTCTCTTTCTTACAATAAGTCACGCACCAGCTTACGCGCCGTGCGATACAAATCCTGTATCTAAAGTGATACTTTTTGGTGTGACGGGAACGCAGTGCTTATAAGTAAAAGGGAGTGGCAATGAAATTCCCATGTTTGCTTAGTCTTTGGGCCGGCCCACAATACTCTATCCTATCCCAAATAGAGATTATTTTTAATTTACAGTTGTGATTATTAAGAGTGAAGATGTGGTGAACTTCGATAAAGTTGTCTGAGGAAGGATTATTTCCAACGACCTAGTCTTGTAAGGCAGCGTGATAAGTTCATATCACAACCGAATAAAGTTACACTCGGATCTTTGCACAGCAGAAAATCTTCTAACTTCTGTCTAAGCTGCTTTAGCTCATATTAAGTATAAATACTTCCATAATTTATGAGTTGTGAAAACTGTTAACATATGCAGCGAATTTTTCATGTATTAGATTCTATACTTTGCTTTAAATGTATGTTATACATGTGAAATTTATGCACGACTGATATTTTTCTCGAAAAGGTATATTTAATTTGTATTAAAATGTAAGTTAATTTCTGCATGTGTAGCATCAGAATAGTAAGTTCCCTAGTATGTGTTATTTTCAGAACAAATAAATGAACGTATATTCTTAGGAGTTTATTTTCCTGACCTTGTTTCACGTCTCTTGTTATTAAAGAGAATACAAAGCTGCAAGATCAAGATGTGCAATGAGATTTAACTCTTTAATAGAGTAGATTTCGGAATAATATCAAAGAATATTCGACCTTAAATGTGAAGAGAAGTTTTAACTTTTTGCGTCGAGTTAGGATAAGTATCCCAGCAGGTTGCGCCACTTTGACACTGACTCCCATATCGAATTTATTTATTATTTACATATTATTTAATTATAATAATACTTTATGCAACATTACAGTTTAAGCCAAGGCGTTACATAAATCAGTTATACTTAATTATAATCATAAATACTACAAAAATATCGAAATAATAAAGTAATACATAAAATAAAATAAAAAACATGAGCTCACTGTATAGGAACTATACAATTAAAATATTATATAAAATTAAAATAAAGTTACAGGCTTTCACTTAAAAACCTTAAAAATATGGGACAACCGGTCAGCAAACAAGTCGCAATCTGGTACCATCCTAAGAAGCAGATTCGTTCGTGCACGTATCTGAATCCCCCTGATTCAGAGTGGGCTGCTGTTCGTACAGACTCCACGGCTAGCAGCCGGTGACTGCGGAGACGGGTGTTTTTGGATGGAACTGACAGACAGCACACCCGTTCCACCAGGTCGGGGCAGTCAGATTCACCTCGTATCAGGCGGCATACGTCATTAAAAGTTCGACATCACGTCTCACTTCGAGAGAATTAAATCCCAAGGCACCAAGTGAGAAAAACGTGGGATGCAAAAATGGATAGTATCCATATTTCTTTTTATAAAGAAAACGTAGAAAGCTTTCTGTACCTTTTCTAAGAGTAATTTGTACATTGTCTCCTGAGGAATCCAAATTATGGAGGCAATCTCTAACTTGCTTAGTAATAAAGCAGTAACAATAAGTTGAGTAGTGTCATGATCACAAAGGTCTCTAGAATTTCGTATTCCAAAACCCAACTTGCGGTAGCTATCTTCTGCGAGTCTTTGGATAAAACCATTAAAAGTTACCTAACTTAGAATCAAATACAACTCCAAGATCTTTGACAGTCTCAACTCTGGTAATTGAATTGGCCTCAAGTTTATAATCGTAGAAAAAGGGGCTTTGAGCCCTTGTGAAAGACATGGTGCAGCATTTAGAAATATTAAATAAGAGCTTATTGTCAATGCTCCATTTAAGTACGGCGTTTATGTCTTTTTGTAAAAAAGTTTTAACCGTGTGGTGATCGGTTGAGAATAACACCACCCCATCTCTTTTCGTGGGTGTCGTAAGAGGCGACTAAGGAAACACAAATAAGACCTGCTTCCTAGTAATCCATCCCAGGCAACGACACTTCATTTTTTTCTGAATCTGAGGTGTCGTCCTATGGTCTCATGCGGTATGGTAGACTCTGTAAAGGGCCGTCTGGTTCACGACCACCCTCCTACCGAAGTCCGACGCCAAACAGCTTGCTGTGTTCCATCGGTGCGTGGGAGTACCAGTGCCTTTATAGGCATTTTCTGGGTTAACTCGCTCCATCGTCGACCTCATCTTTGACCTTTATGGTCAAGAGTTAAGCCATCTTATAATAAAAGGACGCAGTCTGATTGATTTTTAATTGTGTATATCAATTTAAGGTCCTCTGCATTTAATAAGCACTTAGAGTACATCAAAACCTTTTGTAAGTCGTTAATCATTAAATTAAATAATAAGGGGCCAAGAACTGAACCTTGACTGACCCCGGAGCGAGTGTGATACGACGAAGAAATGTAACAACCAAGCTTAACATACTGACTTCGGTCTCGTAAATAGTCAGCAAAGAATGTAAGAAGTGAAGGGGTGAAGCCCAAGGAATCAAGTTTTGAAAGAACGTCGTTCTCTTCGAAAGGAGAATCAGCTAGAAGAAAATATTTGGAATCGATATTTGATCATTTATTTTTTATTAGCAAATGAGTAGTTAAGTAGTATACATCTCCCTTCGCAACGGGACAACGGAAGGTGTAGCGTACCGCTATAGGCTAGTCATATCGTACAAATAAAAACGCTGAAATAGACATAATTGCGATAAACTAGCTCTTTTGATATTTGTATGGGTCCACCTGGATAGTATTAGATTTGCTGCAGTCTCAAATTCTCGCGCGCTGAGTAGGTGACTAGTTGCTGAAAAACCACCATTTTGTTTTTCTTTTTTTAGTTTTGTGCCAAAAAAACAACACCGGAAGGCTCTGACGACAAAGGTCACTACTACTTTTTTGAAGTGTACAAAATTCCTGACAGTTTGGGCCCTAATTCAATTATGTAGGTCTATTAGGTCACACGATACAGGGTTTCCAATGTTCACTATTTTCCCCGAATTGGAGGTCCTGATTCACTGACTCATCCTCATC
This sequence comes from Aproaerema taeniolella, assembly GCA_949987775.1. Lineage (NCBI taxonomy): Eukaryota > Metazoa > Arthropoda > Insecta > Lepidoptera > Gelechiidae > Aproaerema > Aproaerema taeniolella. The sequence goes on along the minus strand of OX465242.1, from coordinate 24,453,009 downwards.
AACGCCCAGCCCAAACCCTTAGACCTAGAAAGCTAAAATTTTGACCCGAAATTTCGTTAATATATCTATACCTTGAAGCAAATAAACTGACACATGTTTCGCGATTTTTCGAAAATCATCCAGGGGTCAAAAATGAAATGGGTGACTGAAAGAGTTCTTTACGCGAGCGAAGCCGCGGGAAAAAGCTAGTCTATAATAAAGATAATTAAATATGCTATAACTTTACTTCCTATTAATTTCCCCTGAGATACCTCAATAACCTGATATTTTGGTCGAAAATTAGACATTTCCAATTTTCCAACATTTTGGGAAATTAGTGAACTTTGGGAACCCTTTATCGTGTGACCTATTAGACCTATACTTTGAGTATGGATATGTTTTATCCATACTCAAAGGGCCTATACAATTGAATTAGGGCTCAACTGTCAGGTTAGAGCCAGTTTCCTCATAACGTCGGAGAACTCTTTGTTCTGTTGACAGCGACACACCGACAGTCCTGGCTGTATCGCGCTGACTCCGGCCAGTTTCCAACATTGTGAGAATTTTGGTGCATTCTTCAGGTAAAAAAGGCATGATTATAGCTTGAATAATAAGTATATCACTTAAATGACAGATTTGTCGGAGTACCTGCTGTCGAAAAATGAGCTTCTAAAAAGCTGTAGTTTAGAAAACGTGTTGCTGGGCTGAAGTCATTCTAGCAGCGCCCCAAACTATTTGAATATCTCCGAAAATACTTACTTTTTGTCTAGATAGTCATTTAGGTACTCATCAGTTTTACAGCCTAGGAAAAAGTGATAATATATGGAAAAAGTAAAAAGTTTGTGGTGCTGCTGGAATGACGTCAGATCAGCAACACCTTTTCTAAACTACATCTTTTTAAAAGCTAATTTTTTGACAGCAGGTACTCTGCTGAGTTCCAACAAGTTGTGTAAAATTAGAATTGGCGATATTCTGTAAGTATTTATCATTTTAGGGCACAAGGAAGTCAGGGCCTATCGAGATCTCAGTAACCATGGTGTATTAGAACGCTCGGTCAACTCTTATCGAAATACCTATTTCCGAACTTTCATGAATAGTTGTCAGAGCATCGACACTTAACCAGAAACGAAATAAATGAAGGTTAAAAATTAAATGAATAACGCCTGCCAAAATCGCGACCGCAACTTTTTTCTTTTGCTATGAATTTTTAAACAGGCACTATGGAGAAAATGCATGACTATTAGATAAAATAATCCATTTCAAAATCAGTGTATTATGGACACTGAAAAACCATTGTAAGTTTGCGCATGTTATACGCAGTGTATAATTTTAGGTAGTTTGAAAGATACCCAACCCAACGAAATAATACAACAATTGAAAAAAAAAGATCTTATATTGATTGGTGTTTCAATGATTTACAACAATACGATTGTATCCAAAATGTTATCCTTATCTAAGTACTTACTCTAAAATTAAATTATCACTGCTCGTTTTATACCCACATAGAGTGAGATTCGATACAGTACATAGGTACATATATAGATAATAAATAATCATAGGAAGCGCGTTAACAGTTTCAGCGCACACGTGTTTAAACTACGGTTTTCATTGGATTACATAAAGGTATTCTGCAATAAGTTGCCAATCTCTAAAATTGAGTATTACTATTAACTGACTACATCTGTCAACGATAAAACCGTTTACCTTAGAAATATTAAAGCGATAAATAAAGCAGCCGCGAAATGTGGTACTAAACATGGTGAGTTCTGCAAGATAATTTGTACTTCCTGCTATACAAGCATACAGTTTCCAACAAAAAATCAATATTAGTGATCATTACTCAGTCTAAAATCTCATTCGGACAACTAAAGAATCGATATATGTACATATCGAAAAGAGAGATTAAAGTACATAAAAGGGTCTATTAAAGTTTTCTATTTACAAATTTAAACAACATCTAAATAAGTATGATGTCACCTAAACATCCAACACGAAGTCCAGACTTGAGGTTAACCTTGCGAGATCTCGGCCTCTGAGTAGGTTACAAGACATGGAAGGTGTGGATAAGTTTAGTTTGCACTCTCGTCAGCAGAGAAAAGCCGGCCGTGCTTCGAGCTGTATCTCAGGGTGAGGTTACTGTGTTAGTGGGGGGGATTACCACACTTTACACTTAGTAGGCGGGTTCATAGGCGAACCGACTGGGCAGCTGTAGTCTTTGGCGAATTCTTCCATGTTGGACAGGGGACCGATGACTCGGAAGCGGCCTGGTGCGTGGAACCCAGTCGTGATGCGGAGTTTGATAGCCTCGTTGCGGTAGACAGCGCACCAGGTGCTTGCCGCACTTAGCCAGAACAGCTGGAATACAACGTGAATTCCATTACAAACAAGAACATCAAGATGATGGAAACATAGGTACCTATACAGTGAATTTAAATGGATAAGTATGCAGTTGTCAAGTACCAAACATCGGTTTAAGTAGACCTTGATCATGCGATGTGTGTATAGGTAGCAAAGTTAATTTGTTTGGGATCAGATTATGCACATCAAATTTCCCCGATAGTCTGCTGTTTATTCTTAAGCTGTTGTATACAGGCATACATAGGTATACCTACGTCTTTGTCGTTAGTTTTTCAACTACGGAATGTGAGTCGTACCTGTTTAGGGGTGTAGTTCTCGAGTCCGGGCAGACGGGGCTCCTCTCCATGTCGCTGTGTCCAGGCTTGGTATGCGTAATAAGCCTCCTTGATACCTCCATTGTCGGCGATGTTTTCTCCTTGTGTATTGACACCATTAAGCTGAAATCAAAGGTATATAATGTTTAGTTATTGAGCAGGATTTTTGAGGGGATTGAGAAAAGCCCATATTTACTTGACAGAAGCATAGCTTAAAAACCTTTACAGGCAGGCGCGGATCCAGCCCTCAAAAAAGGTTGTGGTGACCACAACCTGAAAATCGGCATAGTGGGATTCGGAGTATGAACTCGCTCATGATCGATATAGCGCATCAATCTACATAATATCATCAGCCCATCGACGACCTCAAGAGACCGAAAAAGTGTGACGTTAAAAGTACATTATAGTTATTCCACAACAGTTAATCTATACTACCTAAAAGGAAAGATTTGATTGTTTGTTTGTATTGAATAGGCTCCGAAACTACTGGACCGATGTGATAAATTCTTTCATCATTAGAATCCTACATTAACCGTGATGAACATAGGGTACATGATTATCCCAATTTCCCACGGGAACGAAGTCCCGGGCGGAAAGCTAGTCTAAGATAAAATAAGTATACGATTTTACCTTCATTCCAACTTCTTTGACGGTGTAGTTGGAATACTGCTTGATGATGCAAGTTGCCTTGTCCAGGAAATTGTTCTTGGTCTCGCTGAGCCACCAGTCTACCAAATTGCCGTTTTTGTCGAATTGGCGACCCTGCGGGTAAGTATGATAAAAAACTTGAAACAAAAAAAGGATTCTGGACGTAATTTAAGCTAAGACATAACTCAGTAGCCGAAGAAAACTACGGGGACCAGAAAATAATTCCGGAAAACAATTACAAGAGCAATATCCCAGCTTAAGAGGAAAACGCAAAAAAAACAAAATTTCACCATATACACACAGCCGATTTCTATTAAAATTTTAATAATACACAGAGATAATTTTTACATTTTAATGAAAACATACAATAAGTGAAAACTTAAAAGAAAAACTATGTAGGAACAACATTACCTACTCTAGCAAGTAGTGACACCTGTACTGGTGTTCAATAACTAATATGCTAACTTAGGCGGGTTGTAGTCTTATCCTTGTAAGACTTCTTTTATTTCTGATCCATTTTCAATAGATGTCACCACCATACATTTTACAGGCCCCGTATTAAAAAGACACTAAAAATCATTTTGTGTTCATCTGTCTCATTAATAATATTCATAATAATTTATGAATGAATGAGTGCTTTATTGCACAAAAAAAAACAAAGCAAAGAAAGGATAATCCAAAAAAATCGGCAACAATATTTTGACTTCTTTTAGGTACGGTGTTTAAAATGTTGAATTTGTGAACAATTTTTCATCTAAAAAATCTTTATTAGTAATATTTAGTAGGTACTACTTACTACTAAAGTAATATAATATTGTAGGCTGGACCCTTTCGCTGGATTTTAATCATTTAAGCGTACAAAAGATTTAGCGGTTTTTTTATTAATTTTATCACTTGCTCAGCAGTGAAGGAAAACATCGTAATGTTTCGAAATCCACCAACCCGCATTGGGCCAGAGTGGTGGACTATGGCCTAAATCCTCTTCGTGTTTCGAAGGGAGGCCAGTGCCCCTCGCATATGGGCCGATAATAAAAAAGTACATAAGAAAAATACTGACTATTTTCACGGTCCAAACCCTTTGTGGTAAAATCCGACTCGGGCTTACCAGCCGATGAAAGTGAACTTGTGTGTTCTTTAATTGTTTTTTTTATAACTAGTAAGTATATACTCACGGCAGCACTTACATGTTAACCTTGACGTCACCCTTATCTCGCTTACAATAGCGGCCGCTTTCGTAGTGTAAATGGGTAACCTAACCTAACGTGCTGCTGTATGTACATTTATTTGACGCGGACACTGATACATACGCGTTGCATTATACTTTGTGGCGTGAGCAGACATCAAGTTATAAGCTAAAATTTACCTGGTCATCAAATCCGTGCGTAATTTCGTGGCCGATGACGAATCCGATGGCGCCGTAATTCATGTAGGATGGACGAGAGGCGGAGAAGAAAGCGCCTTGCAGGATACCGGCCGGGAATTCTACGACAGCAAGTTAAATGTAAAGTAGATAAATAAAATATTAAGTGCAACAGCACTAATTTTATTAAATGCGAAAGTTTCATTTCTGAGTTTGTTTGTTCCGCCTCAATAATTTTGGATGAAATCAGTAGCTCGAGCATAATGCGCGACAAAATCGCGCGGCACGCCACTCGGCTAACGGTGGAACTTCACTTTAATTGCGCGAGGGCCCCGCGCAAAGGCTTGCTCGCCTTCTCTGGTGTTGTCAATGCTGACATTTTGACTTAGGACCGCGGCGCATTCCGCGCGATGCACGTCGTGCTCGAGCTGCTGGTAGGTGTTGAAAAGAGTATAAAAGTGAATACCACTGACAGATCTGTAGCTCGGGGAACATTTATATTACTAAAAAGGTTACCGTTTATCTTTGTGAAATTATTATGGATTGAGTTACCGTTTCAAATTTATATATCTGTTAACTGAACAAACCATATAAACCTACCTATTTTAAGATGATTTCTGTGGCCGGTTTAGATTTTAAGACTCATTTAATCCATGAAGAAGAAATGAGTCTTAAAATCTAAACCAGCCACAGAAATCGTCTTAAATTAAAATAGGTATAGTTTGTCAAGAGGGCCTATTAATAGATGTATACATTTGAAACGGTAATTAAAAAATTTCAATAACTTTTTGACTTAAGGCCCCTAGCCCTAGCAGACCCGGCGTATTTCTACGGCGCTGGAAACGTGCGTTTTCAAACGCCGTAGATGCCGATTTTTACGTTTTCATAGATTAAACGCGCACGTAAAACGCGCGTGTGAAGCACGTTCGAAATTCGTTGTAAACACGCTGTAAACGCGCGTTTCACGATCGCCCCGTCTGCGTTCCAATCGCGTTTGAAGCGCGTATACTTACGCGCGTGAAACGCACGTTTTCAGCGACGTAGAAATACGCCGTGTGCTAGGGGTCTAAGATATTTTGACTTAGGACCGTCAAACTTATCACTACATATGATTACAGCGGGTTACGGTCATTAAGACCTCACTTTTAGTATATAAAATGGCAGAATCTATAATAATTTCACAAAGACAAACGGTAACCTTTTTAATAATATAAATGTCCCTGGGCTACAGATCTATGATCATTATAGTTTATTACCTAATTGCATGCAATACGTAATAAATCGGTCAATCTGTGTTGTTTTTGTGTGAGAATGTCTCGTGACGTTCGAGGGCGGAGCAGAGTCGAACAAATAGAAATGACTTACGAATGCTGTTTTCGATGGAGGAGTAGAAAGCGTTGACAATGGCAGGGCGGCCGTGGGTGATCCAGTCGGTCTTGTTGACCGGCTCGCGAAGTTTGCTGAACAGGAACTCAGTGCCAAACAGTGTCAGGTTCAGCACTGATTCCATTAGCTTGTCAGATGACATCTCCAACTGCAGACATAAATACTCATATTACACTCAGTTGCAGATACATCTATTAAAGTTAACCCTGTTTCAACTACCTACCATACTATCACTATAGTTGAGGTAATAAGGGGGGGGGGGGGGGGCATTAAAGATGTTTGAACTTAAATACTGATTTACATTGATTCAATAGCTGGCTCCTGTGTCATTGAATTCCAGCTCTGGATTGGCACTTTTGGATTTTGGGATAAATCCGCCTATGCACTGTCTTTCATGTATTGTGTCCTATTTTAAAATGACTTTACATACAATGTATAAAAAATACGTGTATCGAATGATACATAGCAATTGAAATAATTACCCCAGAATAGAACTCCGTAAGCTTGTCATTGTCGAGCATTTCGCTGGGGTAGGCGATGTGAGCCGCCATGGCGTCTGCTTTTTCCAGGGCCTCCTGTCGAGTCATGTCGTCCATCCAGTCCACCTGAGCCAGCGTCTTGCGGAATTGCTGCCTGTAACACCACACGACACCTATTATTAACGTATTCGCTATAACAAATGTTGAAATCAATATCTCTAGAAACTTCAGAACATGAATCAGTTCACCACATTGAACAGGAGGTTTACCATGATCGCTTAGCGCGATCCAATTTAGGACCTAAATAAGTCTGCAACGCTTATTCGTACCATGATGGCTTATAAGCGATTCAATTTTGACGCTGTTGCGATTCAAAGGCAGACCAGCGACAATTTATTTAAAAAAAAAATGGACCATAGACAACCAAGCAGTTCAAAAGCAGCGCCATCATGGTACCATTTTAAAAAACATTCCAATTGCGAAGCAGTTGAAAGTTGGATCCTAAACAGAAATGCTTTTAAACGAGCGTGGTAGGTACCCTGGTTTCCCCAATAAAACTATACGAAATTAGTATGAAAATGATTCAAATTATAGCCAATAAAACGCATTTTTACCTGATATCGTTAACCATTTCCAAAGCGTTGGCCTTCGAGTCTTCATTAAAGTATTTTCTTATGTATAGTGCTCCTACTGCGATAGACATGCTGAAAAGAAAATATGTTATTTACAGACTAATTTAGATTGCCGGTATTGAAAGTAACATAAGAGTCGCTTGATTACATTTGATGGGATAAGTGGATAAACATATTGACTGATGAGTACTAAAAGTACGTCGTAATTGTATTTTTATTGAAGGTAATTACGAGATTTTTATAGATAAGAACCTGCGCAGAAATGTGACACCAAGTTCAATGCTGTCGTAAATTCATTAATTCATTTATTATGTTTCGGCAATATGGCAGTGCGAACGTTCTACTAATTACCTACCAACTCACTGGCCATGATTCATCGCCACATCTACTACGAAACAGAGTCAAAACATTTTAGCTTTTTTGTTGTTCCATGATAAGGGGAAAGAAATAAGTAGATAGAGTATATCTTGTAAAGGCACCTAAGTAATAAACATTTGATAGACTAAAATTCAGGATTCGATATGACACTATTGCAGATAAAGTAATCATAAATAATATTTTAAAAGTGACGTTCTCCAAGCTGTAATAAAAATGTAAGAAAATCTTTTTGTTTCGATTGAAGACTTACGGTCTCAATGACCTGAAAAATAAGGTTTTAAGAAAGTTCGGTTTAGGTGCTAAGGTGCAAATATACTACACTAATTATTCATCAAGTTTAAAGCAATTTTTGAATGAAGAACCAAGAAAACATAACGTATGTATGACTTAGGCAAAAAACGTTTCCATCGCCTGTCCATCACTTTGTTCATTTTATTACAGCAGAAAAAAATTACCACTTTTTGTACACATTAATAAATGTTCGTACACGTTTAAGATCTGCGTCACGAGGTGGCGTAGCTTTCCATTTGTGAAATAATTTTTAAAATTGGGTCAGTAGTTCCTTACAAGCAAACAAAAAATTAATTTTACCTTTTCATAAAGCTTTGTATGTGTGTCTGTTTTACGCAATTTTGCGAAATTCTTTCTGTTGTCTAGTTTTTGGAATGGACGAGTAAGGATACCTTTTCTTAGTCTGTTTGTTGTTACAAGTATGAGGTGTTTAACTAAATGATAGGTGGCCAAATATTACACTTCTCCAAAGTAATTAGAGGGCGATCATAGCAAGCGAATGTTCGAAGGGAACTTTCGTTGAGAATGATTTGGTAAAGATCTTTTTTCTGTGCTTTGTAATCTAATTTGGAATGAACTGGCAGGTAAATACTTACTTTTCTGCTCTGAAATTAGCAACCTTTTTATTGTAATTTGACTACATAATATGTGTATCCTATATTCATGGGCGTACCCAGCTTCTGGCCTAGGGGGGCAAGTCAGATTTTTTAGGTCAGATCGTCCGCGGCTATTTTGTCATACACACTACACAAAGACTACATGAAAGATTAGGTATATGTATCTAATGTAGTGTTTAGGGCAAACAGCCGCAAATGATCCTGCTTTATAAGTAGTTAAATAAATAAAAGTAAATTTGACTATGCATTTTTATATTTCCAGGGGGGGGGGGCAGCTGTCCTCCCCTGCCCCCCCCCCCCCTGGGTACACCCATGCCTATATTACCTCAATGTTCCGTGCCAATCTTCAGCCAATATTTTTTATACGGTCATGGTAGGAATCGGGACAAGGTTTTTTTAAATGATATTTCTGTTGATAAAGATTATAGCTCGAGAAAACGGTTAGAATTGCCAAAAAGTTATATTTTTCTATAAATCCAAAAGTTGAACGACTAAAACGCAATTTTTCTACTTCGAATTTTATTTCTTGCCAGATTTCGTGTTTAAAACTTTTATCTTTTGTGGAATTAAAACTTTTAAACTGAAATACGACGATATGAAAAACAATTCTTGTGCATTCGAAAAATCTATGATTGCAGCGAGAGAGATTGAGAATATAGAAGAATTGTATGAAGATTAGTGTACCTGACACTAGTGGTATCAGCGCATTCTTTCCAGCGGCTCTCACGCTCGGTTTTGCCGGAGAGAGCTGTGACGTACTGCAGCTGACGCCTGCGCAGGTCGTCGGTCAGATAGGACACCGAGGCGCCTGCCACACGCCACATCACATAGTTAGCTTGCACACGCTTCGGGGTCGCTTCCAGCAGAACCTACAATAACGAAATTATATGACGAAATTATATGTTATTTTAAGAAGGATCCACTCTTCTTCTTAAGTCTTGGCACTTATTCTTTAAGACTACGACCGTTACTTCGGAGCATCGGCTGTCAGTACATCTCTCTAGTGCCATACAGGTGACAGTAATAGATGACAGTGACAAGGAATGACATTACTTATAGGTCGTATGATGGTCGTATACTTGGTACTGAAATATGCTAGTCTAATCAACAAAGACGAGCAAGCTCAGGAATTCTCCAAAAATAAAGCGAATATGCCCATCCCTCACTAGTCACTCATAATCATGTTTAAACTGAGGTGGCTATAATAAATGTAGGACATGAAAACAACGATAAGAGTAGACTTTTTGATGTACTTAATCTGATCATAGTACTACAGTTTTTCAGAATTAAAATGACAATTTTTTTGTTATCAAATAGAACCCCGTTATCTCTCGACATCTGAATGTGTAGAGTTAGTGTTATGAGAGTACGACAGATTGAATAGGCAGACTGAAAGCAATTTGTTTTATCATCAACGTCAACTAATCATAAACATAAACACCAGTAGAAACAGTTATTAAAACACTACCTAAATACATCGCGAGTACCTATACTACATTCAAAAATAAAATCAAAATCCAAGTAGTACTAACCTCAAGTTCTTCAAGATACTTTGGGACGTTCACAATAGCGATTTCATTTAAATCCACTTTGATATGAGGCGCAAGTAGGCGATTAATGTAAGTCAACCATGGAATCCTAAAAAAACGACATAACGTAAGTACTCATTACTCGTAAGTAGTAAACAAGGTAGACTTAGACGAAATAATCGCAGATATTATCTCAATTCTCTTGCACAACTCTACATATTATGAAAATCCTTCTCTCTTTTGTCATTTTCTTCATATAAAAGAATTAAAGGAAGTAGAGTTTTCAATTTGTGTGCATCAGAGTTGTCACTAAGTTATGTTTGTTTATACTTACTTCGGGTATTTCTGTTGCAGCGTTGCAATAGTCATCGGGTTGTACAAGCTTGTAGCGTTACGACGTTTCTCGAGTGGCAAGGAGATCTGAAACATTAGATTTAATGTTATAAGTTCTTTGTTTACAGCCTATGATCGTATTTAAATCGATTATTTACTTATATCATCATCTTTAATAATGATTGACAACAACCGTGATGCCTTTCGATTGATGAAGCAGGCAATTAGGTCACTCGACTTGGGACCTTGGACTACACTTTTACGGGACGCGACCAGACATAACACATAAAAAGTTATTTCGACTTTGAGAGTGATTTATTTTATATAAAAGTCACAATAGCTCGTAAACAAAGAGTTCTTTGTGACCTAATAAACGGCTGTTGCGAAATTTTGACCGGATGTGAAGTAGATGGAGGAATACGTACATTGGCAAGTTTCATTTCGAATTCCAAGGAAGCCTTGAGCTCTACTTCAGCGCGTTGACGGTCAGCGCCGAGCAGGGTGGCAATGTCGACCATGTACTCGTAGTAGGCCTGCACCAACTTATCGTTGAGACCTCGGTTAAGGTACTCACGACTTAATCCCAGAGACGCTTGGTCCAGCTGAGCACAGAAAAACAACAGTTCAAAGTAACTTACAAGAGTCACGTGGCCAATGTCGCAGCATAGCACGTTTTTGTGAAAGTATTCACCCACATTGACACACACTAAACAAAGGCATTCGCTGGGCAGCTAGCAATTCGCAGTAATAGATGCAGAGGCCGTACATAGTATTTATGGGTATACCACTTAAGTAAAGAACAATAGATGCAGATAAAGCCTGAATAGATATTAAATGTTTTTGCATACAAGGTCGAACAGTGACGGCGGTGGTTAAGTAAATAAAAACGGGATTTGCGTGTGAGTAATGGATGAATCGTCGTAGTAAAGATTCGCTGAGAAGTTTCTTACATCAATGATGCGTTTGGTGGAGTTTTTGACATCAACGCTGATGGAGAAGTCGAGGAAATAGTCGACAGAGTAGCCGGCGTCGCGAAACTTGTAGACCGACTGCTCCCAGGAGAAGGAGTTGTCATCCCAGTTGGTTCCATCCAGCACCGGCCACCCACCCAGCCGACGCAGCATGTCCAGGAGAGGCTGCACTCCTCGCGCTTCAATTGCCGCTGCAATCAACACCATCATTAGAATTTGACCACGATCTTTAATTTCCTTTTTTATTCCGATATTACGAGTCTGCTTGTACAATGTAGTTAAAATAGTTAGAATGCTGATTCAGAGCATTCCACTGTTTGGTAAATTTTATTAGAATTACGTGTTCTATCTTTATGTTTTACATTCCTGTTTATTGTGTGGTGGCACATAACCCTTATGTTTGTTAGACACACTTGAGTGGCTTTTTATTATATAGTTTATTTTATTAAGAAAACCAACAGCAATACAAATTTCTTCTAAATAGCTTTGATATTAACTAAAACATATAATCAATACATATATGCAACTAGAAATAGGAGAGAAGAATATAGAGAACTATATTCTTATATTTATTTTGAATGTCGATGTAGGTCTGTTTACTGATTTTTTTTATTGGTACCTATTTATGAAATCAGAATAGTTCGTACTGATTCATGGATACAGTAGTTGAATGAAATAAAAAAAAGGAAATATTGTTTTGTACAACGAATAGGTTTGCTTTTGACCACAATCTAGCTATGGGGTAAGATGTGGTTGAGGATGTAGCAAGCTCACCTGGAAGAAGCCTATTTACTCCTACTTTTTAAAGACACAGATATGGGCAATATCATAGCACACAGTGCGAATCTTTGGAATCCCTACAAGATAAAGTTCGTGATGTTTAATAATCTGTAATATTTTAGTCCTAAAAGGATGTGAATAGACAAGGTTTTGCCCGTATATTTCTCATGGCACTTTGACCTTTTTGAATTTCCGCATATTGTTTGTGAAACGCAATATATTGGCCCCATCTAAGCATTGTTACCAGCCAGAAAAATCTATTTTATTTTTTAATCAATCTACCGATTTCTCTTCGAACAACGCATGAATTCATAGGTGCTAGGGATCAATAATACAAAAGGATTAACCTTAAGTACATGCAATCCTTCTTTTTAAGTACGTAAAGTGATTTAAAAAAATATTTAAATGAACTTAATGTCTATTTTGTCATTATAGAAATTAAAAAACCTTTAGTTTTTTTTTACTTTATTAAACTATTAAGCGATTTGCAAGATCGCGACGAAGACAAAAGTTCCCAAAAATGAAATTCGTAAACCAAAGTCTACGCTAAACAAAGCCGAGAACTAAATTATTAACAAGATTAACTAGAGAATTATGTATGAACAGAGAAGACTGTGAAACACGAAACTAACAACTTTGAAATTCAATTTAACATTCATAATGCAATCTGGAGACGCGTGATGATAGGCACGAACCTACATGTAATCAACACACAAATTACCAAGGACACTCTACATCAAAATTTACTCATGAGTAAAATATGATAGGATAGGCTCTATGGTACAGTCGGGCGCAACTCAGGTTACCACACGCGTGCAATCTGTACTGTTTTGATAAGAGCGGTTTTGAAATGAAAATGAAGTAACCTGATGCGCTGGCCTCTGTACATAAGGCAGCGCATCAGGTCACTCAATTTTTATAGCAGAACCGGTCTTATCCTATAACAGCGTAGAGTGCGCGCGTATAGGAACTTGATATGCTGTCCTCTGTACATTCTACGAAGGTAACAATTGTATTTAGAAAACACAACTAAATTATTTAATTATTTTTTTACCTTTATTACACGTTTCGTATCCTATTAAAAAAGACTTTATTTTAAACAGTCTAAAAAATAAAAATAGCTTAACAATGTTAAATAAAGCTTACCAACTGATCCTAAATACGAAATGGTTAATTAAAGATGGTAATTATAATATCGCGAATTTAAAATTAAGGTGTAAAACGGAATGATGTGATGTTTCGCAGTGTTAATCCATCATCACTTACATCACGTTGTTGTGCAAACTACGGAAGCAATAAGTATTCAGTTCAGTTCACTTTCACTCACAGTTTTAACTTACAAGTTTCGTTTTATCATGGCGATTAAATTAATTTCTATTTGCAACCATAATTTTTTAAGGATAGAAAATGTTTTTATAATTATTTTTATTAAGTAATATCGATTGCCCAGGGAATGCTTTCTTCTTCTTACCAGCCCAGGGAATGCCTATATAGTAGCAAATATTTGTCCACCTTAAAAATATAAGAATCAACCGACTTTAATCCCCACAATGCCTATCAGCAGATAACCACAAACCAAAACGTCATCTAAATAAAATGCGTTTGTTTTTTTCTGAAAATCGGCTGTCTTTTTAGATTGGATTGAATTAGTTACATTAGTTAAAAATTAAAACGGGGGCTTCAAATAGGTAATAAATGTTTGGCATTTTAGGTATATTTATGAGTTCTATGACTCAAGGTCCTATTAAGCATACCCGCTCATATTTAATGAAGTTTTATGAAATGTGATGCTGCAACAATTCAAGTTAAATTGTATTGCGACAACTTTTGGATAGTTCAGGAGATAAGTTTCATTTATTTCGCAATTGCCTAGCAAAGCTATATTGATAATTTTGCGGTATGCCGAATATAATTATGTAGTAATATGTACATACATGTATATCGCTCAGTCCTCTCGTTCTATTGTACATAACAGGCAGAAGAGCTTCAGTACATAACAGGCAGAACGACATCGACAGGACAAAATCATGTTACGCGTCCATGTAAGCTATGCTTATAAAGCTTTCACGAGTTATCATTTGTAATATACCTACAAATTATGCAGGGTGTCTGCGAATGGATTACAAAAGGAGTTTCCTGCCAACTTCTAATTTTTTAGTTATGGTTCGTCTGATCAAACAAGAGAAATTTAAGGGAAATAACTCGTCTAGTGTTGTAGAACTGCATCAGTGACATCGAGGAATCCTTAATATAATAAAACTTTAAGAATAAAATACTAATAAGCCTTTTTCACAATTGAGATTCCATTGCAAAATCACCAGGAATACGACAATTCTGGCAAAAATCAAAATTACATTATATAGACTCATCGTGAATACTTCGCTGGATATACCTAATGTTATCTATTAACATTCAACTTGTCAATTATTACAATACAATTAATTACATGTCAAAACTTAAAACTAATAAATTAATTTGAAATTTAATTAATTTGAAACAAAAAGTTCAAGTCAAAATCCGGCCCGAGTCTCACCCGGAGCAAAGGTCCCCATCACGCTCGCAGCGTTACCAGTTTACCACGTTGAATCGCGATGGAGAGTCTTTGGACCAGGAAAGACCCGGCGCGCGGATCACCCCCTCTGTCCATTATATAGACTAATGCATATAGTATTATGTTATGATGGATATTAGATGTAACAGAATATATGAGTTGTGCTGGAAGGTTTTCAGTCTATTCGCCCATCTTACAGAAAAACTCAAGAGTATTTCTTGACTTCAAACTAAAGTGTGTTATTTTACTATTGTTGAGAGAAGTATTAGAATAAACTTTTAAACCAGTTTTTGTCCCTAATGTATGTTATAATATTGATCGTTGTTTTAGTATAACCGAGTTGCGGGTTGGTTTATTTAATCTAACTTAGTTTTATAATTCTGAAAACGTCAACAAATGAAAATCATGCAAATTCTGCTGCTCGTGTGACATATCATTAAAAGTTTACTACCGTATTGTGTTCTATCTGCCACGAGCTTCGCCTATTAGGTTTTATTGAAGCAATCACTACCTCCTTATTACTTCGTTACTGTCGCTATACGAGTGAAACGAATTAACAATACTTGATTGGGTATTAATTAGTGAAACTTTTATCTGATTTGTTCACTGAATTCTGGTCATTTACGTTATGTGTTTTCCTATTAATCTGCGGTTGTATAATTGTAATGGTATGAGATACCGGCTGACGATGACGCAGTACTGACGAACGATTGTTTTATAACATCTCAGATCATGACGTAATTTAGAACGTTTTTGAATTTGCTGTATCTAACTGAAATGCTTCACTTTTTAACCGACTTTTAAAGTTACACCAATTGACGGCTGGTTCTTTTTTTGTTCGAAAGAGACTCAATTCCTTTATTTTATTCACATCAGAAATATAAGTACATCGAGAGACTTAAACTAGATTCAATATAATACGGCGGCCTTATCGCTATCAGCGATTTTTTCCATCCAACAAAGGAAGAAGCTGAAAGAGGAAATATCAGAGCAGAAAAATACTCCTGAGGTGGTCCCATATACATTTCATTGAAACTGATGTATCGCTTTAAAAAATATATATATACACATTGTATTTAGTAAGATGATGTTTTAGTTTGGTATTCTGCTAATATGCATCGTTGGGATTTAAGTCGGTTGATTTTTAT
The DNA here is from genome assembly GCA_949987775.1 of Aproaerema taeniolella. Taxonomy (NCBI): domain Eukaryota; kingdom Metazoa; phylum Arthropoda; class Insecta; order Lepidoptera; family Gelechiidae; genus Aproaerema; species Aproaerema taeniolella. The sequence goes on along the minus strand of OX465242.1, from coordinate 24,437,255 downwards.
TACAAGCTTTTATTTGACTTCCCCCGTTAGTTAGTTAGTATGTGTGGGACAAATCTTGCAACTGAATTTAAGACCAGTTCTCCTCAACCGATTGACCTGAAATTTGGTATACTTATGTAAGTACGATGACAATGAAATGTTATGGTACCATTGAGCTGGTCTGATGATGGAGTCTGGAGGTGGCCATAGGAACTCCTAAGCGAAACGACGGAATCGCATCGAGTTTGGGTTCGTTGGATTCGGCTTTTTGAGCACTTTAGTGCTAGATGATGTTCAGGGTCCTGATGATGGAGTCTGGAGGTGGCCATAGGAACTCCTAAACGAAACGGCGGAAACTCGGCGAGTTTGGGTTCGTTGTATTAGTCTTCCCGAGCACTTTGGTGCTAAATGATGACCAGTGTCCTGATGATGGAGTCCTCTCGGCCATAGGAACTCCTAAACGAAACGGCGGAAACTCATCGAGTTTGGGTTCGTTGGATTTGTCTTTTCGAGCACTTTAGTTGCTCTGAGTAGAATAAAATCTTTAGAAGGACTCCTCATTGAGGAATTAGATAGTTCTAAATTACCCGGAAAAATACCGTGCAATAATGATGCAAGAAATTCTGAATTGAGAAACAACTAAAAAGTATAAAATAAAATTATAATTAAAAAAAACTTTTTTAAAAACATGCTTTTATTCTAAGTATATAGAGTATCATATAGTTTTATGCAAGATTGCTGAATAAACATGTATACCCTCAAATAACATTTATCAGCATGACCCTTGCATACAATTATTTTTTTCGTTTAAGTACAACTGCATTTAGAATAAAAGTTTGTTTTTTAAAAAAGGTTTTTTTTTTAAATTATTACGTTTAAACGTGGATAATTGTATAATAGGTATACTTAAATGATACAAATGTCACCGGAAATTGTAAGACCTTAATATCACAAATTTCACTAGTAAAATTATAATCTCCCGCGGTATTACCATGTGACTAGTAAAATTATAAAACGATACTTTAAGAGCCGCCTACATGAAATTAGGATAAGTTAGGTTAGGTTAGGTTGCATTAATATTATAAACAGTCCGTCAATGTGAAAAAAGGGGCAGTTCACAAAGTACCCAGAGTTTATAATCTTACTAAATCAAATTACAATATAACGGGTTATACAATGTTACGGTGACAGATAGATAACAACTTCATTCACTTCAATGACATGATTTATCTAACACACAGCAAAACACATAAACAAACACAAAGTGACAAATCAAACAAACATATATATATATATACAGGGTGTTAATTAATTCGATCTTATCCTTTTAGGTGTTGAATCAGCCCATGAAACTGAACAACTTTCCCTAAGAACAAATGCCGAAATACGAAAAATAAATTTTGACTTCCCATACAAAATGATTTATCAGCTGATGCAATTTGTATGGGAAGTTAACCATTTTTTTTCGTATTTCGGCATTTCTTCTTAGGGGAAGTTGTTCAGTTTCATGGGCTGATTCACCACCCGAGTGGATAAGATCGAATTACTTAACTTCCTGTATATATTTATATATACAACGTGTAACAAAAATCCACTTAAAAGCCGAAAGCAGCGTAAAGAGTTAGTATCAATTAATTTATACACGAAGTTTAATTTCGGAATACGGTATTTTAATTTTCCATACAAAAATAAAAATGTGTTTTTCAGTTTTCGTTTGGGACAACCCTAAAAATCTATTACACAGTACGTCAATCAGCCCAATCAGTCGAGTACCGTAGACGCCTGCCCACACATTTAAGCGCCACTGGTGCTGAAAACTGTGCTCGCAAGACACGTGTGGATTATCGTGAGCCCATACGTGCTCATTGTGTACATTTGATATTCCCGCGCGAGTAAACGAAGCTTCATCTGATCACAAAACGCTATCGCTATCGGCAGCAAGTCGCTCTTGGCACCAGTTACAAAAATTTAAACGCGGTTCAAAGTCGTACCCTGTGAGCTCTTGTGTACGCCGGAAGTGGTACGGATGCTGACCGTCTTCATTTAGCGTACGTCAAACAGCCATATAATTGACATTTAGCGCAGTCCACACTCGTCGTGTACTCTAGGATTAACTGGTATAGCAGAATACCAGTGTTTTACCCTTCGAACAAAGCTTTTTTTTTTATAAGATGGGTTAACTCTTGACCTCAATCTTCACCATAAAGGTCAAAGATGAGGTCGACGATGAAGCGAGTTAACCCAGAAAATGCCTATAAAGGCACTGGTACTCCCACGCACCGATGGAACACAGCAAGCTGTTTGGCGTCGGACTTCGGTAGGAGGGTGGTCACGAACCAGACGGCCCTTTACAGAGCTTACCACACCGCATGAGACCATAGGACGCCACCTCAGATTCAGAAAAAAATAAAGTGTCGTTGCCTGGTATGGATTACTAGGAGGCAGGTCTCATTTGTGTTTCCTTAGTCGCCTCTTACGACACCCACGGAAAGAGATCGGGTGGTGTGATTCTCAACTGATCACCACACGGCAAAACCTCACGGATGGTTTATTAGTTAAAAAGATACAATGCAAGATTTTTTACGTTTTTTTTTTCTATTTTTAATGTAAAAAACGCACTTTTATTTAATGCTATCAAAAACTCTGCTTGCGCAGTAGACAGAAAAGTGGGTACCAGTCGATAATTTAAGAAAATATCCCCTAGATCCTAACTGCTAAGAAGTTGTGCCTTTCATCATCAGCTCAGCACATGAGACGATGACTACCAGATGCAAATATCTGAATAGTTTTAGAAAGTATAAGAGAAACATTGTAAGTGCCTATTAAAGAGGGTTTCCTTCGATTTCTCTGGGATTCCATCATCAGATCTTGACTTAGTGACAATGGGACACCTCAGAAAGTCAGAAACTCGCTTCATAGCCCTATAGAACAAAAAAATAATTTTGAAAATCGGTGCACAAATGGCGGAGAAATCGGTGAAACATAAAAAAGATACATACAGTCGAACACCTCCTCCTTTTTTGAAGTCGGTTAAAATACATACAATGAAGTAAAAAGATTACTTTAAAAAGTTGGAGAAAAATTCTTAATTTATTTGTTTCCTTCATGGTGTGCCACCATTGCCATAGAATAGACAGTAGTAGTAATTTTTTTCATCCATCCGGATAGGCAAAGGTATTACTTAAGAAATTAAGTAACACCTTTGCCTATATATATATATATATATTCTAAGGGGGCTTTTGTTACACGTTGTATATATCATATAGACACAATACGATAATTTAATATAACATAGCAATTGATAAAAGGGTAAAAAATTAGTGTTGTTTGGTGGGTAAAATGGTAGGTAATATACAGGTGAAATTTTGTAATGCCACCTGAAGGAATAGTCAAGAAGGGATAATGCCATAGTTTTCCTTTCATTTAATTTACCAAGTTTGTTAGAGAGATTTTATCCTTATAATTGACCCTAACGATCGATGCAATAAAAATACAGGGTGTAATTCTTACAGATTTTAGTCGGTTCGATTTCCGGGTGTAGCAAGCGAATTTTCGAAAATCCTTAAATGCAAGTTTCTTTATTATCAAAAATAAAGTAATGTTTTCTTTGAGTAAAATTTTCTATCTACAGAATTATGAGTACTTTCTTTTCAGGTGGTGTTACAAAATTCCAACCTGTATTATGTATATTCAATAGATACATCATATCCTTATTATACTAGATGAAAAGGTTAAATTTAATTTATCAGTAAATAGCAAAATTGATCTTATTTTCGATTTAATGCAAACTTAAGAAATAAGTTTGTGTACGGGTGGTGGAATATTATTCCAACATTTTGATGCTCCGTATTTGAAACTCCCACGGAAAAGAGTAATTAAAATCCATGCACGGATGTGTCTCGTCCTGAGGACATCAGATGACCAAGCTAATACCTTTATAAAAGTAACTGGGTCTCTATAAGTACTTTGTGTTGTTGCTTCTTGATGGAACTTCATATTATTACCAATTTAGGACATGACTTTTACACTCGTTCCACATGTTTTTTAGCTAAAGATGATCTAATCAAAACCGATCGCATATAAAACAAGTGGAACTAGTGTAAAAATCATATCATTTGGGGTGTCTTAGTTTTTATAATGTCAAAAACCATTGACGCATACAGATGATACTGCCGGGCGTTGCCTTTAAGTATGTTTTTATTTTTTAAGAAAGGTGTAACGTGTGTCCTAGGTTGGATCCGGAAAAAGTACGTTGCACAAGCGTTTGGCACCCTCTGTATGAGTCTCTGAGTTTTGGAAAGTAAACACGGGCCGAATGCTGTGATACAGTAACTAAGCTTAGACAACATCAATGTTTAGCAGAGTTTCATACGCAGCTCGACACTTAGGAAGTCACGAATATTGTAAATGACTTTTAGCTTTTAAACACAGGCACACACGACATCAGCAACGTGCTCCTCGAACTGCAGGTTACAGTCCATGAGAACACCCAGATATAGGCCCGTATTACAGAAGGAGACTCAAGTCTTGATCTATACTTAAGTATTGATTGTCTCTTACTCTCACTATCAAAATGATAAAGACGACTGCTACTCAAGTATAGATCAGAGTCTGAGTCGCGTTCTGTAATACGGACTTAAGTGCAACATGTACTTTCTCCACTGACTCACCAATACTTTTGCTCTGAGGAATGCATGCAGAGACGTCTTGTATTTGTTTGCGGGATCCTAACATCATAAATTTGGGCTTAGATGGATTAAGAGCCAATGAAGTCGTAGACCATTTAGAGATCATATCCAGGTCATTGCCCAGCAGCGTTACAGCCCGAGAAGAAATAAGAAAGAAATAAAAAGTTGGACGTCATCGGCGTACATATGATACTGGCAGATTTTTGTACAGTTTGGTATGTCTGTAATACATATATGTATAGAACACTCGAATTCCGCCCGGGACTTCTTCCCCGTGGGAATTCGGAAAAATTATGTAGGCTAATGATACTCAGGGATAATATAGCATTCTAATGGTGAAATAATTTTACAAATCGGTCCACTAGTTTCAGAGTCTATTCAACGCAAACAAACAATCAAATCTTTCCTCTTTATAATATTAGTGTAGAAAAAGCAGTGGGCTTAGATGCATCCTCTTTCAAGCGCTTTCGTTGTGTTTTGCATGTTTTGGAGTACGTTTGACTTGGCCACGAACCAGATTTCCGTCTTTGAAAAATATACTGTGAGAGTTGACAATGGCTTTACTTAATCTTATTTTTACTAATCCTTCTAGATTTCGTCTGCGGCTGTATGATATATCTTCAAAGTACGTAGTTTACAAGAACTATAATGAAATGAGGAGAACAGACGCAGATTATTATTTCGAGATATGTGAGCATTTACGTGCTTATGTGTATGAGATCTCATTTTCGGTTCGTTAAAAGTTATGAGGGGTTAAATTTAGTTTTGCTATGAATGATTAAAACACAATGAATCGAAAGATTCACTCACTGTTGGCAATGCGACGCGACTTCATTTATTTACTCTTTTCATAACGGTTTAAATTCGCTCTTTCTCAGGGTTTGTTATTTTATTAGTTATCACAGTGACTTTATGAATCATTTTTATGTTCAATAAGAATGAAATTATTTCAGCTAATTCCTTGTCTTCCATAAGGCAGGATCTTTTACACTACATTTTTGCTGGGTTCATAAAACATTAATCAAAAATCTTTTCCTTAGATTTTCAGTGGTTTTTACTACTTTCAGTCTTTAATTAATCAGAATAATAAGGGAGAATACATTACAAAATAGAAACTTAAGATGTTATACTTAAAGAGGTTATCGCTTCAGGTTAGGTAGGTACACATTTGTTTTGCAAGACCTTATTATGTATTTAACTTGATGTGAAGCGCTCGAATGGGTGATCAATTAACCATCGTTTAAAATCACGAGCGTTTCCGTGATTTGGAGGGGGTTAAGCCGTTGTTCTCGGCTGTTTTTGACCAACTAACAGTCGTTAAACCAAGTCATAAGCCATCTGGCGATTTAAAAACTCTTACACCGGGGTTGATCACGTACTTGATTATACCTACAAGATAAAAAGAAGAAGACTTGATAAGAAATGAATGCTTACTTCGGTTCATGCAGGCTTGGTAGAGCTTCTTAGCGAGCACAAAAGGTTTGGGTTCTTCGGGCATAACCGGCTCATCGAGGAGGGTTCTGATTTGTTCCTGGAGGTGGTCCGTGATGATGGAGAAGGTGTTCACTGAGGTCTTATCGTCGGGAATACGGGTGTTCGTCACGAACGATCCACAGGCGAAGTCATAGAAGTCATCGCAAGGATCCACCTGGGTATCCATATTCTGGAGAAGCTTCGACGCTGTGAAAATGTGGTATAAGATGTTGATTGCACTGCTGAGAGGAGCCCACCATGGATCATGAAGCCGATACAAATGCGTGGTGACATGATCAACACCAATAAATTGTATAATGTACATCATTCATCGGTGGTAGCCCCTCAGTTATAGGATAAAAAATGTCTCTACTTGACACAGATTCAATATTGTTAAAAATACTGTGGTAAAAATAAAGTCGTAGGTTCAAGTTAAAATGATAGCACTTTTCTCCTAAAATGCAAGATCCTCAATTTTAAAACTGTAGATTTATCAAGTAATTTGGAATTGTTAACTGTATTCAGTGACTTATTGCTTTATAAATTTTTTTCAAGTGTATGAACACTAAAACTAATTGAATTTCAATTTGATCAATTAAAATGTTAATAATTACACAACTGCACAATTAAACCATACAAATAAAGAGGTGACTTTAAATTACCGAGCGAAACTTTAGGGAGTAATCTCTCCGTGAAACTGAACTTTTCCCCCAAGGAACCAATATGAAATTCCACGCGGGCTAATCAGCTGATCTCACAATTCTTTTTTACATTTCGACCTTTATTCCTTAGGGGAAGTTGTTTAGTTTCGAGGACAGATTCACTTTAATTTAAATTCACCCAATATTGTTGGTCGGAAATGTGAAACAAAAGGCAGAAAAATAACTTATCCTATTAATTTTATAGTAGATTAAGGGATTGCGAGTATGTCCATATGATTAAATTGAAAACAAGGCTGAGTCTGAGTCATACAGTTTGCCCAGTTATCACTGTGAAGTTAGAGGGAGAAAGGAAGTGGGGTGAGAGCATCCGTTGGAGTTGCAGTGGGCGGGTAGCGGGTTCGGTTCCCGGGGCGATAAAGCTTCCTCACCGGTGTGGATGCAGCCGGGAGTGTGGCATATGTTGTTTTCCCGCTTCACCACCTTCGGCCCGTTAGATGTCAGCTTCAATTCGCTCGTCTGCGGCATATCTAGCAAACATACAAATTGATATCTTGAAAATAAGAAAGAACTTTAACAAACATCCAAACATCACAAATTTGGAATTTATAGATAGATTTAAAATCTATCGTTCGATTAAAAAAGGCGTAGTTATTTTCCTACCTATAGATATTTTTGAGTCAGCGGTTAACCGTCTTTGAAATATCTACTTAATGATTTTGTGATCTGTTTTATAAATGTGTAACAAACATCTGAAACATTTGATTTATCCGAAAGAGCATTATCGCACTAAAGTCAGATATAGCTCTATATATTTTTACGGCGCAGACGAACTATTTTTGTATGGCACGGTATACTTACCTATTCGATTTGAAGTTATATTTACCCATCAGGGAGTAACAGGTTAAACTTAAGAATATAATTTATTGGAACCTCTGCAGTAATGCTACTTAAGAATAACACAGGTGCAACATAATTTCCCCAAATTCCCACGGAAAGGAAATCCCGGGCGGAAAGCTAGTAAATAACTGTATCGTGAACATCTTCCAAAAAAAGTTAAAACACGCTGTTATGCAGAATCTGCAGAATTTATAAATGTACAGTCAACAGCACATCAGGTTACCACAAATTGTCAAATTTCCCCAATGGATAGTAAACTCTAATGCTTCGAGATAAAATTGAAAATCGATTGAAGAAATTTGACAGTTTTGGATAGCATGATGTGCCGTTGTCCCTGTATCTACCACAATCTAGTTACACCATGCCGCCCTTTGAAAAAATCTTTATTGCATGAAACACGCTAAGTACTACATTTAAGACCGCGTTTTAAAGTTCATGGCGTTTACACTTGCCCATTGAATCTAGTTTTTCTTCAATATAGCATATCTTCTTGAGAGTAAGTTTCGAATCAGGCATTCAGGGATCAAAGCCTTGAATATCTGACTCAAATAGGAAGAATAAACTTTGTTGGGAATATTACTCCTTATTTAATTTGATAATTTGTACATGACTTTAATTTTAATTTAATGTAATTTAAAAAAATAAAATAATTTATAATTTAATTTAATTTAATTTGAGTTATGATTTGATTTTAATAATATTATATCATATTTGTATTGTGACTATGGGGCTTGTACCTGACTAATAAATGATTTCAATTTCAATTATTAACCTCGACATCCAATAATTTCCGTCTTGAAGTAGTTGCCTATTTTTCGTGTGGGTATTTCGTTAGAATAATATCGGACTTGAATATAGCATACAAGTGCGAACAATGACGTTATGGTTCGCTCTAAATAAATATTTAGCTCAGTCGGAAGTGATATTCGCGAGTCGTAATTTTTGAATTGAGTATGTAGGTACAGAGGCCTGCGCATCAGGTTACTCCATTTTCATTGCAAAACCGCTCTTATAACAACAGGACAGAATGCACACATCTGGTAACCTGAGTTGCGGCCGTCCGTACTATTAACCTGGGTGGCTTTCAAATCAAAGGTGACTTTTATCAGTCAAGTATCGCGATCTACAAATACTACATTTTTGTTCTGTTGCAATAATACACTGTAAATTCCAAACTTCGAGAACTACGAGAAGCTTAATGAAAGTCACCGGCGGAGTGTAATATAATCCATTCCTTAACTAACGATTGTGGCGGTCACACTATTGTTTTATTAATGCTATCTTTCCACCAGCACCTTCGTTCGTGTGGAAAAGTAGCTTATGTCACTCTCCAGGTCTTCAACTGTCCAGTATCCCAGTACAAAAAAACACGTTGATTCGTTAATTGCTTCGTAGTGACGTGATCAAAGGATAAACAAACGAACTAAGTTATGGGTTTCGCTTACCCCATAATACTAGATAATGGTGAAGAGCGCACCGGGCCTTTTTATATTTCGAAAACGGCACGGCAAAATTGTATTACCATTGCCTCCTAATTAATAGTAATACTAGAAGCTGAGAACATAGAAGGAAATGGTAATTCAAGTTTTAAAGTGTCGTGCCATGCCGTCCGAATTATAAAAAGGCCCATTCTTTATAAAAAATTCTTATTTATTATATTTCCGAGATTTATATGTATTTGTATAAAAATACGTGAACAAACTTAGTTTATTTAATTTTATTGTTTATTAAGTTACTTTATTTTCACTGATTTACATAAATAATTTAAATAAATGAGATCTATCAACCTTATCTATACATCAATATCAACCTTATATTGATGTATACACATTTAAAATAAGTATGCACTGACAGAGTAGAGGCGGTCATCTCTACCAGCATGCACAACGCGCCGGCGCCGCCGATGATGTTGTTGGTATTGACCGCGATTTACTCATTGAACTTGGCCTCGTCATCGCTCCTCAAAACGTTTGTCTTACTGTACGAGAACCGTTCAGCGGGCCTGTATTTATTAATTAACCGACTTCTTTACTGTTATAAAGAGGTAATGGTTTACATGGAGAAGATATTAGCACAAGCTACTGATTTAATCATTAATAGGTATATTAGAATGTCCACTTTCTGATAAATACAACAAAGCTAGACATACCTACGGTTTGGTATTAAGCGGATGACAACGGCGCTCTTTCTCTAACGAGTTGCATGCCTTCAAATACTTACAATAATAATTTTTATTTATAACATTATTATAATATCTAATTAAGGTTAAGTAATGTTTTACATTATCTCTTTATATAAATATTTACAGTCGTATTGGAGAACCGATCCATGTATTAAGAGATAAAATGGTAAGTAGGCGAGGCAATATTGTAATAGTCGATTTGTGCTCATGAATATAGTCATGAAATAATCACTTGAACGCTTCACTGAGCAAACGGTTTTCTCGAAATTACTGAAGTTATCACTGTTGCTTCCAATAATGTTTTACATTGGTTAACTTTCTCAACAATTCATTGTATTCGGACCTCCTTGGCCTCTTTTCGAGATAATTATTTTCAAATTTCGCTAAAAGGCTGCGAATGTGGCTGCTTGGTGCCTGTGCGCAGCCATGCGACCGCCATTTCGCCACACGACGTGATCTAATATATTTTGTAACCGACATCGACCAAACTGTGCAACATTTTATATGTCTGCCCTTTTTCCGACGATGGAACTTCTGCTATACTTGTGCTCTCATCTACAAACAAATTTCTAATTTCCGCAAGATGAATCTTGCGCAGTGAAGTGCATATTACAATCACGTTGTATCCTTATGTGCTTCCGCACTTATTTCCGCTTTGGCGAGGGACGAGCTGCAGTAAGAATACCTAATAATTAAAAATATTGACGAACAATAACTGAACTGCAATTCAAGTAAGTACCTATTAGTATATTTTTTAATTACAGACGATCTGAAGCCCGGGGACATTTATATTACAAAAGAGGTTACCGTTTGTCTTTGTGAAATTATTATAGATTTCGCCATTTTATATACTAAAAGTGAGGTCTTAATGACCGTAACCCACCATAACCATATGTAGTGTTTTTTTTTACATTTTTGAGTTACTGTTTCAAATGTATATATCTTTTAATATCTGTTAATAGGCCCTCTGAACAAACCATATATCTATTTTAAGATGATTTCTGTGGCCGGTTAAGATTTTAAGACTCATTTGGTCCATGAAGGAGAAATGGACCAATTAATCACTCGGTCCATAACATATCCAAGTTTGCATCTTCGAAAGACCTTTGCTAATTTTGGGCGTTTTCAGGTAAAGTACTAGGGAAACCGCGAAATTTTCGTACAAACTTGTTTTGGTTAAAAACTGCGTGAAACAAAAAGTATTCTTCGTTTGTGATTTGGCAGCCATCTAGTCTTATATTTTTTTTTTTATTTCACTTTTTTGGGATTATTTTTTAATACTTTCTCGGTTGGTACAGAGCTAGTTCTCGCCATTTTGGTCGCCATTTAATTTCAAATGCATTATTTAGAACTTATATTGAGAATACTAAAAAAGTTCGAAAATTTCGCGGTTTTTCGGGAGTTGCAAAGTTATTAAAGGTCTTTCGAAGCTGCCAACTTGGATATATTATACTGGTAGTGGTCCTAACAACATAAAAAAATCAGAACAAGCCGTTAGTTTCTTCTTTTAGACATTTCTAGTGTTAGATATGACTGACGTTGAAATAAAAGTATATAAATTACACGTTGACTAATTTTGGTATGTGGTCCTAATCCAAAGCCTTCTCTAGTGTCTTAAAGGCAGTCTTAAGACTTCCATCACAAGAAAAAATATTGTAATGTCGTCTGTGGAGTGCGGTAAATGTAGGTATGAGAAATGTGCTAGTGATATTTACTAATACCATACAACGTTGGCGAAATGGTATAAGTAGATACATGTATGTGTGTGCGACTATGCGCTTGGCTGAGTTTCTCATTTTGCTACGGAGTACCGAAAATATCAATTTCCGTCCTACAAACTAGATGTGATTGTGTGTCCTAGCTTATTATTACTTCTTCGGTCCCATTACAACGCGCTTCCATGCGTGACGCGGTTGTTTAACGTAATATTACGTTTATTTGCAAACGATTTCTGCTATAACGCCTTTATCACCTTTGGGGCCGTCCATTAATCACGTGATGTTTTTTTTAGCATTTTTCAACCCCTCCTCCCTCTTGGTGATACGTGGTGACGTTTAAGACTAACCCCCCCTCCCCCACCTAACATCACGTGTATTTTTTAGTACCTACAAAGAATCTTGTAATTTTTTGAATATTATCTTTAAATACAGGTACAAAGTATTATCTAATTTTATTCTGAAATAAAGGACCATGATAAAAATCTCTAGACAGAAATTTTGCAGGTTGTTTTTGACTGGAATAAAAATAATATTAAAGAAAAGGTGTAATCATGCGAAAAACATATATTGCAGTAGTACATGAACATATTTAATGTACAGTCTGGCAAAAAAGAGTATGAATGTCGTCCCGTTTTTCTAAGATTGATTTGAAAGGGACGACGCTACAGTGTTGCCACTTTTTAATTCATACTCTTTTTTGCCAGACTGTACATTGTCCTCGGACCACGGATTAGCAAGCCTTTCTTCAACACTAACAACTGGATAAACATCTTGTAAGTCAGTTCTTGGCACTGTGCTTTGTTGAAGATCAACGTCGGTTTCATCAAGCCATACTACACGCCGCTTTTCAGTTTAGAAATCGCGCGTTTGACGAAAAAATAAATACACGTGATATCTTAATACACCCCCCCCTCCCCCTTGTAATATTTCGTGATTTTTGCTAAACCCCCTACCCCCCTTTCGAGCATCACGTGATTAATGGACGGCCCCTTTCGTAGCTATATAAATCTTTCTACAGATTTGATCTTGTAATTTTTTATTTTAGTAATTGCTACAATACTAACTTATTTGACAGGATTCCTCTTTAGATATAATAATAAATTACGTTTCCAAATGAGAGCAAGTGTCTACGTTTCATACAATCTTTTATGGATATGCTTGTATGATAGGTACTATCACGTTCATATATGGAGGCATAGTCAATACAAAACGCAGAAAACAAGTCGCTTGCGGCCGCTCGTGTACTCACACATGGACACAAATGACGTATACCGCATACCCCACTACGCTTGTTGCTCTGATAACAAGCATAGTTTCACAAGCCAAAGCATAAGCCTTGGTGGCGCAGCGGTAACACCGTCTGCCTGTTGTAGCAAGGCGCGGGTTCGAGCCTAACTGTCGCCTAATAGCTACGAAGTTTTGTTAGATATGTTTTGGTTTTCAAACATTTTTATAGTCATAGACCATACCATACAAAAATTGAATGCAATGAAGTTAGTTTAGATTCATTCGGTTCGGTGTTCATGAGCAACCTGTTTGTCATTGCTAGATCATTAGCGAAGGTGCTCGTGTGTTCTTACCGTATCGGCAGTTTATTCTTTTTTCGACATGCATACAAATACATAATAAGTTTGCAGAGAGGCAGTGTATTGTTGCGCTGCACAATATAGGATATAAAATATCCCAAATTGCTAATGAGACTGGTCTTACTGTGAGTATTATAATGTTTACTTAATATTAACACTGTTTTTAAATGTATAATTTATTTTGAGAACGTAAACATGTCATCTAAATAGTTATCTAAATGGTTAGCTTAACTATTGTAATGCATTTTATTAGTGGTGCATAGTTTTTGTTCCTTATTATATTAATCTTGTTATTTTGTTTTAGTGAAAGATGGGTGAATCGTTACGGAATGAGGGTAACGTGTAATCTCGGCCGCGCAGTGGACGCTCGCGAGTTATCAATGAATCACAGCGTGTGGTGCAAATGTATGAAAATAATGGATTCATACGGAAGATAAATGGAGTTCATCGATTCTAAGGCTTAACCAGTTTAATTAAATATTGTTATGTGTAAAATTGTGATATTTATCTATAACTTATTCTTTTGTTGTTATAAACTATGTATCTACTGCCTTGTAGTGCAAGTTGAATATTAATTTTTGTTGAGGTTTAGCTTCAATACTCTTTTCTTCACGAAAACGAATTCTTAAGCTATAACCTTAATAAAACTGTAAGTGATCAAGTTGCAGAAAAAAAATGTGATTTTGTTAGTAGGAAATAAAATTACCTAGTCGAATTTCATATTTGTTTTATTCAAATACTTTATCACTGATACAATAATGTAACATTATTATTATTAATGTAATATTATGTGTGAAAATAGTTATTAATGCTTTAATAAACAAAAAGAAATTACAAAAAGAAATTACTCGGCTGGGATTAGAACCCGTGAACTTTTCTCCCTGCTAGGACAGTGCTTATCCGCTGGACCATACATAACGCTAGTAAGATCGACAAAATAAAGATACACTACGTCATGTTTACATTACCGATTGTTTGATATGACTCATCAGCAGCGGTGAGTGGAGGACAGTGCAATGTTGGATGAATGTGTCCTACAAAAACTTCACCGAGGAGCCAATAGATGTCGCTAAGCAAAATAATGTCCTTAGAGGAGGCTACAAGCTTGTGTGCGTGAGAAATCGTGTGAACTATGTTCAGAGGAACATAGTCCCTATTGCAACGCGCGAAGTGGTTTAACTATGACTCCATTAAAGAACGCTACTGTACATAAGAATACCTAAGTACCTATCACATATTGTGTGACTGAGTGATCTTTATAGTTAACATGTTCATTTCATTGTTAAATAAGATATTTTTTTTTATCATATACTCTCGTACTACTTCATCTTAAACCCGTCGTCGCGCGACTGTTGACACCGCTTGCGATAGTAATCTCGTACACTAAGTGTACATTGGCGCGCGAAGGCTTAAAACAGATCCATAGTGATTGGAAGTCACGAAGTGACTCGAAGTGTTTGAACAGCTATGTTGTTAAAGTTTAGCTCGTCGGCGACATTGCATTATGCAGCAGACTTCCTTGCTTCCCGTATCTGGCGGAAATTGAAAGGAAGCCGCAACTTCACTGAAACTCCGGCGACAACACTACAGCACCTTAACTTTACTTGCCTTGACGTCGCTCTCCTACCTCTCTGTTATCGTAAAGTTTTCATACTGTCATAGGGGAGAGAGGGTAATGTGAGAATGCACGTTAGATAGATTCTTAAATATGGCCCTATATATGTATTGTTACAATTCTGCCAATATCACGTAGCACGGAAAATGCACGTTAAAGTGGTAGGAAAAAGCGTGACGAAAGGGGATGGAGGTTCAAAAAGTTTAAATATTGTGTGACGTAGTTAACATATAATTGTTGGCTTCTTACCGTTGTGTTTTTCTAGTCGATTAATTCTTCTGTTCGCATCCAGTAAAGTTTATTTTCAACTTTGAGCGAACTATAAAATCGACTAGCTATCCTATCTATGCTAGTTCTCAACGACATTTGTAGACTACCTACTCTGTGTTGTTAATACTATCAGATTCACGTTTTCTTGGAAAAACATTAAAATTAAGACATTTCATTTTAATGTGCCAAATTTTTTCAGCGGTTTTGAATTTAACCGAAATACTTTTAAAGATTTTCAAATTGAGTTTACTAAATAAATTTAATTTTGTATTCCTTTGTTCATAAATCCAGTGACCTGTCCAAAATTTGGGATCCTTTTAAACAAATAAAAAGAATGGTTTCAAATCTTTGTTTTTTGTTTAATTTCATTGTTTTATCGGTAGAAAAAGCTAAAATATTTTAGCATAAAACAAAGCTATCAACACACCTTGACCAATGACTACGCGACGGCTGCGGTGCGGTACAAAATTTTCTCTTATTACGTATTCTATGGAGTCGCCAAATGGAACTCGCAAACTTTTGTTGCCATAAAGTACGCGATCAAAATATGTTGCTCAATTTCCAAACCAAACCAGTGTTGTACACGGTTTCATTTTGCTCTTTTCAGGGTTCCGTAGCAAAACAAGAAAATCTGTTTTATTATTTAGAGAAGCCAACGCATCATGTTACTCTTTTTCAATTAATCTTTCTTACCGTAATGGCACAGATTGCACGCAGTTGGTAATCTGGTGGTACTGTGTACGTCGATCTAGTCACAGTAATTTTTAATCCCCGACGAAAAACAACAGGTGTTACAAGTTCGACGTGTATCTGCGTAAGTGTGTCTGTATATACGTGTGTCTATCTATGTGGCATCGTAGCTCCCAAACAAATGGACTGATTTTGCTGCAGTTTTTATTTTGTTTGAAAGCTAATATCATCAAAATGGTTTTTAGCTCTATTTTGTCAATATAGGTTCAGTCGTTTGAGAGCTAATGATGATGTAGGGGGTGATAACATTTTTAAAATTTTAGAACTACATCAGAGCGTATTAAGCGCAATATACTCCAAAGCCGCTGGCCCAGCGGCTTGTGATAATCGTGCAAAACAAACCCGGCGGCCTATACCCGCCGGGTAAAGCTGCTGACTTTGGTGTGTATTGCGCTTTAGAACAACATTTTCGAACAAAAATGTTGACAAAAATTATTGTTAAGGCTACATGAAGAGGCGCTAGGTGCCTCTTGATTTTGATTTTTTTTCGAGTTGATAAGTGGGAGTGAAAACGGGTCTTAAATATTGCCGTATCATTTTTGATGAGTCTGATAACAGTTTAAACTCACCATGGAAATCGGAGTTGTTGCGCATAAGCATGCTGGCGATGAAAGCGGCGAGAAAGGCGATCGCCAAGATCACCGCAACGCTGCTCACCAGGATCAATGTTTTCTCCAAGCGCGTGCGCTTGCCCCAAAACGTTGACCTGTCACGAACAAAAAAAACTTGTTTTTATAAAATTAATAACAAATAAATTTCACGTATACCTAGACGGTGTAGTGGAGTGCCGTTAGGTTTAAGCCTCGGAACCCAGTTCCAGTGAATGGATTTTCGTGAAACTATTTTTATTACACTGTTGGAAGTATAAATAATAAAGTTTACCCCTCAAAATTGGCCGATCTCATTTATATCTGGTATTTAAGAATTCCCATACAAAATAATCATCAGATTTTTTTACCCAATGACAAAGATTTCTATGCAAAACACTTTATTTTGTAAAATTATTATCTAGTCAATAAACAATTTTTAATTTTTTAAATAACTGAGTAGAAAAAATGTACATAATTATCGAACCTGCTCATAAAATTTCACGAGAATCGGTTGAGAAAAGCGACCTATAGAATAAGAACAGCCAGACAGACAGCCGGACATCTGGATATACGAAAGCTTTTGCCCAAGCTAAAACGGAGACGCTTCGCGCTTGCTCGGTCAAAAATAAAGCAATACTCGTAGATATAATTTTTGTTTAATAACGTATTGATTAAGCTCAACAATTAAGAGTATGCCGGTTTTTTTTATGTTAAGACAGTTTTATAAAGTAGACCTTGTTTTTACCAACCTACCATTGCGCTACTAAACTTTTATACCTTTTGTTTTTCTTTACGAAAGACGCTGTTTTCATCAAAGCACCTAAAATATCACCTGAGAGAATCGTTTATTTATGCTAATGTTGCTAAGCCGAGCCTACTGAGTGCTTCGTATCAAAACGTAGAAGTAAATAATTTCAAAGTGGTTATTCTTTGAAGGAGAAAATTGCCCCGAAATTTTCAATTTGTTTTGGTAACCCAATTTTCCATCCGCAATTTTCCTTGGTGTTAAACGAAAAAGAAGTCGCGAGGGAGTAGCGGGCCTTATTTCATACTTATGGGGTCTTAAAGAAAACTCTCTCATTTGAATTTCGGGTAAAGCCGCTTAAATATCATTCCAAAGCGAAAAAGGCGAAAACTTTCGTTTTCAGTCAACACAAACCTGGGTTAATCCTCCACCTTTAGGTAGATCCATTTCTTATTAGTTAATTTTTGTTTGGTTAGATTTGGGATTGTCTTCATTGTTTTTAAAGTCAAATTTGGTTAGAAGTAGAAGAACATGGAAATATAAATGGTGTAACACAAAAAAGAGCCACTTTGCACAAATATATTTTCAAGTAAGGACTGTTATTAACAGGATAGAGATTCAAAACACACCAACCTGTGTAAAAAGATTGTTTTTATATGTTTCAATTAAGAAACAAATTGGTAATGAGCGCAATTATTTACAGTAATCTAGTAATTATTTACAGTAAGCGGTAGTGGGATAATGTTAACAAAATATTTCTGAAAATCAATCAATCAATTTACTATCTGAGTTTGATTAACAGTCCACGGGGGTTCGATACACGTGCATGTGACCGATCTTGGTTTCAGGTAGGTAGCTATGCATCGTATTTTTTTTCATACAATGAGATTTATTACGTAACTGTGACTTCATGCCAAATATTTTTCATTCTAATACCTTGTTTTTAAGTTGTATTTTGTCCATCCTTGCTTTCCTAACACTGGTAATTTTATACAGTTAATTTATTGTTCATTAGAGTATTTAATATGCTTCACACACGTGACGTGAGATTATTCTATGAACGGCTCATTTGGAGTAAACGCGTCACACTTTTTGTGAGATGTCGAGTTTATTAAATTAGTCATCGCTGTCATTATCGCGGTAACCTTAAAGTTATAGCTGGATAAGGACTTCCCTTTACCTGTGCCGCTATTCCTCCAATTAATGGCGGTTGATTGGCAACGGTGACCATTTTACCCATTCAGGTGGTGAAATTGAGAATTCGCGCCACCTTTAACATTTGATGACAGCCACCCCAACCAGAAGCTCGAGCACGATGGCGACAATATCGCGCGGCGCGCCACTCGGCTGACGGTGAAAATTCACTTTGATTGCGCGAGGGCCCCACCGAGCAAGTACACTGGGCGTCAAAAATAAGTAGTACACTTTTCAAATTGCAATTACTCCTAAACTATAGTAGTTACACTTATGAAATAAAAAGCAGTTTATAGTAAACTTAACGAAGTTTATTAAAGTTATATTTTATTTGGCATGAATAAAGTTTCAAACTTAAAATTAAGATAAATACTAAAAAGTATCAATTTTTAACGATATGTCAACCACTTAATTTTCACGTTTTGGAACTTTTTCACAATTTAATAACTTGTGTTGCCGCCTCGGGCTCTAATTACAGCTTGGATCCGGTTTGGCATGCTGAACACTAAGTTTCGGAGGCGGTGTTGGGGAATATTTTCCCATTCTTCTATCAGCGCATGTTTTAGAGCCCTGAGTGTGGCAGGAGGTGGACTGCGCCTTCTGACTAGCCTCCCAAGCTCATCCCAGGCGTGTTCAATCGGGTTGAGATCTGGGCTTCTCGATGGCCAAGCCATCAAGTTGATGCCAACCTCCTGAATGTACTCTTGTACGTGGTGAGCAGTGTGTGGCCGGGCGTTATCATGCATTAGGATGGCTCCATCACCCATATTTATTAAATATGGCCCTGCATACTCGTTGAGGATCTCCGAGGCATATCTTTCACCAGTCAAAGTCCCATTTTCTATTACCACAAGCTCTGTGCGACTCTCTGAAGAGATACCAGCCCATACGTGTACAGAGCCCCCGCCATATTGGACTCTTTCCGAGATACAAGCTTGAATGTATCGCTCACCGGGTCGTCTGTAGACTCTCCGCCGTCCATCTGAAGTGTATAAAGAGAATCGAGACTCATCTGTGAATAAAACTCTAGCCCATTCTTCTTCGCCCCATTGTACGTGTTGACGGGCGTAGCGTAGTCTTGCTACGCGATGCTCTGTCTCAAGTTTGGGGCCATTTGCTGGTCTTAGAGGCTTCAGGTTAGCTTCAGCAAGTCTTCTTCTCACTGTACTCTCACTGATGTAGTCTGTTCGGGTCCGAAGAAGCTGTTGCTGAACCTCAACTGCATTAAGGTGTCGATTTCTTAACACAGTGGAAACAATAAAGCGATCTTCTCGGGTACTTGTGCACCTGGGTCTGCCATTACCTCGTCTCCTTAGATGGTTTCCAGTCTCTTCGTACCTTTGCTTTACTCGCTGAACCGTTCTTAAAGTTACACCCACCCTCCTTGCAGTACGACGCATACTGATGCCCACTTCGAGAAAAGCTAAGATTCTTGCACATTCTTCTGGTGAAAGAGGCATGATTAGTCAAATTTACTCTCTGAAGATACCTATGCTTTTCAATTACAATTGCTTTATCAGCAGCGAATGTGTCAAACACAAAAATCCTAAGTAAGACAACACCTTTCAACAGTTTAAAAAAAGTGTTTTTATTTATTCGTTTTTTTTAAAGTCAAGCATTATAAGTTCTTATAATGCATGAAGTTTTTATTGAATAAGATTAAATTTTCTTTTTAACCTTTTTTGTTTCAAAGGTCTAAGTTTTATAGTTTGGGAGAAATCGCAATTTTAAAACTGTACTACTTATTTTTGACGCCCAGTGTATTTGCGCAAGGCCCCGCGCAAAGACTTGCTCGCCCTCTGGCATTGTCATAGGACCGCGGCGCGTTACGCGCGCTATCACCATCTAACCGCCAACCAACCGTTAAATTGCAAACTACTTAGCAACTTATCAGTTGGCGGTGGCGCCGCCAGTCAAAGCAGCCGTCATCAAATGGATAGTTCTCAATTTCGCCACCTGAACGGATAAAATGGCGACCATTGTCATTCCGCCGCCATTAAGACTATTCTATAGCGCCGCGAGCGTAGGAAAATAGGTATTTGGAGAATCATTCTCTGTCGCGACCGCGCTCGGCCCCGCTCGCAAACGTGCGATAGAGACAGTTGCAGCTCGGCTGTGTTTCTAGGTATTTTTTTGTCGAAAATCGCGTTTGGGGGGAAAACGTTTCCCAACCCCTAAACTGTACTAAATATACTACTTTTTGGTATCAATCTTTTCAGCAGAATATAATCTATGCCTCTATTTTTTGTTTTTTCCGAAAATTTACTTTATTTCTGAAATACAATGAATTTAAAATGAATGTTTTTCAAACCCAATAAAGCAAGATTACAGATCCTTATAACTTTTTATCTAAACAAAATTTTCAAAAAAGGAAAACATAGAGGCATAGTTTTTGATAGGGACAACAACATAGTGAAAAATTATCAAAATCGGAGAAGATTTAGGGGTAGCAAAACGTTTTCCCTTTTTGTATGGACATGGGCGCGGTAGTCGATCCTCTTAAAACGCCATTCATTAGTGGATTAGCCGTCCTGTTAGTATGTAATCTAAAAATACATTACCAACGCTTTTAACTGAGGAAGAAAGTTTGTCACTAGAAATTAAAGATCAATTTTGGAAAAATTTTACCTAAACAAAATCGCATCGAGTAAAGTGGTGTTATGATCTTAAAATTTAATTGAACTGATATTTAACTAATTGGAATTGAATTGAATAATATAAAAGTACCTTTAAGTAATAAGTACATACATGTACAACGGAGTTACTGTACTAAAGTTATTATTATTGCGGGAAGTGGTAACGGCATTTAAACTGTTTTGGATGACATCCAAGAAATTCTGTGGATATAATGTCATAATAAATTAGCCATTTTACACTAATAGGTGGATAATTGGTTGTAAAACTCCTATAAATAAATAAATAAATAAATAAGTTCAATTTTACTATCCCAATTATGTTGTTAATTCCTAATGTTACTTATACAAAGCTTATAACGTATATTTTAACGAGGCGTGTTAACCAGCTTTAACATGATGTTTTAGATGTTTATTTTCCTGTTTCAAATCATTGTTCCTATCCAAATGATTTAATACAATACGCGAAGGATAGTCTTTAATTTTGCGAATTATTTTGGTAAATTTATGATAAATTTATGTATCTGGGCGATATAGCTTACGCAAATTAAGTAGGTACTACCATTAACCTACATGGATGGATATTTTATGTTAGTTCAGAGGTGTAAGACGTTTGGCATTATTTGCAGAAAACCTTTTTACTAGTATTAAGATTGTGTATCTTTTTTGCTTAGTGACTTCCTTTCTCATATTACAAATGGTTAATTTGTTCTTCATCTACAGACGTCATCACTCATAACGGAATGGATAAATACTGACATAGGTTTCCAAATAAACGAAGTCGCAGGTGGAATGATAGTACAAACACATTTTTTTGGGTCCATTTAATGGCGACTTTGCGCAGTAGATAGGGGAAAGCAACTTTGTTACCTAAATGATAATAATACCTACCCAAAGATCAATTCACATACACTTAATTAAGTATTACTAGATAATTGAGTTCAGTGAAGCAATCATTGTTCAAGGTAAGATTGAGCCGTTGCGTGAGGAAATGCTTTCAAACAACATTAGAACAATTACCGAGACTAACATACTACTTAAGGGATTATTTATCACTGAGAGAGAAAGCCAGGGAAGACACACACTATGTGTCTTCCCCCAGTGAATGATCATGGATGGACTCGATTAACATTATGTGTACTGTACTAATGTACTTAAACTTTAATCAACAATTTTAAACTTTTTTTGCAAACATTTGTTTATTGGAAATCGTCAAAAGTAGCCCTTGTTGCAGAGGGACGAAGTTTCTTTTTGTGGTTCATTTTAGTATTCTTCTAAATTCACTCCAGAATCATGGTCCCACTACTGTGTCCTACCAGTTGTTGATTTTTATTTGATTGTCATGGCTAACACATTAAAATTTATAATTAATATCTATTTACAACTTTTACATGGATGTTATTACATGTGGTTTATTTGGCATGAGAGCTAAGCAGCTTTTCTGTTAAGTAATTAATGTTATTAAATATACTTCTCAAATAAAAAGTTATATCAGTAACTTTTGTTTGTTCAAAGTTATTCAATGGTGAGTTTGTAATGAACCTGGGAACTAATATTGTAGAAGATTTAGAAAATTATTCTACAGTTATATTTTTTAAATATGGCGAATAATAAAATAACGTACTATTGAAACGTAGTACTTATCTAATTTAAGCGTGTATGTGCAGCATGTGATTTCTCAAATTAAACGATGATGACAAATGAATGCTTTTCAATTAAAAACAACGTAGCATGATAGGTTATTTTAATTTGTTGTAAATCGTTGATAATTTAAGACACTCAAATGTATTCTATTTGAGAAGAAAAATCACGAACATGTTTTTTTTAACCATCAGTATAGATAAAGGATAGAGCCATACAACCAAATACCTTTTAGGTAAGTAATTTTTTCCAACCAAAGTCAGAATCATAATGCAGGCAAACGAAAGCCAAATCTGGAATTTTCTATTTAATAAAGGCAATATTAATTATTTGTGACCGTGTCTGTTAAAGATATCAATGCAGACTAGCTATTCGCTGAAGGCCTGTAAGGAAATAGCCTATTCAAACAATTAGTATTGTTATTAATACATCTCATTCTTCATTGGAATTGTTTAATTACCATTAAGCAACATGTTGGTACGAATATTACGTTATGATTATGACTTACGACACACGGATACACTTACATGGTGCCGCAGATAGTGCGCAAATGTGTCGGCTTCTAACATTTTTTGCAAATATTTGAAATATGTTTGGAGAACTAAAATATTTCATTTTTAGGATAGAGTAAAATTATAAAAAAAGACATGATGTATTTGTATTTATTCACAAAGAACGAGTAACAATAATTATGGTCTTATACATTAAAATAGGTTGCATGTAGTCCACCGTTCAGTTATAATAGACTAGCATGCATATATTTATAAAGGTTTTTAAGAAAGTGTAAGTACATATAGTCTTTTAAAATTTTAGGCTGTACATTATTGTTTTTTTACATACATACATTAATTGTTTCTCAGGTGAAACGAATTTCTTGAGCAGTGATCAGTACAAGTCGGTAAGGGTGACCGGTCTTAAAGTGGTTGCATGTTGTCTGACGAATTTACTTGCCTGCGTTATAAACACATAAGGTAAAGTCATTTTAGTACCTACTCTAAATTTTTTAAACAGGGACTTGCAGGAATTATATGGCGCAAATGGCTTTAAATAATTTCTCTCATTGCAGTATATCTCATTATAGACGATACATAACCGTAATAACGTATTGTTACTATATTTTGTGACGAAATTTCTCCCATACTACTGAGAACGTACACAAATTGGTTGGCTTGTCTTCTCATTTTGTCAATACCTTGGTGAAAAAATGTTTTTTAGCAAAAGTTACTGGTTACTGGTAAACGAGTAAGTATACTGATAGCAAGATCGAGAGGACTGAGGAACAATTACTAAACCAACTAACTTCTACTAATTTTGTTGTTTCAATTGTTAGGTGAAACGAAACGTAACAGAAATAAGTTGAGATTTGAGATTTTAAGAGCAGAGTGTTGTATGAGGTGCGGAGTTATCAACTCGTTGTGCAGCTCACATCCGGAATGTTGTTATGCAACTAGACACCAATATTTTTTTCATGCTCGGACCGGTCCATGGCAGTTCATCGTCACTGATGCGGTCAACGAACCTTTTTGACCGATTTAACGTCGCAGAAATAGGATTGCACCGCAAATTAAGACAGCTCTTACTTTTGTTTACAACTATTGCAAGGATTACACTTTCTTGTACCGTTTACTATTCGCAAGGCCCGCTTTCTCATTGTTAACATTTACATTAAGTACAATGCTTGGTACAACTCCAAGTGAATACAATGATGCATCGCCAAATTCGTACCGTGAAGGTTCGGTTGAATTGGGAGGAGTAAAAAATGAATAGTGAGGTCAGCTCGGTTGAACGGGTACGCAAGGCGAGGCAGCAGGCGGCGGGAGGCTTAACGGTATGGCTCAGGGCAGGCTCGCGCAGGACGATTGTGTCGGCCTACCGTTACGTACGATTAACTTATAGCTCGAGTTCACTGACCTTCTTTCTAAACTTATCGTCTCCTACACTATTAATGATCACATATATCGATAAAGTATACCTCAGACCGGTATTGTAACTTGCAACTTGTGATATATGTCAAACAATCTACCGGATCGCGTGATATAAAGAAGTTTATTTAATTGTCCAAGAAATTCCCTTGCTTAAAAATTATAAACAGACAGTTTTGCTGACGGCTAACCGCAACCTTCAGACTAAAGAAGTTTTTGTTGAATAAAAAACGAGTGGAGTTGTTACCGGGTTCTGACAGCGCTCATCACATCGAACTCCCTCATAATCACACTATTAATCACTAAATCCTTCTGCAAGCAAGGAGTTGTATTAAAAATAACGATAAAAACAAACAGCCAATGGATAAATAATACGTAAGATAACAATAGCATTATTATTTGGAAAACGAAGGAGTTAACGTTCCTTTGAAGGAAAATTTCTGATATTTAGCGGTCATTTTCAGCTACCTAGCAAAGGTGTGACGTAATGTATTATGTTTAGTTTTCTCATAAAGCTGATTATCACACGGGCTACGGTGGCTGCAAATCTATTGGTACCTCGGCCTGTGTTCACACTGACCATTGTGATACAAAGACAAGGCCGCGAGCTTCATATCAGGATCTCTCATTAAAATGCTTTTAACATAATTATAATCAGATACACTAAATCAAATAATTAGTTTATTGTGTTTTACTTTTAACAGAGATGATTACATTACCATGTAATTAATTAAATTGAACATAAATAAGTGCTTCAATGGGCCTTTTTATAATTCGAAAACGGCACGGCAAAATTGTATTTACTATTGCCTGTTAATTTTTCTATCAAACATGTTTTTTGTTTGATAGTACTATTAAGAGGCAATAGTAAGAGGCAAGCTTGGCACCGACTTCAAACAGATTAGTAGGTACGTAGCACACTAAATGCTACGTTTTTATTTTTCGCTTCTTGAAGTCGGTTTTCTTTTTTTGTAAAAAGTTAGTTTTAACTGTTATTTACGGTAGAAACCATAAAGCTGATTTTGTTTACAACTATTCAACTATTCTAAAAACTGTATGTTATAGTTTTTGCTTATTTATTCAGTACTTGAAAGAAAAAGGTTGTAGAAAAACGCTAAATTCAAGCAACTTTATAGTCTTATTTTAGGTATA
Organism: Aproaerema taeniolella; assembly: GCA_949987775.1. Taxonomy (NCBI): domain Eukaryota; kingdom Metazoa; phylum Arthropoda; class Insecta; order Lepidoptera; family Gelechiidae; genus Aproaerema; species Aproaerema taeniolella. The sequence goes on along the minus strand of OX465242.1, from coordinate 24,411,558 downwards.
ATCCGATATGTTTTGAAACAAAAAAAAATATCAAGTAAGACTGATTCATGCTTCAACCATTTCAATTACAATAACTTTTGATTATCCCATAGTTAAAACATAGAAACTATTTAAAGTTTTCCAGAATTCTTTAGCTTTGACGACAAATACACACACCGGCAGATTTAGCGGAACAACTTGATGTTATTCGCACAATGAAGTTATGAAGTCAACTTTAGAGTTTATAAATGGAGATTTTTATTTGATGCTATTATTATTAAAATTTAACGCTATTATTAAAATTTTAGGCCAAAAACCTTATCGTACAATTTCGTATAAAAAGTTTAAAGAGTTTTTTTTCTTCTATTGGTTACATGAGATATTCTAGACTTTTGTCAGTTTTTGTAAAAAAAAAAGAGACGACCGTTTTTAGTAGACTAGCTTTCCGCCCGCGGCTCTGCCCGCGTGGACTACAGGTTATATCGTGCCCAACTGTGAGATAAATGTGGGATGTGGGTCCTTTCCCAGGCTCTTATCTAACTCTGTACCAAATTTCATCAAAATCAGATCAGTAGTTTAGGCGTGAAAGACGGACAGACAGACAGACAGACAGAGTTACTTTTGCATTTATAATATTAGTATGGATTGTTGCACCGAGTGCACTAAATTAACACGAGTGCATTAATTACTCACTTTAGCAAGGTGCGGAATCTACTTTTCTTTCAACTACCTACCAATCTACCCTACTGTTATAAATTATAAAATATACCTATTGAAAAAAACTCAAGTTAATGAAAATGCTTTTAAATATTTTTCCCGTGATTTTTGTGGCAAAAGGTTATCAACAATTTCATTTGCAGCTGTTTTTATACTTTCTGGAGTAGAATTCATATTGCTATCGCTGTCTTTTTCCATTTTTTAAAACTTTTCTTGCTAAATATGAAGTAGGACAAACGTACTAAAGTTTTACAATCGAATCGTACAGAATGCGCGCCATTTGTTTTTTTTTTTCGCCAAGTAGGTTTTATTCAGCCGATTTTTATTTTCAGCCGGTATCCTTTTGATCTAATGCAAACATTTTATATTACCTACTTTACTTAATGGGAGTCATTAAACCTCCGTTGTAAAATAACTAAATTTAAAAAAAAAACAGTGCATCAATGAAAAACAGTGCAATAATCAGACTTCATATAACATTTCTGCACTGTTTTGGATGTTAGCAAAAAGTACGTCCTTTGTGATCGGTTTTGTGATTAATGATAACATTACTACGTAGTTGGAAGAAAAAAATTATTTGCATAAAGAACAGTGCAGTTATGTACGTAAAACGTATATTTTTAGAATACCCAAGCTAAGTCGATTGTATGAAAAACAGAAGTTGTTCCGCTAAATGTGCCGGAGTGTGTACTTAGCGCAAACTGAATGAAGCGTTTGTGAGCGAGCGCGCCACCGCACCGCGACTCCCTCTTAAATAGCAAGTTTTTCTTATAAAAATATACACATCAACACGGTCTAGGGATATTGCACGATTTTTCGTACAAAAGGGCCTGTTTGAGAAGCTACAAAAGCATACTCGAGATTTATTTTCAGACTCAATTTGAACTTGATTTTTCAATTCTAGTCTACGTCACGTTTTCACTAATTTCAAGTAAAACAAAATTTGATTTTTCAAATTTTGTTTTACTTGAAATTAGTGAAAACGTGACGGAAACGAAAATGAAAATGCACTTTTTGCCTGCTTTTTGTATGAAAATGGTCGAATTTACGTAATTTTTTTTTTCATTACACTTTCACAAATGTCAATTAAAATAAAATTTATTGACTAGAATTGAAAATCCAGATTTAGCACTTGCTCGTCTGAAAATTATAGCCCTCCATGTATCTCGAGTATGCTATTAGAGCTTCTCAAACAGGCCTCTTATGTATGAAAAATTGTGCAATATCCCTAGACCGCGTTGATGTGTGTATTAATCTTAAGATTGGTTAGTTTTTAGTGGAATTCGGGAGCGGGGTAAGTATAAGTGTTTTTTTTGGCAATTATCACGATATTTATCCGATAATTATTGCCGCCGAGTCTTGTTGTTGGATTGAGTTTTCGGGATTTCATTTTTAAAAGTAGACAAATAGGTATACAAAAGTATTTGTTTTAAAAGGCACCCTTGCTAAAACCAAAATACACAAAAATGAAAAACTATATTTCTGAGGTGTTAACTTAGAAAATCACTTTTAGATCTGATACTTAGTGAGCGTGTAAACGCATGTTTTTTTTTATTTTTTATTTTTAGCATTATTATCGAAGATAATTATCACTTTGAACCCTGTAAAAACATGAGCTTAATTTATAAATCTAAGCATGTTGTGTTGATGGATTAAGGCGACCCAAAGGAGGCGTCGTTTGGAAGGCCTAAAAAAATAGTTTTTTGATGTTCTTATATGAAATTGTTTTTCTGCATCCTCGCAATAATCAAGTTGATTAAACTCTAGAAAATCTAACGTCGTGTACACTTTAAAATTGATGCTAACATGTCGTTGGCAAAAATGTGCTAATATTTTTCAAATAAAACACATGACGTCTTATATTACACATGATCCGCAAAACAATACTACATAAACTTGAACAATGCTAAGTGCTTATTGAAATGGTTATATTCAATAAATGAATACTTATCAACAAGTACCAATTACGACTTTATTATACCTAATTGATGTGTTTCTGTTTTATATTTAACATACCTACCTCAATAGGTACGTAATATTCGACTGGTTGATTTGCTTAGTAGGATGGTTTCAAATTGTTTAGTGGAAATAGGTGACGTAATACTAAATGAACATGACACGGAAAAACACGACGGGTTGAAATATCAGAAATCTGCAGGTTTAAGTTTAAGACATGAGATCAGGTAATTTTGGCGTTATCGAATTTTTATTTGAGAATTTCAAATCGGTTTTTTAGGAAAGTTCTTTTTAAATAATACCTTGAATGAACTTTTGACTTGTTAATTTAAATCTCAAATTTCATTATTCCTGTAGGAATAATCGAGCTGTAGCTCGATTACGATGGTGATAGCACGCGTAATGCGCCGCGGTTCTATGTCAAAATATCAACATTGAAAACGTTAGAGAGCGAGCAAGCCTTTGCGCGGGGCCCTCGCGTAGGTAATCAAAGTGAAGTTTCAGCGTCAGCCGAGTGGCGTGCCGCGCGAGTTTGTCGCCATCATGCTCGAGCTGCTGATGTTCTTTGAGAGATTTTTTGAGAAACACAACGGTGCGTTCACAAACCCAAATCGCAGACATATGCAAGGAATCATCGCCAAGTCGAAACTTAGAAGAGTTAGTCGCTAACATTGATAGTCTCATTAAAATTGATCAGTCCTTTTGTTCAGATATGAAAAAGCTATAGACTTACAAATTAATGATTTATTAACAACCACACAATGAGGATACAGAGAAGCATGTAAACACGATTACAATTTACCAAATACCAAATTCCCTTTTTCATTCAATACTACATACAATCTACTTCAAATCTGTGCCTTACAAGATTGATCCATGATATCGAATTTGGTAAATGTTGATTCATACTATCAAGAGTAAATTCTAAAACTGATACATAAAATTAAAATCACCTTTCTAATTATTAATGAGAGCGAAAAGAAGGGTAAATAGGCTACAGATAACTTGTATTGTTTACAGAAATAAACTTAGTTCCCATTCCTAGCTTTTCGTCTACAATCCTCGAGCTTGCCGCGCATAGTTTTGTTAATAGTCTGAACGTCTGGAATACGCCATCCTTTATGCCGTCCGCACTTCTCTACGTATTTTACCAGTATTATCCTTGCATGTTCATCTAATCCTGGCCTGACTGGACTTTTGCGGCTGTAAATAGGGGATCTGGCACCAGTAAACGAACACACTTAGGCGTCTATAGAATTCCATAGAATTTCATTACACTGGTGACCAACTATTTTATTACAAAAAATACCCAATAAAACCCAATGATTTGGTGTTCCGAGTGAGCCAGCTTTGACCAATAGAAAATTTGCATCCAGACGTTTGGTATCGAGTTCAATGTCAGCCAACATTCTAGTCGCGTTATACAGACTGATGTGCGTCTTACGTCGCTGGCGCTCGAGTCTTTCAGAAAGAACTTTAGAAGCAGATTCTAGAGCGCTTATTGCGAATTCAAATATTCTTGCATGCAAAGTAATCACGTCAATAGTTTTGGGACAGGTGAATTGTTATGCGAGTTTTTTATCAACTGTTTTGTAAATTTCGACTTGGCGAACACTCCTGGATGCCAAAAAAGCCGCTAATTTGAAATTCCAGAGTCCAGCTGGTCATGTATGCTGAGTGAGTAATGGGCAAAGAGAGTTTTAGATTGGGTCCAGGCGTAAATAGAAGACGAGGTCACCCGCGAAAGATATGGTGCACTGGCAAGAGATAGGTAAAAGTAAAACTTAGTACTTAGTAAAAGACCGGACTTTGTGGAGAAAGAATATAGATAGGTCTTTGCCCAGTTATTTATATTTTAATGATCATTGAAATTTAAATTAATTATAGAAATTACGTAATTAAAAAAAATGATAAGGTCTGAAGTTTTCTTTTATCAAAATTAACATTTATATCCTATTATTCGTGAAATGTGAGGATCTTATTTTTTTTAAAGAGTATCTTGTCTGTACCATGTTTTTACCATATAAACATTTATGTTTTATGCAAAACAAATTATACTCATACGCCGTCGTTTAATAAAGTACTAATATAGCTTTGAAAATTAGATAAACAGAAAAGATATATAACATCATTTAACTCGGATTATAGATTATTAAACGTAAAGTATAATATATGTTATTGCCATAAAAATAAATGAGTACTGTAATATTGGTATTGATTGAGTAATAAATAGATGCTCTCATTGAAAGACATAACCAATCAGCAGGCAATAATTACATTATCGTGTAGGTAGACAAATACCCACGTCATGAGTATACGCGTATTTTTATATTACTGTTTTGAATTTTATTTCTATCACATTTTGATGGTCTTAGAGATGAGATGAAAGTAGCCCCTATGTCCCAAATCGTATATCAAGGATTGTTTAGTTAGATCTGGGTTGTCGGTGCATGGGTAAACGCTTGGTAGCTAAAGTGTTGCGCCGGCACGCACGCCGCCGCTAGCACCCGCGCCGCTAGATAATGCACACATAATAGAAATCTGAACCACTGATACACACGTAACCACAGTCTCGTGCACGCAATTATATAAAATTGGCACTTACAATACGTGTTTACTTCACGCAACCTACAATACGTTCAGTTTTGCAGCAGCATAGAGAAAAATGGAACATTATTCAAAATGAAATTCTGTTTACACTTACTTTGAGTTGTTTCCCATGTTGAAGTTTGTGGTGTATTCTGCGTCCCCACTGTAAACAAATGAAACGGCTGTTAAACTAAATTGATCTAGGCGAGCCAGTCGACACATCGACGATAAATAGCTTACAAAACTAGTGAAGTTATCTACTTGCACTTTATTTACAAAATATTGAAACGGAACATAACAAAGAAAACTGATGATTTTCATAACGTAGCGGCGGAAATTGCGATCTGAGCAAGTACGAACTGCAAGTCCTTGAAGGAACCGTGTTTCTCGGTCATTGAGGTGGTAAGTGGGATGCAATATCCAGTGATTATGGCGAGGAGACAATGGCTGCCCTACCGCGCATTGGACACGCGCGCTGCCATGCCTGTTTACCGGTTACACTGAATAAAATATTTTCGGCAGCTGTTTCTAACCTCAGGGAAATAAATTGGTGTCTGAAACGGTTTAATAACGTCTTTTATGCGGTATCATTTGTACGTAACGTACGCCTTGCCAATTAATATTAATTTTAACTATGTTTAAGATTTATTACAATAATTTGTTTTTAATTCGTTTACTTAGTGTGGCACATTGTTGATCGAAGGGCACATTATATTACCATCTTAACAAATTGCCATCTATTCAAAAGTTAGATTACATTTTATTTTTACCGCTGCGGTTACAAGAAGGGAAACCTTTAGAAAGATGACACAGATACCACTATGTGCTAGGAGTTTCACACCAGTACCTACGTTATAATTCTAAATAAGTCGTTTCCTACTTTGCGACAGCGCTTGTCGTTGTGTCAATAATCTTAAGTACAGGGTTATTAAAGCCCATATTCCATGGAGCCAGTTAGTGCATGTCACACGTGCTGCGGCCTGCTGCTGCAGCACCAGCTTTCTAAAACTAATCGGTGAAAATTAACATTATACTCATAACTCATTGGATAGTCGATATCACACCTATATAGTTAATAACAATAAATAAACGATGTATAATGATAATGAATGACAAAAGTCGCTTTTGTGCGGTACGACGCACTTATAAATAAATGATCGACTATACTATACCTTACGCGTTTATAAGATTAATGTTGAAGTTAATAAACTCGATCATTTGCTGATTAATATCCCAAACTATTTCACAAGCAGTTTCTTCTTATTGAAAGTTAATAAAAATGGCAGCACACAAGTTAAGTAAGTATTATTTTGTGTTAAAGAAACAATCAATCTTAACATGTTTTTCTGATTTTAACAGATTTCGCAGGCTGAGCCCGTGTGCTGGATTTCGTCTAGATAAAGTTAGATATATGTTTGGCACAATTTGATATTTTAAAGATTCTTTCTTTTTTATATTAAATCATTTAAAGGTTTTTCTCCCGAATTCCATGATTAACGTACATAACTCACCAAATTTAATGTATCATTTGCGTCTACTCCTAAATCAAAGTCGCTCTCTGTATCTTCATTTCATATTGCTATTTGGCACGGTTTCACGAACGTACATATATTGTTTGATACAATTTAAAATTTGATTGAAGAGCGATTCAGCAGTCTGTTGCGTAGTGTTCTCGGTCGACAAGATCAGAGAGCATAAAAATTGAATGTTAGACAGAAATAGTTGTTATTTCTTTGGTATAAATCAGGAAGCTAACATGAACATCGCACATAGTATGTATCCCATCAAAAACATTAATGTTAAATGAGAGCCAAGTTCAATATTATGATTTATGAAATATGACTTGGTTGTTGACTTCAACGACAAAAGAAGTGAGATCTAAATGGGTGCCAAGTACACTGGTCAGTCCTGATATTTATTTATATATACATAAAATATTTTATAACTACTTTAAATAGCATTTCTTCTTATAATTTAAGATAATAAATTGAAGCCTAAGCTCTGACTTGGCTTATTCTCATAAACGAATTATTATAAACAGTAATGGAAGAATTTCTATAAAAACTTACAGCTTCAGAAGTTACGAAGGCAATTTAATTCGTATATGAAAACTAACCAAGTCCGACCTAGGGCTTCAATATATTATCCTAAGTTATGAGAAGAAATGATACTTAAAGTTGTTACAAAATATTTTATGTTGTTATAAATAAATTTTAGGACTGACTATTGAACTTGGCACCCATTTAGACCTCACTTCTTTTGTCATTGAAGTCAACAACCAAGTCATTAATCATAATATTGAACTTGGCTCTTATTTCACATTTATGTTTTTGATGGGATATCAGTACTTTTTATACAGAAAATTTTAATTGTTGATTCTTACATAACAAGCACTTTAAGTAAGTGTTCTTAATAGAAACAACTAATCGAAAAATTATAATAAATTGATAAAAATTTACTAGTTTCTGATTTCTTCCTTTGTATTCACCCAACTACATATCTGGATGCCAAATTTGAACTTTCTAGGTCATCTGGAACTGGATTATAGTTTTGATCTATAGGTCAGAGATAAAAAATGATGATTTTCGGGCGTTTATATTTAAATAACCGTTTGAGGTGTGTTTATGAAATTTGGAGCACATGTTTATCTTTTGGGTCCCAATATATGAGCAAAATTTGACATAATGTGCAATAGTTTTTGAGTTATGAGGGGGTCAAAAGTGACTCCAAATGGTTCGTGTAGAATTACACACGGTGCTGCTCGCCAGTTTCTTGAACTTGGCTTTGACACGTTACCGCGTGTCTAGATATCCAAAATGAAACACTACATTGTTTGAAATAATAACTTTGTCCCTCTTCAAACAAATGATGACTAACTAATAATTGAGTCTGAAAATATTATAAGCATGTATATAGTAGTTAAAATAAAACGTTGCGAGAAGCGACTGCATTTATGAGTGCATGCTGATGTCAAATGCACTGCTTGATGTACAACCGGTTCGTAGTTCGCGTATTTACGAAGTGCGATCTTATGAGGACATGTGGCTTAAGTTAGTAATGGTGTCGCACTATGTACTAAAAGTAAACAAAGTTAGTATTTATGCATTACGAGATGACACGTGTAGTAATGAGATTGAGCAAGTATGAGTGTAGGTAGTTTACTGCAAGTACGTTGAATTAGGTAAGTTTTTTTGTTGCACCATGCTCCTGTCAGAACTCATGACTTCTACTTCCACAGAAAATTGGTGGCCTTCATTCACGTCTCAAAAGAGGCAATGCCGGAACAGTTAAAATTGTATATAGTACTGAATTGCAGGGTACTGCTTTATAGGGCACGGATGCTTTTACAACCGCCATTCATTTTATGATGATGGGATGGATTGCTCTCAGAAAAATATAGACATTTTTATGTTACCGTACCTATCTACTAGCAACCTTTATGTGTCTCTGCGGTGATACGGGCAGTGGACACTACCTTGTACTTTTAAGTTCTTAATAAGTCATTAAGTTATCTTTCTAGCGCTTCTGTCACATGGTTTACCTTTAACTTTGTTAGGTCATTCGGTGCCTAACTAGGTCAACAATAAATACAAATAGGTACAATAAATTATCACGTCATCTACATTAGTCATAATTCATAATAAATAAATTAAACAAAAAATCATTTTCTTGCTGATAATAGGATACATTAAAGTACTCCTCTGAGGTGCATTCTGAAGGACAGGGCCCCGATCTTGTCTTGAGAGTCGGGGCCCAGTCTCTAATGTTGTAGTACTAAAGAAGATACGAATTGTTTAGCCTTTACTAATATTAAAAATGTCATAATTTGTATGTTTGAATGTCCTTCCTTCTCGTCTTAATGGATAGCAACGGATTGCCGTGATTTTTTGCACAAAGATAATTTGAGGGTTGGAGTGGAGAGTGATTTAGGCTACTTTTCCACGAAAATAAAAGTGCGGACACAAAGCTAGTCTGCTTGGCTAGAAAAGGAAGAAGAAAATTTATTAGGTTGGTGGTGTAAAGAGTCAAGCATGTACATTATGTACACAATTCTGCGTAGTTCTGAGTCACATTAAGAATTACGTTGGTTATACAACGCGGCGTAATTCTGAACCTCCTTTCCTATAGCTATTTTGAGGTATATCCCTACTTCTGAATTTGGACAACTTTAAGAGATCAACTGTCAAATGACGAGCTCTTTCATACAAACTGCTGCTATCTACCCGACCATAAATGGATCAGAGCAGAGAATTAATTGTTAAAAATCACTTTATTGAAAATCATGATTGTCACTTGATGTATTTTAAGACAAGGTGGGGAAAAAGAAAAATCGTACTTCGATGTTTTTTCCATGATATCACTTTCTTTGGGTAAGAGCTTTGGTGCTGATTTTTTTCGCAATTCCGTAGTGTATCCCATAGTAATAAAAAATATTCATGAGTACAATCATCTCTCAACGTAGGTATACCTAAGATGTACAGAATCACACAATATTTACGATTAACCATTTCGAGTTTACAATCTCAATACACAAACAGCAATGGATAAGCTTGTGTCTGTTTTGATTTTACCTATGTAAATGTGATTTTACTGTTATTAGTTTCGCGGTAAAGTCACGTTATGGCCCTATAAAACGTTCGTATCGTAGTTTCATCTACATAACTTGATTATTTGAATCAATATGGATGGTGAGTGTCAGGATTTGTACAGATAGATGGATGAGGTAAAAAAAAACGTAAAGTGTGAATTCACAATCAAACACATGATGAAGCAAATTGTTCTGCGCAAAATAACGTCGGCTTTCATTTGTTATATGAGTACTTACCTCAAAAACATGTACAATTAAATAGGATTTATGTATTGAACTTAAAATTGAGAAACTAAAACAAAACTTGAATGTGTAGGTATCTAAGTACCTAAGACGAGGTATTTCTCAATCCCCGACTTTGACGTGTGTATATCTGTGTATCTGACTGTGGCATCGTAACTCCTAAATGTATGGACCCATTTCAATCTATTTTTTTTGTTTGAAAACTGACGTAGTCGAGATGGTTCTTAGCTAAATTTGATCAAAATTTGTTCAGCCGTTTAAGAGTTATAAGCGATAAATGTAGAGGGTTATACATAATGTTTAATCTTAGAGTTATTAAATTAAGAAAAATAATTGAGAATTCCTTAATTTGACATTCATGGATACTTAAAAGTTTATACCTAAGGTGAGGTTTTAACTTGATTTTAACTGTGAATATCACATTTATAAAGAGATACATACATTTTAAAAGACAGAACAATTGAAAATATCTTTCCAAAGTTGTTTTTTGTATTTAAAAAGCATAATAGCCTGATTTTCATACAAATGTTTGATCTTAACACAAAAAAACTTAAACAAAAGTTTTGTACTGAAAAACGGAATAAACAATCTTCAGGCTTTCTGTTTATAACTTTGTTTATGAATTTGTATCACAATTTTTAAAAGGACGTAACGTCATTTCACAAATTATTGTTGCGTACCCAATTTACTCTTCTTTTACGAAAACTGGAAGAGAAAACAAAAACAAAGTAACTTAAACATCAGAAGGTGAAATGAGATTTATCTTCTAAGGGTTTAATAATAAATAGGGAACAGAGAAAAATAAAACAAGCCCGGGGTAAGGTATTCCATATATTATTCAAAGAATAAGTTGCCCCTTTAGATAAATATGTGCATGTACATCTCTACTGACAATTTTCATAAGAAATACTCTGCTATTTAATAATTTTGTTAAATGATAATTATACTTTAAACTTATCAAGAAAATTTATACAGGAACTTATTGTATTTTGTCGTCTGGCGAAACATTCGGCTGAACCTCGATAATTCAAGTTGGCAAGTGCGGTGAAGTGTTCTACTTCACAACTCAATTATGTTTGTTCAGTTAGAAACTACATTACTCTAACATTAAAATTTTCGTATAATCCCGGCCATTTAGGGCTTTACCATAAAAAATAAAACTAAAACTTAGACAATGTTTTAACCAGCTTATGTCAAATGACATAAATCTGATTTAGGCAGTTTTGTTGGTAAAGCGGCTATTTTTTATAACTCTTAGACAGCTAAACCAATTTTGATTAAATACATATAGCGAAGAACCATCTCGACTACGTCGCATCGAAATCGGTCAATTCATATAGGAGCTATGACAGACACACAGTTACACAGTTAATACATAGATACACAGATACACACGTCGAACTCATAAAACCCCTCTTTTATCGGAGGTTAAAAAATGGTTTACTTTGTTAGTGTTCAGTGTTCACTTGTTTGGGTGTAATATAGTGTTACGATCTCATATCAGCTGACTGGTAAGTACCGTGTGCATATTGTAAAAACCATGTTTTGGTTTGGATGAGAATTGTTATCATTCCGCGTTCTTACTACCTCAATTAACATGAGTGATTAGACCATAAGCTAAAACATCGCTATCTAAAATTTCGCTATTCCTAAATTGCACTATGAGGCTCCCGGTTCCTGCCGTTCCTATAAGCCGAGAGACGCACGCCATAATCGTGTAAATTCGTCCTGAGATCCTTAGATAACATGACAGAATTAATAACCCCCAAACACGCACCGGTTTTTAAAATCTATCCAAAATAATAGGCAGTCTAATGGACAGTCTAAACTTTCAATTTCTTTAATGTTCGCTATCAAGTATCAAGCCACTTTCTGATAACATTCTCATTTTTCTTATTAATTCTGACAATGAAATATCTCCACAAATTGAAAATAAACAACTTTCATTGAAAATTGCCATTTAATATTTTTACCAATATTTTATCACAAAAGTACTTAACATTTATGTTACGAGTTAATAGTTTTTTTCTCACCGTTTTTCACTCCATGTGTATTAAATGTTTGTTAAATAATCTTTAGGGTATCAAAGAATTTTTTATACTTAAATTTTTTCAAAATATTTTTAAAATGTTATTATAAAAAGCGTAAGTGAATTTCGCAAAGCATAACCATTAATATATTTGATATGAGAAGACACGCTAGCAATAGGTAAAGAATGTGAACTTACCTCATTGAAGCAGGGGGTACTAGGTTCGAGTGTGCGAGTTACGCGGGCGGCATGCGGCGCGGGCGATAGACGGTCGAACAGTCGTGCTAGTCCTCCGTGCGGCAACCACCGCCGGTCGGAGGAGGCGGGAAGTGGTAGCGGAGTCGGAAGGTCGTGCTCAGCGTCGTCGTGTGCCGTGTACCGTGTGCCGCGGGGCGCTCGAGTCGGCCGTTGCTGCTCTCTGTACCGCGGTGCGACTGAGCCGCGCGCCCACCCGACATTCACTTTTATATGTTGCCCCTTCTTGGAGGGCAAGATACAATTTTTCTTTCCCCGTGGAGTCAGGATAGTCATCCGTTCGCTGACCTAACGTCGCTGCTGGTGCCTGCGGATGTTGACATTTGTTGCACATTTAGAAAACTTGGCTAAAATTATTTCGTTTCTTCATTATTCTTTGTGAACGACATAAGCACCACTTGTATACGTTCAGGGTATTATATAAATAAATGCATCTCGTATCGCAAGAATCGAATTACTTAGTGTAATTTAAAAAAAACTTAAGGTACCTAGCTGAACATTAAATCGGCCGTACCTGACACTGTAATTACGGTTCCGTAATTAGCAATAAAATTTTCTAATTATGAATTTATGACTACTGCCTTGTTCGACTAACTGATACAATACAATAATGACTTGAACTATTGTAAGTTAAGACTGACAGATAATCAATATCAATACAGCCTATCCTATTACGGTCAGGGAGGTTTCTCATTTGATTAACGTTGATCTAAGAATTAATTTTCACAAATTCCCATATTTTTAATGTTCAATTCAAAAATGTTCTTCCTAACGATTTCATCCACGTGACATTATAGAAACCAGGACTTGACAGATCGAGGTGGCTATTAGCGGAATCATGGCATCTTAATGGAGCGGGTGGAATGACAATGGTGCCCAAAAAGATAAAATTATCTATTCAGGTGGCGAAATTGAGAACTATCGACATTCATTTCATACAATTAATGATGGTTGCCATGTCGGAGCGGCTGTCATCAAGTGTATGAGGTTTCGATAATTCTCAACATCACCACCAAAACAATAAAATGGCCACCGTTGTCATTCCACCGCCATTGAATGGGCCTTTTTATAGCACGGCTTACCCCCTATGTTCTCAGCTTCTATTATTACTATTACACAGGAGGCAATGGTAATACAATTTTGCCGTGCCGATTTCGAATTATAAAAAGGCCCATTAGCGGAATAGCCGCCTTGGGTAACTAAAAAAAATTATGGACGATAGAGAGATTGAGAGATGGCTTAATCAATGGCGGTGGAATGACAACGGTGGCCATCTTATTGCTTTGGTGGCGATGTTGAGAATTATAGAACCTATATGAAATTCTCCAAAAATAAATTTAGATCCCCATAGATACAAAGGCACAAGTTGTATGGAGATCCGAAACATATTTTTCATGTTTTGACCTATGTTCCGTGGGAAAACTTATTCAGTTTCGTGTGCTGATTCACATTTACAACCCGATACATTTTTGACAATTTAGCTTATTAGCATCTATTATAAAATTGCCTCGATACTAATTGCTTTTAACGACTGTAGGTATGTAGTAAATCGACAATAGCTGGAACCACATGCTTAACGTGCCCTTCAGAGCTTGGAAACGCTTGTGATAAACTGCCACCTTTAATTGTTCACCTATCAGGTTCCCTATGTTTGTTGCTTAACCTCGCTGATAGGTTCAGATTGGCGAGCGCACTATACCGGTTACCTTAGTCAGAAAAAAAATATTAGAAAAGAGACGTGATTTATCAATTTGACCCCATAAAAAACAACTTTTATAGAATCCGTTAGAGAAATAACCGTTTTTAAATAACCGATGTCAAAACCGGTGATGTTTAACAATAACTAGTAAATTTCATGTAACTCCTAACTTACTAAACTGACCGTAACATAAGTAAACGCTTCGTCTGGCGTGAAATATGGGTGGAGGAAAATGCAGCAGGTAATGTTACTCGATTTAAAAAGACAAGTCAGGACCCGGCCAGGGTCAAAAACCTACCATGCGGCAAAGCTGTTTGTCAGGTTGAAAATTAAAACTTTCATACCGTTATTTTAATTAATAATACAAATATTTACTGAGAATATAGATATTTCTACGGTGATAAGATATATTCACTTTTGCATAGAATTTACGACTTTAAGTCAAAATTAACGGATTTCACAATCTTAAATAAATAATAATAAAATAAACGCTACACACTCAAAGGCCCACACTAAGGTTTCCCCTTGTTTCGTGGGTCCCATGGAACACACATAAAGAAAGATACGAACGCCGGCATGACCCGAGAACAAACATGTGCTTCTTACATAAACGGTTGCCCTGACTGGGAATCGAACCCAGGACCCGTCGATAGGTCGAAATAATAATAAAACGCTTCCATATACAACTTCTATGATTAGCTGATCGTTCTAGTATTTCTATCGAGAATTTCATAAATCGGGAAATATTTTCAGTTTTGTGGGGAGAATCAACAATTGAAGTTTCACTAATTTAAACATATCGTCTCAGCAGCAGCACAGACAAAAGCAATGTCGTCGCTGTAAGATACGCCGTCACCTATGATGAACACTTACATGCATTCTAGATCGAAAAATAACCACGAACTTCACTCTTTATATTTTGGCATATCATATTAGTAAGATTAGCAAAAAAATCATCAAAATAAAAACTGTCGATGACGATTACTTTATAATTTCTTTGTTATTTTAAAATAATTTTTATAAAAGAAAAATCACTTTAAATTTCTAATTTGATATCGATCAATGATTCATCAAGATAGGCTTCACGATTTCCATTGTAGCCCTTGGTCTTGCTTTCCTGTTGCCTATCTAATCCATAAAGAGAGATTTGTATTTGTTTTATTTACAAATATTTGTTGAAGTATTGAGACCTTGCCGATTTCATAGGACAAAAGCTCCTGCAGAGGTAGTTGATCTCTACTTATTTAAATATGCACTCATAACGGTCTGTTCCATTGTCAATGTTTGAATGCTGAACGTAAAAGACTATTACTAATTTGCATAACATCTTTTGTAAAGACGTACACCTTCGCCTTTCTGGTTATGTGGTGTCACAGTTGATACCTCCCTTTCTCTTCCTGTGTGTCCCGTGAAAAAGACCAGTGGATCAATTTTTGCCAGTCATTTAGTGGCATCATAAAAATCTACCTCGGAGTATCTCAAGTCACGGTTGAACTGTAGAAATTTACTGAATTTAAATGAATTTTAATTGCTTATGTGACCAAAGGCCCTAAAAATATAATATTTTAGTCAATAATAATTTACAAATCATTTGTTTGTCACTCAGTCAGAGGCAAAAATTGCTACACAGATTTGTAATATGGCCCAATTTGTAGTACCATAGTTCCAGCAATGTGGCCTCACTGTCACGTTGTGCAGAAAATACACGACGGGGATTTCTCGTAACGTGCGCGACTGCTAGCAGCTTTATGATTTTAATTAACTCACGTGTCATTTTTGAGTGACTCGTGTGCTTTGTAACTAGCTCACGTGTCCTGCAGGAGGGTAAACATTTACCAGGGTAGGCGCACATATAAACCCTCTTGATATCGCAACAGCTTTCGGGATCAAGTGTCCAATGTCACAGTTCCTTGAAGTTTGTTAAGTCACGTTTTGCTTTTTTTGGGACCATAGTTGTTCATTACTGGTACCAAATCTTCTGAACTTATGTTTTCCTTAACATTATATACCAAAGTACAAGATAAATGTAAGTATTGCTCTCGGACATTAATTTATGAGTTACACTGTCATATTGTTTAAATAGTAGGTAGGTAATAGATTTTTTTGATGATTGATATATGAAATAGCATAACGGGTTGAATGAATATACCAACATACATTGTGTGTCAGGTACAATACGTTAAGAATAAAAGGTTTCTGCATTTGTAGCACATTTATTAACATTTTAAACGTTATTGTACACCAATTGTAATTCGTGATTTTTCCTTTTGAAATTTAATTATTACTTACTTCGTTCCCGTGGAAATTCAGAAAAATGTGTAGCCTATGTTACTCAGGGATAATGTAGCTGGTGAAAGTATTTTTTAAATCGGTCCAGTAGTTTTTAAATTGATTCGTTACCTAGTAGTACCACAAAAATCCAAATCTTTCCTCTTTATAATATTAGTGTAGATAATGGGACATTAAATCAGTTACTCAAACTTTAGGCGGTGATTCTCCCCTTAAAACTGAACTTCTTACTTCAAGGAAAACATCAGAAATTCTAAAAAAAAAACACTTTTTCGTACTAAGGCAATCAGCTGATCGCTCAAGTCGGTAGTATGGAGAAGCACAAAAAAATATAAATATTTCGATCTACGTTCCTTGGGAAAAGTTACGTATCGTGAGTTAATTCACATTCTTTGTTTTCTCTAACAAAAAAGTCACTAATGTTCTTTCAATATTGAAAATAATTGTAGAGGACCTTGTTTGGTTTACATTAAGATAAACCTTAAGCAAATTTAACTAAAGATTATTTTTAAAGCCAACAGCACACAGCCTTTTGCTTTTTTATAAATATTATTTTTGAAACTTCAATTTTTTTACTAAATGAATCCGGTAAAGTGAATCCTTATGTTTTAAAACTGAACGTAAAATGAAACTTTACACAACAAAAAACTTTACGAATTCAGTTATTATGTTTCTTAAAAAATAAAATAATTTTAAAAGTTCAAATAATATAGCTGGTTAATATAGCTGGATACTCGTATTTTGAAAAGCAACAAGCCATAGTAATAAATTATGTTTTTCTGTTGTATTTATGGGTGAAGGCCGTTTGTGGGCTGATGACGACGTTACATAAAAGGGATAGAAAATGTAGCTGTACACTTTCTAGGGTTTCGTATTAAACTAAATATTTAACCCTTGCAGTTTCGCCATACATACTAATCACGCCGACAAAACCGCAAAACAAAATTACAAAAAAAAATGATTCTAAACCAAAATATATAAGTACTCCCATGTAAATACAAAGAGGGATGATTTAAGGCGACTACAGCTCCCGATCGTTCTTGAGCAAAAGGCGGCCCACCTAGGAATAGTGCCATCTCCGTCTCTCAACAGGCCTGGGCCGGCAATACACGAAGTTTACGCACGCACACATGGACTATGAAAGTGTGCGTGCGCAAAAATATGTTCGAAAGTTAGAAAAATAAGATTTATGGAAATGTAACAGCTTAAATCGAAAAATGCGTTAACTACTTATCAAGAGTGTTCAATCCCGAACATTTTGACACCAAATTCAAGTTCCTGTGTGCATTTTACTATCGTTTTTACAGCTTATAAGATACACAATATTGGGTATTTAGAGGTGACTTTGTGAGCTTTTTCTATCGAACCAAAAGTGCTGAATCATGTTTTCAGCAAACTACTTATCTAGTTTATGTCCTGAATATTACCGTAGTATTTTTTTATTCGATTTAATGCAGTGCGTCATGCTTATCTACGCATCATAAAATCTTAATTTAGGTGCTGTAGTCCCCTTAAGGGATTTTTACTCACTTATTCTATTGTATAAGGTTGGATAGGTAGCTTTTTTAAATAATAGGGGTTTGTGAAAAACGTTTTTCAATTCAGGGATCGTTTGCGAAATATGAAGTTTTAAAGTGACAATTTTTGTTAGACTTAAGGGTTCCTACCAGCCAAACTGTTGTTTTTATTTGCCGTTGGTAGTTTAATGAGGTTAAAAATAAAGCTATTGCAGCTAAGTTGGCCTTTTAAGTCAACGAGTGGTGGTTAATGAAGTAATTAAATGCAGTTTCTCAACTTCGGAACCCTACACTGTGCGTGGCCGATACTCTGTTTGCCAGTTATTATAACTTTTACTAAGTGTGCGCTCATGAATTCAGAAAAGTTTTAAACCTTTTTGTGTTCGTATAAAAGTGTCCCCAATTGATTTATGCAGGATTTATCGTGCACCCGCTATTTCGTAAAAAAAACAAAATGGCGGCTAAAACTATCCCGAATTCGTGGTAAAAGAAAAAATACTTGTTGACTACGGTGTTTTGTTATTCTATTAAATAGTAGATGACAAAATAAAAATGAGGGTTAAAATTTAAAGCTAATTTGGACTTCTCTACTTACATGCATATTTACAAAATTCAAATGTAAAAAAGGTAAATATCGGTTTTGAAGATTTTGTTTCCGTATAAATTTTATTTCATCCAGTCTTAAAAAATAATGCAGTAAAAGAAAATTCCCTTCGTCGTTAAATTAGTTCCCACGCGTCTACCGAGCGTCAGTCCTTTGTGTTTCATCTAACTAACCTTTTGTATTGCACTTTATTTTATACAATATAACTCACACGTTACCTAATTTATCTTTGCTAAAATGATCATAATAGTTTGAAGTTAGATTGTGCTACAATCGATAAATAGCTAGTTAACTAAATGTATTTCTTTCGACTACTGAGTGCTACAAACTAAAAAATGACCCCGTCATGTTTAATAAATAAAGGTTGTTCCCCATTTCTGGTACCACCAAAGTTCTAAAAATCTCGAAAGCACCGTCAACCAAAACAATAAGAAATAATTTCCTGCTCATTTCCTACTAACCGCCGCGCCGTCTGGATCCTTCATCCTGGACTATGTCCTAGATCGCCCACTTGAGGATCTAGGTTACACCTACCTACAGCTAGGGTAGTTAGTTGTCTAGCGATAAAGTCTTCTAATGAAACTAAAAGTCACTTTCCGTAATAACTTAGTAGTTGGTTTATTGTTTTTAATATTTCTCCTTCCTTATATCTCCTGTGCAGTTGGTTCCTTCACCATGAAATAAGCGTGAATTCCTCGTCCGCTGGTGTAAGTTTAAATGAGAATGAAATCGAATTATTCCCGTTTGGTTTTTCTTCACGTCAGCGATCAGCGGAGCAACGGCGGTGCATTTACGTTTCCATCGCTCGTCGCATACGAAACGAAGCTTCTGTATCAGCGAACGATGAAGACGTAAAACTCTCGACGCCACTGTCGCCCGCCGCTGTACCAATGCGTCCTTGGCTACCTGTCTTATAAGTACACATGTTTGGAAGTTTTTTGGGGAAGTTTTTTATATGGAGAAAGATAGAATAAAACTATTATGTTTCAGGTGGAAGAAAATTTTTTGTAACTGTAAAACTTTTTCTTCTTATTTGTATAAGTAACTGCAGCGAAGCTTTACTTCAAGAAATTACGATTAAACACAAATTTTTATTTTACCAAAAATATATTTGTATAATAAGTAGGTATTATTGATAAAACATGTATTCAATGAATGCAGTCCATTGGTGCGTAAGTAAACACAACGATTGTTTTCGAGTTTTTAAAGAATGCTACCCAAATTAAAATAAATGGAGGTCTGTCGAACGCATTATCAATAAAACGGAAGTGTTATTATTACTTAAACCCAAAATATAGTTAATAAAGAGTCTTTAGAATGTGAGACATCAGTGTTACGTTTAAAATTTTAAATGCAGATGAAATTTTGTCCGGCAGGTTTTGTGGAAGTAAGTTTTGAAAATGTTTTCCTCCCGTATCTTTGTAAAGTAGCCTGTCCCTATACAGCCTTCCTATCATCCCGTTGTTTGAAATCTCGTTGATCTTGTAACTTACAAGACAGAGCCACAATAACAAACAGACTTGCATCTAATATGGACTAGTTTATTTATCCCGTGGGAATTTTGGAAATATTGTGCACGTAAACCTTCATCTTGAATCACTGCGTCTTTTGGTAAAAACCGTATGAAAACCCGTTTACTAGTTTTTGAGTATATCGTATTCAGACAGACAGACGCAGCAGCGGGGCAGTTTGTTTTATAACTTTGTTTTATAATATAAGTATAAGTAGAATGATCACATAAAATTATATGATTAAATAAGTACTTGTACAATACGGTTGAGATAAGTTTGCAAGTCGCACGTCATAGTTTGTAAGGAACCTCAAAACAATTATGAATAAATTTTCTCTGTTGTTAATTCAAGTTGAAAGCTGTGAGTTCCAAATTATTCCATGGTTTTGCATACTTACTGAAGTAAAAAAAAGGCTATTATCATAATAAAATCGATGTTTATTGTAGCGTGCCTTCGCAATGTAGTCACATCGACAGCTTATCTTTATTCTGCATAATTTACTAGCTTAGTAGGTACCTACCCTAGATTTATAAAATGATGGAACGTTGAGTGAAGTGAAGACCTAAAGCCGAAAGGGATCAATGTAGGTTCTCACTACACGGGTTGGAAAAAATGAATGCGCCCTAGTGAGCGATTCCACTAATGAATGGCGTCACAATCGCGGTTGAATTACAATGGATGCCATTTTATCTGTTCATACATTTTAGTTGAGTAGGTATTGAACTTTTGTATGGAATAGCAGATTTTTATTTTTTAGTAGGAAAGTTGGTCCCATAGAAAAAGTTGTTCGTAATCATGGGTAGATTCATTACTCAAAGATTGTCGATTGTTTTCAATTTCACGCTGTAGTGAATTGATCTGTAAATATTAAATAAGTATTAAACTTGCGATTTTTTAAAATAGCACCTGATTGGGCTTTCTAAAAAGGGGTTAATTTGGCTGAAGTATGAAATTTCAAAGCTTTCAGATTTATGAATGAGATAAGGAACCAATAAGTAAGGCAAAGTATCTGCAAAGTCTCCTTTTTATCAAGTATGTAGGTGATAAATATTTCTACTTGATACGAGTATGTGGCGAACTTGACTAATACTGATGTCAGAGTTTTCAAACAGCCAAATGGCCTCTAATTTGGTTTAATGGCTGTAGTCAGACGACAAAAGCCGTCATCAATTTTATTTTGAAGCGCTCGTAGCCCAGTGGCTCTCGCTGACCTCAACCGATCAGTGAGGTTAAGCAACGTACACAGAGGCAGGGAACCTGATGGGTGACCAAAGTGGCAATTTATCACGAGCGTTTCCGTGCTTCGGAGGGCACGTTAAGCTGTCGGTCCCGGCTGTTGTCGATTGACTACAGTCGTTAAAACCAAGTCAGAGGCCAGTGTGCGGTTTGAAAACTCTGACACCAGGGTTAGCCAAGTTCGCCACAAACTTGACTATACCTACACGATAAGAAGAAGATTTTATTTTATTTTATTATAAGATGGGTTAACTCTTGACCTCAATCTTGACCATAACGTCAAAGATGAGGTCGACGATGGAGCGAGTTAACCCAGAAAATGCCTATAAAGGCACTCGTACCCCCACACACCGACGGAACACAGCAAGCTGTTTGGCGTCAGACTTCGGTAGGAGGGTGGTCGCGAACCAGACGGCCAGACACAGAGCCTACCACACCGCATGAGACCATAGGACGACACCTCAGATTCAGAAAAAAATGAAGTGATGTTGCCTGGGATGGATTACTAGGAGGCAGGTCTCATTTGTGTTTCCTTAGTCGCCTCTTACGACACCCAAGGAAAGAGATGGGGTGGTGTTAACGTGCCCTCTGGAGCAACGAAACGCTCGTGATAAATCGCTATGGTTTTCAACTTCCCTGCTCCGGTGTTCATTGCCTCATTTTTATATGTGAAGAACAATGAACATTTGTTTAAGAAAAATAGCGATAGGCACAGTGTAAATACTAGGACCAAGCATAAACTGGATGTACTAGCTAGACAGTCGTCTCCACAAGGTCACGAACGGTCTTTTATGGGTCAATGTATACGGTTCTATAATAAGTTTCCCACGTGTATTCAAAATTTACCTTTGAACAAATTTAAGACAGTAATTAAACAAAAACTTTGCAAAAAGGGGTATTTTTTCAGAAAAAAAAATTCTGATTATCTATCAGACAAGCATTCATGGGAATAAACTGCTCAGCTCTAGAGTTATTTCAGATTTATTTAAAATTAGTAAATAAGAAAATTTGTAATACGATTTAAAAGAGCAACCTCAGAGTTTCTTGCCTGTTCTTCTCTGAGGAAGACTGCACCTTTGCGAATAGGCTTAGAGTCAGTAGGGTCAATATTTAAATGTATTAAATGTATTTAAATGTAGGTATGTATATGAATGTGTGTATGTATGTGTGTATGTGTATGTGTTAAATGTGTGTAGGTATTTAAATCCTTTAATGTATGTTTGTATGTATTTCATGTAATCTTGACTTGTTTTAAGTGGCATCCTGGATGTCCTGTAAAATAAAAATAAAATATATACTATTCTATTCTAAGTACATATTTTCGAGCCGTGAGAGCCACTGGGCTATAAGCATTCCTGCGTGATGTAATATTATAATGACTAACAGATTTTTAATTAACGTTATTTAACTTGAGAGAAACACTTTAAACTTAATAGTTTGTTAAAACTTGTATTCATAAACACTGGTTACAGGGACACAGCTGCTGAATGGCTGATATTTTGTCATTTGTAATGTAATAACTAATGACAGAACGCAGTTTCATGCATATTTCACACTAGTACATTTTTTCCATGTCTTTACGTACTCGGAAAATATACTAAGTCCATGCGTACTCGTAAATGTAGACTTGACATAGAAATAACAGTGATATTTATAATTTTAAACGTAACACGGTTTTTGAAGTGAAAACTTTTGAAGTGAAAATTTCTTCAGAGGCGTTGAGCACTTTTAGTATGGGGAAAAAATGTTAAACTCGCGATGAACTCGCGTCATCGTCAGATGTCACGTGACCGTGATCGAAAATGCGTAGGATAGGGTTGCCACCTTTTTTGAAGTGAAAACTTCTTTAGTAGCGTTGTGCACTTTGAAATATGGGTGGAAACCCGGACGGATGGCACCCCTATGGTAAAATTATCTCTGTGACAGATGTCAACGATTATTCGCACATAGTGCGCAAACACCGATAGACTATTTTAATGAATTGAAAGTAGACACTTTGGTCGAGTGGAAAAGTTGCCAGATTGTAAGCAACAGGTCGAGGGTTCTCGAATTCTGGGAGAATAACGGACTCTTTTTGTGTATTTTGTTTTATTTCCATATTAATGCACAACGTTAATGTTCAAGTTTTCACTTCTGCCGGCTCTCCCGGAGTGCAACCCGTTGTTTTTTTTTATAAATTGGTCAATTGGCAAAAGCAATACGCGTACAGCCAAGGTTCTACTACTCGTATATCTATCAAATCATTGCCACTGTTAAAAAAAATAAGTCACGCTTATCTAAGGAATGTTTAAGCAAGTATCGTTGGATACATTGAATAAGGCCTAATTAATTGTTTCAGATGAGGAGATAGATGGATAAAACAAGGTACCTACTCGTAGCTCTATCACCAGTAATCTCCGGTTGGAAGATGTTTACGGAAACAGTGTAATTATTGCTTCATTGGTATGCTGATGGTATATACGGCGCGCGGCGGTAATTGGCCATGGTTTGCTATTCTATTTATATGACGACAGACATCTTTTTCTCTTTTTGGTAAATGCAGCAGGCCGAGTACGATAGTTACAGCGCCGCGACAACACCGCGGTCCTATGTCAAAATGGCAACATTGATAACGCCATAGGGCGAGCAACCCTCGCACAATCAAAGTGAAGTTTCAGCGTGAGCCGAGCGCGAGTTTGTAGTTATCATGCTAGAGCTGCAGTAACTCTAAAATTAAAATCTTTGACGACCCCTGACATTCATTGAAATGTTGATCAAATATAGCTAAGAACCATCTCGGTCTGTCGCAGTAAAACAAAACTACGGAACAATCTTCTTCTTCTTATCGTGTAGGTATACCGTGTGTCCCTGGATAAAGTGCAATCCCGAAAGGGGATGAAACTAGACCATGAATCATTGACTAGAAAAATATAAAAAAAATATATAAAAAAATCATTTTGAAATCATTTTTTTCATTTTTCAACGTCTAAAAAAATCTTTTTTTTCATAAAAATACATTTTTTTACCCAAGATAGTTACTTTTTTGCGGACTATTTATTATTTCATGGTCATCGCCAGGTATTAGGCATACTGTTTTTTTTTTATTTCAAAGAAATAGACCCATTATTTTGGAAGAAATCAATACTTTTGTACATAGAGTCCTTAATGAAACATGAAAGTCTTAAAATACCAATAAATCCTACAATAATTTTTTATATTTTTTTTTTATATTTTTCTAGTCAATGATTCATGGTCTAGTTTCATCCCCTTTCGGGATTGCACTTTATCCAGGGACACACTGTATAGTCAAGTGTGTGGCGAACTTGGCTAACCCTGGTGTCTGAGTTTTCAAACCGCACAATGGCCTCTGACTTGGTTATAACGACTGCAGTCAATCGACAACAGCCGGGACCGACAGCTTAACGTGCCCTCCGAAGCATGGAAACGCTCGTGATAAATTGCCACTTTGGTCACCCATCAGGTTACATGCCTCTGTGAACGTTGCTTAACCTCATTGATCGGTTGAGATCAGCGAGAGCCACTGGGCTACGGGCGCTTCATCTTAAAACATTATACACGAAGATCGTTATTTTAAAGATATTCTTGATATTCATATTTTTAAAATAACTGTAGGTTTTTAAACTACGAGCAGGTGGATGAATTTCTCCGTCGGATTTTTTTTTTTAATATGCAGGATGTTGTGGGGACAGCTTAGCCAAAACTTAAACCCTAAATTTAGACAATCAACTCTTATGATTTTTCAGTGAAATTTGCTACGACTTTTTTTACTTCGTGTTTTTTAAAAATTTCTGCTTTAAAATGAAATTTTTATTCGAATTCCTTCCATTCTGCAATAAAAAACAATCATAAAAACGTAAAATACGAAAACCAGCAATGTAATAGCATTCTGATACTGGCGCGGGGGTTTAGCTAAACTTACGAACAGTACACCTAATTGATAAACTGTACAACTCTCGATGTGGAGCATAGATCGAAATAGGAAATATTTTTTTTCCTCCCCATACAAATTGGTCGATCAGCTGAGTCGATTTTTTTTTAGAATTTCACTTGCAGTCGCTCCACTGTAAAGACTTGATCTGCCAAATCCTGGATTGTTGGTCAATGGACATTGGGATTTCATGTTGATCCTTATCGGAGGTATGTAAGTATGTCGCGAGGTTGACGAACCTCTGTATCAGAGTTTTCAAACTGCCATATAGCCTCTGATGACTTGGTTTAAAGCACAAAATTCAATATGAAAACAAGACGAAAATTAAACTGAATTTTTTTTTGTTTTGTACAAAAAAGCATACTAATTGCAGGCTAATTGTACCAGGGGTTTCCTAAACTTATTTTTACATTTTTTGCGATGCCCTCCGCTTAGTATTTTTAATGTGACGCCCCCTTAGGAGCTTGCCATTTCTTCGTGGCGCCCGCCCCTTCACTTTTAAGTTTTATTTTATTTTAATGAACCACTATCTACAAAAATGTTTTTAAAACGGATTTTTGGCTACATTTTGATCCAACTTGCTTTACGTTTGAGGATCATTCGGCTGGGTCGCTTGATACAGATCCAATCTATGTGTCCCTGCGGTAGTGCTGTGATACCCCGGGGCGTTGCGATGCCCTGGGCAATACATTACAGGGTGTAACAAAAAGGTGCAGTGAAAATTAAAGGAGTGATCGTATTGACATCAAATCACATCAACGTAAACAAAATTTTACAAAATTAAAATAAAACGCCGGTTCTTCACCTTTTTGTTATACGCGGTACATTAATATACTGTTGAGTTAATCACTAGCATGATAATTATGCACTCTAATAGTTTTATTTTAAACATGTAACTCGTTGATGTCTTTTGTATGGAAAAACTATTTACATGTAAACTACGAAGATTAACAATAATATGTAATTTAATCTTTATAACGATTGTAAAAATGATAAATTGATAATAACAGGCAGTTTTCGAGACAGTAGAGCCCTCTATTGTTTCACTGTAAAACTTAACTGGAAGACAACAGTTACTGGTTTATTTTAGTAACTGCTGTTTCTGATAGATGGTGTTAGTGTCAATCAATTTAAAATGATTTTCTCTTAAGTATTTGGAACAAAAATATTACATATGTATGTTTTTGAGGCTTATATAAATTAAAAGTTGCAAATTATAAAGGAATTCGTTGTGTAAATACTTATCGCCTCTACGTGACGATTTGTTCTTTTTGCCGCAGGTCGCTTGAAACTTACTCTACACTACATACGCCACTGTAGATTGTAGAGAAGCTGGAAATTCATTGACTAAGTGGTACAAGGGTGCCACGACAGATGGCGCTGCATGTTTTCATATGCGCAACAACGTGCTATACCTATGTCTCGCTTCCGCCTACACAAGTTTAGGTATTGTATCACGTACGGCAGCGCGCGGCCGCCGACCGAAGCGGACGTACTCCTACTTACTTCCATACCACCTCAGTGTGATATGAATATTGACAGAAAGTGCATCGCCGCATCGCACTTTACACAAAGACACTCACTCTTTCGTGAACATTCCATTAGTGAAAATTAGTTCCGACTCCTGGACTCAAATATTCTTCAAGATTCAGGCCTTCTGTCAGATGTGCTAACTAACAGTGCAAGCTTGTTTTACAAACTCTGAACGTTAGACCGGCATTTGGGTAAGTGAATTTAATTGTTGGATACACCGACAATGTTTACAATTTATCGCCTCTAAATGCAATGTAGAAATACTTAGATAGTTGAAAGAACCAACGAAGTCTTAAATTTATTGGTTTGTTAACTCTTTAGCACATTGCATTGTATTCTTTAAGATTGATAGGAGGGTCCGCTTCCATAGTAAAGTACAAAAGGTACAAACATTTAAATAATATTGTGAAAAGACTTCCTTGGGTTGGAAGATATCCATACCAACCTAAGCAACACAAAAAAAACTTGATCAATTCCTGTTTGTAGTACGTAGATGCATACTTATTACAAAAAGCTTTTCGTTTAGAAATGGATTAATTAATGGAGATGCGGGTTTATTGGTTAAATTCTGCTTTTGGATTGAAGGGGAACTAACAGATCCTATCTAGATCTATCTTGAGGGAGATTTGCTGGTATCTTATTGAATGATTGCCTTCCTAGGTAGTTATATAGTTTATCTTCAGCTAGAGTAGCTTATGGTGCTGGACTATTGCAGTGTGATTTTCCATCTTATGCGTACAGTCCAGAGCACATCAAGCTTTGACTCTTTGACTTACCGTTTTTTACTCCGAACGCGTAATGCTGCAACTCTCCGGCATGAGCTGCCAGAGTGAATGCGATGTGCTTTTGAGTGTACCTTTTATTTATTTTGATAAATGCTTATAGTTATGTGTAAATTAATATCAAGCCGTGGGTAAACGTTATACTCGTATGTATTTACATAAATAACAATGACTCTACATAAGTAAACTACTATCTATCTATATCATTGTCGAATTACGATCGTAGAAAACAAAAGTACCGAAATCATAATATGATGGAGACGTCCGACGTCCACATGATAAAATGGAGCTATGATTCGGTCACTGTACATTCGTTCATACTTTTACACCTAAAATCTATAAAGAGATAGGCAGAACATCGACCACTGGACGCCTTGCGGTCAATAAAAACTTCTATGTATGAGGGTATTTGATGAAATTATCACATGGAGTGAAGTATGATAAGTTCTTAGCCCTCAATACAATAAAACCAAGTACGAAAAAGAAAACTATGTAAATCTCACTTAGTAATAAAAAATCTCAGTTGAAAAACTAGACGTTATACGCTTAGGTTTTCCCTTGTGTCGTGAGTTCCTTGGAACATACACAACGACAGACACGAACATCCATTACTCCAGAACAAGCATCTGCTTTTAATACAAATATTTGCCCCAACTGGGAATCGAAGCCTGGACCCGAAGAGGTTTGGACCACTCTCGACCAAACCGCCCGCCGAAGTTTACTATAGTATCTGGTTACGCGGCTAAAAGACATACCTTCTTGCTATAACGATGTACATTGTTACGGTGCAGCATCAGGTCTTACCTTAAACAAGAAGATTTTAATTTAGTATTTTTAAAAAGCTTACCCGCGTGAGGTAAACTTTTTAAAAACAATCATCAGTTCAGTTAGCTCAGGTGGTTAGAGCGCCAGGAGATCTAATCCTGATGGGGTCGTGGGTTCAAATACCATTCGCGCCGAATATGTTTCTTTCCCTAAAAATTATTTAAAAAGACTTTCATTTGGAAAGTATTAAAACGTAATACCTATCTTACTTTAAAAACACATCAAATGATGTTTCTCCCTCATTTACCGAGTCATTGGCGATACGGGCCGGGGCCTGATAATGACTTTAAGGCAACTACAGCACCCGATAAAGGCAGCACACATAGGAATAGTGCCATCTCCGTCTCTCTACAGGCCTGGGCCGGCGGTGCGAACAGTGTCGATACACGAAGTTTACGGACTATGAAAGCGTGCGTGCGTAAAAATATGTTCGAAAGTTAGAATAATGAGATTTATGGAAAGGTAACAGCTTAAATCGAAAAATGCGTTAACTACTTATCGAGAGTGTTCAATCACGAACATTTTGAAAGCAAATTTAAGTTCCTGCAAATTTAAAATTTAGCAAATTTAAGTGACTTTGTGAGCTTTTTCTATCGAACCAAAAGTGCTGAATCATGTTTTCAGCAAACTACTTATCTAGTTTATGTCCTGAATATTACCGTAGTATTTTTTTCTTCGATTTAATGCAGTGCATCATGCTTACCTACGCATCATAAAATCGTAATTTAGGTGCTGTAGTCGCCTTAACAACTACCTAATATCCATTTATATCACTGTCCAATGAACACAAGGCTATTTTAATGTCACAAAATTTGTTCTGCATACGTTTTTACATTGATTTACATTGGACGGACCGCAAAAACATGTTGGTTATACAAAATTATTATTGCTGTTAATGTAAAAGTTTTTCAATGGACGGAAGATGGTAAGCAAGGTTTTTCAACAGCATTATTAGTTTGTAATTGTAGGACAGCTGGTTTGGAATGTATATCAATAGTAAGAAGTATGTGGGCAAATGTGGGGGGGCTTCACCCACTATTATTTGATTAGACTGTGTTTTATTAACCAATTTTAAAAAAGGAGGAGGTTCTGTGTTCGACTGTATGTATGTTTTTTTATGTATGTTCATTGTTCACCGATTTCTCCGTTAAAAGTGGACCGATTTTCAACATATTTTTTTTTGCTCGACAGAGTACTGCAGAGGTGGTCCCATTTTCACCAAATCAGGATCTGATGATGGGACCCCAGGGAAATGGGCATTTAAGTTTTTTTAATATATACATGACAGCACATCAAGTTATACATGTTGACCTTGATGTCGCCCTTACGTCGTTCGTAACAGAGCGGCGGCTTTCGTAGTGCGAATGTATAACCTGATATGCTGCTGTATGTACTTTCTATTATTTACACAAAAATTGAGAATTAAATTGGTAAACTTCTTAATAAAAAAATAAACTATGACTTAAAAAATTCATTTAATGTGCTACGTAGTACCTACTGATCTGTTTGAAGTCGGTGCCAAGCCAAATAATTTTGATAGGAAATACGTACGTCAGCCTTCGCACCCATTTCAAACAGATCAGTAGGTACTACGTAGTAAACTATATGATGTTGTCTTTTATTTTTTAAATATTTTGAAGTCGGTTTACTTTTGTATTAAAAAGTTTTAGATCGTACCTTTTGACAATAGAAGTATAATCAGCATCACGTGTAAAGTGGTTCATGTCGACAATCCTGATGCAATCCAATCTTATTTTTTCTATGTCTTTGAATCCAATACATCAATAAACAAAACACTGACGTTTAGCTGTCGAGATGGCCATGGCCACGGCAACGTACATATTTTGCTGAATTTTACTAAAACACTATCTTCTAATGCAATAGGCTGATTTTATAATGCCAAAGGCCCAGATTCTGTAATTTCAGTTGTGTGTCGATGATGGAATGGTCGCCATTTTATCCGTTTAGATGGCGAAATTGAGAACTATTTAATTTTCATATTGCCAATCGAACGTAAAAGCAGCCGTCATTAGATGTATTAAATTTAGATAGTTCATAATTTCGCCACCTGAAAGGATAAAATGTCGACCATTCATCGACACACAACTGAAATTACAGAATCGGGGCCCTGGAATGGAACGGCAAAGTTGTGTTATCATTGACCCATATGTTCCTAGAGATGTTAAAGGAGCTAGGAACATAAGGGGTAATAGTAACAATACAACTTTGCCGTTCCGTTCCATGCGGTTGGAAATAAAAAAGCAGCCGTTCGCTTTAAGCCTATTGTAAAGGTACTCCTTGTTGGGATAGACAAATCATCTTTAGGTTCTAGAATCATATTAACGCCACATATAGCAAATAATAATAGGGGTATTCGATGAAACACAAGCAATCGTAACGGTGGTGGTTAAAGTAGTCAGACTTTCACCCAAAATATACAGCACGATCCTTGAATCCCACTTAAAGACCCTTAAGAGTGCGCCTGAAGAGTTGGCATGGCAGCTAGCAATCCAGTGTAGCAGGTCTCACTTTGTCCGCTTACAAATAGTAAAAAGTTTGAAATCTCGACCAAACGATGTCGATAACCAACTGTCCTACGATAACCATTTACTAACTATTACCTATTTGATAAATAACTATTTAAAAAACATGCTTCCCATTTTTTTTCCTTCCCTACTGCAGTAATAAGTTTGTAAAACCAACTTGTTTTTGCGGCCCGTTCAATGCAAATCAATGTAAAAATGTATGCAGAACTAGTTTCTTGTAGGCAAAATAGCCTTGTATTCATTGGACAGTTTGTAATGGATATCACTATGGGTCAAAATCACTAGACATTGTTCAATTGAGATCGATGTCATTTATATTCCGACCCCATAACATCTTTACATATGTATACAGGCTGACTTTTTAACCACTAGTCATATTTTTCTTATGTTATAAATAAGCGACAAACTCGCGCGTCACGCCACTCAGATGACGGCGAAACTTCACTTTGATTGCGCAAGGGTACCACGCAAAGGCTTGCCGGATCTTGGCGTTGTCGTACTTGAACTGCACTACCATTGATAGAACATAAATAATGAATTAAAAAACACAATTTTATTGAAAATGTTAACCCGTTTTAACACGTGAGGGTCAAATTTTTGGAACGCAGAATTACCGGTGTCACGAATTGTGTTGAAGAGGACTATTCTCAGGTTTCAAAGATAGGACACACCTCAAACTAATAACACTCCTCTTTTTTGTCGGGGGTTAAAAACTCAGTGTTTATTGAGAAAGGTTACTGTCTAAGTCTGCTGTGACGTAAGATGCTCTTGACTATACTATCAGTAAGCTGCACCACAGTTTGTAGCCAAATTCAATCAACGTGTTGATATGTTGTCTTGCGTTGCTCAGCTATATGAATTACATGTATATAATAGTATAGTGTACAGTACTCAAAGAAAACGAACTTAAGTGTGTTTCAAAGGCAGTAATGCTTTTCTAACAGGAGTGCTGTTACTTAGTATACAACCTCTTTTATTCATGAAAATTGTTCTATGCTCTTCTTGGAAAAATGACCTTCCTTCTTATATTGCTTATAGTTTCCAGAAACCGTGGTTTCGCCAATGTCAAAAGTATTCACATTGTAAAAAGCAGATGATAAATATAAACAATTAAAATCATCAAAGAAAAACGCCAAAATCAAAGCAAAAAAACTTACCTTCTGTTTATATTAGAAAATTTACATTATACGCAAGTATTGCACCCAAAAATATGATTTCTATTCACTTGAAGAGAACAGGTTCAAAAACTGTTTTATTGATACGATGCGCTTTGGTATTTGCTTGACTATCACTTCCATTTACTAGTTAATTAAGCCCAGTATCGGGAGCGAGCAGTGGCCGCAGATTCGC
The DNA here is from genome assembly GCA_949987775.1 of Aproaerema taeniolella. Classification (NCBI taxonomy): domain Eukaryota; kingdom Metazoa; phylum Arthropoda; class Insecta; order Lepidoptera; family Gelechiidae; genus Aproaerema; species Aproaerema taeniolella. The sequence goes on along the minus strand of OX465242.1, from coordinate 24,379,382 downwards.
AATACATCTCAATTTACCTCCATGTCCCCCTCTGACGCCCCCCCCCCCCTTGCCTCGGCTGCAGCATAGTCAAACCAAGCCAACCGGGCTGATTGAATAACTGCTTTAAATGGAGTTGGCGCCGCGCTTACACTTTAACATGAGGCCTATAGCTGTTGACTATCCGCATTGTAAAAACAATTTGCTACTTTGCTGTAAATAACTACTCCCTTTTATAATGTCTGTTTCATTTTGAAATTCCTAAGCATTTTGCGTGCAAATCCTAAACCCATATTTCTCTTCAATTGGAAAAGAGGATTTAATTTTTAGTTTTGTCTTCATTTTCGTGCCATTTCTAATAAATAAACCTTTGCTGTGGTTTGATTAATTCTCTACGGTACGATACCGGATTTCCTCAGCATACCTTTTTTTGTCTAGCCTACTCCGTCCCACTGCTGGGCAAAGGCCTCCCCCTTTTCCCATTCGCCTCGGTTGCTTGCAAACTCCCACCAGTTCCTCCGATATCTGTCGTTTGACGGTAGATCGCACTCGCCCGAGATTTTTCACACCCCTGGCCCCAGGACCATCCCACAAAATTCTCACATTATGAAATGTGAGATTTTGCTAACTCCTTGCTAGTTTAAGATTTGGCAAAGCTTGACAAAGTAGAAATTCCAATAGTTGTATTGGATTTTCTACTTTGTCAAGCTTTGTTTACATCTGTCCATTTGGATACCTAGGTAGAATAGAAACCAAAGGTTGTTGCTTGGTTGTTGTCGCCCAAGAAAATCTGTTTGCTTCTTTGAAATTCATACTTGGAGAAAAATACCATCCATGGCAACACTGGCATTGGCGAAATTTACAAAGAGCCGCCATAATATAATAAATTAAATTGAATGCGATACTCATCTTCGAATGGTAAGTAACGTAACAATAAATGAATACAAAACCGCGGTGCACTTGCAATGTAATTTGCCTTACGAGTGTCCATGAAAAAGTACTGGACACTCGATCTGCAACTTGATAGTACCGCACCCGCGCCCGCGCCCGCGCCGCCGCTGTCGGCGTCGTCGTTACCACGGCCTATAATCACAACGCAGCTATCCTTCATTACACACCTACCTAAGTCCATATTGCATTACACCCTTAGTTATTAACAGTCAGGGGTGACAGGTTAAAAAAAATGTTTTTTTAGTACCTAGCGCATCCAGACGTTGAAAATAGATGTTTGTTAATATGGAAGAGTGTACGCCACCGACACTCTTCTTAACGAGTCGATGTTTCATAAATACCCAATAAAAAGAAAATCCAAAAATAAATTCAAAAGTGAAATGTCCCAACTCTAGTAATCAGTTGAACGGTTTGGCATCTTTCAAAATGAAGTTTCACATAACTAACGTGACATACTTGACATAATTTCAGATAGAGCTGTGCATTAATATTTTTTTTTAATAATTTTGGATATTCTTTTTATTGGGTAGTTCTGATTATGAAATACACTGTGTTAGCTTTGCAAAATAAATAATACTTTATGAAATACATACTATCATTCCGCGCGGATTTTCGTTCCCTAGGGAATTCGGGAAAATTATGTAGCCTATGTCCATCGGGGATAATGTAGCATTCTAATGGTGAAAGAATTTTTCAAATCGGTCCAGTAGTTTCGGAGCCTATTCAATGCAAACAAACAAACAAACAATCAAATCTTTCCTCTTTATAATATAGTGTAGATCAGGGGTGGCCAACTTGAATATACCCAAGATCTCCTGTTTACTAACGAAACCCTGTGCGATCAATCTTAAATGAAACAGCATAGTTTAGTACACAATCATGTAGTATTTTTTTTATTATATTAAGAGAAAAAACTTAAATGTGAAATGTTTTTTATTTTTTTGCCTTGCCACGATCGACTGGACTAACAGTCGCGATCGACCGGTTGGCCACCCCTGGTGTAGATGTGGATGACCCTTTGAATATTATTAAAGCTGTCGATTCATTGTTAGAAAGAGCTAGTTTTATAATTAAAAGAGGATTTGAGCCCTCGGTATAAGGCATGGGGTAGAGAATAATTTGTCAGGCGGTGAATTTATTACTGTACTTTCGGATGAGTCATGCCATGCCCTTTCTGCCTTCTAAGGAGTGTTTTCGCCGCCCTTGTACTCGATTTTCAGAGAAAATCACTTACGTCATTATAACTGCCAGAGTACACCCCTAGGGGCCCGGTCCCCGATTCGGTAACTTCAGTTGTGTGTCGATGGAGTGGAGGCCATTTTATATTTTACTAGCATTCCGCTCGGGACTTCGTTCCCGTGGGAATTCTGGAAAATTATGTAGTCTATGTCCATCGGGGATAATGTAGCTTTCTATTGGTGACAGAATTTTTCAAATCGGTCCAGTAATTTCAGAGCCTATTCAATGCTCAAGCTGACTTCTTCATTCTTATATTATGTATTTATATATCTATTATAGTTATGTATATTCATATTGTATGTATGTATATTTATTATAATTACTTTATGTAAGTACAAGTTTGCATTTGATTATATATTTAGTAGGTATTACAGTTATTTTCCTTTGTTCATGTAGTTTCATAGTTATTAAAGTAATTTCTTATATTTGTGATATGCACCTACCACGTACATCTCCCAATCACCCTAAGGTAGACTGGTAGATAATGCCATTAGGCATTAAGTCCGCCCATGTACTTTAGTGCATTAAGTTAAGTAAATAAATAAATAAAAATAAATAAATGCAAACAAACAATCAAATCTTTCCTCTTTATAATATTAATATAGATTTAAGGTGGCGAATTGGCGCCCCAGTTTTAGCAGCCGTCATTAGATGTATGAAATTTGGATTGTTCTCAATTTCGCCACCTGAACCGATAAGATGGCGACCATTCCATGACACACAACTGAAATTACAGAATCGGGGCCCCGGACTCGAGTCGTCTCATCCCCTTAGTAAGGCACTTTGACGCTTTCAGTTTAAGTGCTGGCCAGTTGTATTGAATTTCTATCAAATGAAACATTCACATCTATATTTATTGTGAGTGTACACGAATTTCACCTTCCCTTTTAAATACAATAGCTTTCCGCCTGGGACTTCGTTCCCGTGGGAATTTGGGAAAATTATCTATTTTTTGTGTTATTATGATGTCAAATTAGCTACATTCATTACTGCAAAGTTTCATCAAAATCTGTCTAGTGGTTTTTGCGTGAAGGAGTAACAAACATCCATCCATTAATCTTTAAGGATAGAAAGTGGATACTGTTTTTTAACCGACTTCAAAAAAGGAGGCGGTTCTATGTTCGACTGTATGTATTTTATTTTTATGTATGTTCACCGATTTCTCCGCCAATTATGGAGCGATTCTCAAAATTATTTTTTTGTTCGAAAGAGATGGTCCCATATAAATTTTATCGAAAATTATTCAGCGCTTTTAAAAAAATCAACAAAAACAAAAAATACTACAAACCAGATCATCATCTAAATAAATGAATGACATATTCGTTTGTGGTTATCTGCTAAAAGGCATTGTAGTCTGCAAAAATACTAGCAGATAACTAGTACGAACTGTTGTTGGGATTGAAGTCGGTGACTCATACGTTTTTAACGTGGAAAATTATTTTTAATATAAATCATTTTTTTTTAACGAACACTTTCAAATTTTAAAAAAGCCTCCTTCCCATATACTTACATTTAACTTAGTTCTTCAACACTTACTCCCAGTTACAGAAACTTTCATTAAAGTTAAAGCCTCTTTAAATGTAATGCCGTCCTTGTTTACGTTAAGAAGACGGAAAGTGGCTATGTGATTTTTAAAGTACCATTAACTTTAATAAACGCTTCTGCAACCGTACGAGTGTGTGTTATCAGGAATGTTGTATTTATTAAAACTTGGAACACAAAAGTCTGTTTCGTCAATAAGTTTGTTTATTTATTGAGCGCTTATTATTTTGTGTCTGTAAGTGGTTACGCAAAAAGGGACCTCAAGGGAAAATAATTGATTTCGAATAAATCGCGTTTAAAGTTTTGAATCGTAACGAGTTTCTCCTCTGCCTCGGCTCACTGAAAAATCCTTAAAAAAAGACTACGGCATCTAAGAATATTCTGACTAGACAAAAACAATGCTGAAAGACCACAGAAACAAAATTCATGAAAAACCGTTACCAATCCCTTCAGGTCCCTTTTTACGTAACCACTCACACTGGGTTCTGTACTGGACAAAGCGAGACCAATGCTAGTAAAATGGTGCGGCACAAGTAAGACGTTCGTTCACCCCGCAGCCGCGAATTAGGTCGTCGGGAGCGAAGGGAGTCATAGGTCCATACTACAAAACGCGACTCAGACTCTGATCTACACTTGAGTAGTAGTCGTCTTTGTCTTATTAATAGTGAGAAAAAGAAATCATCAATATTTAAATATAGATCAAGACATGACCACACTGATTGACTACCACAAGATGCCCGGGACTTCGTTCCTGTGAGTATGTATTTTGAAAAACTCTAACTCAGACTTCTCTGCAATAAAAAGGGAACTACTGCGCAAAACGTCTCCTTTCTAAATCTATAGGTTTTCAAGACTGGGTATTGACGAGTCCGTGATAGAAATGAATCCGGAGTTTTTTTTTATGTTAGGACAAATAGCTTTCGTTCTGTCCAGTTACTCTTTCCCTCCTTCCAGTTCATCGGATCTTGTGCTATGAATTCTGATGCTCAATTTACTCGCATGCTGTATCAGCAGGCCGAGTACGCGCCGCGATAACACCGCGGTCCTACTCGTATGTCAAAATGTCAACATTGACAACGCCATAGGGCGAGCAAGCCTTTGCGCGGGACCCTCGCGCATACAAAGGAAGTTTCTGCGTGAGCCGAGCGCGAGTTTGTCGTTATAGTGCTGGAGCTGAAGATAAAATTATGACTGTTTGTAGGGATCCATTTGAAATTACAATGAACAATGACAAATCTACAGTCTTAAGAATTGAATTATGAAAAAATCACTTGCTCAACACTTTTCTACCATAACAAAAAAGTTGTCTATTTTATACCACAGAAAATTTACGTCACACTATACATACATACATATTGTATCGTCGTGTACCTTATTTCATGCTTGGGAATTACTGCGCCTGTGCGTAATAATTGAGCCTAATAATGTATTTCTACAAAATGATACTTGATTAAAACTGATTGGACAGTTCTTAGAACGAAAGTTTGGCAAATCATCCAAATTACTTCTGAGCATTCGGCCCTCTTTGTCAGATCACGACAGGGACGAATCTGATGGATAATATAAACTTGCCTTGCTAATTTCCGTCGAATTGTCACCGAAAATGAATAAATGTGTTCCCTAAAAGAGCGAACGCAAAAAGCTCACTTTCACCCTTATTGTAATTGAACAAGGTTGTCTTTGTCAAAGTCGCTGTGCTCATGACTTCACATTTACTATATCCAACCTAATGCTGACTTGCACCCTGAGGCAATATATCATTTTGATTGAACTTCCCTCATATATAACTCATACATAAAACACTGTGAAGTCATAGAAGTATATCTTGTTGCGACATAATACAAAGTAAGCAAGCATTAGAAACAGAACACACATTATTTCCACGAGTTGTAATGACTAGAACCCAATAAAAGTTATTGTTAATTTTATTACAGCTGCACGAAATACTAAAATTAATCACGTTTAATTAAACTCACTTGCGAGCGCAGTCCCTTCTAACAAGAAGGGGTGGTAAATGTCTGGTTTGTTTTATTTTCGAATTTAAAAGGTTTTACAAAGTTAGACGAAGTTTTCGACGTTATGAAAGTATTTATTTACGAAACTTACTTTTTAGGGTTTCGTAGTAAACTACGAATCCTTATCGATTAAATCAAGTTTGCAACTCGCACTGTGTAATAGCGCTCGTAGCCCAGTGGCACTCGCTAATCTGAATTTGATCAGTAAGGTAAAGCAACGTACAAGGAGGCAGGGGATCTGATGGGTGACCGAAGTGGCAATTTATCACGAGTGTTTCCTTGATTTTTAAAGGGCTGTTGTCGATTGACTACAGTCGTTAAACCGAGTCAGAGTCATTTGACGGTTTGAAGATTCAGCCAATAAGGTTAGCCAAGTTCGCCATATTCTCGATTATGCTTACACTATAACTGTGTAATATAAAACACAGCGAAGAATAATTGGAAGAGTTTCAGTTACTTACCTAAGTTTAGAGACAGCCGAAGGAAGAAAACGTAAGCTAGTACCTATCGTCGTCACGTCGTCGTCGGACCGGAAGAGACTTCCGCCAGCGCAGCGTGATGTGACTCATCAGGTCACCGCACTTTCCTTGTGAAATTTCTCTTGGAAATTCACTTAGGGGTGACAATTTAAAAAAAATAGTATTTGTTTTAAATTGAAAAAAATGTTCCCAGATTTCATGCCTCACACGACTATCGAGCACATTAAAAATGAATCTACGGAATTCGAAAAAATGTCGTTCTGACTTTTTTCAAAAAGGTTAGGCTACAGGGCAAACCCTTAACCCGATCGTCTTTGTTTTAGGCTCAAATTGTATCTGACTAAATTTTCCAGAGGATTTTTCACAAATTTTTGATATCATTCTTCGTTCCCAAAATATCGTGTGCCAAAATAAAAAAAAACGGAAAAAATATATTTCTTTTTCACTATTTCGGCTATAACTTTTTAAATTTTCGATTTTCTCGAATAATTCTTTTTGCACCTTACAGCTCTCGTAAATACGCGTCTTCTGAACTTTTTTGAATATCATATCTTCACAACTCTTCGAGATGTAAGGGGATCGCACTTTTTTGTGAAATCGGAGCCTATACTGGAGCGAACGAAAAGACATTTCCAATGTCAAAAAACTAAAGTGTTAACAGAGCCCGCGGGCCCAGTCGACCATGAGAGGATATACAACTTACGAATACCGCGCACACCCGCTATTTTCCGGAATACACAATTATTATACGAGTATTTATCACCAAACTTTGTTACCTTTCCATTAAATATTATATCGACTGGTCGTTCCCCTTGGTTTCACCTGCGTAAAAATGCAAGTCAATTTTTGAAACGAAGCCTCTTTATAGAAACAAACAACAGGTTTTTTTTAAACAAGATAAGAACACAATTTTTGAAATCAGTCGATAGATAAACACCTTTATAAATCCTGTATCACATGACCTATCACAATTTCGTTATTAAGGAAGCTCCTTTTAGTACTAGGAAGCTCAGGTAATTAATGCTAAGATTATAAAATAAATAAAAACGTCGAAAAACAGGAAGAGAAAGAATGCGAAACTATCGTTTTGGTTCAGCTGTGTAAGAGGAAGTTCTGAGACTGGTGATGGTTATTTTTAGAGAACTCCTTGTATTTATTTATAACTTAGTTTCGCTGTACGCAGTACCCGAGTATGCTCATAAATGGAATGTTTAACGTACCAGTACGAAATAATACGAAAGACATGAAGAAAAAAAAGCCCTGTATTGTATTTTAGGTCAAATGATAAAGGTTTTCAAGTAATAATTATATTACTTACGTCCTGTGTTATTCCGATGTCACTTTAAGGATGAAACTATAGGTACATGTGGACATAACAATGCGAGGAATGCATTTAAGTTTGAAATGCAAGGTTGTATGACAGGTACTGAATGTAAAAGAGTCCTGGTAGTAATTTAATTGAATTGGGTGATTTTATAGACATTTTTATACGACTCAAATAGCTGGTAAGAATCAAATCATGTTCATTATTAATACGGGTTATTGGCTTTTTATAAAATATAACAAATACTTTTAATACAATTTATTAAAATATGCTGTTACTGAAAATTAAGAATGTGATGTGAATCGGCTCACCAACACCAAACTGAACAACTTTTCCTGCGAAACATTGGTCGAAATTTGAAAATAAACCACTTCTAAGATCAGCTGGTTACCTCCAAGGTTTCTCGGGAGAAAGTTGTTCAGTTTTATACACTAGAGTTTTTTGTAAGTAGATAGAATCTCTTAAAGTAATTCGTCTTGACCTAATTAGCGTGTAGATATAACGTCGTGACGGTAGATATTTACGTTCACGTTATCAGGGCGACCACCCTGCTCATCGACTTTTATCGGTTATCGGGCAGTTATCAACCGACCCCGTCTCGTGTCAACGACCTGAGGGAAGGGCGCGAATGACCTCATCTCTGATTTTCTTATATTATATAACATAACGGAATATGTCTCGGGAAAGGAATATTGAACATTCTGGGAAAATATTTACGGTAAGTATGTTGTGTAGACAGGACTAGTCTCTTAGGCGATTAAAGTATTAACTCTAAATATATTCAACAGCACATCCTATGTTTGTAATAAGTAGTTTTAGTTATAAGAAGTTTTAAGTCAGTGTTTTACGACAAACCCCTTCAGTCCCTTCGCTGGCCCATCACAGTGTTCCCAAAGACCTTCGGACCAGACATTTGTAGCTGATCCCGTAGATCGATGTAGTTAGGTGTATGAAACAAATCTCTCATAAAAACCACCTACCAATTATCCATAGTTTCCTTGAAAAAAAATAGTTTTTTCGCTATTTTTGAGGGCATCGAAAAATGAAAAAAAATTTTTTTTTCCTTTGTTATTGAAATCTGAATGCAGGTTGATTTATTTTATAATTACTAATAGAGTCCTTCATTTAATAAGCTATATTACAACTGTCTATGTATACCTCATGTGAAGAAATAACGTAAAAGTCGTTTTTTAGTTTTTATTTTTTTTAAAGAAATGTGCACTGTTTGCGCATCTACTTTTTTATGGTAATAATATTTCATTATTATATCAATTCACAGAAAAAAATTCACATCCGTATCTCGCGTCTAACTCGAGATATTATTCGATTATAAATTTTGATAAAAGTGCCTGCTTTAATATTCATAGCAAAGTTCCTTCTTTGTTTATTTACTTTGCTAAAATGTTGCAAATAGTTATCCCTTGTACTTATTTATATTAAACTAGCTTTTCATTCACGACTTCGTTTGCGAGTAAAAATAGCCATGTCACTCTCAGAGTAAAATGTAAAAAAAAATAGTAATAATATATAACTTGGCGAAGGATTTGACGGCCCCACCGCCAGAGGTCCCCCTGTTGTTCGTTTCCGGAGTAGACTTGACTTGATTTTTCAAACTCTGAGAGTGACTTAGGCTACTTTTACTCGCAAACGAAGTCGCAAATGAAAAGCTAAATTAATACAAATAAACATAAGGTATGAATATTTGCAACATTTTAGCAAAGCAAATAAACAAAAAAAGGAACTTTGCTATGAACATTGAAGCAGGCACTTTATCAAAATATTTAATCACAAATATCTCGAGTTAGACGCGAGATACGGATGTGAATTTTTTTCTGTGAATTTATATAATAATGAAATATTATTACCATAAAAAAGTAGATGCGCAAACAGTGCACATTTCTTAAAAAAAATGAAAACTAAAAAACTACTTTTACTTTATTTCTTCATATGAGGTATACATAGACAGTTGTAATATAGCTTATTAAATGAAGAACTCTATTAGTAATTATAAAATAAATCAACCTGCATTAAGATTTCAATAACAAAGGAAATTTTTTTTTTTCAATTTTCGATGCCCTCAAAAATAGCGAAAAAACTATTTTTTTTTCAAGGAAACTATGGATAATTGGTAGGTGGTTTGTATGAGAGATTTGTTTCATACACCTAACTACGTCGATCTACGGGATCAGCTAAAAATGTCGGGTCCGAAGGTCTTTGGGAACACTGTGCATATGACACATTTTGTGTTTTGTTTAATTCCCAGTCCAGAAACTTCAGAAAGTTAACATAATTTACTGTGAATACATGTCTTACTTCTTATGTCTTAACCCTTTGCAGGGCGGTACCCCCTTTCACGGATTTTTTGTGAAACGGCACTACAATTTCCATACAAAAAAGACCACATCTATACCCGTACTGACTACTGACAACAAAGGGAGAGTACAATATTGTGACAGTGACAGCCTTAACCGTACCCCGGTGATCAAAGTCAAAGTGTGTCGCTCTTATCTTCTCCTTCATGCCCACAGTATGACAGCACGGTCATCACCGTAGTACCGTAACGGTGATGACCGTGTCTCTCTTACCTTCTCCTAGATGCAAACTGTATGACAGTACGGTTTCTCGCTACGGCATACCCCGTGCTGTCATATGTAGCTGTTAAAGAGGCAGTTACAATTTACACCCTGTTACAGTCATAGCACTGGTGGTGTGACTGGGCTGTCTAAAGTTGAGACAAGAGAACTTCAAACAAAAATGACGGCTATGGCCGTAGTGTCAAACAGGGAACCACTATATTTTTGTGGAAGGTGTAAATTTAAGGACCTATACAACCCTGAATTTTGACAGTAGAAAAATGACATTACCATTTAGATTGACAGTAAATCCTGCCCTATACAATATTTTCTTTTTATTTCATACTAAATAGCACTGTTATCGCCGTAGTGACTTTAAACAAAGTTTTTTAATACTGAAGTATATACCATACTGTCGTTTTACAAATGTCGTTTTGTCACCGCTCAGCAAAGGGTAAGTCATCCCTAAAAATAGTTAATGAAATTTAAGGGGGTCTCAAAATAAAATAAAAAAAGACTTCCAATGCAAAGCTGAACGAACACGTTGAATGGAGAGGCGAAATTTTTTTTTCATACTTGTTCAGATCCATGGGCTGATCTGATTCCCATCTTAGATTTTCGCTAGCTAATTTTAAGTCACCCAATATAATAAAATGAAACAAAATGAAATGAAATGTTCCAAGCTTGGCTAACGTGAGTCAATAACAGTCGTAGGTAGCTCTTGACATTAGTCCAGCTGGCTTATTTCTTGCACAAATCCATTTCCGATGTGACTAACAACAGCTCCGTTGTGAAATAACACCACCATGTATGTTCACGATCCGTTCCGATACTCGCATATCTAAGATAAGAACTTAACGGGATTTATAGGCAACTTGGTTGGAAATATTATAACACAGTGCTACACAAATGTTACTTTAGGTTAAGCCCAACATTATGTTTACGATTAATAATATCAAATTAGGTTAAGCTTTTCAAAAAACAGTATTATTTAATGTTATTAGTGTTATTTTATTACAGACGAGAGCACATAAAAATACAGATAGATAAGGGCGGTGTCACGGTCAAATAGTCATGTAATACTGTCATGGTTTGTGAGTACATATTATTATCATAATTTAATAAAAAGTTATACGAAATCATGCAAAAAACAGGAAGTGGGCGTTCTCATCCATGTGGCTATCCTGTCAAAAGTTGTTGATAAAACATTTTAATTTTAACATACTATCTACATAGGATTTTGTTAACAATCCCTATAGGTTTACTCATATTACCTTTGGTAGATGTTATAAGTACAAAAATCTTTACGAATTAGGTAGTTATACATTTTGTATTACTTACTCTAAAATGTTGTATCACCCCCGACATACGATTGCTTATACAGGGTCATCAGCCCATGAAACTGAACAACTTTCCCTAAGAACAAATGCCGAAATATGAAAAAAAAAATTAACTTGCCATATAAATTGCATCAGCTGATAAATCATTTTGTATGGGAAGTCAATTTTTTTTCGTATTTCGGCATTTGTTCTTAGGGAAAGTTGTTCAGTTTCATGGGCTGATTCACCACCTGAGAGGATAAGATCGAATTACTTAACACTCTGTATATCACTTTTAAACGGCTGAACCAATTTTAATCAAATATAGCTAAGAATCATTTCAATTACGAACACGACCAGCTTTCACGGGCTTTTAAACAAAAAAAAACCGCATCGAAATCGGTCTATTCGTTAAGTAGCTACGATGCGACCAGACAGACACTCAGATACACACACATACAGATACACACGTCAAACTTATTTACCCCGTGTGGTGGTCGGTTGAGAATAACACCACCCCATCTCTTTCCGTGGGTGTCATAAGAGTCGACTAAGGAAACACAAATTAGACCTGCCTCCTAGTAATCTATCCCAGGCAACTTTTTTTTTCTGAATCTGAGGTGTCGTCCTATGGTCTCATGCGTTGTGGTAGGTCTGTCAAGAGCTGTCTGTTTCGCGACCACCCTCCTACCGAAGTCCGACGCCAAACAGCTTGCTGTGTTCCGTCGGTGCGTTGGAGTACCAGTGCCTTTATAGGCATTTATAACCCATCTTATAATAAGAAAAAAAAACCCTCTTTTTTGTCGGGGATTAAAAAAATACCACAAGTAGTTTAGTTTTCCGTAAATAGAAAATAAATATATCATTAATTCTACATTACGTGGTAAATTGATACTACGTATTCAAGTATCATGTTGCAAATAACTCGTGATTCAGGCACTGATAGGCGATTTCTATAAAGTCCTTCATGTAGTTTATTTCCTATTAAAATTACAACAATTCTTTAAGATAAGGTACCTACTAAGTATATATGACAACGATAAAAATATTTCGAGGAAGAAATGGATAAGAGAAGAACCATTCTTTGTGTGGGTGAAAAAATGCCTTTGCTGAAATATTTTTTAATTTTGTAGAGCTGGGTTCTTCAAAGATAAACATTGGATCACTTTAAACACATTTATTAGCTACTAGCTTTCCGCCCGGGACTGCGTTCTCGTGGAAAACCTGGACAATTATATAGCCTTTGTAACCCGCTGATAAATGAGGTTTCTAAGGGTGAAAGAATTTTTCACCATTAGAGGCATTGCCACTATTCAGGCTATTCGTTACAAACATACAAATCTTTTCTTTTTATAATATTAGTGTAGACAACAATTTAAAAACGTATACCTACTTAATAATATGGTCTAAGTACATATGATGTCTTAGGTGCAGTAAAACATAATTTTTATTTTGAAATGGCGGATATTTTTAAAATTTAAAATAGGAATCCGAACGAAAGAAGAAAAACTGGGAATAATGAAGGAGTTAAGAAAGGGGTGCATACAAAGGCCTCATTACGAGGTTAGTCAATTAAAAATCACATAATATCAATTTAACAAACACCGTGGGGTTTTGAAATCCAAACCGTGGAATTATTACTTTGAACTAGCAGTTGCCTGCAAAATCGTTTGCGTTAAATTTTCTGGGAATATTGGTATCTTATGTATGTCTTCGTATTAACATCTTCTAAAGGCTTTCCACCATCTACCAAGACATGGCCCTCAGTTTCTTCGGGTATATAATGCGATCTCTCATGAATTGTCTGGAGAAACTCCTAATTACGGGTCACTTTGAAGGAAAACGCGCCAGAGGCAGAACATGGTCCGATGCTGTAAAAAAGGAGGCAGGTGGCAGTCTCCATAATGCGTTGGTGGCACCAACCGCTCTGAAAGCGGGTTGTTCATGATCGCGATCCTCATCACTGTATCTTTTTCCACTTTTAAATGAGTGCGTATAGTTAGCAGCCTCAGAGACGATTTTGATGGTTTTGGCTATGTCAAAGAATAGTTACTAAACAGTGATAAATAGTGAAAAAAGCATATAAATAGTGATACTGTATTTAAAAAGATATTCGAGCTTCTTAGTGAGGCTGCTAGCTTGACGTCTATTTAGCAGACACAAACTTCATCCGAATTGGTTGAACCGGTATTTCAGCACATAAACTACAAAGAAACAGATAATATTTTTTTTACTTTAAGAATAGGTTACTGTCCATGATGTAACTTTTACTCTGCGCCTTGTTCTGTAATGTTGTTGTATTCTATTGAATAGGTTAATATTACAAGTGGTCAAAAAAACCTATGAGATTTGCTTAGAATCAGGCAAGTAGTGAAAAATTTGGTATGTGAAAGGGAGTTAGTGGGCAGTAGAGCACGTGAGTGGGAGGACCTGTCCTCCGGTTGTGGAACTGTGGGAGCGACGGACTGGAGGCATTGCCACTATTCAGGCCGTTCCCGCCTCTACACTTGGAACCAAAGAGGTCATATCATTCTTTAGAGTGTACCAGACCTTATATCACTTTTTATTTCAATAAACGAACGTTTTTTTTAAACTGATAATGTTCCAATAAATAAATAATATCAACAAGCAAGAGCACGCCATTCGGCAGTTCGGCAGATAGATATCGAATTGCCATATTTCCAAAACAACGTCTCAGTTTTACCTGTGAATCGATTTGCACGATTTTATATTGGGTGACTATCGGTGTTAGAGCTAGACCAACCAAGGATGCTAGATGAGTAATAACTGAAATCGAAAAATTAAATAAAGTGCAATTCATTGGCGCATCAAATTAAATACATTGGATTGGACATTGATGGAAAGAGCTCAAAGAGAGGGAGTTGTGGAGGAAGGGGAGAGAGGCGTTTGCCTATTATTGTCTCTCAGGCAAAATTATAAACAAAACTAGCTTTCCGCCCGCGGCTCCATTCATTCACATAGAAAATTATATTCGTGTGCATTCGAAAAATCGATGATTGGCGAGACACAACAAGAAATTAGAAGCATTACAAATAAACAAAGTAGTACAAATTATGATGCTGAGAGAGTATTTCTTACGTAAATAAGTATAATAAGCCCCTTTTCTTTTCTTTTCGAACGATAAGGCTGGTTATATTATTCAGCAAAAATAAAATCATGCCTAATCTACCACATATAAAGTAGCGATCTCAGAGCCATCGGATCATAGTTTTATCTAACAAACTTGATTTGATGAACATGCTATACGACTGGATCAAACACAGATATGACAGGCATAATGTATAATTTGTGTGTTTACAAGTAACATGATCTGTACTGTAACCATCATCAAATAACATTTCTTCAAGTTGAATTATCTAGTATTCGTATTATTATTGCTTGTATGTCTAATTCACAGGTTTTCATGATCATAACAGCGATTCGTTTACGATCACCGTCACTTTTGAAAATTCACCGCTGAGTGGTACTGGTTGTGGTCGGGCCGCTGAAAACAAAAGGTTCGACTAGCGACATGCGTTTGGCAAACCATATGAACGTGTGTGGTCGTCTTACCACAATGCAAGTGTCGACACTTGGGAACAACGCTCGATAAAACATCATTTTATTCATAAAACAATAGGCCTGTGGTAGTGGTTAGTGGAAGTTTTATTTTATTTTTGTATTTTAAATCTGCCATGCCACGATTTGCAGATCTTCACACCTTGTTGAGCCCGCGGAACGAGAAATAAATTAAATATACCTTATTTCGCGATTGATATTTTACCGTAGTTTTTCTGTCGTTTTCCGTATACTATAAATCTTATTTAATTAATAACATTTAAGTGAGACAGAGATAAAAAGAGACATCTGCTTTTAAAAAATGACTAGGTACGCGTAAAATGATTAGGTAAGTACGTAGTTTAGAGGCCAGAAAAATACATATAAACTTACATAAACTTACAAACTTACTTTTAATTTCAAATTTAACGAAGCAGTTTTAGGAGTACGTTTCTAATTTGTAGTTCAATTTGGTGTCGTTTTACTCATTGTAACAAGTTATAAGAATTCATTGACTAAAAACAGTAATTCATTGTTACGATTTTTAATTAACTAAAAACAGTAATACATTGTTACGAATTCCTGCGTGACAATGTAGCGCTCCGGGACATTCCCGAGTTGTTGGTTACACTGGATGCCTTGTCCCACTGTATGGCAACGGATAGACCCCTCTTGTGCTTTGGTTTAGGCAACGGCAACAGGCAAGCACAAGAGCGACGGTCAACGAAATAATAAGATTCCTAGAAAACACACACAAATACAATCTTTAATATTGTACCACTCACTCTCTGTAAGCACTTTAACTCTCTTACAACTTCAGGTATTAATAACCACTTTTAAAACAAGTAGTTTTTTTTTAATTTTAGAGATATTGTTAAACCTGACGGCCGGTTTGGTCGAGTGGTAGTGACGCTGCCTCTTGATCGACGGGTCTTGGGTTCGGTCCCCAGTCGGGACAAACATTTGTGTAAAAAGCAGGTGTTTGATCTCGGGTCATGAGTGTTTGTGTTTGTCTTTATATGTGTTCCAAGGGACCCACGACACAAGAGAAAACCTTAATGTGGGCCTTTGAGTGTGTAGCGTTTATTGTGAAACCTACGTTAAAATTGGCCCTGCATTTACTTCAAAAGTTTAACGTTTTTTAACCGACTGTCAAAGAGAGTTATGTGGTTTGCAGTATCTACTATATTTTTAAGCAAATATGTATCCAATATTCTTTATTAATCTTCTAATACACCTTTTACCTAACGAAATCTTTTTATTCAGTTTTATTGTTCACAAGCTTAGACTTCAATAACTTTAAAAAAAAAGGTTCTCAAAACTGCGACCTTAAATAATACTGGCGACAAGTGGCGACATTGTGGATATGGAAAATATTTGATATTGTTACACTTGCGTAGAGTCAAGTTATTATATTATAATATAATATTGTGCGATAGGTTACACAGTAGGACTAACAACGGTGGGAGTCGACAAGATCCCGACAAAGTAAACAGACGATTATGCCAATCCCACAATAAGAAGGATTTGTTTAAGTTTTAACCATCTCATGTTGCGGGAAAGGTAATATTACTACAAAATGAACCTACATATCAAGTGCTTATCGATTAAGTTAACGTCCTACTTATCATACCGCATAAGGTGTGATTATACGTACGTGATTAGGTGCTTATTGTTGTGGGCTCAGACCAAATGTGGTCTGAGGATGTAGATGATAAAACTCAGCAATAACGTTTGCGATTTATGAATAAGTACAGAAAAGAGTAATTATTTGAGTGTTTCTCCTTTTATTGAAATTACCTTACTACCTTGCCTATAAGTATGGATTCCTTTTAGTTAAAAGGTAAAAATTAAAAGGTGTTTCCCTTGGAACGGAGACCCTTAACGAAAAACTCCAAATCTACGAGTTTTTCATTAAAAACATATGAGGTGTCACCAGCAGGCCGAGTACGATAGTGACAGCGCCGCGCCGCGGTCCTATGTCAAAATGTCAACATTGAAAACGCCATAGGCCGAGCAATTCTTTGCGCGGGCGGGACCCTCGCGCAATCAAAGTGAAGTTTCAGCGTGAGCCGAGCGCGAGTTTGTTGTTGTCGTGCTAGAGCTGCAGTTATAATTATAACTACTACTAATGTATAATTTTCTGTAGTACACTTAAAAGACCATGGAGCTCCATCAAGAAAAAAATCATTTTTTTTCTCTTTTTTTAAGACACACACAAAGTTTTTGTCACAAATATCCTTAGAGACAATTGAAAGTGAATATTCTAATATAAGTTTCACTCCAGCAAGCGCGATTAGTGGAAGTCACAATACTCATAAAAGAAATTAGTACCTAAACTTGGATAACGGAAGCTAATATGGATGGCATGGAATCATTTTAGTGATAATAGCCTTACGAGCGTAACGTTGAGTATAGCGTCGCATTAGCCGTCGCCCGCGCAACCACTTAGCGATGTTATTAATGCAGATGTGATGCAACACACGCGCGGAGCCATCGCGAGGGACATCCTTCCGGCGGTTTCGGCGCCTAACAATCGCTCAAGACGTGCTCCGACTGCGATAAATAGCATTAAATATTAACCAGACACCATCTTACCAACGGATGAACTGGACGAACAACTTCGATTAGAAGCCAGGATTTCCGTAGGAAACGTTCTATTTTTATGGGCAAATATTTCAGTTTTATAACCCAAAAATTGAGTTCATCTTGGGCTTATGTCATTAGAGTCAACGTGTAAAAGCAGTTTTTACTGAGGATTGAACCAATCATAATAAATTCGACTTCCAAGTAGCCTGAAGTCAGTAGATTTAAAAAACGATTACCTATAATAAAAATTTAAAAAAATCTAACTACTTAAGTACAAATGTTTGCTCAAATCTGTATAAATTTTTTATAATAATGGTATTTTGTATTAGGTACGTAATGTACTTGAAGTAGGTAAACTATGTTTATTCTTCAACTAAGTGTTTTTAGTACCTATAGGTACTGCGGAAATCTGGCTTACAACAACCGAAGTTTCCTACGGAGTGTGAAACAGAGCAAGTGTGGATGGCGTGTGTGCTGTGCTGTATGTTGTGGTTATGGTGGTGGAGTGTGGTGTGGTTACGCTATAAACACGCTGCGCCGGCGCCGCCGCTCGGCGACACGATATCTGCCTGTCGCGGAGGCGAATAATCCCATGCGGTGTGACCGGCTCAATTGATTCACTGTGTATCTGTTACAAGGACGATGAACACGAAATACTAATCATCATAACTTGTGCTATACAGTAACTTTAATTGCGGTCGCAGAGCAACAGTGGCTACCACGTAGTTATTTGTAACCGTACCAACTCCGTAAGCCGTATAAATGGGTTTTGTTACAACACTTCTCCTTCTGCAAAAGAAATCTTAGATGTCATCTTGCTTTATTTAAAAATAAAAAATATTCTTAAGGTTTATTTTTCACTGTACTTTGAACTTAAAATGTGCTAATAGCCACGAAATGGATCAGATAGTTATACACGGCGCGATAGACCGAGGAGAGGTGACGATCTGGATGTATCTTTGGGATCGATATTCTGGTACAGTTTGTTTGAGAACAGGGAACACATAATTAGTGGAGTGCCGTAAGGTGTAAACCTTGGAACCCGGTTCCACTGAATTACCCCTCAAAATTTGCTGATCTCAATTATATCTGGTAAGTATTTAGGAATTCCCATACAAAAGAAGCTGGCTTTTTTCAGTGGGTAAAAAATCTGTTTTTTTAGAAATTAGGTATTTATAGCTATACTTTGAATAAAGATGACTGATTTCATATTCTTACTTATCAAACGTCAGAGTTAGTTTCCGTTTTATTATTTGGTTATAATTATTATAATACAAGTCATAACGTAACTGATGATTTATTTGTTGTCAATTAATAACGTTCCGTGCGCATTCATTGTTTGTAAATTCATCAGTAATATCAGTATTATGGTAAACTAGAGTAGGTACCTACACAACGCTCTCAATAAACAGGATAATTTTCTAGATGAAACCTTTAGGCATTGAAAAATTTCATTTCATTTATTGATTCATTTAATATTACAGAATGATACCATTACAGGACCGGGGCCCAAGTCGATAGTAAATTAGTAAATTGGCAGCTATCATAGTAACTTTTTTTTAATAATATGGCTACCTTACTGCTAAGTTTCAAAAGATTTCTTTTAGCAAACCAAGTGTAGTATAAAGATAATAGCAGTTGGTTTGTGCAGAATCTAAATAAACATCTTTTTATTGAGATTCGAAAGTTGTTGTAATTTTAAGTTATAGATTTCACATAAATAAACTATAGTAGAATTAGTAGGTATTAACAAAACAACCACACGGTTGCATATATCACCATAACACTTTAAACCTAGGAGCTGCAATGTAAATAACGTTCAGTAAGCGCGGGCGCAGGCTGTGTGGGCATGGCATTTCCGCTTTGGTAAGGCCTCCAGATCGCGATCGATTTGGTAAAGCCTCGATTCTTTTAAATATTTTTGTGAATATAGAGAAAATAATATTGTGATAACACAAACTAGAGACCTTTGCCCGGCGGCGGCAACAAATTATTTTTCATTACTTATACTCGGAAGGTAGGTCTGAAGTTGCCTGAGGAGCGAGTTGAAAGTAATAATTTTCAACCCTAGAGAGAGAATCGTTTTCAACAGACAGCTGTCAAATTGTAAAAAAAAAACATGTTCCAACTTATACAGCCACTCAATTACAGCGCAATTTAAAATTGAATTATCAAGAAGTTAAAATGATTTTATAATAATTTACTTTTATCTATTTCTTTAAAATAACATAGATTTGGGCAAAATATGTATTACCACAACGAGGTACAGCTTATTCATGTTTTTATGTTTTCTTTCCTTGTATTCGAAATGAAAAGCACACTGTTCACCTCGGGTTAAAGACTTATTTAGTCCCTCGAACTATTAGCTCCCTCGCTACGCTTGGTCGCCAAACCCCGTCTCGGGACTTAAATAAGCTACTTTCACCCCTAAAGTAACAATGTACTATAGTTCAAAATTATGCATTCAAAGAAAGTTTTGCTATGTCGTCTTGTTGAAATTAATATGTCGGTAGGTAACGCTTTTGCGAATACTTATAAAAACTAATATTTTTATCCCTTCTTGGTATACAGTACAACACGTAGGTGACTCAACATGAATGCTTTGTTTAGCTACAACATTTTTTCTAAGCAGTCTTTACGTGGCTGAACAAGGAACTGGGCAGTCGTGTAGCTTCCATCAATGGCAGCCTGTCTTACCTTCCCAACTGTACATAATGCAATTGCAATAATGTCTACAGGACGTTTGCCTCTGCAACGTCAAGGTCAATCTTGCAGTAAGGTACTCGCAGAAGTATTCAATTACGAGAAATCTACAAGTTGGTATGAGACTTATCGATGAAATGGCGACCTCTTTACCTTAAAGATTGAAGGTTTCCAAATATTTATTAGAAATACTCAAGTCTTACATTTTTGGTCCATTTGCTTTTTGAATTTACAGAATTGTTTTTGGAAAAATCCTAACCAAGTCAAATTGATGACTTCATTGTCCCAAAATGCTGACTAAACAATTCACATATAGAATTCAGTGTAGTTTTCAGCACTCTGTAAAGCTTTTGTCTAAGACCATATTGCAAACTGCGTTACTAGTAATTATTTCCTTTATTTTCAGGTGATAATCAAGATGCAGTAATCACATCAACTTTAGACAGCGGGCGGGTACGTCAAAGCAATTTTATTAAACTATCATTAATTCATTACATTACTGTAAAAAAATCAACAATAAAACTTAGATGTTTCAATAAATTTTCCTATAATCTGCTTTTACGAGAGTTCAAGGAAATTCGATTAGCGGGAGCGGCAAAGAGCCGACAGAGGAAAAACAAATGAAAAAAAGCGGGGAAGGAGCATATTATTGAAGCGATCAATGTAATATTATCACAAACCAATAATATAAAATCTTATGACAGGAATGTATTTGTTGGAACACTAGGATGTTATGACTGCCACCGTCTCTTTGAGTTGGTGAGAGTCAACCGTAGAGGCACTAAGGAGAAAAATTTATCGTCTCACGAACACTCTACATCCTTTAATTACAAACTTGACATCTTTTATTCAATATTTTTACTAGAATCTGAACTAAGTATCTTCATTCAGTCCTATTGTATGCGTCTGCGACGTACTTAGCTCTTACTCTTACCATCACACTTAGGTCTGTATAACAGAACGCGACTCAGACTCTGATCTGTTCTTGAGTAGCAGTCGTCTTTGTAATTTAGATAGTGAGAGAAAGAGACATCATTCAATACTTAAGTATACTACTCGAGTCTCCTTCTGTAATACAGGCTGTCTTGTCGTTAGTACATGCATCTTACATAGAAAACTTTTTACTTCTAGCACTGGGTTTCTCATTCAGGGTGCGGTTCATCATGGGTCAAGATTTTACAGATCAAGGTGCCATTTGACCTCCGACACCCTGCTCACAGGGTACATGACCGGATTAGATCATGCCTAGTTACAAGGCTTTCCCTCATCGTAATAACATCGAATATACCGTCGATCGTGGCTGTTGTTATTAACTACCGTCGTTTTACCGATGCAGAGGATATTTTGGTTTGAAAACTTTGATAACAGAGTTAGTTTAGTTTTCTACGTACCTGATAAGAAGAAAAATCTTTAGAAATCAGTCAAATCCTTCTTTTTGATTTTAATACATGCAAAACATTGAACTTAAAAAATAAACACGTTGCGGTGCGATAAGTAGTTATTGTCATGTTGAATGTTTGCCCTTAGCCCCCGTCGCTTATCGGGTTTCAGCTACGTTGTGCTTTATTCATGTACCGCAATGTATTATAAAGGTCATCGTTTATTTTTGCTCTATCAGGAAGTCGGAAAAAGATTAGAAACATTTTTGTGACATTCAAAACGTTGCCACTGCAGTGTCAGATTGATTTTGCTTGATAGGCACCTATTCCTGAAATCATGTTTCGGTGTAGAGTTTTGTAAGTAAGCTGTTATTTGAACATCAAAAGACTGGAAAAACCGGCGAGCAATCATTATGAAGGAAGAAGAATCGGAAGGGCTAGAGCCAAGTTAAATGTATTTTGTAAAGTTTCACCTACTATCATTTGAGGTGTCTTTAAATTAGGAAAACTTAAGGGGGTAAAACCGAACAACTTTTCCCAAGGAATCCAAATAATTTACTGTGTCTCTAAAATATTTTTTATTTATTCATTTACATGAAATTCAGAAAACATTTTTTTGCGAATATCATTGGATCGGTTGGCGGCGGCAATCAACTGAGCGACAAGTAAAATGGAGAGGTGAATTTTTTTTCTTTATATTTCGACCTAAGTATGTTCCTGAGGGAAAGTGGGCTGATTCACGTCCTTTATTTTCCGTTAATTTAAATAACCCATAACTCAGTTTATATCGCGTAAGTCACCTACCCAATATTCACTTTTTTATTTTATCTCTATCCATTTCCGGCCTCTGTCAGTGCCTAAATAACAGTTAGTAAATATTTATTTTGGTTCTATTTAGAATTTCTTTTGAGTATTCAACGGTTTATCGTAATTACCATAGTCATTACCGTTGTGAAGTTTACTTTCTATGATGTGTCGTGGCTGGGTTCAAATGAAGATCACACCGATATGTCAGTTTATAGTGAAGTTAACTGTACAACCTCACAGGAACCTCCGCGTCAATATACCTGCACAAAATAAACCATTAACACAAAATAAATCGATCTAAAGTCTGTGGATGCTTATAATAACACAAAATATATATTTTATGTCCGTGCCCTTGTCTTTTTTTTATCAATTAATTGTAATCCAAAACTTTTTTGTATTTACAATTGTTGAGAATTCTATGTAAATTTTGAGAACTCTTCTTCCTCTTTCCATGTAGGTTAAATAAATGTATAAAATAATTCATTCTTTTTAATGTATGTATATAAGATATACTTATTTGGTAAACTTTATATTTTAATGGAGAATATGCTAGTCTTGACTATGTACTTAAACAATTTTACCACACATGTTCATCTTGGAGTAAATATTACATATAATTGAGGTTCTTTTATACATTTATCTAACCCACTTGGAAAGACGTTATAGAATTCTCAACATTTGGAAATAGATAAACATTGGTAAATGCAATTTGCACTTGGATTAAACATACCCAGAGCGTAACATTTTCTTTTAATTCTACAATCATCAAGCAGCGTGGTGGACTATGGCCTAAATCCTCTTCATATTTCGGAGGCCCGTGCTCCTCGGTGGGGACGTATAAAGGCTGGTAAAAAAAAGCAACTTCTTGATATTTTTTGACATTGGAAATGTCTTTTCGTTCGCTCCAGTGTAGGCTCCGATTTCATGAAAAAGTGTGATCCCCTTATATATTGGAGAGTTGTGAAGATAAAATATTCAAAAATTTGAGAAAAACTCCTCTGAACAATTTAGTCAGCTACAATTTGAGCCTAAAACAAAAACAATCGGGTAAAGAGTTAGCCCTGTAGCCTAACCTTTTTGAAAAAAGTCAAAAAGTCAGAACGACAGGGATTTTAATGTGTTTATCGATAATCGATAGTCAATCTCTACTGCGGTGGTTTTTAACATGTCCCGACTTTCTCGACGCTCAGCGACAATATTTTTTCGAATTTCGTAGATTCATTTCCAATGTGCTCGATAGTCGTGTGAGGCACGTAATCTGTGAATTTTTTTGCAAATGTTCTTTTTTCTTTTTCATTTTTCTATTTTTGGTAAACTCTACAGAACTGCTCACAGACGAAGATTCGAAAATAGCATTATCTTTATAATGTATTTCCAAATAAAATAAAATCTTGAAAGTTTCAACAGTAAAAAAAATATGAGCATCTTTTACTTATAAAAAGGTCATGTTGATACGGAAAATCGTTACGCCACAGATTATACTTGGTTTATGTTATGCATTTAACTCTTATGATGACTTCGAGTTACATTGTTACGAAATGTTGTTTGCATCCCACTGTCTGTCGGGTAACGGTAATCCCTTTTTGGACCAATATTAATGCATTGTACTCCCGGTATGGATTGATACTGCATATCACACGATTATTATAGACAGCACGTGCTATTTCCAGATGTTTGCTTATCATGAATTAACACGAAACCAGATTCGAAAAAGAGTATTCACGTTTAATGGATTAAAATTTTATCAAGAAAACATATTTTACCAAGCTCTTGTTGTATATGCCTACCTGCATATTATACAGCTATACATGTACTTGTACAACTGCTTGTTATACGATGTTCTGTCACCGAAGCGCACGGCCGCCGCCCGCACCTCGTCAGCGGACGTGTCTTGCAATATAGGACTTACTCCATCAAACAGTTCGGTACGTTATGCAAACAGAGGGGTGAAACTGTTTCAGTAAGAGCTCGCCATCGCCATCCGGTCTAAATATACGCTGAGACAGCTGGAAGAGCGGGGGGCGGGGACGGCAGGCCGTCGACCCCGGCAACCCAGACCTTGTGCGCCTTGCCGGAAGGAAAGATGGGACTCATTTGAACCATTGTCCCTTTAACCTCAAACTTCAGACGATGCTTAGATGCACGAATGCTTAAGTACACAATGTAGATTGGATATATAGTACATTTACAAACCCACTGCAACGTGAATCAAGCAATAACGTAATCTACATTTCAAATTATGTCAGTAGGGTACCACTATCTCTTGCCAAAAACGTTAAGTTAGGGAAACTATAACCAGTATTGAGCATACCTCTAATAATGTTCGGAGACTAAAATATTGTCGATTTTCGAGTGTTGTAGGTAATGCTATTTACTTGACAGAGTATATATAGTATGTTTTTTAGAAGTTGTCGAGGCGAATCGATGCGGGCGTCAGACGGGCCCACCGACACTCATGTGGCGTTAAAAACCGTTTCCAGGTCGAGGTTTCTGCCAACCATCAATTGACTCCAATTCTTCTCCTGAGGAAGACTGCGCCTTTGCGAATAGGCGCAAAGTTAAAAATGCTAATGTAATTCACTATTTTGACATACTTTAAGCAACATTCTGTATATTCTATGAAATAAAGCTATTTTTGACTTTGACTATGAAGCTCTTGGCTGGGGGCCTGAACCGAGGCCTTCTCA
Source organism: Aproaerema taeniolella (assembly GCA_949987775.1). Classification (NCBI taxonomy): domain Eukaryota; kingdom Metazoa; phylum Arthropoda; class Insecta; order Lepidoptera; family Gelechiidae; genus Aproaerema; species Aproaerema taeniolella. The sequence continues at coordinate 24,354,238 of OX465242.1, read as the reverse complement.
TCCACCAATCTTAGCTCCCTCCTCTTTCCAGTGAGTTTACGCAAGTAGCTTATTACGGGCCTTTTGTTGATAAAATATAAAAAGGTACTTAGTGAGTTTTAGGTATCTACACAGTTTACTTTAAATGATTGATACGATACTATACTTTCGTTTAATTTTTAATGTAGGTAGTCTCTCAGGCTTTTCCAACATAACCTCTCCATTGTCAAAGCTTACATAGTTTGCAGGAAACTCCGGTTTATAAGTATGAAGACTAAACTTGAGTCAACAAACCCTGTAGTGAGTTTTAACTTATTCCGTTTAGATTGTAATAAATTCCGAAATTCAATTAAAAACTATGGTTCCCTAAAATGGGAAAAAGAGAAAATGGCCGTTTTAGGTTTTATTCAGTCTGGGCTTTTTTATTCTTTTCAAAACAACACATCCAGATAGCATGGAAATAGCACAGTCCATAAGTAATTAAATTAGAGCGGCGCGGCGGCGGCGCTCGGAGTAGAAACGTGAACTTTATGAGAGTGAAAATAAAAATGCACTAAGTACTTACTTAATAATGTTATTTGTGTTTTACGGTAGTTTCCGACCAATCATGAGTTGAATGTTGTTGACTTGAAAAGAAAACTATATATGAGAACAGTTTGCATCCCACGAGTTACGAGATTATATTTAGTTTAATAAACTTCTCGAATTTACACACAACATAAATACTGTTCTGTTTGTTTCACTGACTAATGACGCTCAAGCCATGCTCAAGCGGATCTATAAAATTGCAACGTTTCATTCATAACTTTATGTTTTGGATATTGAAACAAAAGAAAACCGAACCAAAAAGGACGTACCAAGTTCTAAATTCAAATTATTGTAGACGGTAAAATCGAATAAGATTTGCAGTATTTCAGTCATGGTTTAGAATAATATACCTAATGAGTGCAAAAAAAAATTTGAAAATGTCATGTTATATGTGAAATCCCAAAAATTCCTAGAATAGTCTTCAAGTTTAGTACCTAATGTGTTGTATGTAAAATTGAAAATGTTGTAATCAAATCTAGTTCTTCGCAGCCATTGTTCAAAGTTAAAGTCTATATATGTAGTTCGTAACGTTCCTAAATAAATATGACAGATAACACGTTTTGGGGGAAATTAATAGCTTTCATAATGGAAAACTATTAGAATGAACACTCTTAACGACCCTTCCAAGTACATATGGGAGAATTTTCGGATGTCTGGGCTCGGGAAGAACGTCGCTTGATAAGGGATTATTAGAATTTCATATAATTTTCTTGGGGAAAGTTACTCAGATTCATGGAAAAAATCACCGCCTGAAAGGTAATCTGTGGGCTAAACTTTATTATAAGAATCCCATGAAACACATAGAACTCAAATATTATTATGGATTCGTCCAAAAAAAAAGTTTATTTTGCACTAAGAAACCGAAGAAATCGCTAGGAGGAATATAGGTAAATAGTGATCCTCGATATAAGTTTTTCAAACCTTATGTACACAGACGCCCCGCGCCGTGTACATAACATACTTTTTTATTGTTTAAAAAAATGTATGTTTCGTAGTAAAACACAAGTCACATCACATTACTATTTAATTGCACATCAACAGTATAATTGGGTCAATTAGATAAATCAGTGGTGGAGACATTAGTGGAGGAGCGAAATTTCCACGCTGCAAGCTGGTGGTGCAGTCACGCTGGCAGGCGATCGATACCTTGCCCCCCGCGCCCCTGCATTCACCCTTACTTCTGTCTCTCTAAAAGTACTTACTATGCTTTCGAGAATTATGAATTGAAAGTCCATAAAGATATTGATTTTCTGACCGGAATAATAATTGATTCCTGTAACTAAAAAGCAGGTTAAAAAATTCCTTTAAACCTTATCTTCAACCAAGTTATAAATAATTATGTTACATATACTTGACTCAAGCATTAAACATACACACATTTTTTCTTAACCGACTTCAAAAAAAGAAGTTTATCAATTCGACACGTATGTATGTAACACTAGCTTTCCACCTGGGACTTTGTTTCCATCGGAATCAGGAAAAATAATGCAGCTTATGTGTTAATCTGACGTCTAAGCTATACTGGAAAGTTTCATCAAAATCTGTCCCGTAGTTTTTTCGTGAAGGAGTAATTAACCTTTATCCATCCCTCAGTTTCTCCTCGCAATTTATTGCATTTGTAATAAGTATTAGTAGAATCCTGGAATTGCAATAAGTATAGGTTTCCAACGTTTGATCATTCATAATGAAAGGTGTTGCTTTAATTAAGGGGTTGATTAGCTTCAAGTTCTCAGGCTAAACATCAGTTTTTCCTAAAGGAAGAGAAAAAAATAAGGTTTTATTTTGTTAAAATGCTTTAGTAACCGTTGCTTGAATCAGATCAGCCGAATTTCTTGACACCAATGGGAAGCGAAGTGATGTGAACTTCTTGCTGAGCGTGGTGATTACAGCATCTTTAACCAGTAGTCTGCTATGATCTAAATAAGAACAAAATTATGTTTCGCCTTATAATGTCTGTACATTCGAAATATTGTTGGCAGTTTGTTTGGTCTGGTATTTCCCATTCAGAATTAAAAAGGACAAATTTACAATACCATTAACAGTTGTGAGACATCCTGCGGCAACGTAGCTGATTTTCTGGTTACTATACAATACAAAACAATGTACCTTATTGCATGCCAACATTAAAGAACACGATACAGAGTAAAATATTATTGATGACTAAGTCGTTAGATGCACAATACATTAATAGCTCAGTACATATATTTACCCCATACGTGATGGATGAGTCAATGCGTCGAAAATGCACCGAAATATGTGAATATGTTTAGCTATATGAGGGGAAAGGGGACGGGAAACCATTGATCGACCGCAGGGCCCCTCACATCTTAGACTGTCGCTAACTGAGCTCAAGTGTACTTCATATTGTGTACTTGATTTGTAGGTACCTATACAATCTATGTCATCCTTATTACTAATGTTAGGGAAAAAATTTAAAAGTTTGTTTGATTGTCCTTCCTTCATGATTTAAAGGAGCAAACGATTTTTGTGCACATATAGTTGGGGGACCCGAGCTACATTTCCACGCGAACAAAATCGTGGGCGGAAAGCTAGTAGGTGGAGTAAACACTTTTTTTTTAAATAATGAAGATAACAATGATATAAAATATAAAAAGGGGAAGAAAATTTAAAATTTAACTATTTTATGGACATAATTTTTGCATCGACTGCCCTATCGATTAACAATATGGGTAAATAAAAGACTCGTGGACCCGTTAATGGGTCGACTCGCCGGGATCACAAATTTTTGTTTTTATTCGATAGTTTGACGCTGTGTTAACCCAAGAACAATAAGCATATTTATTTTGCTAAAATATTGAACAACACATTAATATAATACATATCTACCTATTTCAAATGATCGAATTCATAAGTTTTTAATTGCTTTCATAAACTGAACGAGGTTTAGGTTTTCGCAACTAAAGACAGGTAGGTACTTACTTACTGACTGAGACGCCGTCACTAGTTTCTTTTACAAACAGAACACATGATCTAAGTAAATGAACGCAGGACCAAAAGGGAGAAAATGACCCAATGTTCAGTTCATGAGTTACCGAACCGAACGGATGTAGAATTAAAATTAAGCAGCATAAAGAAGACGAAGCATTCAGAGGTCAACAGGCAACTGGAACACTTGCCAAACTTGAAAGGAATTACCGATGAAATTGTTTTTTTTTTTAAACGCAATTAAAACCACCGCACTCGATATTGTATAAAATAAAAACATGCGAATATGTCGTTTCAATCGGGAAGACTCATATGTTAAATTTAATATTAAATTTATTCCTTTGTTTAGAAAATTTTAAGTTTTTTTACATATTTAATCCCTTCAACTAACACGTTAACATACACTGGGCGTCAAAAATAAGTAGTACACTTTTCAAATTGCAATTACTCCTAAACTATAGTAGTTACACTTATGAAATAAAAAGCAGTTTATAGTAAACTTAACGAAGTTTATTAAAGTTATATTTTATTTGGCATGAATAAAGTTTCAAACTTAAAATTAAGATAAATACTAAAAAGTATCAATTTTTAACGATATGTCAACCACTTAATTTTCACGTTTTGGAACTTTTTCACAATTTAATAACTTGTGTTGCCGCCTCGGGCTCTAATTACAGCTTGGATCCGGTTTGGCATGCTGAACACTAAGTTTCGGAGGCGGTGTTGGGGAATATTTTCCCATTCTTCTATCAGCGCATGTTTTAGAGCCCTGAGTGTGGCAGGAGGTGGACTGCGCCTTCTGACTAGCCTCCCAAGCTCATCCCAGGCGTGTTCAATCGGGTTGAGATCTGGGCTTCTCGATGGCCAAGCCATCAAGTTGATGCCAACCTCCTGAATGTACTCTTGTACGTGGTGAGCAGTGTGTGGCCGGGCGTTATCATGCATTAGGATGGCTCCATCACCCATATTTATTAAATATGGCCCTGCATACTCGTTGAGGATCTCCGAGGCATATCTTTCACCAGTCAAAGTCCCATTTTCTATTACCACAAGCTCTGTGCGACTCTCTGAAGAGATACCAGCCCATACGTGTACAGAGCCCCCGCCATATTGGACTCTTTCCGAGATACAAGCTTGAATGTATCGCTCACCGGGTCGTCTGTAGACTCTCCGCCGTCCATCTGAAGTGTATAAAGAGAATCGAGACTCATCTGTGAATAAAACTCTAGCCCATTCTTCTTCGCCCCATTGTACGTGTTGACGGGCGTAGCGTAGTCTTGCTACGCGATGCTCTGTCTCAAGTTTGGGGCCATTTGCTGGTCTTAGAGGCTTCAGGTTAGCTTCAGCAAGTCTTCTTCTCACTGTACTCTCACTGATGTAGTCTGTTCGGGTCCGAAGAAGCTGTTGCTGAACCTCAACTGCATTAAGGTGTCGATTTCTTAACACAGTGGAAACAATAAAGCGATCTTCTCGGGTACTTGTGCACCTGGGTCTGCCATTACCTCGTCTCCTTAGATGGTTTCCAGTCTCTTCGTACCTTTGCTTTACTCGCTGAACCGTTCTTAAAGTTACACCCACCCTCCTTGCAGTACGACGCATACTGATGCCCACTTCGAGAAAAGCTAAGATTCTTGCACATTCTTCTGGTGAAAGAGGCATGATTAGTCAAATTTACTCTCTGAAGATACCTATGCTTTTCAATTACAATTGCTTTATCAGCAGCGAATGTGTCAAACACAAAAATCCTAAGTAAGACAACACCTTTCAACAGTTTAAAAAAAGTGTTTTTATTTATTCGTTTTTTTTAAAGTCAAGCATTATAAGTTCTTATAATGCATGAAGTTTTTATTGAATAAGATTAAATTTTCTTTTTAACCTTTTTTGTTTCAAAGGTCTAAGTTTTATAGTTTGGGAGAAATCGCAATTTTAAAACTGTACTACTTATTTTTGACGCCCAGTGTAGATTTGGAAAGAAGGTTTTCTATACCAATATTACCTATAAAGAGGAAAGATTTGATTGTTTGTTTGCATTGAATAGACTCCGAAACTACTGGACCGATTTGAAAAATTCTTTCATCATTAGAAAGCTACATTATCCCCGATGGACATAGGCTACATATAATTTTCCCAATTTCCCACGGGAACGAAGTCCCGGGCGGAATGCTAGTATACCAATTCTAAGAAAACTTATAATTACATGTATTTGATGACAAATTTTATCTAAAAATATCGCTTGACAGATTGCCATTAACAACAACAGCATAACCCACCGCCGTAGTCGGGTAAAAACAACAACATATCTTTAGGATTGAAATTTTTTTATCAACCCTGACATTCGATTGCTTGTAACTTTTAAATGACTGAACCAAATTTGATCATATATAGCTAAGAATCCAGATTACGTCAGCTTTCAAACAAAAACAAACAGCATCTAAATCGGTCCATTCGTTTAGGAGATTGACACACAGACATACAGATACACAAATAACACCCTTCTTTTTTTGTCAGGGGTTAAAAACGATCGCTCTCTAGTATTTCCAGTCGATCGTTTTGAATGCCTTAGTTCTAACAACGACTTACTTCTAAAGTTATCTTCATTTCGCATGGAACAGCAAAAAGGCATCAAAAGTAATAGCAAGATAAAAGTGCACAATAAATCCGCTTACTGGAAATTGCCGGCGCAAAGTGTCGTCCGTTCTACTTTTATTGAATGCAAGTCGAGTATAAATAGTAGATACTTACTTATTGCAATTGAGTGTATAAGTCCCTAGTGAACTTTGATTGAGTTAATAAATTTCCGTACTCACTGGTTAAACATAGGCATTGTTTAAACATTTCTTATCAAACATTGCTACATAAAAGTTCACTCTTTTTTTTCTAGGCAGGATAATCTTGTTAACAAACTTAGTATACGGTTTTACTAGACTTTCGTGCGACATTACTAATATCCCTACTAATATTATAAATGCGAAAGTAACTCTGTCTGTCTGTCTGTCTGTCTGTTACCTTTTCACGCCTAAACCGCTGAACCGATTTTGATGAATTTTGGTACAGAGATAGATTAGAGCCTGGGAAAGGACATAGGCTACATTTTATCCAACAGTTGGGCACGATATAACCTGTAGTCCACGCGGGCGGAGCCGCGGGCGGAAAGCTAGTCATAACATAATACACGGTCTCCCTCACTGTTTTTCGAGATTGTATGACCATTGACTGCATAAACTAAGCAATTAAAAATGAAAGCGGCGTTGCAAAAACGGTCGTGTACGGTCATGTGATATTTATAAAGTAACATTTGTTTGGTCCGAAAAGGGCGAAGGCTATATAGCGTTGTTAAAATATGCGATGTCACGTGCCACCGCCGCACCTCATCCCAGCCTATTGCACGAATCTCTGTATTTATTTTGCGAAAATAATCTAAAACCCTTTGTCCTATGAAGCAGTCGCCCAATGAAGTTTTGACCAACTTTGGCAAGAATAATTTCGTTCTTTCTCACTTTTAGCGCTTTGTCGTTGTTTTTCTAGTCACCAACTTATTATTTCACATAACATTTATATGCAAGTTTCAATCTTTTCAATCTCTTACGAGTAGAGCACTTAAAGCGGAATTTAATGGAATAAACGTCATAAACCAAATTCTTGAAACGACGTTCTTGCATCGTGAGTAGAAAGAACATTGGTGCCATTGCCTTACACATGGCGCCTGGTCCATGTGTGGGGAGACGTTAATAGTCGGCTTTAAGACTGGAATTGCTCTATATTTGGGCACGGCAACGACGACGGCCGCAAGCGCGCGCGGCAAGATTTGCCCCACCTAAATAACTTTTTGGTCACAGAGACAAAAACACTTAACGAAACAAATTTAAAAAATTGCCCGTATCGCAATAAATGTTCATCTGTTTGTTTATCTTTCTTACACGTCGCAACGGCGGAACAGATCGATCAAAAGACGTGATAATTTGCACATTGACAGAGTTGAAGCGTGAAAAGCGGTATGCGTAGACCACATTAGCTAGAATGTCTTAAATCAGTAAGCACAAACTGCACAATAACGTCTCAAAAGATGGTTAAATCCACATGTGAAAGAAAACGTCTTTCCTTACAGAATCAGAGTTTCGTAAAGTAAGACATAAAGTCGGCCAAATAGTGTGACTGGTAATTAACGGCAATTAGAATAGACAGTTTATTTTTCACTTGCGCTCGTGGTGTTTGTACTATACAAAATAAAATTAAAATGATTTACCTATTTCAAAATAAAATAAAACGATTATAGTCTAGGGCTGAGCCTTTGAAAATGGTAAAAAGTGATTTTTTTTTTGTTTGAAAATTATCGACACTGGTCTATTAGCCATATTTTGGCAACAAATTAGATCAACAAACATGTAAATTACAAACACGGCGCGTGATTCACGTTACGACTCAGCTTTTCGCAAGAAGTCCGAATCTTGGCATCAAAATAAAATATTATTCACCTCTGAAAGCGACTTAGTTAAGAGAACCCTTGAATTTGTCAATGCAAAAACTTTCACCGCAGCGAACTCCAAAGAAAATGTTTATAAAGTTATATCTATAAGTACTTAAAGAAAAATATTTTATGCAAAATTTTATCATTGTGTGTCATACACATAATTATACAAATCTTAGTCATCTAAGAATGTGATGTCATACTTAACACTATACAAATACACACTGTATTATTGTTCACGAAAGGATAAGAAAATTAACAGTAAATTTAGAGAAGGCTACATCTAGATTACTTTTTTCAATAGAACGAAGCATGCATTTTAGACGATCGATGTTAAAATACCATTGTAGCAAAGAATGTTTACATTTATCCAATAACATTTCGTTAGAGTTGAATGCGCGGCTTTCCTCATTTTTCCATTAGTAAGACTTGCGATGAGATGACGTAATTCACGTTTTTACGATATGTATCATCAGCCAGCGTCACGACTCATCATTGGAGCTCATTCATTAAATAGTAGTCGTTGTGAACACACATCTAATGAGCCTATATCATGATGCGGGCATTCCGCACTTTGGACTTGCAAGCTGCGTGCAAAGTGAATTGTGATTCTGATGCAGTTGAGTGATTTAAAGTGATGTGTTTTGTGATACTTGACTTTATAGAGACAAGAGTATATGTATCAACAAAAAGTGCAGCCGCATCTCTACTAAGGTTTTCATTTTGAATGTCACTAGGTATACTTGCGTCATTCATTTACATGCAGAACCGGTATCGCTTTTATAGTGAGTTGCACTTATAGTTCTTTTTAGTGTTCCGGACTCGTGCTGTAGAAACGGTATTGATGTTTGGGATCACTTTGATGTTTTTCGTAGGCGTTTTACATAGAGACTTTTTTTTTATTAAACACTTAATTTTGCATCCACAGACTTATAATGTTTAGGTAATTGTGTATATCGGAACAGAAACAAATTAATTTATTTATTTTGATGTTGCGATCGAAAATATCTACGTATTTAAAAAAATATTTATATCTTTTAACATTTGCAAACAGTAGGTTAAGCTAAAACATTAATATTCCTTAAATAATGAAATAACAAATTGTATTACGGCCTTTTACGGCAAAGTATTTGGTAATTTTATAACGTCGTAAAATTATAAGACGTTGTTGTTTTTCGTTCTATTTTGATTTTGATAGGAAGCGGAACACTTATTATGCGAGCACGACTCGCTATTGGCCGTTTTTATCATTTCGGTGATAAACATGATGTAAGCGTAAGTTGTTTTTATCAAGTACCAGTCCTAGAGGGTTCCGTTCATTGAAATACGAACTCTTTGCTCTTGGACAACTCTACTAATATTATAAATATGAAAGTAACTCTGCCTGTCTGTTACTCCTAAACTACAGAACCAATTTTAATGGGTACAGAGACAAGCTACAGCTTGAAAAAGGACATTTTAGGTTGCCCACATTGTCTGTGTGGAATATGCTCAAAAGCACTAACCACTGAATCAAACCGGTACATCATAGATAACATAATATACTTAGGCGTCAATAGTGTTTGCCCTGTGGGAACTTAATACAGATTCAGTCACTCAAAGAAAGTAAACTATGATGGGCAACGATTTCATTTTAAGTAAAGGGCACCCTTCTTTAGTTCGATTTATTTAAGTCTCGATGATTCCGTAGTGTACAAAGTTTTATTTATCGATACTGTACTGTATTAGTGCAATGTGTAACGTTAGTGCAGTAAACAAAACCTTAACTACAGAAGTTTGCATTCGAATAACGCATCTCTAAATTCAAATGCAAGAGAAAAGAAAAACTTCTTAAAATACAAATAGGGTGTATTTTACTTGTGCTGATTTAGAAGTCTACATCCTCAAGAGAAAGGAACTCATTGTATATGCTAGGGCAGCTGATCCAGGCAAACATCTACATAAAAAACAGGCATTTGTTATCTCTTTTAGGTATACAGAGAAAAGACGTTTTGTGCTGTTGATTTTGTTAATAATTATGATCGTAGTGTTTATTTGCATGACATTCATTTTATCTTCGGGACACATACATTCTTAGTCGAAGTCAAGGTTTGAACAATGGAGATAACCTTATGTATTTAATTAATAATATGTTTCTATCGTATCTTTTTATAGTATATAAAGTACATACAAGTATGTCAAATGTTTTCAAGAATAAAATTTATATAAAATATAGAATTTTCCAGTTCCTCTTATTTAGGTACATATCACATAAAGAAGGACTGAACCTAGGTAGAAATTGCACAACTTTCAGATAAACTTTTAACTTTTAACTCGCCGCTGCTTTTTATGTGATAAAAAAAACCACATTTTATCACATCATAAAAGTTTGCGTGTAAGATAATGCTTTCTTCATCATCTTCATCAGCCCATATATGTCCCCACTGCTGGGGCACGGGCCTCCCTCAATAACATGAGGGGTAAATAAAAGAAAATGCTTTACGACTGTCAAAATAAAAGATTCCAAATAAGGATTATAAATTATAAGGTAGTACCAGTATAGTGGTTGCTAATTGAAAGCATTAGTTATAGATCTGTAGCCCGGGGAACATTTATATTACTAAAAAGGTTACCGTTTGTCTTTGTGAAATTATTATAGATTTCGCCATTTGAAATTCTAAAACTGGGGTCTTAAAGACCGTAACCCGCCGTAACCATATTTTGTGATTTTTTTTTTACACTTTTGAGTTACCGTTTCAAATTTATATATAAATCCCTCTGGGAAAACAATATACCTATTTTAAGATGATTTTTGTAGCCGGTTAGATTTTAAGACTCATTTAGTCCATGAAGAAGAAATGAGTGTTAAAATCTAAACCAGCCACAGAAAATCATCTTAAAATAGGTACATGGTTTGTTAAGAGGGCCTATTAATGGATGTATTTTGAAACGGTAACTCAAAAATTTAAGTAACTTTTTGACTTAAGAGATTTTTTAAATTATATGGCGAATCTATAAAATGGCGAAATCTATACTAATTTCACAAAGACAAACGGTAACCTTTTTAGTAATATAAATGTCCCCGGGCTACAGATATATTAGAGTTTAGTTTCCTCATTTCGTGCGCATTTATTAAAGAGGCAGTACTATAATAACTGTAGCCTACGTGAAAGTAAGTTCAGCCCCTACTTTGAGAAAACGTATAAACTTTGCAAAAGTTTATACTGTTTATGAAAGATCTAGATTCTACAACCGTTGGCAAGTAAACGTGATCCGAGATATAGCGTAGTACTTATACAAGTCAAGGAATAATATGTTTATTGTAGGTATGCATTACGTAAATGTTAGATCAATCTCAACTTTCCTTCTCTGTAGAAGGTACAATAACAAAAACTAAAGGGCCGCGGTTGAGCTCGAACGATTTACAATAGCTGGTCTACTTTCATATTGGAAAACCTGAGTTTTGAAAGTATTAGTACGCTTTGTTAAACTACACAACGAGGGTCGTGACCCTATTGTACAATACTTATTGGAACCTTTTGGGGAAGTTTCAGAAAAAACTAAAGAATTGTTTACTAAATTGACTTTTTCTCAGCTTTTTTTATAACTTATGTAAAAATTTAAAGTAAACTATGAATATACTTTTGACGGTGATACGTCTTTAAATTTGTTTTCATTGGACACAATTCCGAAAAAAATCGGGAGATACAGTTTTTTGTTGCAGCTATATAATAAACTAGGTATTTACATTCAACATTTGAATACACTAAATACACCAATCGATATTGTTAAAGAATCAAAGAACTTGTTACGTTGTGTAAGGACTGTATAAACGCATAAACACAAGGCCGTGAGTTTCCACGCCAAGACACAGCCGGTGAAGGAAAACATCGTGATGAAACCCGCCCGTCCAAGAAAATTAATTTTCGAAAGACGAGCGTCCAAAGCTTTGAGCGGCGTGGCATCGATGGCAAAGCGAGGTACCGGCGCATGCTCTGGTATATAAACAACCTTCTCACATTTAAGACAGTTTTACTAAATAAGGATAGAGTTGGAAATCTGTATGGAAGTTTGAGCTTAACTTTGAGAACGGCTCTCTGAGATCTCTACGCTTCCATTAACATGGGTTTACTTAACTAGTCAAAACAAAATAGGGACCACTTAGTATTTTGATGTAGCATTAAAACAAAACAATTAATATCATTTATTTATTCAGGTAACAATAAATGATTATTGATTGAAAATTAATGCTCATTTAAAAAATATTGAACTTACGGCAAAAAAAACTCCGGACTTGAACAGTTCCGGACCGGAAGTGAAAACTTGAACATTAACGTTTTGCATTAATATGGAAATAAAAAAAATACACAAAAGGAATCCGTTATTCTCTCTGGATTCGAACCCTCGACCTGTGGCTTACGATCTGGCAACTTTTCCACTCGGCCAAACGGTAAAATAGTCTATCGGTATTTGAATAATCGTTGTCATCGTTGACATCTGTCACAAAGATAATTTTACCATAGGGCTGTCATCCGTCCGGGTTTCCACCAATACATACTCAAAGGTTTCCACCCATACTTCAAAGTGCACAACGCTGCTAAAGAAGTTTTCACTTCAAAAAAGGTGGCAACCCTATCCTACGCATTTTCGATCAGGGTCACGTGACACTGACGCGATTTCATCGCGAGTTTAACATTTTTTCCCCATACTCAACGCCGCTGAAGCAGTTTTCACTTCAAAAATGTATTTTTTTATGAAAAACTAAAAATGGAAATTAACTGAAAAATTTAAAAAACTTGTGCACTCCCGAAGCCTAGATTACAATGCTCTCGATCAAATGCCTCACGTTCTCAGCTGGAATCTCTTCCCAGGCAGTTTTTAATGCATTAATCAGCTGCTGCTGGTTGTGAATCTCTTGCTCACTCTCTCTAACCTTTCGTTTCAATTAATCCCATATATGCTCTATTGGATTTAAGTCCGGACTGTTCGCTGGCCACGGGTGGCCACGGTAACACTTGAATATGAGAGTCTTCTAGTACAGATTGGGTAGCTTGAGCACCTTTTCATTACTCATACTCTGAGAGTAGGTCTGAAGTCGCCTGAGGAGCGAGTTGAAAGTAATACTTTTCAACCCTAGGGAGAATCGCTTTTTACTGACAGCTGTCAAATTATAAAAAAAACATGTTCCAACTTTCTCTGCAGCCACTCAATTACAGCGCGATGTAAAATTGAAATAACGAAAAGTTAAGTATTCATTATAAAATATTTTTTTAATGATTTTTAACTAAGTATTTCATTAAAATAACATAGATTTGGAAAAAATATTTAAAAATTTTTCAATGATGAAAATGAAAAAGTAAATAGCGGCCAGCCATAGAAAAAAAATACAAAACAGGCGTGAAAGTGATAATCTGATCTTCATTTCAGAGTTCAGCTTATTCATGTTTTTATCTTTACTTTCCTTGTATTCGTAATGAAAAGCACAATGTGTACCTTGGGTTAAAGACTTATTTAATCCTTCGAACTAAACCCCGTCTCAGGACTTATAAGTTACTTTCACCCCTAAAGTAACAATGTACTAACTGCCGTACTCAGAGACGTCAATTAAAGTTAAGTACTATTAAACTCTGATGTTGTCATTTTCACTCTTGTTCATATAAACAAGGATAGTAAGACATTTAATTACTTCCTAACTTTAATTGTCGTCTCTGAGTACGGCAGTTAGAAATGACAACGTCGCATTATCGTATTCTAAGTATGAATGATTGAAACCTCAGATTAATGAAATCCATGGATTTCATTAATCTGAGATTGAAACTAATTATCAATGAAAGTATACCAACTTAGGACTCGTTTTATGGGAGAAAGATTTTGGAATATTTTAATTTTTATTAATGATTTCGCCAAAAAATGTTTCTTGGACTTTTTAAATTATTTTTATTCACAGAATATGACCTTAGAGTTATGGGATATTAAAAGGAACAGGCTGTAATATCACCGTTTATTTATATTTCTAACCATGACTCGAGTAGGCTGCCGTAATATAAAAAGTTTCTTATGAGTCTAACTTTGATATTCTATAGGACATTTTATAATTCTAAAACGGCACGGCCAAATTGTATTACAATTGCCTCCTATATGTAATAGTAATACTGGAGTTGTAAGTATCATTGTAAGTCGGCTTGAGGTGTGTCTTCCAAGTGCACGCCAGGCGGTAACAGGTGTCGCCGTCGACGGACAAGTCGTGGAGGTCATCATCACCATCATCATCAATAGTAATACTAGAAGCTAGGAGGCAATGGTAATTAAAATTTTGAAGTGCCGTGCCGTATCGTTCGAATTATAAAAAGGCCTTAGAGTATCTATTACAGTAGTAAAAAACTGAAAAGAAAAAACAAGTAAGTCCAGTAGTCGAGACTTTTGTTATTGTATATATTATTGAATATCATAACGATTTTAACAGTCGGGACCCATTATTAGGAAGCCGGATTTTTGATGGGTCCCGACTGTTAAAATTGTTATGTTATTCAATAAGAAACAATAACAAAAGTCTCGACTACTGGACTTACTTGTTTTTTTCTTTTCAGTTATTACTACGCGGTCGGGTTTTTTTGTTTTTTAAATTAATTTATTTTATTTTACAATTTTTAGTTAGTATCAGATATTATATTTGTTAATTGATTTTCTCATTAGCTGTAGGTATATATATCTCACTTGCATAAAATTACAATTACCGAATTAAAAGCCTACATTTAAGTGAAAATCGTTACTAACCAACTTTAAATAGTTATAGATCCTAAACGGTAATTCTGATTGAAAAACGATATGAGAAACCTAAACATCATTTTAAATACCTATTCAACGATACCCCATTTGATATAGTTTGTCAATTTTCATTTTTTCTTTTTCACATTATGGCGTCCAAAATCAGCCATTTTGAATCCAATGACGTATCATTTATCAAAATCGGCCCACGCGTTTGGTCTAAATAGTTCCGCAAAGGTACAAACATACATACATGCATAGGCTGATAAACACATTAAAAAGGCCCTATGGGTACTTGAGACTGCCGCTCACTTTTTTTATTATTATTTATAGACCAAAATTCGCATTCTCCTTTATTTTCTTTACATAAGTCATTTGGTAAGACTTCGAAAAAGGTTTACTAATCAAAGTTATTTCGAAAAAATAACAAAAATTTATAGTTTTTCGATCACTACGGGAGAAGCACAGAGTTTTAAAGGGTTGCAAAATAAGGTATAAACATAAATAAGGGGTACTTACAAAATCAGGTATAACCTTACATACATGCGTGACTGTAATGTTTATATTTTTAAATGTCGTTTAATACTATACTAACGCCACATTTGATAAACATGTAATCGAAAATTTTTGAACAACCCTATTTCTCACAACCTTTTACAACTTCAACATTATTTCAGGAAATTTTGACAGCTCAGGGGTTAGTTAATGGTAATCTACTTACTTGAAGAATAGAAAAAATAACCACGTGCGCGTCTAACAATAAGTAACGGATCCAGCGCGCTGCGGTGTAGACATATTGTTGTCCATTCTTTAGACCCGTAGCGCCCATCGGACCCTCCCCCGTAATTATAGTTTAAAATACTGCACTATTGTTGAACTTGTTCTAATAGAATAGAAACTCAATTTGTTTGTGAAGTCACTTCCTCGGGCGTTTTCACTATACAATCCTAATGCCATTCCGTTATTCAATAAATATTTCGCTATTCGATTCATATACGTGGTCTCATTGAAACCCTGGAGTTATGGGATATCAAAAGGAACAGGTTGTAAATTTATAAGTTTGAACACATTTTTAACTAAAACTATTGTTATTCACAGTCAACATAATTAGTTTTTGTGATACAAGTGCATTTTAAAAGTAATTTAAGTAGGTATAAAAGAAAATATTATATATTTCCTAAAATAACCGGTGTATTAAAAAAATATATATTTTTTTAAATAGTTCTGCATAATAATGCATTTCTAGAAATGCTTAGTCCTGAGACTGCCGCTTGATGCATAAAACAAAGACCAAGCTCCATAACTTTTTGCCCATTCTCTTGCTACAATTTAAGTCCAGTCCGAGCTTTTCCCCGTTGTACCAGTAGTACCATCGAGAAGTCCAATTAATGGTACAACTGGCACTAGGTTGTGCCAGTAGTACCATTGATGGTACAACTGGCACATTGTTGTACGGGCTCAGATCACAGAGCGTGCGTGACCTTATAAGGTCTCGCACGACAATGTGCGTCCACAGCAAACTATGCCAGCAAAGTACACATGTATGAAGAACTATGCGAGCTATGCTAAACTAACTTAGTTTACTTGACGGTGAACGATCGGTTTTCATTTTATTTTTATTTATTTATTTCATTTATTTATTTACATAGCGTACATTTATTTTGACAGGAGTCTCAAGTCAATAAATATACTTGTCAGTTAAACATAATATCCCCAACAAATTAATACATTCACACAAAACAGCACACTTATAAATATTGAATTGTAAATAAAACATTAAATTAAATTAAACATTAAAAATATAAACCAGTGCCATCAAAATAATAAATACAATGTCAACTACAGATTCAAATGTCCAAATAACAACTAACAAAAATTCAATAATAAAAATTAATAGATAAATAAACAAAATAATAATAAATCTAAATATATAAAAGGAGAAACTGACTGACTGACTGACTGACATATCAACGCACAGCCTAAACGGCTAAACGTAGGCATTTCAAATTTGGAAAGGACGTAGATTAGGTACCGTAGAGGTGCACTAAGAAAGGAATTCCCGAAATTCCCACGGGAACGGGAATTAGCGGGAAAATCGTTTTGTATGAAAAATCTAAACCGCTTAAGTTAGACGCTTGAAATTTGGCATGCCGGCCGGTACCTTAGTAAACTTAAAGCTTAGTTGCAACAGGATATTGCAAAATTCCCACGGGAACGGGAGTTAGCGGTAAAAAACTTTTGTATGTAAAAATCTAAATCTTAAACTAAATCAATATTTAATCAACTAAATAAAGGTCAATAAAGTGTAATCTGTTCAAAAGAAAAAATTAACACGCAAACAAAGTTGCGGGCATCAGCTAGTCAATAATAAAACAAAAATAAAATTAATATTCAGCCTGTCAAGAACTCCTACTTTCTACTTATACTGCTCATTACTTGATCTTACAGCCTCCAACAACTCTGCCATCAAGCAACTAAACACATCTAAGTACCTTCTTTGCGACTTCATTCAGAGTTCTGAGAGCAGTTATAAGAGGAGCGTATTTAAGTAGGTTGATCCTAAAGATTGACACTGCAAACACCTTATCACGGGGACCTCGCCTCAGTTTATTATTTGGCACCGTAAGTTGGATCTTATTTAATATTTGTGGATTATCAACTTTCCCGCTAAAGACTTTAACTAAATATGTTACCAGAACGACTTTCCTTCTAACCTCTAACAAACAGTACCCAAGCATACCTCTCACAAACTGCGTAGGATACATTAGTGTGTAAAAAGGGTATACTCCATACTGCTTGTGATAGAGGTGTCTTAAAAATTTGTTTTGGATTTTTCCCAACATTAGCCCGTACTTTGCCTCGTGTGGGTTCCACACAATCGAACAACTTTCCAGCCGGCTCCTAACCAAAGCATTATACAATGTTTTTAGTACAGCTTTTTGTTTTCTTTTCTTTTGTTTTTTTTTTACAAAGCCTAAATTTTAAAACGCTTTTTTACAAATTGTAGTTATATGGCTCCTAAATGTTAGCTCTTGCGTAAAGTCAACGCCTAAGTCGCACTTCGATTTAATTTTAGCCAATCTCTCTCCATTCATTTTGTATTCGTACTCTATTGGTTGGGTGGCCCTCGTGTAAGAAAGAGTAGTACATTTATTAACATTAAACAATCATTTATTCTATGTCATTTTGTAGCTTTTTACATTCATCAAAATTATTTAAGTTAATGTACGTTGTTAGCCGTCCGCTAACAAGAGACACGAAGCGACTTCGAGCTCTCCACCGCATTTGGTAAATCATAAACCATTATCAGAAATTCTAAGGGTCCCAAGTTGCTTCCCTGACTGACATCTGATTTTGTTATATAGCTATCTGACGTATATCCCGCGTACTCGACATACTGGCTTGCAAAGAAGTGCAGCAAGGCCGGGACAAAACCAAGTTTTGTCATTTTTTCCAACAGAATATCGTTATTTACTGTATCGAACGCCTTTTAAAGAAGGGGTTCAAGTCCCTTCTGGCAAGAAGGGGTTTTAGTCCCTTCTGGCAATATCCTTTTAAAAGAAACGATTTTCATGCATCATTTATTTTATTCCTTGTAACCTAATAAAAAAATCAATAGAAATGTACAACTTTATAAAAAGAATTGTGTCCCTCATTCTGACAATATCACCGCCACATGATCCACTCAACGAAAACCAAAAACTGCCAAATAGAGGTAATAATTCGTGTATAAGCCATTTTTAGCATAGTTGTAGGGAATGGTGTCTGAAGCAACTTACTAGAAGTACTGATGGATGGGGGTAGAGCTAACGGGTAGGGGTGGGTTTAAAGGTCTCTTTTTTAAGTTTATCTTAAACAACTCGTAAACGGTGGCTCATGGCAAAGCAAATTCTTTTATTCAAGTAATCTACATAAAATTCTCTACAAAAAGATTGTCTACATTTTTTCGCTGGGACCAATATTAAGTGAGATATGAAGGAAAGAAGATTCCTAGACATTGATAATTATTACTGAGCTGGATTTTTTGGAATGTGTTCGGACACCTTCCAGAATTGTCACTCGGGAAAGTCCCTACACCTCCCAGGTGGGATTGCCGAGATATCCTGTAAAAACTGGAATTTCTAGGAGCGGGCCTGCATTCGTTATGAATAACGTTTTTTTTGAGCTTATGAAAATCCAATACGCTTTGAATTATATCTTTAAAGAAAATATTATGTGTTAATGATTTCGAAGCTATTGAGCGAATTTCAAATACGGCGCAATCATTTAGAGGAATATGACGAGAAAGCTTTCGGAACAAGATTTCGTTTATACAAACATAGCTAAAATCATAAAGTATATTTTAAAAAAACGCTGCAGACTCAAAGGCCCACACTAAGGTTTTCCCTTGCGTCGTAGGTCCCTCAGAACATACATAAAGACAAACACAAACACCCATGACCCGAGAACAAACATCTGCTTTGTACATAAATATTTGCCCCGGCTGGGAATCGAACCCAGGACCCGTCCCGTTGGTTAAGAGGCAATTTCACTACCACTCTACCAAACCGGCCGGCAAAGAAAGTGATCTAAATACAATAAATAGTATCTTGCGTGCCAAGCTGCTCGCTGAGACGCTAGTCTTGAATGTTAATGGGACGGTTACGTTATCAATGATTTAGTTGTAGTTGGTGAACTCGGGCCTTATATTTATGATACATGAAAATCGTTTCTTTCAAAAGGATATTGCCAGAAGGGACTCAAACCGATCGTTCACCGCCAACTAAACTAAGTTAGTTTAGCTTAGCTCATCTCGCATAGTTCTTTATACGTGTTTACTTTGCTGGCATAGTTTGCGGTGGACGCACATGTATCTGAGTCCGTACAACAATGTGCCAATAGTACCATCAATGGTACTACTGGCACAACCTAGTGCCAGTTGTACCATCGATTATCAGCTGGGCTATGATGATCGCCATGACATATTACCTCACGGGCTATCTCATGGTCACGTGACTTTTTCGACCAATGAGATTACGAGAAAGCGTCACGTGACCATGAAATAACGCGTGAGATAAATTATGTCGTGGCGATCATCATACGCCTGCTGGTGGCGCGTGAAAATTTTACATGAACACGGTAAAGTTGCATGCGCCGTTTAGCTGTCATCGTCACCAGTACAATAAACACGACGTTGGATTGTCAATTTAAAATTAGTATGAAACTTCTTGATAAAATGTACTGGAATAAGCTAAACGCAGTGTATCATCTGAATATCTGAGCTTTGAAGGACTCAGCATTAAGTTCATTCATCATTCATTCATCATCTGGCTAACAGAGCTGTAATACTTGTATGTATATAAGAACAAAATGCTTTTACGCAGAAGATCAAAACAACAAACTATCAAAACTTATCGTGCAATTATTCAAAACTTATTCATCTGTTACGTTGATATTAAGTATACAGCTATTAGCAGTATGATTTTGTGCCCAAATTGCTTGAATAACGTCTGAGTAAGCGCCAAATCAGCTAATTACGGTAATCTTATAAAACAATTCGTTTCTATGACTGCTGTTTATACAAAACGCACTCAGAAGGTGCGTTTTGTATAAACAGCAGTCATAGAAAAGCTGGCTGGGTAGTCTCATTTTTCAAGACACGTAACGGCTGGACTATAAGAAAAGTCCCAAGACAAGATACGTAACCCCTGACGGGAAAGAATAACTGCCAGTTTACCCGTAAGATAGAAAGATAGAATAGATGGCATGTATGGTCCGTTCCACCTATACAATACAATACTCTTTATTGCACACAAAAACATAATAATGAAACAGTGGTGTACAATGCGGCGGCCTTATTGCTATAGAGCAATTTCTTCCAGGCAATACGAACCTTCTTTTATCTTATGAGTTGATGTAGTGAACGTTGGTGTGCAGATGGCGCTTGTGGAGGAAGTGGGCGCGGACGCCGCCGCCGACGACCCGGAGGCTCTGCTCAATGAATGGCTGGGCGAGCTCACCGTTTTGACTGCTGTAAGTATCACAGGGTGTACTTAAGGTCAGCTTAAGGTCAGGGACCTAAGGGCGCTGTCAGTACGGTGTAATATGTTGGCTTGCAGGTTTGCACGATGTACTAAGGACGTGAAGGTAACACTTTTAGGACATTTTGCCAAACTTTCTACACGTACAGCTTGTGGGTCCGCTACATACAGCGTGCTTACAGCGCCCTTCGCGTACAATATAACAATGCATTTTGATTGCTGTTGAGGCTCCCACGATTCTGTAGAGGGTCAGTTTATGTTTGCGAAGGCCAGGACTAGTGATTTTTATACTATCGTGAGGAGACGGTCAGCCTCTATGCTACATCGCGTTCGTGCTAGCCCCAACAGCATTCTGTCTGTACTGTCCGACAGATGGGACTCCCTGCCGCTCCGGCACTGGATGCGGCTGCACACCACCAGTGGTCGGTAGCCGGATCTGAAGCCGAGCGCTTTTCTTTTGTTTGTGTGTTGTGTGTCTTTTATGTTACTTATGTTAGGTATAAGTTTATTGTGATACTAACTAACAACTATGGATGACTAATCCGAAACAAATGAATACCTATTTAATTTAGCAAATACTCTAATGGTGTGGGTACCTAATCTACCTAAGAGCTGTTACAAATAAGTAGCTTCTTTTTCTGAAAACGTAAATTTAAGGAGTTTTCATTCCACATACATGTACATAGTTACTTTGGCGCTACGCAATGTACAGCGCAACAGCTGTCTTCTGCGCCGCGTCGTCGTTAACAAGATGTGATGTAAATCAAGACGTGATGTGGTTTTTTGTTTCAGGCTGTTATTTTATTGCCTATTTCATTGCAAAATGAAATGTATTCGAATTCGTTACTTTATTTTTACAGCAATAAACGTCAGTATTAACTTTATCCCAAGTCTTTAATATTAAGCCAGCTCACAGTCCACAACGAACGAATAAAATTTTCGAGAGGAAAATCATTCCGAATGATAGTCTGAATTCAGGGTTTTATTATTCTCTAAACTGTCCGTTTAGTGAATACTGAATTCTGAATTTTAAAAAAGAGTGTAAAACTCTATAGAAATTATTATAAATTATAATGAAGCGAACATTTTAAATTCTTTTAGATTATGACGCGCTCGGAAGCGGAAAAGATTTCTATGTATGGATAAGTGCAAGAGCTATTTAGATTTGGACGAATTATGAATTTTGAATACATGCCCAGTATCAATTTAGAAATACATAATTATATTACCTATAGCTGAGGTCATCGCGGTAATAAATGTAAATTGACAAGCGTGTAAGAATCATATGATTAAAAAATATGTATATGTATACAGGTTGAAAAAAAACCTCGTAGCTTTATTGAAAATCCTGAACCAGTATCACTTACAGAATACTTTTTTTTGTTTTTTTTTGGTCGGGGGGGGGGGATGTCTACGTTTAGGCAAGAAATTAACTATTCCCATTGAAAAAATAAAATAATTTTTTTTTTCTTAAATGTGTTCTTTGAGTGATACTGGTTCAGGATTTTGAATATAGCTAGGAGGTTCTTTTTTACCCAGTATATTAAAATTATGTGCTTTGAAAATTTACTTTTGCATAAATGCCACTTATGTATCAAACTACTTTAATATGTAAATAAGTACCTCTGCAATTTGAAACACAAAGAAACTTTTCATTGAAACGGTGTAATTTTACATTTACCTAAAACAGAATTGAGTCAAGATTTCAATAATAAATTCTGAAATTAAAACAAACCTTAGTCGCTGGTTACTGTTTACTTCCTGAGTCTTTTTTGCTCTTAAAAGACATCTGCGCGGTGGCGGCTGGCAGCTGACGGCCGCTCGGTTTAGGCAAAAACCCGCTCGTCGTGCCCTACACAACACGAGTTAGACGCACGTGCATATACAGATGCTATTAAAGCGCATGGTCTCATGGTGTGAAATGACAGGAGCTGTAATGTCTTTAGGAAATTTAAAAATCCGAAATTAACTCAATCAAATGAAAGCACGACGTCTCAACGTAGATTTTTTGTATAGTACCTATTGGATTGTTGGAGAATGCTATGCATTGCTAACATGGACGCGTGACATAATTTTGGTTCCAATCTCTCGTTCTATCGCATAGCGTCAGTCCGAAATAGGCAGAACTAAATCGAGACGACAAAATTATGTACCGTGTTCATGTTTGCCCGACAAGTGCGCGTCTTTTCCGGCTGATTTCCGACCACAATATTCGTACCTACTTTAATGTTAGTTCCTTTTTACTACATATTACAAACACTATCTGTTTAACATCTTCTTCTTAGCGAATCGAGGGCAAGTAGTCGTTATAATGTTGTGGCCCAGAACGTAGCCAGCACCATTATAGACCAAGATCCCAAGGCCGCCAGCCCTTAGTGAGTAATTTTTGGAAGTACCTTCAGAACCTGATAGTTGAAAATTGGCCGTAGGCCCAGGTTCTCTGGTATTCATATGTTAATAGTACACTACTACTATTAACATATGAATACCAGATTTTACTACTATTTCCCACACATCTGGTTAATGAGAAAATAAGTAAGGTCTGGCGGCCCTGGGATCTCCGTCTATTAGTAGTAGTAAATTTATGTTTTCTCGTTTCTTTCCAAATTATTCAGGAACTTTAGCATTTGATTTCGGAATAATTCCAACCAAGCTGAAAATTTGTGTACATGTACCTTTTATCTTCCTGAATAACCTCTGAAGATTCCCAAGAGTCCAGGCGTGGGCATAACTTTTGACAGCTAAAAAACGGTGAAAAAAATTATACTTTTTCGGTTTTTTGCTAATATCTTCGTTTCTGTTTATCCTACCACTATGAGGTGTTCTAATAAAAGAAATAATGAAAAATTCTCTACAAAAAAGCTTATGAAAGTTTATCGATGAGATCAGTCATTTCCACGGAAAAAGGTGGGAAACATCGGATTGAGTTTCAATACGTCTGGTTACAGAATCACGCCTCTGATTACTTATGTTTGACCTTAACAACCTTATAATTCTTTACTTATTAGGCAATTTGTGATAAATATTATAAATGCGAAAGTTTGTGAGGATGTATGGATGTATGGGTGGATGGATGTATGGATGTTTGTTACTCTTTCACGCTCAAACGGCTGAACCAATTTTGATAAAATTTGGTATATGGAGGTACCTAGCTGACACCCTGGATTAACATGTAGGCTATTTAATTTTTCCTAATTTCATACGGAAACGAAGTCCCGGGCGTAAAGCTACTTTATGATTAATCTAACAGTACTTGGATTTACTATTTATTAATTCTATAAAAAGTTTTTATGACAGTATATTTAATGTTTTGAAATAACCTTTTTACTGTTTTCTGCTGTTTTTTTGTTTTTTGTGGTGATCATGAAAATGCACTAAAACACCCATGTAAATGTTTACCAGAGTTTCAATGCTCGATTACTTAAAAACCATTACTATTATCAATAAACTTTGCATCACCTTGTTTTTTGGCTGTCAAAAGTTATGCCCACCCCTGAGCTCTTGGGAATTTCTAGAGGTTATTTGGGAAGCTTAAAGGTACGTGTATAAAAATTTTCAGCTTGGTTGAAATTTTTCCGTAGATTTGGCAATTGTTTTTCTAAAGTTCCTGGATCAAAAATTGTTTATGTAGTTTCAGCTTTATGCGGTTTTCATGAGACAGGCTACGCCTTGTGAGGGAGCCACTAAATAAATGTATTTTTGTAAAATGTTATTCATTTTGTTGATAAACCAACATAAACGTGATAAAGTTAAGTGACAGTTTAGTCTATATTCTCGCGGGAGCGTTTTAAAACGTCATGTCTTACCCTTAAAGAAATAAGAAATACGCACGCACCCGCGAGGCTCTTACATGTCACTTAATTTTAAATCACGTTTATGAAAAAAGAGGATAATCTGTTGTAATGAGTTGCCACTACGCGGCTGCCAGATGTGCAAATTACGGGGCTCGCCGTGGTACTTCTATTAGGGAGGAGCCGAAATCGACTATAGTCATGCCGTCCGTCTAAATTACAATATTTGTTGCAATGGAGCGTTAGATTACAATGTTTCTTAAATTGTTTGCGTATTAACAACTTCTTCTTCTTCTTCTTATAAATTATAGCGATCGGTCGTTTCTAGAACAACCATTACTGCGTATCGCTAGTGACAAAAGAGAAGTACGGGGCCCCGATTCTGTTACTTCAGTTGTGTGTCGATGGATTGGAGGCCATTTTATTTGTTCAGGTGGTGAAATTGAGAACTATTTGATTTTTATCTATTGCTGACAACCACCTCGACCAGCAGCGCCACCGCCAACCGAAGGTAAAGTTGCAAACTACCTTGCAACTGAACATTCAGTTGGCGGTGGCGCCACCAGTCAAAGCAGCCGTCATTTGATGTACAATATGTTTGAATTCATACATCTTATGAATGGTCGCCATATTAGCCGTTCGCCACCTGAACGGATAAAATGGCGACCATTCCATCGACACACAACTGCAGTTACAGAATCGAGGCCCGGGTTGTACGTCAAAAAGCCTGGTAAAAAAATAAATACAACAAAACCAAAAAATCTTGAGAAAAAACTGAAAGTATGTAGATCGAAGAAAATTAATTGGTTTATCAACATTAATTAATAAATCACAGTTCAGTAAACACTTGTCTTCTGGAAACATAGTCGTACCTACTTGTGTAGTTAATACTTACGCGAACGTTATACACCTATTTGGGAATGCTTGGGAATGATTACATTTTGTGGGTTTCAGTCCCCGAATTTTGCGATAATTGCGGTATATTTTCCGATGATTGCGGTTTACCGAGGCAGCCTTCTGCCGACCGACAGTCGCGTCGCGTGGAGACAGGTGCTCGCTACCCGCGCTGCAAGCAACACATCAATATTGCCAACTTATCATTTCGCCGATATTTTGTATGCAAACTGCCCACGTTTACATCTGGCCAGGAACTCTTCCTCGGGCTCACTTTTTGCACACTTGAAGCTGCCCCTTTAATTGTTAGTATTTTTTCACTAATGGTTTAAGTTTAAATCCTTGATTGTAGCTTTTTGCAGTGATATTTGACTAGCAATTAATGATTTAGTAATCATTACAACTAAGTAGAAGGTTACAAAAGTCATAATCGCGGAAAGTAAAGTCGTTTTTTTTTTTAAGTACTTAACTTCACCCTATGAAGTAAAATGAAAACTTAAAAAACTTGTAAGTACCTACTACCTAGCATAGTTCAACTTCTGAACCTATTTGCGATACAATCCATACAGTGTACTATGCATTGTTCACACCTTTTAAAAACTATTATACAGTGACACATAATAACTTTTTAATGGCTTCACCAACTTAAGCAAATAAATAATATCGCCGTAAATTTCACTGCGAGTGGTAATACATATAGTGGAAGATCAATAGTGTCTGAACATCTGTCAGTGCCACGGATTGGCTGCGCATACGCACCTGCGCCTGCTACGATACCACCTGTTGCCCTTTTTTGTGGATCTTATTATTATATTCGTGTCCGGATTGGATTGGGTCTGCATCTTGCAATACTTCTTAGTTGCACCTACTTTTGCGAAAACTTTAACATTTTGTCAAAAACAAGGGTCGCCAATTGTCTCCCGGTTTAGACGACCAAGACTTATGTAATAATTTTGATATAAATGAGTACCAGAACAGAATGCAATTTGTTAATGCAATAGTCAACAGTCACACCTCTTTGAATAAAAACTGCAAGAAATAGTTTCTATCGCAATATTCGCACTGCAATTTAATTTTAGTCACGGACGTTTCGTATTTCCATGTTGGTACGCTTCATATTTTTGCACATTTTGTTCATTAGGTATGTCTTAGTATTTTTTTGAATCTAAATCTATAAAAGTTTAGATACCTTCTATCCACCGCCGACCCGTGAATTAGTTAAAGGCAAAACATGGAATCCAGATGATATTTTCTCGTTTGCTTGAGTCACGATTAAATTTAGCAGAAGAAATTGATAAAGGCCTTGTTCGGGATAGAACTTTTTTTTGTCAACATATTGGAAAACTCATTTTTTGGGTTAATGTAACTTCCATATCGATTACCCAAGCACAACTTTGCTTTATCTTTCGCCAGTATTTGGATTACACAGAGGTGCATCAGTAACATAGAGCTTTGTTTATATTAACTTTATGGTTGCGGTTGGCGAAAGTAGGCCACACAAAGTAGATTGAGTTCATGTCGCGGAAGGGCAGGCATCACTTGCTTTACAAAGGTTGCAAAATTATTCTGCCGTGTTGTTTGATAGGATTCGGAAGTCTAAAAGCATTCTTTTGTTTTACAATTATTGCATCTACCTATATAGACTATCTAACTACGCAAACGAATATTTACCTGTATTTGTTGTTACCCAAGCATGCTCTGCTTTTGTATTCAAGCGCGTCTTTTCCACCTAGACCTTGAGAGATTGCACAACACTGTTGATCACAGCGTATCGTCAGATGTCTGATATTGTACTGATGCAATAATCTGATGGTGTAACGCGGAGATTTTCCTTCAATTACAGTAAGTGCGAGCATCTTGTGAGAAAATATACAATACAATTACTTTATTGCATACCAACATTATGGAACACGGTACAGAGTAAAAATTATATTTTGGTCAGTAATAAAGTTAGGGTACAAAAGGCGGCCCCATTCCTAAGAAGCAATATCTTATCGGCAACCTTTGGGTGTAGAGAAGACGACTTTATTAAAAATGTCGATATTTATCGGTAAATGGGATACATCTGTATAAATGGGATACATCGATATATCTATTCGTGTTACAAAACATAGACTCATCGGTTTTTTGAGCACTTAAACATTTCACATCAAAAATCCTCGTTTTTGGGTTATAGCATTTATTTATAATACAGCTATAAGTATTTTAAACCCGAAACGCACTGATAAATATTTTTTTATCTAATTGCTCATGGTTTTTGTGTAACAATAACAATACATTTAGTAACTTAGAAAGTATGAATCATTTCCATATTGTCGCGTGACCCCTGATTTCGGGCCAATTGTGCCACCCTCAAATTTTGGCGGCGATTGTCTAGTTGAGAGGGATGGTTGTCCCGGTTGGAGCGTGGTACGACTAGGAGAACTGTGCGTGTGTGCGTGCATCGGTAGGTTCCGCAGGGGTGAAGCACGGGGCGTGGGGCTCCCCCCGCCGGCGCCGGCCTGCGAGCGATCCCCTCGTACGCACACCAGAAGCCGGTCCCGTAGTCCCGTCACTCCGGAGCCAAACAACACGGGCCACGCACACGTGCACAAAACGCGGTCACCACTTGCCCCCCCTGCGCTGTATTGCCTGCAAGCGGCTCCGCTCCGGGCTCATGGCTCATTTTGTAATACTACTGCCCGTATACTCGTAGTTGTGATCGAACCTGAGTGGTCGCTACACGCGTTGCGTGCGGTAAACTTGGTGCTCTTTGTTCTGCATAAGTAAATGAAACGGTAGTGTTACTGGACGAAGTTTTCTTGATATTTGGACATCGTATTTATGTGAATGGGTGAATTCGTTGAGTGTCAATTAAGCATGACTGTGCACAGATACTTCGGAACGCAGCATTCTGGACAACATTCTTGAGGATCGCTCTGAAATAACGAAGAGACTAATCAATTGGTTTTGAATCGGCATGACGATTTAAGGACTAATGAAAAGCAATGTGTGATGTTAAAAAGGTCCGCTAAGTGCCGGCCTTTTGGCACACTTCGATGGAGTGGGAGTTGATTGCTGGTTCGTCAGTCATACGCCTTGCGATGTAAACGGAATGATGGATGTGCAAGTGAATGAGTCGACCAAATGGCACCGCGGAGGATTCTTGTCCTCTCTCAACAAAAGTTTTCGTAAATCCAAAAGTGCCAGTAACTCTCCAGTTGAAACTAAATCGATGGAACAAACTTTGGAAACGCCGTGCAATGTGGTACGAGTATACGTAGTTTCATAAAACTTTTAATGCACACGTTCATCGTAGCTTTCTGTATACTAATGTTAAATTTACGTTCACCTTTTATGTTTTCATATGCTTATTAATTAATAATTTTCAGAAAAAAGTTCAATACATATATATTTATTAATAACATTGAGTAATTTGTGCCAATAAGTGATATTTTTATTCAAATGAAGTAATAAAACGACCACAGACAGGAGACGACTTCAATATACCCAGAGATATTGTAAAATATTTACTTATACTTATTTTGTATCATCTCTATATCACAAAGAATTAACGCAACAGCATTGTTCAAATACAATGGGTTGTTTGGGGATGTAAGTTTATATAGGTAGGTTGTTGCTTAATTAATTCCAGCTTTTACGGCCTCATTCATATTTATTATGTCCTGCCACTTTTATGGCTTAGGATTAGTTTCCTGGGGCTCATTTAAGGGTGACCATTTGAATTATTTATGGTTACACTTACGAGTATGTTACAGATGAAGGCGGTACCTCCCACAGATTTCAATACTCCCACACAGTTAAATACGTACCAAAGGCTAACATCCAAGCTAGGTTATCTTTCAACATTTTATAAGAAAGTCTCATTCATTTCCATTTACTTATTTTACATTACGAAACAGAATTATTAAACATAATTCTGAGAAATGTTTACATTAAAGAGATGTAGTAGTTAAACTTTGTTTCTCGCACTTTTTCTTAGTTTCTCGCAGCTGATTCGTTCGTTTACATATATAGACGCTACACACTCAAACACTCATACTAACGTTTTCCCTTGTGTCGTGGGTCCCTTGGAACATACACAAAGACAGATTTGCATTTTACACAAATATTTGCATCGGCTGGCAATCGAACCCAGGACCCGTCGATCAGCAGGACCCACTACTTACTACAATGGTTGCTTTGATATAGTGAATATATTTATAATACATACTTAAATAATAACGCGTAATAATCTTACAAATTATGTATGTACTTACAACGCTATGGGATTTACAAAAGAAAAACAAATGTGATAAAACCTATTTTCATTTTATTCCAGGGCCTGAACACATCAAGTGAGACGAATGCGGCCTTGAGGCCTCTGGAGATCGTGGCCCCGCGCATTGACACGTATCGATTCTCCATGGCAAACCTCGAGGAGACCCAGGATGCTGACCTGGACGCCATCCTCGGCGAGCTCTGCGCCCTGGACTCCGAATACGATGAGGAAATATCCAGAGTGTCCTCTGGTAAGTTATGTTATTAAGTACCTAACACATTTTACAAGTTTTTCAATCGCGTGGAAAATTATTGCATATCACTCTTCGATATAAAGTTGGGATCTCTGTTCAAAGACTCACGTCGTCGATCCATCACCCCTACGGCTTGTACGAAAGGCAAATAAACACACTTTCCTATTTCCAAAATAAGTAGCGAAGGATTTTTTACTTTTACCGCAAGAAACGACACTGCTTTAAAAACATGCCGTACGAGTATGTTTAAAATAAATACTTGCGCGGTACAGAATTTAAGTGAGTTTTTAAAAAGTGTTTATGTAGTACTAGCTTTCCGCCCGGGACTTCGTTCTCGTGGGAATTTGGAAAAAATAATGTAGCCTATGTGTAAATCCAAGGGTGTCAGCTGTCTCCATACCAAATTTTATCGAAATTGGTTCAGCCGTTTGAGCGTGAAAGAGTAACAAACATCCATTGATCCATACAAACAAACTTTCGCGTTTAAAATATGTATTAGTAAGGATGTGGCTATGGTATGACAAGACAATACCAATTTGACCGTTAGCGATTGGATACCTGAGAATTATAATTACAACACCACTTGTACCAAGTGGCTTCCATGAAGCACTTTGAAGACGAATAGTTTGATTAATTCTCATTTCATTGAAAATTTAAGCAACATGTAAGGAAAAAATATTTACAGGGTACTCATCGAACACCAAAGACCGAGGAAATAGTTCCGAGTCCACTCAAAGGCCGGAGTGCCCTAAAGATGACAGCGGTTCCAGCATCGCGCGGACTGACTCCCCGGACAACGATTCTGCCTTCAGTGACACTGTAATATTTATCTATCTATCTATACATTCATGTCTGTAATCCCTTTCGGGGTAGACAGAGCATCACGTGGTTCTAAAACCACAAGATGCCACATTTGACATAAATTTTAGGGGTAATTAGATGAAACATTAATATTATAGTGTAGTGGTAGGTTGTCAGCCTTTCGCCCACAATACATGAAAACCCTCACTCCCCATTTGGCTTCTACAATATATCTGGATAGAGTTGGCAGCTGGTACATTTTAAGTTTTTCTTTTAACTCCAATTCCAGCGTGGAAATAACGTCTATACTATATGCGAAATGTAAATGTGTTTAATATTTATATAATGTAAGTATAAGTAACGTTTTATGTAATAAGTGTGTATCAATTTCATTAGGTGTCCATGCTGTCAAGTGAGTCATCTGCTTCAAGTAGCGCTAGTTCGAAATGTAAAGCACTGAAACTCAATCTACACCAGAACCAAAAGGTAACTAACTCTATGTAGTTATGTACTTATACTTATTATTAGGAACCAAAAAAACGTCCTAAACTTTGTTAAGTTACATCGATTGATAAAATTTTACACCTCAGCATGCAAATGGAACAGACGAATTTTATTTGGTCACTTATTGTTCCTTATTAGTTTAATAGCTTAGATAACCGATTACAAATCTGTATGGCGTGCCGGGGTAAGCAGAGATGGTAATAGTAGACTTTCATTGTGTATTGCTTAAACCCCTTTGTCTGCTTCAAAGGAGGCCTTATCAGACGAAGGGTCCCGCTGGGTATACGGGCATTTTGGCTGGGATGTATATAGGCGATGGTAGTAAAACTTTCCAATTATTTTACAGGACACAAACATCCAACAAAAGGCCGACAAAATAAAGTTAGCGTTAGAGCGCATTCGAGAGGCTAATATTAAAAAATTGTTTATCAAAGCTTTTTCGACGGACGGCTCATCCAAAAGTTTATTAGTCGATGAGAAAATGACTTGTGGATACGTAACGAGGCTATTAGCTGATAAAAATCATGTCACCATGGAACCTAAGTGGGCTATCGTGGAACACCTACCTGATCTTCACATGGGTATGTTACCAGGATGAGCTTCTTCAACAATGTCATAAAAGCGGTATATAAGTAAATTGCTAATAAATCACTTGTATTTTACAGAACGAGTTTATGAAGATCACGAAATGCTAGTTGATAATTTAATGCTCTGGACACGAGAGTCAAAAAACAAAATATTATTTGCTGAGAGATCAGACAAAATCTCATTGTTTCAAATTCCTGAAAAGTTTCTTCTATCTGAAGACGATAGAGGTATGTATTTTATTCAGCGTCGACTTTTGCTAAACACATCTCAACATTACAGAATAAAAACTTCATCTTTTTATTGTCCAGGATGGTCAAGCGAACATGACGAACATTCGAGACAGGTAATAATTGAAGAATTTTTCGGCCAAAGCGGAGGCACTGCAAGCACAGTCCCTTCAGTGTCGGGTCACCCGGTCCCGCCCCTTGAAGGGCCCCTCTACTTGAAGAGCGATGCTAAGAAGGGCTGGAAAAAATATCACTTTGTTCTTCGTCCATCTGGTTAGTACGAGATTGGTAAAACATGCTGTGCTGTGTGGCCACACTATTAAAGTTTTTTTTTACTTTTTTAAACTTAAGCAAGGCGATTGTGCTAATGCGATTTTTTTTGTTATTTTTTATTGTATTTCTTAAAACCAAAGATTTAATTGTTTTTGATTTCACCTCTTAAATAGGGCTATACTACTCACCTAAGGAAAAAGTGAAGACTTTGAAGGAGTTAGTCTGCTTGGCTACTTTCGACACCAACGAGGTGTACTTAGGACTGAACTGGAAAAAGAAGTACAAGTCGCCGACGGACTACTGTTTCGCCATAAAGCACCCGAGGCTGCAGCAACCAAAGAGTGTTAAATTTATAAAGTTCCTTTGCGCGGATGACCAGCGAACTCTAGAAAGATGGGTCACCGCTATGCGAATAGCCAAGGTGATTATTTTATATTTTTACTTGATTAAAATAATATAGTTGAATATAAAACTACTTAAACTTTAATTTACATCGCAGCACGGAAGGCAGCTATTAGAAAACTATCGGTCGTTGGTGGAAGAACTGACACAAGAAGACTTGGACCACCTCGCTCACGCCCGATCTTGTTCGGTTAGTATATAATGTTTTTGAATTTTGTATTGAGCCGTTCATGTTCGTACCTACTGACCTTGAAGGTGACACTACCAACAAGATTTTCTAAATGTATAGGTATTATCGGTTTGTATTGATCTTAACTTTATAAAGGTTTCACGATGGCCGCCATTGTGAAAAAAAGTAATTTAAAGGTCAGTAGGCAGGTATGCCAAAATCTTCCAACCCCTTTTTAATTTTAAGCTAATAGGTATGTATACCTACATAAGATGACGAGGATTTCGTCGTTCTTTATGACATAATGCTGTAAAAAATAGCCATGGGATGTTGCTTCTTTGCAGATACCTAATTTTTTCAGCGAATGCAATGCATTTTAATTACCTAAGTGTCTTCCGATACGCGCTGCGCGAATGAGACACACAATATTTTAACCGTTATTTTATTGGAAGTGCAAAGCGAGAAGTGAGTTTTCTGCCAAAGGTAGTTCCAGATCTCTTAAAAATATGGCGTTTGTTGCATTGGATTCAGAATTAAAGTCTGAGAAAGAAGTTTTTTTTTTGGAATTAAAAATTGCAATTGTTATAAGTATACAAAAAACGAAGAGAAAAAGGGGGCATCGATTAATTTTTATCGATGCCTATTATTTATAAATTAATCGATTAATTTAGTTATCGATTAATTTATAAATTCGATAAATTCAAATAAATTGAAACATTTATTTTGCTTTCATTTTATTAAAAAACTAACAAATTTTAACAATGGTTTTCTTAGAAAGTGAACTATGCTGTACATTTTAACGAAGCTTTTTCAAAGAATGACCAATGCTTATTTTATTTCACCAGATATTGCATTTGGTCATCGCGAAGTTTAGTTTAAGTCTTTCTTGTATTTGTCAACGTAGTATTTTATAAGAGACCTGGAACTATTTTTCGCAGAAAACTCACTCATCGACTAGACTAAATATTGATGGTCTTCTGAGTTTAGCAATTTAGTTTTTTCTGGTTGGTCGAATATAAATACTCTTTATTGCACACCAAAACATAATCATAAAACAAAAACACGCTTATCTTATAGCGTACAATGCGGCGGCCTTATTGCTGTAGAGCAATTTCTTCCAAGCAACCGAATACCTAAGCCGTGAAGAATACCTGACTGGTTGTGTATCACCCAATCAAATAATAGAACACATGTGGCTAATCTGAGTGCGATTATTTGTAGATAACGTCGATTCCGATGAAGACGAGCGACGCGACCGCAGCGGGCGTCAGCAGTCCGGCACAGTGCGCCTCTAGCAACGTCAGCGTCGCCAACTCCGACATCAGCAGTGGAAGGTCCGCACCATACATGTATATGATACATACTATAATAATCTTTTTTTTACCAGCCCATATACGTCCCCACCGAGGGGCACGGGCCTCCCTTCGAAACAAAAAGGGAATTTAGTCCATAGTCCACCACGCTGGCCCAATGCGGGTTGATGGGCCGCTCGTCTTTCGAAAATGAATTTTCTTGAACGGGCTTCATTGATGAAGCCGGGTTTCATCACGATGTTTTCCTTCACTGTTGAGCAAGTGATAATTAGAAATCTGTACATAAATCCGAGAAGATGAATTTAGTGGTACAGGCCCGCACCAGGATTTGAACCCGCAACCTTCCGATTACAAGTCTGGCTCATTACCAACTGGGCTATCACCGCTCACCGTTGTAATCATCTTTTAAATATCCTTATAAAATTCAGCCTTTGCGTCCGCAAATTTCGGCAAACAGTCGAAAAAAATTATTGAAAATTTCTAATGTCCGACATTAGAAATTTTTGAAATTTCTATTGTAGTACGGACTCATGGGAACTCACAATTCCTAAATTATGATTTAAAAACCCCATATTACAGCGTTAATTTCATTTGTTGTATACTTTTTCTGAATGATTAAAACGCTTGAATCCATTTTCTAAATCTTTTCTAGTATTTTGTGAATCTCTAATGATTACATGGTTTTACGATAGTTTTTTACAAAGCTATTTATAAATCCATGGCGCACTAAGTAACCAAGTTTTTTTTAAAAATCAAATGTCAAAATTACCTACAAGTAAAAAAAATCGTTCGTTTCTGGCTGGACGAAATCCTTTTAAGGAATAAGCTTGCCTTTGTATATTATTGGAGGAATGTAAGACATAGAAACATATTCCAAAAGCATATTCTAAGATTCATATAATTTAATATTGAGACCAGTAATAAGTGTAATAACGCTATGGTGGGTTAACAGGCACTCCCGCGCATCGTCGTCAAGCTCGAGTGGATGTCTCTCAGACAGCGGCACGGCTTCGGAAAGCGCTTTTGACTGCGAATTTCCAATGGGTATGTATAGTCCTTTATCTTTTACTCCCAGTTTTTTGTAAGAGCATAGATACCTGTCACTTTTATACCACAGAAAACTTAATTGCCCTAGTAGCCCATTTAACGAAGGAAAAATAGGGGAAATAATTTGTGTATAAGCGATTTTTAGCATAGTTGTAGGGATTGGTGTCTGAAGCAACATACTGAAAGTACTGATAGATGGGGGTGGAACTAAGATGTAGTGGGCGGTTTAAAGGTCCCTTTTTAAAGTTTTTCTTAAACAACTCGTAAACGGTGGCCCATAGCAAAAAAAAATTTTACTCTGAGTAATCTACATAAAATTCTCTACAAAAAGGTTCTCTACACATTTTCGCTGGGATCAATATTTAATAAGATATAAAGGAAAGAAGATTCCTAGACATTGATAATAATGATTACTGAGCGGGGTTTTGTGGAATGTCTTTGGACACCTTCCAGAATGACACTCGGGAAAGTCCCAAAACTTCCCAGGTGGGGTTGCAGAGATATCCTGGAAAAACTGCAATTTCTAGGAAATTCTTCTTTCCTTCATATCTCATCAAACATTGATCCCAGCGGAAAAGTGTGCAAAACCTTTTTGTACAGAATTTTATGTAGGTAGATTACTTGAGTAAAAGATTTTTTTTGCTATGGGCCACCGTTTACAAGTTGTTTAAGAAAAACTTTTAAAAGGGACCTTTAAACCGCCCCCGTACACGTTAGCTCCACCCCCATCCATCAGTACTTTCAGTATGTTGCTTCAGACACCATTCCCTACAACTATGACAAACATTTTCCTATTTGGTAGTTTTTGGTTTTCGTTGATTGGATCATAGGCCAAATGTTCATGATTTGATAATGTCATTTTCACACGTGATTACCTCATTTTGTCTAAATGTTTGCGTAGCGCGGGTTAACTATTGATCTAATATTTGGTAAAAAGTATCAACACTTGCAAATAGAATAATTTATAGTTCCCGATAAAGTCTTGACCACGCGATTTGTCATATTTTATTTTATTTCCAGGAACAATAAAGCGTAAGCCTTCGATGAAGCCGAATATTCCCCTAACGTGGATGACGCGGCAGCTGAAGGAAATGGTGGAGAAGGGCGCGGACGTTGAAGGGGGAGGGGAAGACGAGGAGGGAGGGGACAGCGGCACGCTTACACGACGGCCCAGAAGTTCGCGCTCAAACGAGTCCACACTCAAACGACACCATTCCCACGGTACGTACCCAACCCAGTACTACAGATACTTCGAACTAGGGGTCATATTAAATTAGTTAAATTTCAGGAAGTGGATCACCACCTCATACGATTCTTTTTCAAATTTCGACTTTTAGGGGAAAGTCTTTCAATTGTGGACTGATTTCACAGTACCCTAATTTTCACAATAAAGTTGCCCAATACTTTTGTGCTAATTTATTCGATCACAAATTTTCAGTTAACTGAATTTTTCGTGTCACGTAAAAAGATTTTTTTTTCAGATACAACAGATACCTCGAACTACGAAAGGTCTATTAGCAGTCGCCTTAGTTCTACCGACAGCCCAGTCAGACAAGAGTCGTCCTCCCCGTCGTATGGCCACTACGAGTCCATCCAAAGGGATTCTATTTATAGAAACAGTAGTGATAATAATTCCTCTCTATACGATTACACTACGATATACGACAAAACTCCGCGACCGCCAGATGTAAGCAATATCGAAGACTTACCGTTACCACCTCCTCCGGCGGAGACGGATGTTCCGGACGGTATGTTCAGCTCGACGCTGAGTCTGGACTCGCTGCCCCCGCCACCGCCGCCGCCCGAGCCGGTCGATGACCTCTGCGGCTCCCAGCTGAGCCTACCGCCGCCGCCGCCCGAACATACCATCGAAACGCAGCCCGGCCGCGTGCACAACATTGTGAACCAGCTGACCGCGCAGCAGATAGAGCAAGCGGCCCGCGCGGGACAAGCGCGCTCTACATCTCGGAATTCCGACCTCCGCTCATTCCCGCGGCAGCCCTCGCTCGACAGCGTTAGCTCTGACACCTCCAAGACTTCCTCGCTGCACTCAGATAAAAGCCTCTACGGGCAAACCTACGGCGCTTGCCTTGTCGAATTGCAATCGAAAAAAATCAGCAACGGTAGCCCCTCGATACAAAAGAAGAACGAATCTAGCAAGGAACGGTCTGGTTCTATGAAGAAGGTAATTTTCGTAGACGACCTACCGGCAAACGTTGATAAAAAGAATAAAAAAATTACATTCAATCTGTCAGAACCTCCGCCGCCGTCGCCACGAAAGCCTCCCCCGCCGAAGCGGAACGAGAGCACTAGACTTTCATCACCTAAAAAACTAGCGGACTCAAATAGCAATCCACCGAAGGAGTTCTTGAAGGACTTGCAAAGGGTTATGAGGAAGAAATGGCAAGTGGCGCAAAAGTGTAAGTTGGAGCCGGCGACGACACCACACGAAGTGTTGGGGTTCCGGGAGTACCCGCTATCGGAGGATTATAAGGAGACGAGCGTGTCGATGTGGGTGCAGGAGCACTACGGCGGCGGCGTGGAGGACCCCTTCTACGAGAACGTGTTCGGTCGCGAGGCGGCGGCGCCGCGCCGCGACCTGCCGCCGCCCGTCAAGAAGCGGCCGCCGCCCGCGCCGCCGCGCCGCAGCGACTCCACGCACCTCACGCATGCGCACACCGCACCCATGCACCCCATGCATCCCACTGCATAACTCGGACGATGTTCACACCACTCAGGCACAGCTTTGCTTTACATATTAAAATTAAGTAAGTACTATATCATTATAACTTGTGTTTTCGATACTATAACACAAGTGCAGGTATATTACTTATGTATGAAATATTGATCTTTATTTACATAAAGGTGTAGAACTCAAAATATCGATGAATGTCTAGCTTATGTGTAAAGATTTAAACGAATTATTTAGTAAATTATAAATTACCGACTTCGTAAGTAGAGTTTTTTTTAAATAAATTCAGTGATTTGCTCTCTGACTGTAGCAAATTTTATCCTGATTATGAGTTATGTAAATTATATTTAGGAAGCCATAATCTGCTAAAGATTCCAAAAACTTATAATTAAACTTCACAATGTGTAAGATAAGCCTTAATGGTAGTTTTATTACATTAGTTTTTTCGAGTTCTTCTCTCGATAATAAGTAAGTACGTAGTGATGAGTGGGAACCATTACTTAATTTAGTAGTAATTTGTTTAATGGCGGTGCTATTTTGAAATGTTATACTAAGGTTTGTAGACTGGCTTTTGCTACTCTATTTATTTTAACGTTACGCTATGGTATAAAAATATACTACCAGAACCGAGAAACAAACAATTAGTAATGACTATTACTCGACTAAGCAAAACGGTAAAATTGGAAAATAGTAAGAAAGTAGATACCTACATTCATTTATAAATAGAGTAGCAAGATGATTACGAGTTGGAGTTTTGTAAATTTTTATATTATGTTCCTAATTAGTATATTAATGCACATAATAATATATAATAGTAATATGTATATAGTATTACATTATATCTAAATATGTACCTAGTTAGTTATTATACTTGTGCATTACGTGTAATCGTTGTAACTAATGATTTAGCAATTTTCTATGTAAAACATTTTATAATCTCAATAGATTACATCGCTCGCTTTTTTACGGCGTGTGCGATACAAAGAATCGCGCGAAAGCTTAAAAGTTCTTACGACTTCTCAAGTTTGTAGTTACCCGTTGAACTAAAAATTTAATACTGAACATATAGGTACCTACATACCGTGTTTCATAAAAATACAAAATAATAAGAAAATCTAAAATTAATACAAAATAATATTGCGCAGATCTACTTCAAATATATGTCAAGCATGTCACGTTATTTGTATGAAACTTTTATTTTAAAAGATGCCCTACCGTGCAACTGATTACTAGAGTTGGGGCTATTCATGGACTTTTTCACTTATGAATTTAATTTTAAAATTTCTTTTTATTGGGTTTGTGAAAGTGACCAACCTGTAACGATATAAGTTAAGAACTTAGCTCATGCCATAGATCTACTATATGAAATACACAAATTATAATAATACATACATATATTGAAGTCGTAAACTTGCAAACAAATTATACCTATTGGTTTAGAACATCATGGAAATGGATTCCGCATATGTACTCGTAATATTTTTTTTCAAATTACATATCTAACCAAAGACAGAGACGCAAACTTGACATGAAAATGTACAGAACTCCAATAAATCTGATCTCACACTACAATATCAACATGTGTAGCGTTAATTTTTATTCTTATTTGGGCTGTGATTTCGACAATTTTAGTCATGTCTGGTTGATTTGGTGTCGTTTTGGAAAATCAAGTACCTAATTGATATTGAGAATTGAAATTATATGTGTAACAATTTAATGATACATTAGTCCTATAACAGATAATTCTCGTTTTTGCAACTAAGTAATTACAAGTCATTTCTTGTAGAACTTAAAAAGCATGAAACGCAAAAGTATACAACTCATAACACCACATTACACCATAGTAAAAATAAATGTAACAGCCTGTTTGATATTTACTGAGGATCATTAACGTTTGCGTTAATTAGAATATCTATTATCACTATCAATTATCCTACACATAAGGTTTTGAATACCTGATTAGGTTTAATGTAAGTAATTATGATTTAACTCTATAGAATATTTTTTAACAGATAACTTGCCTAGGGTTTTTTATTTTTATTGAAAGCGCTCTTCACCGAACAACTTTAAGTCGGGGGCATTTTTAACAATCATCCAATTTGCAAATATATTTTTAATCGACAATTTTTAAAATAAAATAATTGAGATGACTAATGTAAACAATACATATGATAAATAAAGATTATCCGACTAAGTTACTCAAGAAAAGCAAGTAATCGTTAATTTATAATCCAACATAAAAGTAGGAGCGAATGCTACAAGGTAGGTAAGTTATGCGATGAACAATAAAACTTCAACCACAATACAATATACCTACTTCATAATAGCTTTCAGAGATAAACTAAGTATGTAAATAATTATTGTACCTAGTATTTATCGTGTTAACCGGCCTTTTTATACTTTACAGTCGAAGTTGCCATGTATATCCTACCTTACTGAAACGAATGATGTGGTAGCTATTCTGAATTAGGTACATATACTATACAATATTTGATATGTTGCAACTTTTGACCATGAGGTTTAAGACCACTTTTATATTCAACTTCTTTAGTTACCGAATTCCATCCAGAAGACTGAAATTTTATAATAAATTTTCGATATTGACAATAAACTTGCGTCCAAGGATTTGGCAGGGGTCTAAATCATAGTTTTTGTACTTACTGGGACAACTAAAATATAAATGATCGTAAAACCGTCATTTTACAACGACGTTAGTTCAAAAGAGGTTAAAAAATTAGAGAAATCATGTGTCCGCCATCTTGGATTTCAAAATGAATGTTTGTTTTATTATTCAGTACCTATTCCAAATAATTAAAGAAAAGACACTGGACCGATTTCTAAAACAGTGGATGTGCACTATTTGACATTTCAAAATAGATGTCATTTTTACAATTTCTTAGCTGAAGAGAGCTTTTCCACTGAGCCCTATCTACGGCTCCTCCCCAGTAACATCTAATAACATCTTCGTCAGTAGATTAGATTAGGTACCGTTCCTCATTAAAAAGTGTCGGTGATGTTTGATTCGTGGTCTCAATTTAATTTGTAACTACTTCTTTACCTCTACTTGTTGTAAACCATTAGGCAGCTGTCTCATAACTTTAGTTCTTACATTTAAAATAAATTAATTAATTATCTAATTTTGTATTGACAAATCGATTTATGCACTTTCCAATTAGTCTGGTCTGGACCATAGTAATTAATATGTATTCCTGATTTAACCAAGTCTCGAGAAGGGTCTTTAAAATGTACCTAATGCTATAAAAAAGGTACTTTCTAAACGTTTCATAAGTGTTATTTCTGTAAATAGATGTCATTACGATCGTTTTAGTAAATGACGTGTAAT
The DNA here is from genome assembly GCA_949987775.1 of Aproaerema taeniolella. Classification (NCBI taxonomy): domain Eukaryota; kingdom Metazoa; phylum Arthropoda; class Insecta; order Lepidoptera; family Gelechiidae; genus Aproaerema; species Aproaerema taeniolella. The sequence goes on along the minus strand of OX465242.1, from coordinate 24,312,938 downwards.
CCTGACTTTAGATACGGGTTGCATTCTTTATTTCGACACTTAGTAAATGTAATGTTTGCATTTGAAATTTGAGTTAAAATTTATTACCATGTTTTAACGCATTTATTAGTACACTTAATCTTATGTTAAAACTGTACAGAATATATAATTTTAATACTAATTCTTTGTATATTTTTTCAAATATAACGAATTTCCAATTGTCTAAGTTTTATTTTTATATTTCTAACGGTGACGTGAGACTTAATCATTATGAGTGCATTACATATTAATTAAGTACACCCACATAAAAATACTGATTCGCAAACGCCGTTAAAGTTAAATTAAAAAATATATTACTTTAAAAACAATTTTAACTATAATTTAAAATTACTTAACAATAAAATAAAACTTTTCTTTTTCTCCCCCTCTTGATCCCACTGCTGGGCAAATGCCTCTAAACATAAACATTCTAAATTAATAAGGGTTTGCGCCCTAACCGCTCCAAGTCGTACCAAAAGTAGGTACCCATGACGCTGGCTGGCGGCAAATGTGCTACATCAGACGACTCTAACTAAATTGAATTAATTCTCTATAACTATTCAGATGAATATACTTAAACATACATTTAGGTATTCTAAAGGTCATGTAGTTAACTTTATACTTACATATGTATAAATCGTACAAAGTCTGTGAATAATAGACGCTTCGATTGATTATCCAGTGTGGCGAGCAATCACGGGCCGACGACGCGAACCATCATTTAAGACAAAATACTTTTCATTTCTCAAACTCGGAAAGTAGTGTTATTTTGATCTGATTATTGGGTGGAAAATGCTGCTTCCCTCCATAGGGAGGGAAAAACTCATACAAATTACTTCCCATTTAAGGGCCGGAATGAACTTTAATAATAGAACTGCTGTCATCTGTGAAGAGTTTTACGTAAAAAAAAAAACTAATTCAAAATAAACGGTTTTATGTTAAACATACATTGTAATGTTTAAGATAAATGTACTAAAAACCAAAAAATAATAAAATAGATACAGTCGTGGGAATTATAAACATATGCATAGACTAGACTAAAATAAAACCGTGGGGCACGTCAATTGTCTACAAATTATCGACTTAATGTGCCCCACGGTTTTATTTTAGTCTAGTCTATGCATATGTTTATAATTCCCACGACTGTATCTATTTTATTATTTTTTGGTTTTTAGTACATTCATCTTAAACATTGCAATGTATGTTTAACATAAAACCGTTTAACTTAAAAAGTTTTTTTACCTATTTTTATTTTCTAGTTTTTAGTTTTTATTAAAAACATACATTTGGTAGCGGCGGCCATCTTGTATTTCAATTTTTTATAGTATATTGTATTCTGCTTGTTGAGCCCTTTCATTTGATACCCATATTGATGGGATTGATAAAACCTACGTTATCCGCCATTTTGTAGCGGCCGCCATCTTGGATTTCAATTTTTTATAGTATATTGTATTCTGCTTGTTGAGCCCTTTCATTTGATACCCATATTGATGGGATTAATAAAACATAAATTATCCGCCATTTTGTAGCGGCGGCCATCTTGAATTTATAATGATAATGAATAAACATAATTGTATTGTCACCAAAATCCAAAGTGTATACAAAATTTTAGATTAATCGGTTGACAGGAAGAGGGTGAAATTTGAATTACTAAATTTGACCCAAGAATAAAACAAACGGGGTGAGCTAAATAAAACCGTTTAAAAATGCTGCGGCCATGTGAGTTTCTAAACAGCCAGTGTGAACTTAGCGCAAACTTCTTTAAATGGAATAAGCCGCAACAATTAACTACGTGGTGAGTTCCATATTTAAAATTTAAAAAGTCGACATAAATTGGCGGGATACTAATCTGTTATGTATCTGTGACGGAATTCAATAACTAGATAAACAACTAGTTTTATTTTCCTCATATTCGAAATGAAAAGTAGAGTGTTTAACACGGGTAAAAGAATCAATTCCTACTCGGACTATAGCCGCTGCGCTCGGGCGTCTAAATACCTCGGGAATTGATTCTTTCCACCCTCGATTAACAATCTACTATATTGCACTAGAGTGCTCCCAAAATAACTCTGCAATGAAGTGACAACCTAGTTTATCAAACTTTTTATTAGGGCAATACTGATTTAAGTCGGCTTTGACAATTTGATATAAATCATATTTTTTTCTAAGTTCACCAAAGTTCGTATATAATCTTAATTAATTTTTCTAGATCCAAATCTAGAAACAAGACGACTGCTTTGAATTGGCTTTCAACTTAAAACATAAACATGTATTATGGTTGTAATCAATATGAATTTTGTAATTTAATATTTATATCAAATATAATAAACAATGTCATAAATCACCACCATAATATAATTTTCCTGTCCTGAAAAAGATTCCTTACATCATTGTCACCCTGACGAATTTTCCATACAAATATGAAACCTCGATATCTCCTTAAATACTGAATGTTTTGCATTTTTTTTAATACTCACCTTCAGTAACGGAAATTCTCTTCATTTGTAACACCTTCGCAACTTATGTGACGGAGTATTGGCTGAAGCAGAAGGTTTTGAACGTGATCCACCCATCCAAATGCTTCAGAATTTGATTCACGTTTTTCTCTCTGATGAGAGTTTCATAAGAAGATTTTTGCCGCTATATGCTGTCACATATTATATGTGATAGAGCCAGCGTCGTTAACTTTTATCTCAGGCTGCTGGTTTACCAGATATGAAGTGGGCCCTACGTAATCCTGTGGCCCATAAACAAATGTAAATATTTTCCAAAGTATTAGGTTTTTTTGGTTGATTTATAGCCAGAACCGATTTTTTTATGAGTTACTGTAGATGTTAATGATAAAATTGGGGCTCCGTCAACCGGTTCATCTTATTTTCATTACTGAGAATCGCAGGCATTTGGTTGTGTGGCCCATACTTTTTTGCCAATAATTCTTGAACTATTGCGTCACAAATGATTTCAATATGCAAATACGAAGTCTTTTATCCATCACTGAGCGAATCTCTCGGAGTTTTCATCCTAGGATTAAGGGCCACACATCCAAATGTACATGTTACCACGTGGTTTTTAACTTATTTTTTCTATGTCTATGGTTACCACATTTAGATTTTAATGGGTTGCCAGCTTATTTTTTCTATGTCTATGGTTGCCAGTTAAAAACCTATGCAGAGTTATCGTGGGACGATGTATAACTATTTGTACAACTGTATTAACCTTTTTGGTGTAGTTATTTTTTTCGAATCCTTTGCCTTTCCAAGGGAGAATATGAATGTCTAATTAGTTTTCAAAATTGTTTACAAATTGTTTATATTTACAGTATAATGATTTGGTGAAGTTATTTTTATTATTATTTTTGGGTCCATTTATCGATTTTCGTATTACTTATTTAAAGTCTTTGAAGAAAGTTTATTTTTTTTATTTAGTTATTTTATATATACCAGCTGTAATGGAGGGTGAAGGTACGTGCTTATTACTAAATGTGTTTTTTTTAGGTTTGTTGTGGTAAGTTCAGTTCCAATGGTTTCATGGAGACATAAATGTCCAACATTCGCTTACTTTTAAAGTCATACCATGTAAAAGTTTCAATGTTTTTGCAGAAGATTGCAAATGTATGAAAATTGACGGCCACCTTGAGGCCGTGAAATGGCTGCAATATTCCCGGGACTACAAGCCCAGTGCCCCTCCGTTTTCAATAGCTGAATGGACGAGAGACCCCTACATTTGGTTGTACTATGTAGAAAGTTCCGATGGCTCATTACTGGATGACGATGTGTTACGGTTTGTATCCGATGACGACGTATAGAATTGAACTCTACTAGTGGATCTGTGAGCTGTAGAACTCCGAAACGTCATTCTTCGAAATGGTTAAAATATGTTTTTTTTACGTTTTCCATCCCCATGGCTCCGTTATTTTGAATTTCCGTATAAAATTACTGAATTTGCTTACTTGAATCGGTTGGGAAATACGACCTGTGGAGGAGAACAATCGAACATCCGCCGGCCAGACATACGAAAGCATTTTTTCCCAAGCTGAAACGGAGACGATGAGCTGGCGCTTTGCGCTCGCTTGGTCAACCAAACGGATACTTTTACATACTTATCTGGACTAGAGATGCAAAGTTTCGTAGATTAGCTTTCAGAGTAAATTGGCTGAAAATTTAAATTTTTGAGAAACCAAAATATTTGTCGCTCGATTAAATACGAACCCTAAAATAATTCCTACTAAACTTACTAGGAGTACCGACACCAAGTATTGGAATATACATGACCCCAGCCGCTACTTCCTAATGAGCTTGCACTGTGAGAAGGTTCTATTCCCATGTCAGTACCCAAACCTGCGTCTACCTACACGACTTGGCAACCACTATTGGAGACTCAATATTGCCACTAAACAATTCAATTACGTTTTCGAAAAACAATTCTACTGTTCTATGGAAATTACTCTGAAGGTACAAACTTCTCAATATTTACATAAGATAATTTAAGAGTCTACTGACATTAATACTTAAAGGCTTCTCATAAGGTGGACTGACGATCTGGTTAAGATAGCGGGAAGCTGCCGGGTTTGGGTGGCGCAGGACCAATCCATGTGGAGATCTTTGAGAGAGGCCTATATCCAGCTGTGGACGTCTTGCGGCTGTCGATGATGGTAAAGTTAATTATTGCGGAAAAGTGCAGAAAAGTAAATATTCTAAACACACTGCTATATAAACCCATCAGTAATCTACTATAGCCATATGGTACGAATATCTGTACTTTATACGGTTCGATTTATATCTACCTATACAGGATGGTCCAAAAGGTGACGTCAACAATTTGTTTATATTCCTCTCACCTGGGTGAATCCGAAAATACCCCATGTATGTTCCGCGAATTTTTTGTAGTTTAGAAGTTATGATTTTTTGAAAGTGTTTTTCGAATTTCCTACCAGCGCTACTTTAATAAATCATAACTTGTTTGATAGTAAGACTTTTCAGATCACCTTGAATCACCCTTTCATACGATAAATCAACAATATCACATTCTTCATTAAAAGTTATCAAAAAAATGGTCGAAAGTGAAAAGATAGTCAAATTGATCAAATTCAACGATTAGTTTGCTAAAATGTGTCACTGATCGTTCAATCCCTACTTAATATTATAAATGCGAAAGTAACTCTGTCTGTCTGTCTGTCTGTCTGTTACCTTTTCACGCCTAAACCGCTGAACCGATTTTGATGAATTTTGGTACAGAGATAGATTAGAGCCTGGGAAAGGACATAGGCTACATTTTATCCCACAGTTGGGCACGATATAACCTGTAGTCCACGCGGGCGGAGCCGCGGGCGGAAAGCTAGTTTGATATAATTTTGAATATGCCTCACTAATGCCGGTTATTAGGATAAAAAAATAAGCTAGAACAACTTTTTGTAACATAAAGTTTTCTTAGTGCATTTTCACCAAACTAAGTTCAAACGCAGATTTCATCGAAAATTCGCCCATTAGGACCAATTTTTTAAAAATTATTTGGTAAGCTAAGAATTCACTGAAGTTTTTTAAATTAGTTTGAACCTATGAAACAGCCATTTAGTATTTTTAAGATTTTTTTTAAAATTATCCTCTGTTCATCGTCTACGAAAATTCGCGGAACATACATACATGTGTTGGCAATCGGAAACCTACATAGCGACAGCAGCGGCTCGGCAAGGCGCAACATTGTTGCAGATTTTAGATGAGAGTGACCTCGAAGCGTAGCATCGCGTTTCTGAGTACACACAGTTTGTTTATGTTGGACTATAATGGCATCTCGAGTTTAAAGCTCGGGTATTTCCTTTCTGAAGCGGTAACTTGATTAGCTTTGTGAGAAGTCCCGGATTGTTTGTGTTACATGGGATTCGGGGATTCATTCTCTCGTCAAAACTCTACCGCGTAACACGCGATGTTACGTAATGCGAGTGTTTGTATTGTTGTTAAATTCTTTGTTGTTTAAGTATAATTTTAATAAGTGGACAATTTAGTAGTCATTAAGTGGACAATTTAATAGTAATAAGTTGAGAAAGTAAAGTGATTGAAACTATTTAATAGTGTTGTTTTATACTGTGGTTAACATCAGAAGTGGGATACAACTTACGCCATCGCCATGGGAAAACACAAGAAAAAGCGAACTCGATCTCCCTCTACTTCAAGCGACAGAAGTACGAGTAGCAGCAGCAGTTCTCGGTCATCAACGCCCCCGCCACCTCGGAAACGTAAGAGGCAAAACAGTAAAAAAAAAGACAGAACCGGACACTACTGTAAGTACAAGCAATGTTACGCTACATAATATGATCCCAGCATTTGATCCGTTGACGGATAATGTGGTTTCATGGATTAATGTGATCAAATCATATTCTACTACCTTTTCATGGAACGATAGCATGATCCGTTACCAGGCGCTTAACAAATTAAAAGGGTCGGCTAAAATTTGGTATGATTCGCTCCTAAGAATTGACCATACGTGGACAAAGTGGTTATGGGGCGATTGGAAACAGAAAATACTGGCAACATTTCAAATAAAACGCAATATGTTTGAACTACTCAGGGAAATCATTGACAAGAAGCCATGCGAGAACCAGTCCTTGTATACATTCTTTTTCGAGCAAAAATCCAAAATTGATGCATTAGGTCTGAATTTTGCAGAACATGATGTGAATTCAATTATTTTAGGAAATATTGCGAATGACAATATCAGTGCTTTAGTCGAAGCTAGCAATTTTAAAACGAGTGATGATTTAGCTGCATTCTTACATGGTCGAGTTTATAAGTCGTCAATGCAAAAAGCAATAAAATCAGGCAGTAGTCAGGCTGCCGAAAATATGAAACCTTGATTAATATCAATGACTACGACTTACAAGACGTACAATACTAGACGTAATAAGAACGTTTACGTGTTGGCAAGGTAGATTAACCCGCATTAATTATATTGTTGTATATAATTTATATTAACAGTTATTTTGACTTCAGTAAATTCAGTTTTAATGTCAGCAAAATTAAAATTGACAGTGAAATAAATGTGGTACGATCGGTCGGTCCTTTTGATGTTCTGGATATTTAAGCTAAAAGTGGTTAATTTGGATTGAAAGAAGACAGTAAATTGTTAGTATAGTGAAGTATCACTGGGAGACGCTCTCTAAGAATAAAGGGCGGCGTCCACTTTGTTTAGAATGTTCATTTATAGATCCGGCTGTAGGAGTCACCTAAGATTAAAGGGACTGCCGAAATACACCGGAAAAGTTTAGGTCCGGCTGTAGGGGTCACCTAAGACTAAAGGGACTGCCGAAATACACCGGAGTAGTTTAGGTCCGGCTGTAGGGGTCACCTAAGACTAAAGGGACTGCCGAAATACACCGGAGTAGTTTAGGACCAGGTGTAGGGGTCACCTAAGACTAAAGGGACTGCCGAAATACACCGGAGTAGTTTAGGACCGGGTGTAGGGGTCACCTAAGACTAAAGGGACTGCCGAAATACACCGGAGTAGTTTAGGACCGGGTGTAGGGGTCACCTAAGACTAAAGGGACTGCCGAAATACACCGGAGTAGTTTAGGACCGGGTGTAGGGGTCACCTAAGACTAAAGGGACTGCCGAAATACACCGGAGTTTGGTAATTTTTTTTGGATTCCAGAGTCGTACTCTAAGCATAAAGAGGCGCCTCTGTTTGTCCAAGTAGTAAAAGAAACGCACCCTAAGACTGAAGGGGCGCCTGTTTCTAGAAGAAGTAGTAGGAGACAAACCCTTAGAGTAAAGGGTCGCATCTATTAGTTGATTGTTTGGATTAAAAAATCGCTTAAGTCTAAAGAGACTGTCAAAATGCATTAGAATGATCATTATATTTAGAACATCACGATGGCCGAAGCGTTTAGTAGAAAGTATTAAAAAGGTCGTAGAAGTCTTTCATCCTCATTAATAAAGATTTTTTGCGCCACAGATTGCAAATGTGAAGTTGGAGCTTCCGCAGAAGTGCCTGAGGGCAGGCACATTGCAGCATGGCCGTGTTGGCAATCGGAAACCTACATAGCGACAGCAGCGGCTCGGCAAGGCGCAACATTGTTGCAGATTTTAGATGAGAGTGACCTCGAAGCGTAGCATCGCGTTTCTGAGTACACACAGTTTGTTTATGTTGGACTATAATGGCATCTCGAGTTTAAAGCTCGGGTATTTCCTTTCTGAAGCGGTAACTTGATTAGCTTTGTGAGAAGTCCCGGATTGTTTGTGTTACATGGGATTCGGGGATTCATTCTCTCGTCAAAACTCTACCGCGTAACACGCGAGTGTTTAATGCGAGTGTTTGTATTGTGGCCAATTCGGGCAATGCGGGACTGTAATCAAACTTGCTGGGTGGTAAATATAGTGTGTAATAAGTAAATACAAATCAAAAACGTACAATTTTATCAAGGCTCTAGCAGACAATGTCAAAAACTAGAAAACAAAAGCATAAATATCAAAAATAGAAAAATAAACTCTAAAGAGATGTGCTATCCTGCACATTCCTCCCCGGGCCGAGAGGAAACGACCGGGATTAACTTTTTCAGCGGCCTCCGAAGTACTCCAGCAGAGGTCCGAACATCAGCAACTCTCACAACCCCGTCAGGACCACTGAACGTTTTTTCTATTCTACCCAGCGGCCAAGTTCCCCTGGGTAAAGTGTCATCAACGATGCGGACTATGTCGCCGTTTTTCAATACCGGTGGAGTTCCGCCTCCTCTTCGTTGGGCGAGCGTGGGTAGATATTCTTTCACCCAACGCTGCCAGAAAAAATCAGCTAAGCGGGCAGCACGCCTGTGTCCTTGGCGGCTCACCAGATCATGGTCTTCAACTGAGCAAGGAATCGGGCATCCAGAAGTTGTTCCTAAAAGGAAATTGAAGGGCAACAACTTCTGGATGCCCGATTCCTTGCTCAGTTGAAGACCATTTTGACAAGTTTTAAAATAATGGGGCTTTTTGCTAAGACACTTATAGCAAGATTTATTTTCTTTTATCCATTCCCATCTGTCAGTGATTGACAACGCTAAAAACTTGTCACATTTTTGTATGTTGTGTGACAAATCACAATATGAACAATTTAATGTTTTCGAATCATCACGAATGTTTTCCTTCACTATATGCATTTTAGGCCTATCTTTTTGCCCACTGCTGGACTGTGGGCCTGAGGTTGTGGGCACTATATTGTCGTACACCAAACCGTACCTATACTGTAGGTCAACCTCGCGTGTGAGAAACCTAGATAGTAGCTCCAACTTTGAAGAAGTTTCTCCAGGCCGAAAATCAGCATAATCAAGCCATCGAGTACGTAGCAGTGTAGGCAATTTACTGATTACCGAGTTAAAAAGTTCAGGAGAGCGTAAATAGTCATCCTGCCCTAGTAGTCGAATAACCTCCACACAGTTACGTACTCGGGTAGCAAAAGAAATCAAATCCTTACCTTCGATATTTACCTTAGGTAGGGCACGCATGGCTGCAACCTCTTGCAGCACAACAAGTTCGGGGCGGCCATACTGTAGGTCGAGCGCCGCGACCACCTCGTCGGGGGTGCGCGCCGACACCAACAACACACGCACAGAGTCGCGTGCCATGCCGCGCAACGCATTGCTAAAACGTGCTAAATTTTCAGCATTAGAAAACATGGACCTAGAGTCCAAGAATATACGTTTGAAAGCAAGCCAATCCGTAGCTGACTTGCCGTCAAAGGTGGGGAGGGGAATCCGCGAGCCCTCGCGGCGCCGCGCCAACGACTCGACGGCGTGAATAAACCGCTCCGTGGCTCCTCCCTCCGGGCCAACACACGTAGCCGGGTCACACACCTCCTGCTGCACCGGAGACCGACGACCTGCAACAAGGGGCTCGCCTCTCTCAACCGGAAATGGTGGGTTTGTCAACGTTTGCACGTTAACCGTGTTGTCTAACCACTTGTCTAATGAGCCATCGTTGTATGAGCTTGCGCGACTGCCTTCTGACTGGAGAGCTGCTAAGTCAGCTCGACGCTGGGCGTCGGCTACTTTCTTCTGAATATCGAGCTTAGCAAACTCTAACTCGGCTAAGCGTCGTGCGTGCTCGGCTTCGACTGCTAGTTTCCTAGCCTTAACAGTAGCTGGCGTCCTTTGAGATAAAGACCCAGAGGGGGTAGCTCCCGGGGGCGCCGCCGCACGGTCCGGTGCGGACGGCCCGGCCTCCGCGGAGCGATCGGCCTCCTCTGCCTGGGTACGGGCACGGGTTTTCATCATAAAGAAAGTAGAAATTACGAAATTAGTACTTACGGTTTTACAAACTTACTATATTTACTTAGGTCGCAAGGACTAAACAATGTGGTAGCTCAAGGACCAAACAATGTGGCCAATTCGGGCAATGCGGGACTGTAATCAAACTTGCTGGGTGGTAAATATAGTGTGTAATAAGTAAATACAAATCAAAAACGTACAATTTTATCAAGGCTCTAGCAGACAATGTCAAAAACTAGAAAACAAAAGCATAAATATCAAAAATAGAAAAATAAACTCTAAAGAGATGTGCTATCCTGCACAGTATTGTTGTTAAATTCTTTGTTGTTTAAGTATAATTTTAATAAGTGGACAATTTAGTAGTCATTAAGTGGACAATTTAATAGTAATAAGTTGAGAAAGTAAAGTGATTGAAACTATTTAATAGTGTTGTTTTATACTGTGGTTAACACATGGGGTATTTTCGGATTCACCCAGGGTTCACCAACAAATCTAAAAAAAAATTGTTGACGTCACCTTTTGGACTCCCTGTATGACAATGGTGGAGCGACTGCCATCTAAACTCTGCTGTGACCGGTACAACCTGATAATAGCACTTCTTCTTCTATCGTGTCGATGGCAAAAACAGATTTTAATCGGTTAATAGCACTCGAAATAGGATTATCTACACATTTAGGGTTAGTCATTTATGTAGGTTATCAACAAAAAAAAATTTGTTTTACAGAAAATAGATCACTTTAGACTACAAGTCAACCGATTGATTTTATCTGACCAGATATTAAGGCTAGGACGTTTGGAAATTTTAAGGCGGCAGGCATTTTTTGAGTTGTTAGAAAGAATTTTGAGGTAAGTTGATAATGTAGTTTACTTTATTACATGCCTTCTGCAATCCGCTCTATTCCGCTTTCCGCCTCTAATCGTTCGTAGACCAGTTGCACTTCCTATTTGAAGTCAATCATTCCTCTGTTCAAGGCAGCTTAATTAGTAGGTAACCATAGTGCATTTCATCACGAGCGTTTCCGAGCTTTATAGGGCACGATAAACCATTCGTACCGGCTATTGTTGATTGACTACAATCTTTGTTAGAGGCCATTTTGCGGTTTGAAAACTAAAAACTGGGAACCGATCACCTTTTCGAAGAATTTATGTCCGAATTTTATTTGACCGAAAACGGTTAACCTGCGTCTTTTTTGCTATATGCTTCATATGCCATATTTTCAGATCATCGAAATGCCATTAGACAAAAGTATCATTTTACCGAATTATGTTTCATCAATTTTCAAAATAACTTTTTACTGATGGTCGAAGTTTCTTTTTAGCATTAAACTATTGACCGAGTTCTCTTTTGAAATTTTTACTGTTGGCCGACGTTTTTTTTGAACTTTTTATTTTCGGCCGAAATCTTTTTAACTTTTTTCATTTGCCTCTCTTTAGATTCATCGAAACAACAAATGGGACAGGTTAGAACATGTTTTTGTATTCCTGCTTGCTTGCACGCTGTATGCTTGCATGTTGCATGCTTGCTTGTTTGTTGCTTGCTTGCCTGCAGGGGGGTGCGGGGGCGGAGCCCCCCCTGCAAGAAAAATAAAAGAAATATCACTCAAACCGACGGTCTAGGTTAGGTTAGGTTAGGTTATGATTCTGCATGCCTGCTTGCTTGCATGCTATAGGTTTGCCTGTTTGCATCCCTGCTTGCTTGCATGCTGCATACTTGCTTGCATATTGCATGCTTGCATACTGCTCTTTGCTTGGTTGCATGCTGCTTGCTTGCTTTGCTTGCATGCTGCTTGCTTGCTTTGCTTGCATGCTGCTTGCTTGCTTGCATGCTGCTTGCTTGCTTGCATGATGTTTGCTTGCATGCATGCTGCTTGCTTGCTTGCTTGCTTGCATGCTGATTGCTTGCACACTGCGCGCTTGCTTGTTATAAGTAATAACTGCTATCGAATGCTTAACTAAAATAATACAGTGGTGTAATGAAAGTTTGGAAAACAAAATAAGGCAAATGAAACGGTGGTGTAATGAACATATGTGAAAAAAAATCATGGCAAATAAAACGGTGGTGTAATGAAGTGGTGGCCGAGCATAAAATCGCAAAAAGTTTTTCGGCCAAATAAAACGATGGAGTAACGAATAAGATCGAATTAATAATAGGTCAACTGATACAGTGGCAAACGTTACGTCGGCGAATTAAAAAAAACGAAACAAAAAAAGTCGAAAAGTTTTCTGTCAAATGAAAATCGGTCAACATTTTTTCGAACATAAGATAGGTAACCCTAAAAACTGTAATGGTGTAGAGTTTTAACAAACTAACAACGACACCAGGAATGTCAAACAGGCATAAGAAGAATAGGTATAAGAAGAGTCTTAACTTACAGAAGGCGAACTTCTGTGTGAAAGTTTTCAGGATAACCTGCAGTTGGTGTCGTTCGAGAACCTGCTCTGCAAACGGTTAGAAGGAGTGCGGTTAATCGAACACTTAGCGTGTTTCAACGCTCACTCTCTCAAATATCTGTTCCTCTGGCGCTTCGTCCTACCCAATGAGAATCCTTTGCTCATTAACTACAGCTACATTACTGGTTTGTAATTAAAAGCAATAAATTTCTAAAGTTCTAGAACACGATACATGATTTAAGAATACAAGACTCGAGCCGTTATCTATCAATACTTTCAATTAGTTTGTTACAAGCACGGGTAAAGTACGACTAAAAATATCTGTTTAGCTCTAGCGGCAAAATATGTACATCATTGAAACTTTGTTTATAACTTTATCTTGGCACTAGAAATGAGGATCTGCCGAGTCCTACCAAAATTTAGGGGTCCTTCCCCCTCCCAGGGGATAAGTATGGGCAGGGGGAAATTTTTAAAAGTGCACATTTTACAAACTAGGCGATTAAAATCAAAACTAACGAAGCTTTAAGTTTGAAATTTTGCAAAGATCATCTTAAATTATTGTGGAAGCTTACCTAAAAGAGACACGGACTTCCCATGAGAACGAATTGTAGGGAGTATGCTAGTTGATATGTACGTCTGGTGTTTCAGTCGCAGCCCCTCTATCTTTTAAACTTTTATAGACAGCATTTTCACATTTTCACGAGATACGTATTATGGCAGACGCTGGTTGATATTTAAGTTTGGTGTTTCAGTCTCTGCTCTCTTTCTTTCAAACTATTAGAGACGGCGTATCCAAATTTTCAGAAAATACGTGTTATGATGGTATCTATCGTAAAATATCTGTACACTAATATTATAAAGAGGAAAGATTTGTACCTATTTTTGTATGTTGGTATGTTTGTAATGAATAGGCTCAAAAAGTACTGGACCGATTTCAAAAATTCTTTCACCATTAGGATACTACATTATCCCTGAGTAACATAGGCTACATAATTTCCATGAATTCCCACGGGAACGAAGTCCCGAGCGGGATGCTAGTAATAAATAAAATTATAAACCTAAACTACAGTGGGGTCCTCATACGACAAACGTTCAAAATATCGCATTTTTTTAACAACTTTTGTTACTGCTCTATTTCAAAAACCATGTAATGCATACATTTCAAACTTAGTACACATTTAAAAAATACTTTACATTAATTTTAAAAAAAGATGAAAAACAGTCAAGAGTGAGTCGGACTCCAGCTAAAGATATTTAAACAGAAACTCGCACTCGAACTGTTTTTGTCACATTTACCTGGTTATTTTGTCGTAGAATTACTGTTATTATTTACACTATAACTCAGAAAAGTTAAAATACGTACATTCGATGTATATGTCTCCGTTTTATTATATCACAGTAATTCTATGGCATATAACCAGGTAAATATCACAAAAACAGTTCAAGTGCGAGTTTCTGTTTAAACATTGTTAGCTTGAATCCGACTCACTCTTGACTATTTTTCATATATTTCTTAATAATTTAAAGTGTTTTTTAAATGTGTACTAAGTAAGGAATATACAGGGTGTTAAGTAATTCGATCTTATCCTCTCGGGTGGTCAATCAGCCCATGAAACTAAACAACTTTCCCTAAGAACAAATACCGAAATACGAAAATAGTAGATTACCCAACAAGTGAAAAAAAGGTGAATTCTTTTCGAGGCATTGAGTTGTATCCCGAGAGGAGCGAAGGATTCTAGATTAGAATCCTGAGCGGATCAAGGGATACAAGAGCCGAGATGAATATTTTTTTTTCACGTGTTAGGTACTCTACTTTTTACCATTGACTACGAGAAAAAGAAAATAATTACTCTGTGACAGCAAATTATCAACAATAGCTGCTGCTTTAACGCGAAGTGACTCTAGAACTGGTTCACTTTCATCACTGGATGTCGAACTCATTTTATGATTTTGAGACAAAAACTTTTAACAGAAACTTTTAATTGCATGAAAATTGCACAGAAAATTGTCTGAATTCCTTATTCTAAATTTAAAATTTTTAACTGAGCCATATTCCATACAGCCAGTTATTACATACAGCCAAGGTTTAGTACGTTTTTATAGCGAGAGTATGCAACCTCCTTGCACATTTTCTTTTGTTTTCTTACTAAAATCCTTATATTCGCGCATGTTCCAAATTCAAAATGTTTTATTCACTGAGTGAATAAAACATTTTGAATGTGGAACATGCGCGAATATACTTCACTGAGTGAATAAAACATTTTGAATGTGGAACATGCGCGAATATACGGATTTTAGTAAGAAAACAAAAGAAAATGTGCAAGGAGGTTGCATACTCTCGCTATAAAAACGTATTGAATATGGCTCGGTTAAAAATTTTAAATTTAGAATCAGGAATTCACCTAATTTTCTGTGCGATTTTCTTGCAATTAAAAGTTTCTGTTAAAAGTTTACGTCTCAAAATCATAAAATGAGTTCGATATCCAGTGATGAAAGTGAACCTCTCGTTCCAGAGTCATTTCGTGTTAAAGCAGCAGCTATTGTTGATACTGTCTCAGAGTAATTATTTTCTTTTTCTCGTAGTCAATGGTAAAAATTAGAGTACCTAACACGTGAAAAAAAAATTCATCTCGGCTCTTGTATCCCTCGATCCGCTCAGGATTCTAATCTAGAATCCTTCGTTCTTCTCGGGATACAACTCAATGCCTCGAAAAGAATTCACCTTTTTTTCACTTGTTGGGTAATCTACTATTTACTTCCCGTACAAATTGCATCAGCTGATAAATCATTTTGTATGGGAAAAAATGTTTTTCGTATTTCGGCATTTGTTCTTAGGGAAAATTGTTCAGTTTCATAGGCTGATTCACCACCTGAGAGGATAAGATCGAATTACTTAACACCTTGTATGCATTATTTAGTTTTTGAAATAGAGCAGTGACAAAAGTAGTTAAAAAAATTCGATATTTTTGACGTTTGTCGTATGGGGACCCCACTGTGGTTTAAGTTTTTATTTTTTTAAATTCTATTTTACGGTAGTCACTTTCATAATACGTATCTCCTGAAAATGTGAAAATGCTGCCTATAAAAGTTTAAAAGATAGAGGGGCTGCGACTGAAACACCAGACGTACATATCAACTAGCGGACTCCCTACAATTCGTTCCCATGGGAATTCCGTGTAATCTCTTTTAGGAAAGCTCCCACAATATTTAAAGATCATCTAAGCAAAATTTCAAACTTAGAGCTTCAATAGTTTTGATTTTGCGTGGAAATCTTTGTTAGTGGGTAAAAAATAACGATTCTTCTTTTGTATGGGAATTCCTTAAAACCCAGTGGAGGGGGTTGGACCCCAAAATTTTGGTAGGACTCGGCTGATCCTCATTTTTAGTGCCAAGATAAAGATGTAAACAAAGTTTCATTGATGTACATATTTTGCCTCCAAAATATGCTATTTTTCCCGTGCTATAGGGGGTGATTCTACTCATTAAACTGAACAACTTTTTTCCAAGAAACCCATGTGGAATTTTCAAATTTTTTTTCGGATTGTCATACTAAAGCAATTAGTTGTTTGCTCAAGTTTTATATACAAGGTGATAAAAAACCTCCTAGCTATATTCAAAATCCTGAACCAGTATCCTGCAATTAATCCTATTAATATTATAAATGTGAAAGTTTTTGAGGATACATGGATGTATAGATGAATGGATGTTTGTTACCCTTTCACGCTCAAATGGCTGAACCAATTTTGATGAAATTTGCTTTGGGGGTAGCCGGCGTCCTGGCTTAACACATAGGCTACATATTTTGCCAAATCCCTGCGGGAACGAAGTCCCGGGCGGAAAGATAGTGCGTAAATAATTGTTGCCCGCTAGTTGAAATTACCCGTTAGTTTCTCTTACCATTTGTTGTGTTTAGGTTCAGGGATGTACATTCCCCGCCCGGATACGAGAAACACCTTCATCAAGAGTCTGGGCTTACTGACCAACTTGCGGGTACTTGCCCTGGAGTACTCCCATCTGGCGGACAGCACCGGCGGAGCACTCTTATCCCTCCTCACTATCTTAAAGCGGCCACATTTTAAATTGCAGGTTCTCATACAATTTCTGGTATTTAAAAAAATAAAATAAATCCCCTGAATAGAATAACTCCGTTCTGGTAAAATCACAAATAAAAAACTTTGGATTAGTTAGCAAAACTTTAGAGGGTGATTCTTCCCATAAAAGTGAACCACTTTCCCTAAGAAACCAAATAAAATTCTAAATTTTTATTTTATTTCTAACGACTGATCGTTAAGTTTTATAGAGGCAAATAATTTTCTTCAAATTTCGATGTTCTGTAAGATAAAGTTGTGCAGGAGGCTGATTTAGATCTTTAATTTATTTGTAATTAAAATCACCCAATATTTTGTTGATAGCTTATTTGTCGGGAGGATGTCATTCCGGGCTATACAGACGCTTCAAAAGGCGCAGGCGGTCATGACATACCAGACGAGGCTTGGAAGCGGGTTTACTTCGCGTGCCCGGACCTCTATCTGTTTTTAGTGTTTCGTAAGACAATCACTTAAGTCAGTTTTCTTACTCTACACTATTTTGACGGCCGGTTTGGTCGAGTGGTAGTGACGCTGCCTCTTGATCGGCGGGTCCTGGGTTCGATCCCCAGTCGGGGCAAACATTTGTGTAAAAAGCAGATGTTTGTTCTCGGGTCATGGCTGTTTGTGTTTGTCTTTGTGTGTTCCAAGGGACCCACGACACAAGGGAAAACCTTAGTGTGGGCCTTTGAGTGTGTAGCGTTTATTTATTTATTATTATTATTATTTACTATATAATATTACTAGCATTCCGCCCGGGACTACGTTCCCACAAATCAAATCAAGTTTGCAAACAAACAATCAAATCTTTCCTCTTTATAATATTAGTATAGATATGGAAATATGGATAAAGAGCAATTTATTGTTTGTTTGTTTGCATTGAATAGGCTCCGAAACTACTGGACCGATTTGAAAAATTCTTTCACCGTTAGAATCCTACATTATCCCTGATGAATATAGGCTACATAATTTTCCCGAATTCCCACGGGAACGAAGTCCCGGGCGGAAAGCTAGTACTTAATATAAATGTGAAAGAGTGTGTTTGTCCTTCTTCATTTCGAAATAGAACTGAAGTGATATTTGCACATCAGAAATAGTTGGAGAGTGAAAGTGACATGACACTTATCCACGCCAACGAAGTAGCGGGCAGAAAGCTAGTAAGTGATATTTGCACATCAGAAATAGTTGGAGAGTGAAAGTGACATGACACTTATCCACGCCAACGAAGTAGCGGGCAGAAAGCTAGTAAGTAATAATTTTAAAAAGTGCTGCGGCAAAGTTATGAAAATTACGGTGGAATTTACCATTTACCTGTCTTGTGCCAAATATGAAGCCCCATTATGGTCGATATTAGGTCAATTTGAATATTATCTACAGATAACTATAAGTACCTACCTACTTACTTTTGACGATGACTGTGCAACGTATTCTTTGTAAATTATTTTTGTTCTTCAGACAACATTCGGGACTACGATAACTTGCGTAGATTCATTTCGCCAAGCATGCCGATCCGGGAGGCCCATTACGAGAACGGGATAGACTTAAAGATGAAGCAAAGACAAGATTCAGACATAAGTTGTTTCGTACGGCACATGGCTTTCCGTTATGCAAGTACACTTGGTGAGTTAATTGAACCACTTTTAGAATAGTTTATTGTTACATGATCTGTGGATACGGCTTATCAAAATAAACAAAGTGAAAACCTATTTTGTTTAGTGAACATTTTTTTAATAAAACGTACATAAAATAAATAGTCTTTCAAATCTTCATCGGGGAACTACTCGTAGATAAATTAAAAATATCGTTAATCAAATGGTCATGCGATCAGTATGCCGATGCCGGGGAGAAGTATGCCGATGCCGGGGAGAAGAAGGAAATTGTAGAATGTGTACCTACTTTATTTATGTAAAAGTACCTAAGTAAACTCATGAACTTTTTTCGGCAGTTACTTTGAGCATACACCAATGGCGTTTTGCCGTGTTTCCTTTGCGACGGGTGTTCGAGCTGATGCCATTTTTGGTGAAGTTCTACTTCATTGGTCGAGTACAGGATGAAGTCGATCTGAAAAGGACCCTGAGAGTTATAGCCTGCGGAGTTCATCACAGTTAGTTCCATTTTTTTTATAATTTTTCTTGTTAGGTGTCAAGAGGCATACATATTAGATGACGCATCCCACGCCACGCGTACCTAAGATATAAATCCATTTAAGTACCTATGTTGTATTTGTACTCAATTTAAAAAAAACTAGAAATAAGTAGGTACTTAGTCATTTTTATTGATGTGTCACACATATGATGTGGCGTAAAGAACTGGAAATGGCATATCTCAACCATGCCACCTTTTTATAACTGTCTCAGTAGCTTCGTAACGTACGTATAAGACGAAACTCTTTAAATGCAATCGCTTCGGTGTCCGTCAGTCCTCAACTTTGAAGGCTTTTCCCTAAGTGGTAGCGTCATTGTAGGTAGTCAGTAAATACCAAACATTAGGAACTACAAAGCCAATGGATATTTTAATAAACATATGTTTTTACCATATACAGAAATTTAAATCTAATGGTATACATTTGCATATAACATGTAGTATATATGTATTTAGTAGATGAAACCTTTTGGATATTTAGCGCTGTCCTAAGATGTAATAGTAGGTACGTATATTTAAAAAAAAATTGGTAGGGATTTGTGGGCGCGTATGCTAATGGAAAAATCCTAAAACTGCTGATTAGTACTAAAAATTTAAGAAAAGTGAGGAAATGGTACTCCGAGGCTTTAGGTTACCTAAATACATTACCTAGATTGTATACTCTATACATACATTACCTAGAATGTACATACTCCGAGGCATTAACTGGGTTTTCTGGCAAAAGACTCTTAGCTCCTTCTTAGAGTAATTACTTACTGCCGTACTCAGAGACATCAATTAAAGTTAAGTACTATTAAACTCTGATGTTGTCATTTTCACTCTTGTTGATATAAACAAGGATAGCATGACATTTAATTACTTCTTAACTTTAATTGACGTCTCTGAGTACGGCAGTTAAAGGTTTAGAACGAACTTCGGTTATCAGTTTTTGTTAGAGCTCAACGACAACCAGCTCAACAACCTGCAATCTAGGTAGGTAACTTTAAGTTAATAACTCCAGCCCAGTGCTGTAAAAAACATTGTCTGAACTGCAATAAAGTCGTCCAGCTTACCATGGGAGCTTGGCGTTGCAGAGATACATGGTGCTCGTGCTCAACGACCTTCGTTCCAGATAACCTAACTCCAGCTTCATACTGCAGAGCACATGTTTTTTCATTATTCTGCCCAACTGGTGAATAGTTTTCTTATTGCGATAATCGAACCCGCAATCTTCAGATCAGTAGGCAACAACATTACCGACTGAGTTATCAGGCCTACAGCTGCTGGACTATAGCGCGCGTAATGCGCCGCGGTCCTATGTCAAAATGTCAACATTGAGAAACGCCAGAGGGTGAGCAAGCCTTTGCGCGGGGCTCTCGCGTAATCAAAGTGAAGTTTCAGCGTCAGCCGAGTGGCGCGCCGCGCGAGTTTGTCGCCATCGTGCTCGAGCTGCTGATATTTATTAAACTGACATTTTAAGTTTGTCTACAATAACTTAAAATACAGGGTCCTAAAATACAAATATCACTGAATAAGGGAAGTTTTATGCATATTTTAGTGATGGGAAATAAAAATAGTTTAAAATTAAGTATTATTTTTATAGATAAAACGTCCGGGCTTTCAACTAAAAGAAAACTATAGAAGGTGAAAGAAAAATCTACATTTATACTGATATTTTTTTATTAAAAAGCTACAAAAATTGTTAAGAATTTTTTTATACGTACGAGTGCGATTTGAGTATGAGCCAATGATAAATACTTTTTTGTAATAACACAGAGAATTTACCTACCTACATTAAAAGAACTTAAGTAAGTAATAAAATAAAATAAATAGTTTTGATGACTATTGACTAAGACTGGCTATACGATTTACTCCACGTTCATCATCTTCGAAACATTTTAAAACTCGACATATTCCAGACTCGTCATCTTCATGCATGTATTCACCTGCATAGTTTTTAAACCATTTATTTATAATTTTCCGCGCAACTTTCGATACCCATTCGAATTCAATATTCATACCAAATACAAATACCCATTCGAATTCAATATTCATAGTTTTTTTAATTTTTATTATAAGATGGGTTAACTCTTGACCTCAATCTTGACCATAAGGTCAAAGATGAGGTCGACGATGGAGCGAGTTAACCCAGAAAATGCCTATAAAGTCACTGGTACTCCCACGCACCGACGGAACACAGCAAGCTGTTTGGCGTCGGACTTCGGTAGGAGGGTGGTCGCGAACCAGACGGCCCTTTACAGAGCCTACCACACCGCATGAGACCATAGGACGACACCTCAGATTCAGAAAAAAATGAAGTGTCGTTGCCTGGGATGGAGGTCTCATTTGTGTTTCCTTAGTCGCCTCTTACGACACCCACGGAAAGAGATGGGGTGGTGTTATTATCAACCGATCACCACACGGTTAAAAAGACAGGACAACGTTTGTCGGGTCAGCTATAGATCAGTCGTTTATGAAAATGCTTTTGAGTTCAACAGCGTTTTGTCAGCCATTTTGGGAATGGAATTAATTTCTAGATTTCAAAAAATATAGGGTATCGTTTTGGATTCCAAATGTGTTCATAGAAGGTTTTGGCAAAGCTCACACAGTTTTTTGAGGAAATTGAAAATTTGGTGAAACATGTGAATTCCTCTTTTTTTTTCAAACTTCGAGAAAACAGTATGTGGTAATTAAAGACCCAACAGCAATCATTTAATTAATCATTTATATAATTAAATTTTCCAGAAGGTATTATTGTTTTAAAGTAAGGATTTTTTTTGTATTTCGTGCCGAATAAATGGTTTTATTTGGATATGAGGTCTAGTACAAGAACCCTTACGATCACAACAATGTTAGACTCGCTTATAATATATTGGCGACTGTACAACGACTTGTTTCGAAGATGACGAGTCTGGAATATGACGAGTTTGAAAAATGACGAGTTTCGAAGATGACGAACGTGGAGTAAATCGTCTATACTTCGATTTAAAATTGTTATTGCTGTCTCCAAAAACACATGGAAGTAATTGATTTTTTACGCCACCTTTTCGTCGGTCTTGAAGTCATGATTATCGACACGTGTGTTACTTGCGTATGCGATCATAGCTCTGGCCGCGCGAACTAGCGCAGGGTGCAGTACCAGGTGCGCGGGGTACCATTTCTTCAGGGGTATTTCTTCAGTGCGGTACCAGGTCTAAGATATCTGATATTAAGGTAGGCACACCACTGAGGTCTATATTAATAACACATCTTACATATATTTTCATCTCTTTCCTACACCGAACCAAACTAAAGTTATGGCCCTTTACGCCAGTCATATCGAATATTAAATTCGCAAGCTAACGACTAGTTCTGATTTTTTATGTGTTGTTAGTACCACTATTAGTATCGTATATCCAAGTTTGCAGCTTCGAAAGACCTGTGCTAATTTCGGATAAAGTACTAGGAAAACCGCGAAATTTCCCCACTTTTTTTGGTTAAAAACATTGCGTGAAACAAAATAACGTATTCTTAGTTTGAGATTTGGCAGCCGTCTGGTCATGTCAGCTTTTTTAAAATTTCACTTTTTAGATTTTTTCTAATACTTTCTCGGTTAGTACAGAGCTGGTTCTCGCCATTTCGGTCTACTTTAAAAACGTATATATTTTAATTTCAAACGCATAATTTAGGACTTATATTGCTTCCTTGCTGGACTGGGAGGGAAAGAAAAACTTAGAATGTGCCAGCTACTTACTCTTCCCAGGTATACAATAAAGTCTGTAAGTGGGATGCGAGGGTTTTGCTGTATAATGGGCGAAAAGCTGACCACCTCTCACCATTATATAACTTCTTCCATCTGATAACTCTCACAATTTGTGTCAAACGTGGCATCTAGTGGTTCTAGAACCACTGATGCTCTGCCTACCCCGTTAGGGATAATGGGCGTGAGCGTTTGTATGTACGTATCTTGAGAACACAAAAAAAAATTCGAAAATTTCGCGGTTTTTCTGGTGCTGCGAAGTTAGCACAGGTCTTTTAAAGCTGCAAACTTGGATATATGATACTGGCAGTGTTCTTAACAACATATAAAAAAATCAGAACTAGCCGTTAGTTTGTTATTTTAGAAATTTCTACTGTTAGATATGACTGGCGTACTTCGCACGATAGAGAAGTCTATGATTTTCTTGCTTAGTCGCACTGTGAGTGAGCCATGGACCAAAAAAATCAAAATTATTGTATCGTGAGTTTTTTTAAAGTGTTCCATCAATAAAGCACATTCACGAACCCCGTTAGGGCACTACAACAATGTTTTTCTTATATAATAAAAATTATCTTATACTTACACATACTTAAAACTTAAAACTATAATAAAATTTATCTTGTACTTACACATACTTAAAACTAATTTTATGAGTTTTAAGTACCAGGTGCTTTCGACCTGGTTTCGCACTCAAGGTGACAACTTGCTTACCATCTTCTCCCCATAGAAAACGATTCATATTACTTAACTGCAGTTGTAAGTTTGTAAGACTCTCTTTTTGTTGCGGCCTGTTTATAGTTATTAACGATACAAGTGTCGTAAGTAAAGTGTGACGTGGCCCATTTGAAACATGAACGAAGCGAGTGTTTTTATAGGGCTCCAGTTACACATTACTTAAGGCACGTACATTGTTCAACGTTTTACAATGCAGTAGCCGAGGAAACGAAACTAAAAAAAAAGTTGTCAAAAACTTACATCGTAAGATCTTAAAAAATAGTATTTCCAATCAGAATTCACTGAAAACGTGTTACAATTAAACAATGTGCACTAACATTTTACGATTAAACTCAAAAAATTACGGCAATAACATTTTAAAACACAAAAATGATTTTGTTGAACAAATAATTTCAAATGGCGGGCCAAACTTTTTTTAATGTTGTATGTTTTTTTTAATGTGTTTTCTGCTCTGTTTGGTTGGTACCGATAAAGATCCTCGCGGTTTGTGCTTCTCGCCGCCACTTTTCGTAAAACAGGGGCTATCCGGTTTTACGCAGAACATGAGGAGCTTAGGGCTTAGGTTAAGTTGGAGAAAGAAGATGTTTCACTGAAGACATGGCTGCATGGACATAGTTTCCTTTGCCTTTCCTGAAGGGATAAATTAAACAAAAAAAAGCTTTATTGCGTCATACATGTTTGTCAGTATTTTATTCACTTTTTGCTTACTTTTTATGAATCATTTGATTTAAAAAAATAACTTTACTGGATCACAGAATAGCCACTGAAGTAGAATTTTGGTATATGAAAAATGGGTTATTTTATTTTCTCATTAGTTCAAATATTTTTTTTCTTTTCATTTTGAAATTACATAACATGGCATGTGTTTCATAGGGTACGTAAACGTACACTCCGTGGCCATGTTACGGGGCCATTTCCTAGCAACTGCATTGTAAATTCACATAATTGTAGAAATACTTGCAAAACTAGTTTGGTGTCCGCAAAATAGCCTTGTATTTATTGGATAGTTGGTTTAGAATGGAATAACTATGCCTATTGACATAGAAAAGTAACCCTTCTTGCAGAACTTAAACACGTGAAGATTCAAATTCAGGATGAGATAGCAAAACCGGGATACTGGAGCCAAGTCGTCGACTCGCTAAACAGGGAATACAAGGAGACAATGTCTTTATACAATATAAATTTTTGTTTATGTTTATACAAGAGTTAACATTAAAAAGTTATTTACTTGAGGGATTGTCTTTTTTCATAACACCTCCACCTACTAAATGCAACACACTAGATTTTTTTACTTACTTAGAAACTAGTTTCATATTTTGACGACGACTTAATTGACAGTTCGGACAAGTGCGATTTCGTAATGGTGCTCTTAGATCGTCAAACAGTACTACTGTGTGACCCGACAAACTTAGTCCATGAAACCAAACAACTTAACCGACTTCGAAACAGGAGGAGGTTGTTCTATGTTCGACTGTATGTATTTTTTTAATGATGTTTACCGATTTCTCCGCCATTTTTTTTTTTCCAAAATTATTTTTTTGTTCGAAAGAATAAACTCCAGAGCTGGTTTCATTGTCACCAAGTCAGGAACTGATGATGGAATCCCAGGGAAATCGAGGGAAACCTTAGAATTTTAGGGGAGAAGGGGTAACAGTGGATCTTAAGGTACAGTGAATTACTCACTATAAATACGCACACAAAAAACGCACCCCTTTCCTCCGCACTAGCCATCCAGGCCGTATCGAAGCGGGAAGATGTGTTGTCATATGCCGGTCACTAGGGAAGTAGAGAAGTAGGAAGTATCATGTGGCTTTAAAATTTGTTTTACAGCTTGGCAAAAAAGTCGTGAAAATAATGGCGGCGCCACTATCGTACAAGTGGTCACCCTATATACTGCATCAATGACGGTTTTGACACTTTAACTTAAATACAATTTTTACCTACCACTATCAGCCGATTTTGTGAAATATTAGTTACGGGAAAACTATTATATGCTATACATCATAATTCTTTTGACAGGTGTCAAAAACGTACATTTTCTGAGTCTTTCGATCTCATATCTCGCGATCGCTCTGCCAATAGGATCAAGGTATGAAGGTTAAAGTAAATTTTACACTAATATTATAAAGAGGAAATATTTGATAGTTTGTTTGTTTGCATTGAATAGGCTTCAAAACTGTCGGACCGATTTGAAAAATTCTTTCACCATTATTAGAATGCTACATTATCCCTCAGTTACATAGGCTACATAATTCTTTTCTAGGTCGCCCCGCTCTATGTATCCCTAGTGTGGAGAAAACACCTTTATTTCTTTGACCTTCCAGCACAATTCGTCTTACAGTACTGCTGACGGATGTACCTAATAAAGTAGATACAGAGAATTGGCGTTAGGTATCTCTTTTTCAACCTCTCGGGTGGTTAATCAGTCCATGAAACTGAACAACTTCCCCAAGGAACATATAGAATTATGATAAATTCTTTTGACAGGATTCAAAAAAACGTACATTTTCTGAGTCTTTCGATTTCATATCTCGCGATTGCTCTTTTGTGGAGGATTAAATTTTCTACAACTTTTGTTCAAACATTTTTTTAATATCTTGAACCATTTTCGAGAGAGAGGGTAGACAGAGCACGTGCAATGTTTAAATCGTTATAGATGCTAAACTGTAATTCTTATTGAAAAACGGTATGAGAAACCTAACAATGTTTTTTTAATACCTATTCAACGATACTCCACTTGACATATTTCGTCATTTTCATGTATGTATGTATGTGGGTCTGTACCTTTGTGGCACTATTAAGACCGAACGCGTAGAATGATTTTGATAAATGATAAGTATGTCGTTTGATTCGTCATAACGGCGCAAATGAAAATTTGAAAAAATCAAAATGGCCGATTTTGGACGCCATATTGTGAAAAGGAAAAAAATGAAAATCGATGAAGTGGGATATCGTTGAACAAGTATTAAAAAAACACTGTTAGGTTTCTCATAACGTTTTTCAATCAGAATTACCGTATAGGATCTATAACGATTTAAACACAGCGTGCGCTCTGCCCTCTTTCTCGAAAATTGTTCAAGATATTAAAAAAATGTTTTTACAAAAGTTGTAGAAAATTTAATTTTCTACAATATTTTTTACATGTATAAATGGCATTAAACCAATAGGAAACGAGATATTTGCAATAAATGTATAAAAACTCGATTTTTTGACCTTTTACCTAGAAATTTCTGTAGACGCGGACACCCTACGATATGTAGGTTTTGAGACAAGCTTTAGGGTGTTAAAATAAGGTTTATACAACTTTTTTAGCCGACTATCTCTCATTCCGAGATTCTCACCTTCATTTGACTAATTTTCCTGGATCATGGGTGTTTATTTCAAAAGTAAACCAGCCATTCTATGAGGGGTTTATTCTAGTTATTGCAAGTTGAATAATACATAAATAAAACCACATTTTACCAGTCATATCAGCAGTTCTTTTATGAAAATTGACCAGATCGTATAGATATTGTCCGGCTTCAAGTTTTGCCAAATATTGCATGTATACTTTATGAATGATTCCTCTAGTGGAGCTTCGAATTACAGCCCTTTTCATTTTGGTCACGGAAATCACCACAATAACACAATAAAATAGAAAAACCTGATTAACGATTACCGTGTAAAATAAATGACACAATATATACCTACTTGACGTGATTGACAACTGACAGAAAGAAAGTTACCAGTTATAATATTTTTAGTTCTGTTTCAGGACTTTTTTGCCAAGCTGTACCTCCCAGTGAATAAGAAATATTAATCTTTGTATTTTGTTTTACACTTGGTGCTTCCTAAATTCATTGTATTGTATGTTACTTTATATTTAGAATAGGTAATTATATATTTTTTCAGTTTTATTTTTTTCTATTGATTCTGTGTGACTTATGAAGCTGAAATTCATTCGTAATTTTATTGTAGATGAAAAACGAGTACGGAAATCCCAATAACGGACTTCAAACTGAATAAAAAATGAGTAGTTATTTTTTTATTATGACGTTACAGTTACTCAAGATGTTAATGTTTTTGTTCCAATAGCTGATTATTTGACAATGTTTTTGTGGATGTTATTTTAAATGCCATTAAAGTTAAAACTTTTTTAAAACAACGTAAAAATTAGCTACATAGTTTATTGATTAGTTTAGGTTAGTGGGTCCCTTATTTCGGCACTGCCCAGGTGTCAGGTAGAAATTTGTCGGCAAAGGATATAACTGGTTGCCCTCCCGTTAAGAGCAACAAGGATTTTTGGGGCAATACCGAAATAAGCTTATTTCGGGTTAGGTATGAATTCAAACAACAAATATCAGATTTGTTCGACCTTCCGTTAAAAAATTATAAACATTTTCTACAGGCAGTGCCGAAACAAGGCTTGTTTCGGCACTGCCTAAAAAGAACTACACCACCTAGCGAAGATCTGGGGGGCTACCACCTAAGCCGAGATCATAGAAAATTGTCTATGGTTGATCATATTGGTACCATGTAAGGTCACGTGACTTATTTCGAAGTTGATTTTCCAAAGAATGAATGATGCCCATGCGTACCTATGCGTACCCCATAAAAACATTTTTTTGTAAATAAAGAATGAACTGATGTTTTTTTTTCGCCATCTTATCTCATGTTTATGTTCCATAAATATTGATATTTCTTATTCGTATACGAATATTCCTGAGCTTTCGGTGAACACCAGCGTATGTGGGCAACCACTACTACCTCAAGCTTGTCCAGCAGACTCAGCAGAGGAATAAAAGTGTCCAAAGTGATTTTTAGTCTCGAAGTATGAAGTGGTCTTGGATGCTGCTCGCATACTGATTCCTCGACTTCTCATCGAATACCTGTCATAATGTTTTTCAGCAGTATGAACATCCATATACCTGGAAGATATAGACTTTGCGGATGATCTCTACCTACTCGCTACTTCACGAGAACACCTCCAGTCCAAGGCCGACGATCTTGCCAATGCTGCTGCTGAAGAGGGTCTGCGCATAAACGGTAATAAAACGAAAGACATGCGCCTTAATACCACTGATGCAACGCCTATCTATATAAACGGCAAAGCAGTCGAAATTGTGAAGCGCTTTACCTACCTAGGGAGCATTGTAGACCCTATGGGAGGTACAGAAGCTGATGTAGAAGCGCGTATCAACAAGGCAAGAGCCGCATACGCACAGCTTAAACCCGTTTGGACGTCATCAATAATCACACAAACAAAAATAAGAATATTCAACTCGAACGTCAAGTCAGTCCTCCTGTACGGATGCGAGACATGGCTCGTCAAGAATGACGTCACCAGCAAACTTCAGGTGTTCGTGAACAAATGTTTACGTCGCATCCTGGGAATCTGTTGGCCACGAACCATCCCTAATGCAAGACTGTGGGAGCTAACTGACCAAAAACCAATGAGCAAGGAGATTCTTATAAGAAAATGGCGCTGGATTGGGCACGTCTTGAGGAGACCAAATAACCATCTGTCTAAACAAAGCCTTATATGGCAAGCTTGTGGTACAAGAAAGCCGGGCCGTCCCCGTACCACCTGGAGACGGTCAGTTGATAAAGAGGCTGCATCAGCTGGTCTCAGTTGGAAAGACATCGAAGCTGCCGCCCAAAACAGAGAAGAGTGGAAATCCTTTCTGAGAGCCCTATGTCCCTGATGAGGGATAACAGGATTGCATGATGAACATCCATTGCAAGCTAAATATTACCCATTAGACAGATTGAAACTGTCCAAAAGCAAAGTGAAGTGATTCTACTGCAGAATACTGTCTGTCACAGACTACTTAGAAGGAAGATAGTTTTCTTAATTAATTTGGTGGATACCGGCACTGCACTGGACCACCCCTAACATGACCCACTGACCCTGCAAACTTGAGTTTTCCTAAGATGTCAGGACAAAGCCATCAAACTGATTCAATGAGCCTGAAATTTCACATGTGAGTGAGTGAAGAAATATAAGACGGTAAAACAGAACTTAGATACCACAAGCAAACTCAACTCCTCAATTTTTATCAAGTTACAAAATATATGCTTACGTTCCTTTTAATGTCTTTTCATTTTACATATTATTATATAAGAAATGGTGTGTGTCTATACCTAGCGGTGCCCCGTCACTGGGCAAAAATGAATGCAATTAATAATTAGCTCTAGATTTGTTCCATAACGGTGATATGTTAGACGCACCGAAACAGTGATATACTGGAAAAAGTTCAGTGCATAATTGAAACTATGTGTTTTTGTTTTCAAAACCAATTTCAAGTTTTCAAAACCAATGTCAGGTTCAGTTGTTATCTTGGAGATAGGCAGTGTTCTCTGGATAGGGAATCTAATAAGACAGCATAAATAAATATTTAAGAACTACTTAGTCAGTTAATTTTGAATCGCTGCTTTCAAAACCCAATATATTTATTTCAACAATATCTTGAAAATTACTGAATGTACTTAGTTAATCTTTTAATATGTTGAAGTAAACAAACACATACTAGGTGTACTGAAGCCATTCATATTGCAGAGTGCATACATGTGGTAACCTCATGTGCGGCCCTCTGTACTTTAGTATATAACAATTCAAATTCAAAAATAACTAGACTTACCCTAGTACTTAAGAATAAAAATTTGAAATATTTGGAATAAAACAATTTTTTTTAAATAAGTTTTTTAATTCATATATGCACTTTAATTCATTTTCCAAAACAAGTCTCAATTCGTAACCCAAATTTCACTGAAATAAAGAATTATGCACAAAATTAACAATATTATAATTTCAGTAAATAAATAAAATAAATATCTTTATTTCACTTTAAACAATTTAAAAGTAAGCGAGTTGCTAGTGTCTCCATTTAGGCTTTTCGCCTGTGTTTGGAGCCACCGCTCTTCGTGAGACCATTCTATTCTTAATTTTAATTTTAAATCTATAGGTACTTATCACAAATTAACACAAAATAAAAATCCCTACTAATATTATAAATGCGAAAGTAACTCTGTCTGTCTGTCTGTCTGTCTGTTACCTTTTCACGCCTAAACCGCTGAACCGATTTTGATGAATTTTGGTACAGAGATAGATTAGAGCCTGGGAAAGGACATAGGCTACATTTTATCCCACAGTTGGGCACGATATAACCTGTAGTCCACGCGGGCGGAGCCGCGGGCGGAAAGCTAGTATATATCATAAATTCATAATGTTAGTAAAAGTTGAAAGAGAGTGTAAGTGTGTGTGAATGTGTGTGTGTGTGTGTTACGAGTGTTTATTAATGTAGGTATCTGATATATTCATATGTTATCCGAGGTGGAAGAGCCGCTGAAAGGCCAGCCCTACGACTATGTGTTGGGATCAGTAACAGTAAAATGAAATCTTCAGTGATTCAGTTCTCACCGTACCTACATGCCAGTCATGTTTCACAGCCTTGTAAAACGTGTGGCTCAGGCCAGCAGACCCACGGAACTTAAACAACGAATTTAGGTATTCTATGTATGCCAATATATAACACCTATTGATGCCAAAAGAACCATATACAGGGTGTTAAGTAATTCGATCTTATCCTCTTGGGTGGTAAATAAGCCCATGAAACTGAACAACTTTCCCTAAGAACAAATGCCGAAATACGAAAAAAAATTTTTACTTCCCATACAAATTGCATCAGCTGATAAATCATTTTGTATGGGAAGTCAAAAATTTTTTTCGGATAAGATCGAATTACTTAACACCCTGTATAGTTGCCTTCATAGTTTAAGAAATATAGGTCATTGTTTGTGGGTTGCTTCAAGCGCTTTGGAGCTATAAAACAATCTTGGTGTGCCTGCTGGGCGGAGGGTTCAACGCAGCAGACCAAACATGATAGCAGGCACACCAAGATCGTTTTATAGCTCCGAAACGCTTGAAGCACTAGGTTTGAAACTTTTTTCTCGATGGCACCAATGAAAGCATTTAAGCTTAGAACTAGTACCATGTCTCTAACTTTAGCCATTTCCGTGTACGAGAGGTGGGTCTGCTGAGCTGTTATCCATCCAGCAGTCCCACAAACAACGACCTTTATTTCTTAAACTATGATGGCACTAGATATTGTTCTTTTGGCATCAATAGGTACTAGGAAGGCATTATATATTGGCATACATAGAATACCTAAATTAATTGTTTAATTTCCGTAGGTCTGCTGGCCTGAGCTTGTGAAACGGGTAGAGCTTTCAAAGTATCACCGTTGTTTGTGAGCAATACTCCATACTCCACCTAAAATGAAAATAATAATAAAGCTTTATTCATTCCACATGCATTATCTAACATAACATTACATTGCAATTAAATTAAATCAAATCAATTAATATTATTAAAAATGCAAAGTTAATAAATGAAATTAAGTTAATTAAATTACTTAATGTTCTTTTATTTAGATTCTTCATCATCTGTGGACCCTTTTGGGTAAAAGCCTCCTCCAAGTTATTCCACTCATCTCTATCTTTAGCAGCCTCCATCCATTGCTGGCCTGCTACTCTCGCTATCTAGTCGTCTGTTTGCTATGACATGAAAATGGATTTGGTTAATGAAAGTGGATTAATTGATTCTTATAAACTTATTAATTATTCCTGGCTTAAAATATTAGGTATATTGTGTACTCAAAAGTAACTAAATGGAAAGTTAAAGCTATTGTAGAGTTAATGACGGGGTTTTAGTAACTAAAAACCCCGTCATTAACTCTACAATAGCTGTGCAAATCGTATCCAATGTTTGCAAGTTTCCTGACATGCCAACCTTGGTTTCAGCTTCAATTATACATTTTAAACATTCAAGTACAAGTTTGTTTATGTGGGTAATGTAATGTAATGTTATTGCAATTCGACCAGAATCAGGTAGCAAAACATTTAATTTTATTTGGGTACTTACGGTTAATGTTTTTAAGCTCAATACTCCCGCCAGGGAGTATTATGTTCCTTGGTAATCCTACACACACACACTTCTTGGTAGGTCATCAAAGGTAGGTTATGGCAAGCGGTATTCTTTATTTATCCCAATCAGTCAATCCTTTTTTTAGGAATATTATTATGGCGGTCACTGGGTCATGTTACGGGTGGCTCTGTCTTCAAAAGTTATGACAATTTTGCCAATGCCAAGATTGGAATCTACAAGAGATCACTGCAAACAATTCTACTCTATTCTTGTGCATATATGGGTCTGTCTTTTTATGTAAGACAATTTTGCCAATGCCAATGTTGGAAACTAAGAGATCACGGTGCAAACAATTCTATTCTTGTGCATATATGGGTCTGTCTTTTTATGTAAGAAAATTTTGCCAATATCGAGGTTGGAAACTACAAGTGAACGCGGAAGAAAATTAAACAAACGGTAAATATTTTTGTTGTTGTCGTTTTTGATTCGCCTTACGATGACAGTCACAGACTATTTAGTTTATTGTTTTATTATTCGCATTGCGGCAGGCAAAGGTTAAGAATCATACAGCCTTGTCATCCTATGCAGTTTATGCGTTTTAATGTGACTGCACGACCGATGACCCATTTTTATTTTTTTAGTTGTTTTCAAAGTAAACAATAAAAATGTCCATAAATCAATGTTAAGGGTAATTAAAATTTAAACATACATTGAAAGGTAAATTATAAGAACAAAGTAAAATAATACTGCAGCATAACAGAACGCACAGCTAAGTAATTTGAATTTGATGTTCACGCAAAATATTGAAGTTGATTCAAAAGTTACCATGGTTTAGTAGCCGTAGAAATCAAAATCAATTTTTTTATTGAATTTTGGCGTACTAGTGTGAAAACAAATGAAAGAACGACTTTCTCATGATACTTGCAGTGCGTTTTGTTTTGCTGCAGTATTTAAATGTATTCGTTGTTTTTCATTACTTATTGATCTTTATTTTAATTAATTTAAAACTAAATGTTAATTTTTAATGTAATAATTATTTTTTTACCTTGAAAACAAAAAATAAATTGATGGGTTCTAATAATAAAACGAATTGTGACTGTCACTGTGTCACTATTGAAAATGTTAAAATCAAGATGTTTTGAAGAAAATTGAGAAGTTTATTTTGTAATTGTAGCATAATTTAACAATATTTTTGAGTTTTTCGTGTAGTACGTGTAGTGGTGTTGAGTCGGAAGACGAATTCCACGTAAAACGTATACTGTTAAACTAACTACTAAAGGTTTCAAGACCAAGTAAGTTTTGTGGTGTTTTCCTATCGCCGTGGATGGAATTTCATCTAGAATCTTTTCTAAAGCAGACTTTCTGAGGCATGGAAAATATTATCGCCGCATTTTTTACGCAGCCATTGGTAAGATATGAGTTATCTATTGTAATATCATTGGTAATCTGCCTATCAATCTTCTGCAGAAGTTCTCGGAAGTTGTCATGGTTTTTTCTGTACTTAGAGATGTGTTGAAAATACCTTCAGTGGTAAAACGCAGGTAGTTATTCCAAAGTGTTGGTGAACTTATCTATTAGTTTTGTAGGCCTAACACAAAAATCTTAATATTGTTTTACTGAGATTGTTTGTTTGTTCTTCTTTCTTACAATTTCAAGTCAATATAATGGAGCCAAGCCAAAGTGTTATCAAATCTAACATACTTAATAATCATAATAAGCAAATATTATCATACCAACTTTTACATATACTTATCATTATTTATGAACGTACCTATGTCTGTTCTATGACACATTATTTCATCATCACACTATACCTATTCACTTACGTTCAGGCTTCACTCTGCCGGTCTTACAAGAAACAACTTAGAGCTGAGTGAAGCCGTTTTTCTACACACAACACTGCACAAACACACAAGTACGAATTGCTAGGACTTTGCAAATATTTCCTTTTAAAAGTTTTGAAGAAAACTTTAAAAGGAACCTAATGTTAACCTAAATGTGTCAACTCAATTCAAAATATTTTAACTTCATAGAACATTAAATGTTTCGACTGTCATAACATAACATCTTAGTGCTCCAAAGTCATCATCATCCTGACCTGCTAGCGGTGCTCCCTGCTGATCAACAGACGATGCTCTGGTTTATTACAACCATTAGAGTTTCTTTACTTGATGTTGGTCACTTTTTGCCTTTCCCTATTTTAATACTACTTAAAATACTCTGACATTAGCAAAATCACAAAAAATCAAAAATTGAATGAAATTTTTCTAATTAAGTACCTACTTATGTCAATAACATTTGTTTGAGTCTGTCTGTTTGCAAAGGTGCAGTCTTCCCCCGAAAAGAACAGACGGGAAACTTAAAGGTTGTTCTTTTTGATTTTTCATTACTTCCTATTTTTAACTGATCTGTCTTACTATTTTATTTATTTTTTGTCTCCATCTTTTTATTTAGTTTTTCTATTTTGCTCATCTTCTGTTTGTGTTACCCAAAGATAATATCAACACTAGTATTTTCTGTTTACATTCTTTGTGTTGTAATGTCTGAAGTCATTTTTTTTTTTTTTAATAAAAAACTAGCTTTTCACCCGGGACTTCGTTCCCGTGGGAATTTTCCCGTCAATTTTCCAATGTTTTTAATAGTTATTCTGCTATTCGGGATGGAGAGAAATACAACAAATCAAAAACCATGGAAACCGGTCCAGCCGATCTTGAGTTATAAGTGGTGTAACTAACACGACTTTGTTTTATATATTTAGATGGGTTCGCTCTTGACCACAATCTAGCTTAGGGAAAAGATGTGGTCGAGGATGTAGCGAACTCACCCAGAAGAAGCCTATTCACTCGTACTTTAAAGATATTTGGGTTGTATGAACTCGGAAATACAGACACCGGCAGGGAATTCCACTCCTTGGCAGTGCGCAATATAAAAGATGAAGAATAGCGCTCAGTACGTATCCGAGGGATCTTGACAAGATAAGGGTGATACCCGCAGTGCATCTGGATGTCCGATGGAAAAAAGGGGCAGGCGGAATGAGCCAATGCAGCCTCTGAGCACAGTCTCTGAAGTACATCTTATAAAAAACACATTTAGACTTCTTTTTTTACAATATGTTATTTCATTCTGAAGGAGATGAAGTTTTCCCAGTTATATTAAATAAGATGAAAAGAATTAATTAATCTGCTTTCATTAACTTAATTTATTTCCAGGTGGAGTGAGTCATCTTAGGTTTTGTAAAGCATGTGCAAAGTAAGCTTTTAAAAGATGACTGGCAAGCTTGACACTTTGGACCGGCCCTGCATTGTATGGCGCGCAGTATAAATCAGAGCTCAGCTTAAATTGGTAGTGTAAAGCGTGACCTGCTCTTGACTGTACGTTAGTGACAGCGCCGCAAAAAACACCGCGGTCCTATGTCAACATTGACAACGCCATAGGGCGAGCAATTCTTTGCGCGGGACCCTCGCGCAATCAAAGTGAAGTTTCACCGTGAGCCGAGCGCGAGTTTGTCGTTATCGTGGTAAAGCTGCTGAGAAAAAAAAATTCGAACTTTCTCAGGGATGTGGCTGCCTTTCATTAAGATAATTCTTCACGAACACAACTACTGCCATGTATGTACACTGAGAACACCGTCAATGATATGATAATTATTATTGTTGGAAGACTACCAATCAAACCAACATAATAACTTTGATTTATTGTGTATTGGGAACTTCCTAATAGAGTTACATGATTTTAACTAGTTGACAGTAAAGATACATAGTAAAAGGCTCTAGCACCAATCAAAAACTGAATGTATAATTTTTGGAATGATGGGTATTCGAATAAGAACAAAACTGAGAATGATGAGGATGGTTGAGAATAAGATGTATAGAGCCTGGAAAATGAGTGATATCTTTGTTTGGAAAATGAGTGATATCTGATATAATAAGATTAACATGCATATATGAATAAAAAAACTTGTTCCACATAATTTTATTTTATTCCAATAAATTCTCCCAATAAATCACCTAGTAAACTAAAAATCAAACTGTCATAATTCATCCAAGAAAAAAACTGTTGAAAATAAATACAGAACTTTCTCCGGAATGTCCGCAGTCTCTTATAGGTGAAAATCACTTGTTGGAAGATGCATTAGCATTACGTCTTGTGTATACTGATGAAGTCGAAGAGTTGAGTTTCCTCATGGTATCTAGAAGTTCCTTCAGGTGTTTATCCCATCATTTTCTATCTTCACTCACATGTACAAGCAAAAATAAAATTCAGGCACATTAAATCAATTTTGTGACTTTTTCCAGACATCTTAACTGTCTGCTGGGAAAACTCAAGTTTGCAGTGGGTCTTTACTGTGCCAGTAGCCACTAAATTGATAAGGAAGATTATGTTTCTCCACAACATAAACACTTCTTCTGCAATCAAATTGCTTTTGTATAGTTTCAGTCTGTCTACTGGGTAATATTAAGTTTTTATCTAGTAGTGGTTGCCCTCAGAAGTACTTAATCACCAACAGATTTTCGTTTTCGCCAAAAATATTATTGTTGTGATTACTGTAAAAACTTCAAATGTTTATCTCCACAGCAAGTTACAATGACAAGAGCCAAGGAGTTTACAAGACTACATACTCTTTGATACAAGAGCGAGATGTGAAATGAGATGGAAGGATGGGAAACATCACGCGGGAAAATTTAAAATACATACAAAAACAAAACTCAAAATTACGAAAAAAAAAATTTTAGTTTTGGAAGGTTTTCTTTCTTAGTTTATATACAAAATGACTTTCTAACAACAAATTTCCAAATTATGTATTTTATTAAGCCGCTAAATAATGTTTTTCAAAGGAAAACTTGCGATGTTGACGCCGGAGGAGTCGCCTACTTCAAAAGCGTGAAAATCAATTTCCATAAAGTCGGAAAATCCTTACATGGTACCAATTGTTTCAGAAAAAAAAAAGAGTACGCATGGGATCGTTCATTCTTTCAAGCTTCGACTTAGACGGCCTGTCACGTGACGTGTCATGGCAGCCCAAAGTGAGATTTAATCCAATTTTGTCTTATGCTTCGTATGCTTCAAGATCTTTGAGAGCTTTGAGAACCCAATTTATATTTTTCTGACTTCTTATAGATTTCTTATATCCATATTTAAGATCCCCGACGTCATTCATTCTTATATTTTTCTCACTAGTTCGCAAACAATGCGTCCCCATGGTACCAATTGAATCAGCTTCCTTCCGTCAGCATCAAAATCATCGCGTCAAATTCACGCAAGAACGGTGGTAGCCTCCAATGCATGCAGACTACTTTCGGGAAAGGCAACGGAAACTATGTCCATGCAGCCATGAGAAATATTTTTGAAACGATAGAATTCCAATTCGCATACGAATTGACAACTTTCGCATGAGAATCTCATACAAATCTTGTCAATTCATATGCGAATTGGAATTCTATCGTTTCAAAAATCAGGCCCCATGTCTTCAGTGAAAAATCTGTTTCTCTAATTTAACCCTTGAATTTTTTTTTGTTTTGTCGTCTTATGTTTTCTTGTCCTGTGTTTTATATTTTATTTTCTTTGTGTTTGTGTTGTAGTGTTTTATGTCAAGTAAATATCTTGAATCTTTATCTTATTTTGAATTTTAGTCAATTTACTGTATAATACACTATCACTATTATCATACAAAGCAACTGCCCCCGCCGAGTTCCCGCCAAAGACCCTAAAATACCATAGATATTTTTTTTGTTAAATTTATCCCTTTCGGGAAAGGCAAAGGAAACTATGTTCATACAGCCATGTCTTCAATGAAAAATCTTCTTTCTTCAACTTAACCTAAACCCTAAGCTCCTCATGTTCTCCATAAAACCGGATAGCGTCTGTTTTACGAAAACTGGAGGCCTACTATCAGCTTTTTAAAAACCACTCAAGTTCCAGGCAGTTCAAAAGCAGGCCTGCCAATGAATTGTTAATATGACCTCTCTAAAAGATGAACGGATTCGTCCGCGGGTGAACGGTTTGTTTGTCTATGGCCTGTTTAGAGAATGTTTACAAGATCTGTTCAAATACTTAAGTTAAAAACCGATAATTACCGGTTTTCATAAAATTTAATTTAATTTAATTAAAAATCCTTAAAAATAACTTGTACTACGTGCTTTCAGAATAATTTTAATATCAAGATATAAAATTTATAAGACTACGTACAAAAAAAAAGGAAAATGTTCAATATTAATCATAAGTTTAGCGGCAAAAAATTTTGAAGGATTGTATGTTATGAATGCACATTTTAACTGAAGAAAACTGGGGAATTTTTGGCGGGAACTCGGCGTGAGGGGTTGTTGTGCCGATTGAATAAGCCCGAGCTCGTGCTGAACTAGCCAACAGTCGCAGCATTAGCGAGGGTATAGAAATTTTGAGGGAGATTGTCCAGCTTTTACGAAATAGGTAAGATAAAACTTATCTTTATCAGCCCATATACGTCCCCACTGATAGGACACGGGCCTCCCTCAATTACATGAGGGGCAATGCCATACTCACCGCGCTTGGGTTTTGATATGATTGCAGAGTTTTCCTTCTCTTTATGCTAGTGAAGTTGCATTCATATTTACCTTAGTCGCCTTGTACGACACCTCGATAAGAATGAGGGTGGTCCTATTCTACTCATAGCATTTAATTTTGTTCAACAAAAACAATATTTCAAAAAGGATTTTTTGTTCTTCATGATAGAAATAAGCTCCATGAACCACAATAAAAAAATAAATAAAAATATTCATTCATCACTTGTAATTCTTTCTTATTAAAAAAAATTATAACTTTCAGACTCTCTGCTGATGCTGCTGCTGCTCTTCCCACAGCCGAGTAACCAACTGGTTCCTGGTGGCTATTCCAGCTTGTAGGTCAGCATTTTGCCTTCCAGTTCCTTCTACATCTACGTCAGCTGTAATTGGTGGCTGCATGGCCATTTCCTGCTGGAGTTCCTCTGGACTGAGCTCTTCCACAGGAACATTTTCTTTGTTGCAAATATTGTGCAAAATGACACAAGCATTTACAATATTCCCTGCAGTTTGTGGGTCATAATGAAGAACCCTATGGGCCAGCAAACATCTAAAACGAGCCTTCAGGAGACCAATTGTTCTCTCTATAATGTTTCTTGTCCGTACATGCATCTGCGTGTATAACGCTTGTGGTGAACCAGGCTCACAGTCTAAAATTGGTGTCATCATGTATTTTCTCAGTGCATATCCTGAATCACCTGTAAATAAATATCAAATCATTACTTGGGTATCTCAATAGTTTTTAATTTTAATAATATTATGTTTTATTGTTGCAGATCGTCAAATTCCCAAATTATTATAAAAAATTTTGTTGATTATATTAAAATTTTTGTTGATTATAATAATATTTTGTTGATTATTGAATATTTTAAAATTAATAAAAAAACATTAACCTAGCTTTAGTATTTTCCTGAATTTCAGTACCCAGTTTAATTTTAGTACCAAAAAATGTGAGTCTAGGCCAGTGTTCACCAAATATTTAACCAACGATTAGCAGCTAAGCAGAGATTTGACAATGTCATTTGCATACATTTTTTTTGAAATTTTGTCTGATTAGCTTCTAACCGTGGTTTAGTTATTTACTATAATATGGAAAAATAATGTTTTTCAGCGACTGTTTCTAATTTAATAAATAGTTTATAAGACAAATCAAGTTTTTGTTTTATTTATAAAAAAATAAAAATAAACTTGATTTGTCTTATAAACTATTTATTAAATTAGATAGTTTATAAGACAAATCAAGTATTTCTGATCATCTAAGATCTTTCACATAGGCGGGTAAGTTGATATAAGTCTCTTGAGATGGGTAGTAGGTGGTTACAAAAAAGAAGTTAAGTAGCTAAGAGTTAAATTGTATTTGTATAAAAAGAAATTAAAACATATTCTCAAAATAATTTTATCTTACCAAGGAGCCATGTTGCATCGTTGTCAGCAATGTTTTGAAGGTGCTGCCTAAGCGGATGATTATTAAAAATAAATGCATCGTGATTTGATCCAGGTTGGCTGGCATCGACACTTATAATGTTCATATCCGCATCACAAACCTAAAATAGAAGATATAATTATAATACATATATCTTTTGTTACATGACAAACTATTAGAGAGCACTTGTTATTTTTGGTAGTCATTTAGTATTTATGATTCATGTTTAAAAAATCAACAAACAACTAAGTAAATAGATAAATATTTATGAGTGATGTCAGCAAGTAAAATTTTTTACTTACCAATTGAACATTCAAAGAATGGTAATGCTTCCTACAGTAGTACCTTTCTTCATTTACTACTGGCCTGACAATGGCAACATGTGTGCCGTCGATGCACCCGACAACACCTGGTATACCAAAGTCTTGGTAAAATCTGCAAAA
Organism: Aproaerema taeniolella; assembly: GCA_949987775.1. Taxonomy (NCBI): domain Eukaryota; kingdom Metazoa; phylum Arthropoda; class Insecta; order Lepidoptera; family Gelechiidae; genus Aproaerema; species Aproaerema taeniolella. The sequence continues at coordinate 24,272,311 of OX465242.1, read as the reverse complement.
ACATTGCTGTTTAGATTGTATGCAAATAAGTATTAATTAAATCATAATACAAATAAGTAATAATTACTTTATCTTCATGGCTAAACGTTCTTCTCGAGATTGTGGGAATTTTATATATTTTCCTCTTATTTCAGCAGTGTTTATTGCAGTCGTCACTTCGTGTAGTACTCTTGATACAGTTGGCTGGGCCAAGTTCTGTGCTCTGCCTGTGGGCTTTTGATATGACCCATGAGCATACACATATATTGCAGTTAATACCTGTAAAAGTAAAAACACCAATCATTCACAACTTAATCATGAAAACCTAAATATGATAGGTCTTGTACAGATCACAGCATGGTAACTGTATGTTTTATTTTGTGTGTTTATACGTATCAAATTATAAGTAATACCTTAGTTTCCACACTTAGGTCTGTGTCCCTCTTTGGATTGGTTTTCATAATCGGTGTCAAGTCTGCACAGAGAGTTTTTACCATACCTGGTGTAAGTCTAAAATATAAAATTGAAGACAATATTAAACACAGTAAAAATATTTTAGGTAAAAGAATGTAGGAAATATTATTTGTTTCAATTTAACATATCTTGTTAATAGATAAGTTTCATCAATAGCAACATAAGCCTCTTCACCAAGGGAGGATTCACTAATAATAACCATGCATAGAAGTTGGTTATCGTTAAACTTTGAACTAAAATGAATGAATGTAAGGTCAAAAGGTAGGCTTTTAAGAGTTCAACGCATGGATAATTATTGATAGTTATTGTGTTCAACTTAAATAGTGATTCGATATCTTACCTATATTCTTTAATAAATTCGTTTTCATCCATATCAAAAGGATCATTGGCTTCCCGGTTCAGACGACGCCGTTTTCTTTTTTCTACACGGTTATCTGCTTCAATGAATTCAAATAATTCGTATTCGTCGCACATTTTGCTAATGCAAGAGGCACTTCATCCACCGAAGATTACAATCCTTGCCTTTCACCAACGAACTTATAGGTAATATTATATCCCAATTTTTGAGCAATAATAGTCAAACGATCAAGAAAATGCAACTTTTTCAAGATTGCTTTGTTTGACATAACAGACGCGCAAAAAACATGTTACAAGCTGTCACTTGATAGGTCATAGTACGAAAAGTTCATACAAAAAAAAAGGTGAACGGTTTTTTAACGTCAAACGAAACTGCTCTACAACAGGCCTGCTAAAGCGATGTCATAGTACAGATCCTTGTATTTTTAAAGCTGAAGATGGAGAAATCATCCTTGGAATTTATGTCGACGATGGAATCTTAATTGGAAAAGAAAAAAAGAAAATGATAAATATACTTAAAAATTTAGAAAAAGATTTTGAAATGATATTTTGTGAAGAACCAGATTCATTTCTTGGTATTGAAATAAAGAGAGAAGAAAATAAGAATATCCGAATCAGTCAGGAAAAATTTACAGATACTGTGTTACAAAAATTTTATATGGAAAATGCAAAGTCTTGCCCAACACCTTTGGTGAAAAATTGTGAAGAAAAAGAAGAAGAAACAGAAAAAGAAGAAATAAATTTTCCATATCGAGAAGCTGTTGGATCTTTAATGTATTTAACTAATAAAACAAGACCTGATTTATCATATGCGGTGAATTATGAAAGCAGATTCATGGAAAAGCCAGAAAATAAGGATATTAAAAATGTTAAGAGAACACTGAGATATTTACAAGGACACAGAAAAATAAATATTGGATACAACAAGAGATCGGACCTGACTAAGCTGGACGCATACAGTGATGCAGATTTTGCCGGCGATAGCGAATCGAGGAGAAGTACTACTGGATATATAATATTTTTTTGTGGAGGTGCAGTTCAATGGTGCTCGAGAAAACAACCAATAGTTGCCCTGTCGTCGTGTGAAGCCGAATATATAGCTGCCGCTGAGTGTTGTCAAGAAGTAATTTATCTGAAGAACCTTATTCAAGAACTCATAAATAAAGAAATAGTTGTCAACCTACATGTGGACAACCAAAGTGCTATCAAGCTGATAGAAAATGGAGTTCTGAATCGCCGGTCTAAACACATAGATGTAAGATATAAATTCATTCATGAGAAGGTTGTAAGTGGCCAAATTAAATTGAAATATGTCCCAACTAATTTTCAATATGCTGATATTTTCACAAAGCCACTGGAACCTATAAAGTTTAAAACTATGTTAAGTTACATAACAAGTATATAAGACTATTTTATTAGAATAAGTTTATTTTTTTATCTTAAATTTCATTATTATGTTTTAAAAAAAAGTTTTCTTTTAAGTTTAAAATCGTTTAAAAATTGTAAAAGTTACTAAAATTTAAAATTGTAAAAAATATTTTAAAATTTAGAATTGTAAAATTTATTTTAAAATTTAAAAAAAAAAATTGTTAATTTAAAACTCCTTTCTGTAATTGGTTTTGTATAATTTATTAAAAATATAAAATATTAGAAGGGAATGTTGAATAAAACTAAATAAGTTAGATAATATTTTAATTTTTAATATGTTGTGGCTGTATTGATGTAAGCTCTTTGCCTGCGTAAGGATCTCTAAAATTTATAAGCTTTCTTCCAATACATGGCGTTGTTCAAAAATGTAGTGTAATTTTATTTCTCCGTAAATAAAATAATAGTAAGCCTTAAAATCTTTCACCTTATAGCAAGGCAGTGCAGATTAGGTCCTGCTATAAGAGGTCATAGTAAGCCCCCTGGTGGCGAGAAGCACTACCGCGAGGATCGTTGTCGGTACCAAACGAAGCAGAAACACTGTTATCACTTGAATTTTTCATCACTACACGAATTTTAGTCAATTGACTGCATAATACACTATCACTATTACACATTAAACAACTTTTTCACGCTGAAAACGAAAATTCAATTGACAAAGCAACCGCTCACGCTGAGTTCCCGCCAAAGACCCTAAAATACCATAGACATTTTTTTTTCAATTTTCTTTTTTTGCAATATATGCAAACAGCGTCCATAGAACATGTAGCCAATCAAATCTCTTTATTCGATTTCGCTCAAGCATGTTTGGTTTGTGCCTTGCCTAATGCCATTGCCATTGTCTGTCAACGCTCTTTAAAAAAATTTGCGGGCAACATGGTGAAACGATTGTGACATTTTATTTTAAATTAATAAAACAACAAAAACAGCCCGTTTATTTTAGTTAGAATTGCCAATTTACGGTGAGTGTGATCAAAATAGTGTAGCATCTATGTGAAGAATTACTGCGGTGTGAAATTTTGAGTTTGAGGTTATAATCTTATCTAATAAGTACCTTTTAGGAGCACAAATCAATAGAAGATGGATGAATATTCAAGAGAACCTTGCCCATGGCGAATACTTGATGATTCCGGCGGCGCATTCATAATGGGGGCCATTGGAGGAGGCATATTTCACTCAATAAAAGGATTCAGGAATGCACCAGTAGGATTCAATAGGAAAATGGTAAGTGACGTTTGACCTTGCTAGTTTGTAAAAAAATTCAATAATCTCCAATACAAAACCTTGTCAGAACCCATGTTAGGAACTATTCATAATTTCATCCGGATAATTTAGAAATTATGAATAATATAACTAAGTAATTAGTTACTTAATAATAGTATGTCGGACCTCAGCATAGGCAAAGGATTTCGTTCCAAAGGCAAATTAAATTCTGTAACTGTAGTTATGTATGTTTTTTTTATTTTTATCTAATTTCTCTTCTCATTATTCCATTATTTTTTTTAGCTTGGCAGTTTAGCAGCTATAAAAGAGCGGTCGCCGATAGTGGGAGGTAATTTTGCTGTGTGGGGTGGTATGTTTTCTACGATCGACTGTTCCCTGGTCTATCTACGGCAGAAGGAAGACCCTTGGAACTCTGTCATGAGTGGAGCACTTACTGGTGGCATTTTGGCTGCGAGAAATGGTATGAACAAATCCTTTGATTTCTTATTCTTACATTTTAATTTATTCTTTACTTGAATTTTATTTTAAAATCTAATAACTATTAAACTCTAAGATAACCAATTGATTTTAGATAAGATAGTAGAGGGTTGTTTACTTAATTAATGTGATTGTAATATCTTTCTCTATGACTATTCCTGAAAATTATGATATTTAGTCAGTCTTTATTCTTGATGAATGAATAATATTGTTACCTTGACTGACACACTGTTTGTAGAATCCTTATTGAATATGATTGTAATATCTTTCTCTTAGACTATTCCTGAAAATTTAGATATTTAGTCAGTCTGATTATTTCTTAATGAATGAGTAAGATTGTTATGTAGACTGATGAACTGTTTGTAGAAGCTGTTATTTAATTTTATTTACTTCTTCTATTTTAGGAGTTCCAGCAATGGCAGGTAGTGCTTTAGTAGGTGGCATCCTCCTGGCTCTCATAGAAGGCATTGGCATCATGTTCACAAGACTATCAGCAGAACAGTTCAAACCACAGCAACCTATATTCGAAGATCCTTCAGTGTTAGGGCAAAGTCAAAGTGGCCAGTCGTTTCAATAGGGTCTTAATAAATGTCACTTGAAGTTTAGGCTACATTTTAGTATGTCTAGAGTCAGTAAAGAGTTGATTTTATCCAATCTTTTTCTAGCTATGTCTATCGTCCTGTATTTTCGAATTTTGGTTTCCATCCATACTTATTTTTCAAGTGGCATTTAAAACTCAAATAGGATAATTGGGATTGTGCATTCTTCTTTCTTTGAAGTAAAAATTGACAATTCAATATCTTATTGAAATAGGTCTTTTTCTGTGTTCTTTATCTCTAGTTTGTATTATAGAATTTCCAAAATTATAATATAACCCACGATAGAGTGAATTATTTGCATCTGTGATATTTTCAGTCCCATACTGATAGTTTTTTAATTCACTCAGATTGTTGTGATATGCACACATCTCACTTCTACATCTTGTAAAAGTAGCAGGATTATTTAATGTTTATTTAAAATATTTTTGGGGAATATTGCAAGGCTAAGTTGCTTTTGTCTTATTTATTTGTTTCCATTAAGCAAAAGCAACATTTTCATAGTTGTTTATTGAATTGAATGTGTTGACCAATCAAAGATTATTTTTCCCATCTTCAGATTGGTTCATTACTTCAACGAAAACAACTGTTGTTATATTTATTGTTCCTATTGCCTTGTAATATTCCACTAAAATATTTTAATTCTGTAAACAGAACAGTTATGTTATGACATAAATAAAAGCTGATTTTTACATGTTGTCTTTTATTTTTACCTTAATATTACAATAACATTCTTACATTATGGAGCGGTCTTTCAAATAACTATATCATTGAACAGACAAAACAAGTCATAAGAGTAAGTCATGCAAGATGAACTTCTTAATTCTTATTATTTTGTGTTAATTGTGTCATGTTATGTTATGAATCTTATGATGTATGATAGCAGATTTTTTAGAAATTTATCTACTTAACAGATTTTTATCAATATTTTTTTTTATAAAATACAGTTAAAGTAACACCAAATTCCAACATTTGCTTATTATTACTTTTTTACATAAAACTCTGGGGCCATGGATTTCGTTTTAGACTAGATACTCAAGAGAACCTCTAGATTAATATTTAGAGGGAACTTAAGTAGCAATCATTGTTTTAATTAGACACTGAATAAGCATAAGAAAGTAGGTCGAATTTTTTTGTTTTAATATTGGGGCAAGTTGCATATTTCTTATCACATTATTAAATAGTTTTTATTTTAATTAAATAGAGATTCAAGCCTACATCTTTGGGATGTTCAATGTCTCAACATTTGAAGCACTTGTATGAGTACCAGATCCCAATAGTGCATTGTCTCCCATTTTCCTGATTTCCTTGATAACGTGAGCAAGAACCTCTGGATCAATGCCTAATTCACACAGTTTAATGCATGTTGTCAAATTCTCTGCATCTAACCCTGTGCTTAAAAGTTGCGAGATCTGATAAAGCATCTGGAATGTTTCCCGCGCCTGGCCAATTTGTGCGTTCTTCTCTGAAGTCATGATTTTCTGAAATTATATGAGTAATAAGTATTACTTTTATTCAATTTATTCATTTTATTATAATAAATTCATTCTCGGTCAGAGAGCAGTCTTTGGTCACAGGGTCATGTTTGGGGCGGTTATTTTCTTTGTAATACATATTTTTTAAAGATAAAAACATCTGTCCCCAAAAAGACAGAACAGCATACAAAACAACCCAAGAAAGTTGTAATTCTTGGTCAATAACGAGTAATGTTAAATAAAAATTGTTAATACACTTACTTTGTTGCTTATTTCCTATAGATTTTGCAACTTTGCCACTAAATTTAGGATTTATTTGGCTGTAGAAACTAAAAAGTAGTAAAATATATCAATTCAACAGCAAGCAAAACAAACCCGTAAGGTTACCTGTCACTGTCAATGTCAAGTAATTTTTTCTGGGGTTCTTTTGCCTTGGATTCAAGACCTTTTGGACCGTGCATGCATGCATTTTGACAAATAATCATTACAATGTCATTTGCTTTGAGTATGTAGTATTTGTTGTAATCTTTTACGACTTTCAATATCAAATAGCTTTGCTCAGAATTTATAAGAAAAATTTTGAATAGCAAGTGTACTTACACAACGCGGGAAAGTCGAAAATTTAAACTCCTGCGCACATTCTATTTTTAAACACTGCGTCTGCAATCCAGAAATAGATTTTGAGTTGTTCTTTTCATGAAACTCGTGCTGTATTTGTGCATAGTGATTTTTAATAAATAATTATAAATACTAAAACAAAAGTTTTGATAAATATGGAACCTCAGACTACTGTGGTAAGTATTTAAAGAAGTTTTCATTGCGTTACGTACTTTCTTTCAACTTTCTTTTTCGTTTGCTAGTTTGGAGCGCTATTATTGTCATTTTTCGTCAAATCATTGTCAAAAATTCACACGTGTTTTTGGTTTTTTGAGAAATAATTCAATGGGTGAGGCATTGGATGATACGAATCGATATTTTAGTTACGATTGTTCAGAATTAAGTATGAGATCGATATGGACGAGAGTACGTGGTTTCGAAACTGGGCGGGTAAGCCATTACTATCACAAATCTTACCCTGATTTATTTCACCATTATTGTCATAGTCAAACAATAGTACGTAAATTACTTGCTCAGAGCAGCACTTTGTCCACCAAACAACACTAACGTTGTCCCACAACCAACCTACTATTTTATATAGGGTTTATATACATACAAGGAATACAGGTGACCCAAAAAATAGTGAGGTACCTAGAGCACTCATAAGTAAGGTGCGTCCCAGACGTGTCTATGCATGTATTGAGGTAAAATTATAGTACATCTTTAATACCCGTCAACATGTAAGTAAGTATGGTTTAAGATTTTTGGTAATAGTTTTCGAGTTATGACGGTATTTCTTATTTCTCAGACTTTCAATATAATAATTACTAGCTTTTCGCCCGAGACCTCGTTCCCGAGAAAATTTGGGAAAATAATTTAGCCTATATGTTAATACAGGGTGTCAGCTACTTCCATACCAAATTTTATCAAAATTGGTCCAGCCGTTTGAGCGTGAAAGAGGAACAAACATCCATACATACAAACTTTCTCGTTAATAATATTAGTAATTGCTAATTATCTATACTAATATTTAAAGCTGAAGAGTTTGTTTGTTTGTTTGTTTGAACGCGCTAATCTCCGAAACTACTGGTTCGAATTGAATAATTCTTTTTGTGTTGGATAGTCCAGTTATCAAGGAAGGCTATAGGCCAGTCTTTCCCAACGTGGGCGATAACGCCCCCTTGTGGGCGCTGCAGGCCTAAAGGGGGGCGGTAAGAGACCCAGAAAAAAAAAGGGGGCGTTGTGTAGGGCTTTGGGGTCGATTTATAATTTCATCTACCTAGCTAGGAAGACTCTTAGATACCGACTGAGCTCTCGACTCTCGACTACATCTTGTGAACATCAACTAATATTAATTAAGATATAGCTCAAACTCGGTTCGATATAATAGACCGTGGGCAATCATGTTTTAACAAGTTTTTGTTAAATAATCCGATTTGTACATTCCTGTATCAATCGGCTGGTTCTATAATACTTGTTCTTGCTTGTCGAGTACGATTGGGCGTCGAATGAGATAAACGAGTTTATGCACGTTTGTCTTATTCCTGTTGGTGCGTGCTGCTTATGCAATCCTATATAAACGACGTAAATTTATTTTATTTTCATTTGCGGTTTCGCGCATAATAGATAAGCAGTACTTCATTATACCACTTACGTATTTCTCAAAACAAAACAATGTCGGAATACTCTGCGGAATATATTAAATTCGGATTTATTGAAAATCCCACAAACCCGTCGTCGCCTTTGTGTCTTCTATGTCTAAAAACATTTTCGAACGAAGCAATGAAGCCTTCAAGACTGCAAGGTCATTTAAATAAAATGCATCCAAATAAGAAAGACAAGAATGTAGCATATTTTCAAGACCTAGAGAAGAAGCATAATACTCAGCCAAGTGTATCAAAACTATTTTCGGCGGCTGCTAAGCAAGATGACGACGGACTTCGAGCTTCGTACAATATCCCTTTGTTAATTGCTCAAAAAGGCAAACCACACAACATCGGAGAAGAGTTAATTTTGCCAGCAATAAAGAAAGTAATAACTACTGTGCTTCATAAACCGGCCGCAGATATTATCCAAAAAATTCCTTTGAGTAATAATTCTGTGCAAAGACGAATTGATGAAATGGCTGAAAACATTGAAGAATCATTGTGCAATCATCTGAGGACTAGTCAATTCTCAATTCAGCTCGATGAGTCCACTTTACCAACTAATGAAGCGTTGTTGCTATCTTACGTGAGGTTTATTAAAGATGAGAAAATACGTGAAGAACTATTGTTTGCCAGAAATTTGGAGACAGATACAAAAGGCGAAACCATATTCAATACATTGGAAAAGTTTTGTGAAGAGAAAGAGATTCCTTTGAAAAATATTATATAAGTTGCTACGGATGGCGCTCCGGCTATGACAGGGCGCCATAAAGGCTTCATAGCGTACCTAAAAAATAAAATTCCAGATGTCCTTGCTATACATCGCGTTATTCATAGACAACATTTGGTTGCTAGAAACTTAAGTGAACGACTATTTCAATCACTGCAATATGTCATCAAAGCATTCAATAAAATCCGTAGCAGCTCTTTGAATGATAGATTATTTCATCAGCTTTGTGTTACTAATGACGAAGATTTCAACCGTTTGTTGCTTCATACTGAAGTTCGTTGGCTGTCAAGAGGCAATTGTCTGATTCGATTTTATAACCTGTTTGACTCTGTGAGTTCTTGGAAACTAAAGATACAGAACTGCGCAACAAGCTCATAACATCAAAGAATGATATAGCTTACATGACAGACCTGTATAAATTGTTCAACGACGTGAACCTCCAACTGCAAGGCGATGAACTAAATTTAATTAAAACAAAAAATGTCGTTGCTGCTTTCGCAGCCAAACTGCTTCTGCACAAAAAAAAATATGGGCAGACTTGAGTTTCACAATTTTCCGAATTTATCAGTATCCTGCAGTAACGACGACTTGTTTGCCTACTGCCAACATTTGGAAAACCTCCACATTGACTTCACCGAACGATACCAGGACATTTTAAACTTGGAAATACCAGACTGGGTGTTGGATCCATTTTCAAATGTCAACATAGCAATGTCACCTCAGCTGGAAGAAGAACTTATAGAATTGACAACAAACCAAGAAATAAAAATCAAGTTCAAAAATGGATATCAAGAATTTTGGCTACAAAAACCGATCCTGCAATTGTACCCTGGATTGTGGTCAATTGTTCAACGATTCTTGATAGCATTCCCATCGTCATATTTGTGTGAACGTGGATTTAGTGCTGTGGCAACGCTGCTTACTAAAAAGAGAAATCGTTTGCGTGTTACCGAACGTGGCGACTTGCGGCTGTTTTTGAGTAAATTGGAACCTGATATCAACAAACTTATTGAACAGCATCAGATTCAACCTTCACATTAGTTTTTATATAAGAATTGATTATGTTTGTTTTATTTTCAATAAAAGATACTCTGTCCGAATACTATAAAGTTGCGTTTCAATAATCAGTTATAAGTACTTAGCGGTTTTTAAGTATGTTTAAAAAGGGGGGCGTTAAAAAAAAATTTATTCTTAAAGTGGGCAGTAGACAAAAAAAGGTTGGGAACCCCTGCTATAGGCTATATAACATCACGCTACGACCAATAGGAGCAAAGATATAGTGGTAAATGTGTAAAAAACGGGAGAAATTATTTCATCTTTGAAGCCTTCCGTTGCGTGCGCCGTGAAAACGGTTCAAGATACACAAAAAATATGTATTAAAGAATAATAGCTCTTTTAATGATCTAAAAAACAGTCCGCGATAGTATATGTCTATCTTTTAATCTACTATATAAAAATAAGTCAGGTTTTCCTTCCTGACGCTATAACTCCAGAACGCACGAACCGATTTCCACCGGTTTTGCATTCGTTGGAAAGGTCTCGGGCTCCGTGAGGTTTATAGGATAGATACTTTTTATTTTTGAAAAAATTAGGACGCGGGCGGAGCCGCGGGCGGAAAGCTAGTTAAGGATAAATAAAGAGGAAAATGTTGATTGTTTGTTTGTTTGTTTGCATTGAACAGGCTCCGAAACTACTAGGCCGATTTCAAAAATTCTTTCACCATTAGAATGCTACGGTATCTTTGAATATACAGGGTTACCGGAAATTCGATAATTTTCCTTCAAGGGGTTAAAGTAGAGCTCATTTGCGATTTTTTTAAAATTCCTTCCCTAGCCAATAGTTATGAGTTTTTGAGATAATCGCGTTTTTGTGTTTTTTTGCTAAATATTATTATTATTATTTAACTCTTTATTTGCACACACATAAATATAAACTGACAAAAACAAACAAAAATAAGAAAGTGTACAGAAGGGCGGCCTTATTGCTAAAAAGCAATCTTTTCCAGGCAACCTTGGGGTAGAGGAGAAATAATAAGAAGGTAAAACAGAAGCGGGTGGTGCAAATATTAATGATTAAAAAATAAATAAATTAAAATAAAAACTTACCGATTTGTGACAAAAAAGCTTTGTAAGAATTTTCTATTTTAATTTTTTTAAATGCATAAACTGAAAGCTGACATCTCAACGTTTCCTCGAAATTATAATAAGCTGAAGTAATAACAATAACCTTCATGTTGTGGACTTGGAATCGCGAGAGATTTAAAGGTAAAATCTTTGTAGTGCCACTTTGTCGTGAATTTGTGCAAAAAAAATGTAAGTATGGAAAGTGTCGTGCAGATTACTTAAATAAATGCCTTATTTCACTAACTTTCGAAAGTTGTATAAAACTTTACAAAAAACTAAAAAAAAAAGTTATAACTTGAAAAGGAACTTTCAGAACAGCAGTGGATTTTTGTACATGTTGACTTTTCTAATTGGATAGAAATGAAAATGGGCTAAAACTACTCACTACTTAATAAGAAACATAAAATTAAAAATCCTGCTTAAAATGCAAGCTGAAGTTCCTCGTGCATAATGCACGTTATGTCTTCGCTATTTTGGTTTTAGTAACTCGAGTTTAAAGTTTCTTTTATTTGTTGCACTGCCTGAGCATTTCAACGTTATTTTTTGTGTTGGCTGTTAACTGAGTAAAAAGCTGCTCCACGTGACCCCAAAGGTAAAAATCGCACGGTGTCAAATCAAGACACATTGCTGGTCAAGGAATTGGCCCTTCTCGGTCAAACTACATAATATAGGCTACATAATTTTCCCGAATTCCTACTGCAAAGAAGTCCCGTGCATCTTTTCCTGTAAACTTAGGTAATGTACTTGGTATTTAACCTCTCCACCTACTTACCGACATGAGTATTTCATTGTTTAGGTACCTAAACTAAACTAAAAGCGTCGGGATTGGGGTATGAAATGATTATGTTAATACGTAGTAAGGACTTGTGATGTTGGCCTCCCTAGGTGCTATTTACACCAGTCCTGGATTTGTCAATAGGCCGTATAGGCCGCGGCCTAGGGGCGGCAGCGTCCTAGAGGTGGCAGATTTCAGAGTATTCTCATGGTTCAATGGTTTTCTCATGGTTTTTTATTCTAATACGTTAAATCTCTATAGAAACTCATTCCCATCGAAAATTTATCAAACCTAGGTCTATACTATTATTATTGCACCTTTTTAACTTTAGTGCCTTCTTAACTACAAATGGATAATTATTAGGTATTTTAGAAAGGTACATGGGGCGGCAGAAATAAAGTGGCCTACACTCATAAAAATTATAAATCCGGCACTGGTTTACACCCAAGCGATGACGTGACGCGACGGCGGTGCGGCGATCAAAGCATCGTAAATGAATCTACGGAGTAAAGGTTTATTTACCGAAAATAAGCACGAAGAGACATCCGCCGCCTGAAGACGGAGTGACGGAGGAAAAAAACCTTTGCCACGTATAGCTTTTAAGATTCATTTTACGATGCTGTGACCACAACGCCGCCGCGCCACGACGCTTGTGTCTAAACAGCGCCCTAGGCCGTATAGTACCAGAGCCGCCCCTTTCTCAGTTCTCATCCAATAAGCGGGGTAAATAATCTATCTATTTACACTCACGCCTATAATCCATTTCTGGGTAGGCAGACCGTCCTGTGGTTATAGAACCACTTGCCGCCACATTTGACATTAATTCTGAGGGTTATTGGATGGAATATGAGTACAGTGGTGATAGGCTACATGAGCTCATTCCGCCTTCCCCTTTTTTCCATCGGACGTCCAGACGCACTGCGGGGTACCACCCTTATCTTGTAGAGATCCCTCGGATACGTACTGAGCGCTATTCTTCATCTTTTATATTGCGCACTGCCAGGGAGTGGAATTCCCTGCCGGCGTCTGTATTTCCGAGTTCATACAACCCAAATATCTTTAAAGTGCGAGTGAATAGGCTTCTTCTGGGTGAGCTCAATACTCAATACTCAATATTTTATTACATCCATAGGTTTTACATATAGGTGTTACAATCCAATAAAGTATCCATATGGACCCTGTTCTAGGACACTGTAATTAATAGGGGCAAACCTATTCTAGTCGGCTCGCTACATCCTCGACCACATCTTTGCCCTAAGCTAGATTGTGGTTGTTCACAAAGGAACATAAAAACACAAGTTTTGAATTGAATAGAAATTATTTTATTCAGGAACACACATGCCGTTGCAAATATTTTTACAGAGAGAGAGATGGCGTGACGTGACGTTAGAAAGGGATACGATGACATTTTATTTTTCTTAAAATGCGTTATGTTGCAAACATACTCCCGGGTTTCGGCACCATTTATGTTCACAAAGGAACATAAAAACACAAGTTTTGAATTGAATAGAAATTATTTTATTCAGGAACACACATGCCGTTGCAAATATTTTACAGAGAGAGAGAGATGGCGTGACGTTAGAAAGGGATACGATGACATTTTATTTTTCTTAAAATGCGTTATGTTGCAAACAGTGGTCAAAGTGGTCAAGAGCGAACTCATTTTTAATAAAAAAAAAAGGTTGTCAGCCTGTCGCCCACAATACAGCAAAAAAACCCTCACGTCCCACTTACGACTTCTACAGTAAGGCATACTGTTATCAGTTGGCTCATTCTAAGTTTTCTTTAACTCCCAGTCCAGCATGGAGTAATCTAAAATAAATAAATAAATAAACGCTACACACACACAGAGAATAAATAATTACTACACACTCAAAGGCCCACACTAAGGTTTTTCCCTTGTGCCGTGGGTCCCTTGGAACACACATAAAGACAAACACAAACACCAATGACCCGAGAACAAACATCTGCTTTTTACACAAATGTTTGCCCCGACTGGGGATCGAACCCAGGACCCGCCAATCAAGAGGCAGCGTCACTACCACTCGACCAAACCAAATCTGATGAAAATGTACCAAATACGACTTTGGATTGTAGGTAAAAAAATACGAAAATGTTTGTCTCAAGCCATATTTAGATGATCAAGACATTTTCATATCATTTACCACGATTAGCCGCCCCTAAAACTTGGCCGCCCTAGGTCCGGCCCCGGCCTATTAGGCCTTAGGGTAAATCCGCCAATGTTAATCCGAATATTGGATTAAAGCAAGCAAATTGTACAAGTAAAATTATAACTTAGGAGTTGTTTTGCCATGTCACCCGTCACGTAACGTACGTACCTATACGTTGTCCAGGGACTAATTTGGGCAGTGGCGTTTTTTATGATGTGATGGGTTAACCTCTGATCCCAATCTTGACTAAGGTCATAGATGAGGTCGACGATGGAGCGAGTTAACCCAGAATATGTATGCCTATTAAGGCACTGGTACTCCCACGCACCGACGGAACACAGCATGCTGTTTGGCGTCGGACTTCGGTAGGAGGGTGGTCGCGTACCAGACGGCCCTTTACAGAGCCTACCACACCGCATGAGACCATAGGACGACACTTCAGATTCAGAGAAAATTGAGGTGTCGTTGCCTGGGATGGATTGATAGGAGGCAGGTCTCATTGAGTTTCCTTAGTCGCCTCTTATGCCACCCACGGAAAGAGATGGGGTGGTGTTATTCTGAACCGATCACCACACGGCGCAAAAATGTATGTATGCATGTAAATTCTTTATTGCTCAAAATCAGTGTTATATCATACATTTACCTAAAAGGTAATTTAATAGCAAAAGCGGACTTTCAAACTAAAAGGATCTCTTCCAGTTTTCCTTAACCTTTTCACCGCCAAAGTCTGATATATCAGACGTTTAAGTTTCGTGCCCTCACCGCCAAAGTCTGATATAGTTATCAGACAAAAAACTTTTTTTTTTACTTTATTATCGTTCACCAAGCGTTCGCCATACGCCATGACATAATTTTTTTTTTGATGTCGTGGCCACACGTGGGTGTTTTTGACGAAAACTCTTGGCGCTAAAAGGGTTAAAGTAGTTGAGACACACGTGACGCAGGGTTGCGATGCAATTAAAACATTTAAAAATAATACATAGTACAATATGCCTTGGGAAATTTTGGCAGCTGGAAAGTTTTTCTTTCACTCTCCCAGTCCAACGTGGAAGGAACATTATGTGACTGTGATAATGGAAAGGTCGATGGATATAACTTTCGTGATAGTCGTTAAGGTTCAGAATTATTGTGATGAGCTTTGTAAATCGCTCTTATTGACTAACCCGAAATAGATCTGTAGCCCAGAGACATTTATATTACTAAAAGGTTACCGTTTGTCTTTGTGAAGTTATTATAGATTTCGCCATTTTATATACTAAAAGTGAGGTAACCCGCTGAAACCATATGTAGTGATAAGTTAAAAATCTCTTAAATCAAAAAGTTATTAAAATTTTTGAGTTACCGTTTCAAATTTAGACATCTATTAATAGGGGCCTATTAATAGATGTATAAATTTGAAACTTGACAAACCATATACCTATTTTATGACGATTTCTGTGGCCGGTTTAGATTTTAAGACGCATTTCTTCATCATGGACTAAATGAGTCTTAAAATCTAAACCGGCCACAGAAATCTCCTTAAAATAGGTATATGGTTTGTTCAGAGGGCCTATTAACAGATATATGAATTTGAAATGGTAACTTTGAGTTATATTCATGAAAAAAAAAACACAAAATATGGTTGCTGCGGGTTACAGTCATTAGACCTCCATTTTAGTATATAAAATGGCGAAATCTTTAATAATTTCACAAAGACAAACTGTAAACTTTTTATGGTAAAAAAAAATGTTCCCCAGGCTACAGATCTAAAAGTTGTACCTTTTACTAAACACGTCACAAATTACGGCCCTGTTAAGGGTGTGTTTAATGTTTGTGTAATTCGTATGTGTTTAGGGTAAATCTCGTGTGAAACTTTGTTCTAACTTAATCCACATGGTACGCGTTTAGTGGAGGGTCGTTAGAACAAAAATCATCAAAACTTTGGAACCCAGTTCCACTGAATGGATTTTCGTGAAACTTCTTTTATTACACTGTTGGAGGTATACATAATAAAGTTTACCCCTCAATATTTGTCGATTCAATTATATTTATCTGGTATTTAGGAATTCCCATACAAAAGAAGCCTCGAATTTTTTTACCTACTGACAAAGATATCCATACAAAATCTAAACTATTGTAGCTGTAAGTTTAAAATTTTGCAAAGATGATCTTCAGATATTGTGGAAGCTTGCCTAAAAGAAATTATATGGAGTTCCAATTGTATGGCGTCCGCTAGTTGATATTTACGTGTGGTGTTTCAGAGAGCATGTCATCTTTCAGATTATTATAGAGAGCATGTAAAATTTTCAGAAAATACGTATTATGATAGTAGCTATCGTAACATGTAATTTAAAAAATTAAAAACTTAAACCACAGTGGGGTCCCCATACGACAAACGCCCAAAATTTTGCATTACCTTAACAACTTTTGTTACTGCTCTATTTCAAAATCTACAGGGCTTTAAGGTATCTCTCTTTCAACCTCTCGGGTGTTTAATCAGTCCATGAAACTGAACAACTTCCCCTAGGAACATAGGTCAAAATACGAAAAAAATATTTTGATCTCACATACAAAATGCGCTATATGCTGATGAAGTTTGTATAGGAACAATCTAAATAACCGTTTAAGGTGTGTTTATGAAATTTCGAGCACACATGTATCTCGCGGGTCCCAATTTAAGAGCCAAATTTTATACGTTTATGTGCAATAGTTTTTGAGTTATGAGGTGGTCAAAAGTGGCTCCAAATTGTTCGTGTAAAATAACACACGGTGCTGCTCGCCAGTTTCTTGAACTTGGCGTTGACACGCTACCGCGTGTCTAGATCTACAGGGTGTATGGTGGCAAATTTATGTTTTCAAAATGAAATAAAAAAAATGTTTGACATAGGTATAATTATGATAAAAGTATTAAAAGATAGAGTACCAATGCGGATTTCATTTTTTGAAGTTTTGTCATCCAAATGTCTTCCATTCTGTTGCACACACTGTTCAAAATGGAGCCTCGTATTCCGCGCCACACGCTGCAGTAAACTCGGTTCTTTCTCGCCGAATGTTTTCTTTTCAGTCCACAACAGTTCACGGGTTCTTGGTGTAAATTCTCTCTTTGAGGTAGCCCCACAAAAAAAATCCATGGAGGTTAGGTCGGGTGACCTCAGTGGCCACGGGTGTCCCCAAAGTGACTAATCAATTTTTGAGAGAAATTTTCTCGTAGTAAATCCATCGAAGCTCTGGCCGTGTGTGCGGTCGCACCATCCTGTTGAAACCACGTGTGTGATGAGAATGATGGATGAGGTCGCAGGTTCGGCAAAAATTAATTCGTAATCATGTGTCGATAATTCTCACCACTGACATTCGTTGCTTGGCCCTCTGCATTTTCAAAAAAAAAATTGACCGATTATCCCACTCGTGGATAAAGCGTACCAAACAGTTATCCTTGGCCAATGTAATGGTTTTTGGTGCTTCAGTCTAGGATCGTGAGTTTTGGAGCCAAGTACCGGCAGTTTTACTTGTTGACGTGTCAGTTTAAACGGAAATGAGCCTCGTCGCTCCAAAAACTGGAATTCGAGTGCGAAAACGCTCCAACATGGTTTCACAAAAAAAAAATGCATGACACAAAGTCATTTTCTTTCAATACTTGAATGATTTGAATTTTAAAAGGATGGAACTTCATATCCCTTTTAAAAATTTCAAGAACAATCGCTCTTGCAAGTCCCAGTGAAGCTGCCCTTTTCGGTATCAAAAGTCGTGAATCGTGACTCCTGAAAAATGCTTCGATGGCGAACGCGCGAAGCTTATCCGACCACTGCGACATTACAATACAATACAATACAAATATACTTTATTGCACACCAACATTACAGAACATGAGACAGAGTAAAAGTTACATTATGAACAGTAATAAAGTTAGGGTACAAAAGGCGGCCCCATTGCTAAGAAGCAATATCTTATCGGCAACCTTTGGGTATGGAGAAGATGAAATTACACCATATAAGTGTGGGTGCAAAAATACATACATAAATATACTTACATAAACTACATTACACACATACAGTATACCTAACACAAATAAATACATACTAGCTGATGCCCGCAACTTCGTCTGCGTGTTGAATGTATTTTTATAGACCGAGTTTGTACTTTGACACAACTACAGATACATGAATTGCCGTTTTTTATTGAAGCAACTATTTCGTTCATATTTTCGTTATATGAACGAATAGCAACTATTTCGTTCATATAAGGAAAAGCAATTTCTAAAAATATTTTTTATTTTAAAACTTGGCTAACTATGTCATATAAGGTTGATACTTAATACATTACTTTGTATTAAGTATCAACCTCATCTGAAAACAAAGGTCAAACATAGTTGTTTCCTCTATCGCTTATATTTTCTATACCATTGTTACTGCTTTTGATAGATTAAGGTCCGTATTATAGAACGCGACTCAGACTCTGATCTATACTTAAGTAGCAGTCGTTTTTGATTTTTTGATACTGAGAGAGATAGACAATCAACACTTAACATGAGTCAGTGGTGCCTCTAAAACATCTTGTTGTCTTAACAATCCCACAAAAAGTGGGTAATTAATATTGTATTTCGCGTTTCTGTGAAAAACGTAAGGATTTTGTACTTATAAAAAATCAATTTTGATAAAATAAAAATATGTGGAGTAAAAAATTTACGAAAATTGTATGTTGAAAGACCTATTACTTAGGTAAGTTGTACAATAAATGGCACACGAATTCCTTAGTGCTAATTACGGACTTATTTTTGATTTTCAGTGGAATAGAAGTTTCTGAAACAGGTCACCTATGTCAGTATCTAAGACAACCCCCGTGCATTTGAGATTTCAGCTAGCACGCTGCTTTTATTGTGCTTTGCGATAATTGTGTAAAAATGATTCAATAAAAAATTAAATTTAAGATGGAAATGACTAAGCTTTTCCCTTCAATGGACATTTGTAGAAATAAGCAAAGGTCTCAGTGCTTGATCCAAACTAATAAACTTATTAGAATAGTAATAATATAATATTTATCCATGGCTTATATACGCAATGCTACGCTTGATGTAAACTAAAATCAAAAAATCAATAAATAGCCCTTATTTCATGTCAGAACATCAAAGCCATAGATCAAACCTTATATAGACCATATTCATAGTGGTTTTAATAAAACAAATGTCTATTGTCAGTTTCTATTGAGTTTCCCGCCTTTAAAATAAGAAATGCATTGAAAACACCGGCTGTACGGCCAAGATTCCTTTGCTTAAAAATAAAAATAAGCCGTTTTATTGTTTTCAAAAAGTGATATCCTGAAGATTGAATAATGTCATTTAGTTAGGGCCGAATTAAGATTTGAAGACTAAATACTTAATCAACTTCATTCTTATTAACACTGTATTAAGTATTTAGTTTTGGTTCGTTAAAAAAGTGCAGAATAGCCGAACTATTAATGGGAAAGCTGACAAAAGTTTCGATATTTTAGATATTATATACGCCTATAATCCTCGTTGGGGTAACATAAGTCACATAACTTTACATGTCATTAAAATTTAAAAACTGGCATATTGTTTATGAGTATATAATACGTTGTCTAAATTTTGCAATGCACGGACGGCCCCAACTCAGGTTACCACACGCGTGCACTCTGTGCTGTTGTGATAAGAGCGGTTTTGCAATGAAAATGGAGTAACCTGATGCGCTGGCCTCTGTACCAACAATGCAATGTATTTGGTTGGCAGCTGGCACATTCCAAATTTTTTGTTCAGTGCCAGTTCAGCACAGAAGTTTTTGTTTTATTTTTGGATATTTGTGGGTCAGTTACAATAATTTTAATTTCTTCCGACTCACTTATATTCGACGATAGCTCTTAAAAATAATATATATCTAATTATAGAGCAGCACGCTCAGATTTTCTTTATAAAGTACTTTTTTAAAGGTGAATTTATGAAGTTAGAAAAAGGTTATCATTAGGAAATAAAAGCATACTCGAGACACATGGAGGGATATAATTTTAAGATGAGCAAGTGTTAAACCTGAATTTTAAATTCTCGTCAATGAATTTTGTTTAAATAGTTTTTTTAAACGTGACGTAAACGAAAACAAAAATGCACTTTTTCTGCTTTTTGTATGAAAATGGTGGAATTAGCGCAATTTTTTTTTCATTTTAGTCACGTTTTCACAAATTTCAAGAAAAATTAAATTCATTGATAAAAATTGAAAATTCATGTTTAGCACTTGCTCATCTGAAAATTATATCACTCCGTGTATCTCGAGTATAATGGTATTATAGCTTCTCAAACAGACCTCTTTTGTATGAAAAATCATGCAATATCCCTAGACAGTGTTGATGTGTATATTTTTCTATGTTTGGCGTAAATAATAGAAAGAACTTGAGAAACATTGTAAGTGCCTATTCCATTCAAGGGTTGCCCTTGATTTTGATGGGATTCCATCAGATCCTGACTTGGTGACAATAAGACCACTTCTGGAGTATACTCTTTCAAACAAAAAAAAAGAATTTTGAAAATCGGTCCAAATGGCGGAGAAATCGGTGAACATACATAAAATAAAGATATACAATACAATGGTTTAAGATTTCGTAGTCTTCCTTTCATTTAATTTACCAAGTTTGTTAGAAAGATTTCATCCTTATAATTGACCCTAACGATCGACGCAATAAAAATACAGGGTATTCTTACAGATTTTAGTCGGTTCGATTCCCGGTTGGGGCAAGCGAATTTTCGAAAATTCTTGAATGCAGTTTTCTTTCTTTTCAAAAATAAAGGAATGTTTTCTTTGAGTACAATTTTCTATCTACAGTATTAAGAGTACTTTCCCTTCAGGTGGCATTACAAAATTCCACCCTGTATACAGTCGAACATAAAACCTCCTCCTTTTTGGAAGTCGGTTAAAAAGTAATTCAAGTGATACAGTGTATCTGCTCCGATCCAGCGGCAGTGCTTCTCGCCGCCATAGTTCTTCGTAAACAAAACACTATCGGCTTACGGAGAATGAGAGAAGTAAAGAAATATAAATTGAAGACATAGCTAAGAAATACATATATTGAAGACCTGGCTGTATGGATGCAGATTCCTTTGCCTTTCTCGAAAGAGATAAATTTAAAAAACAACATGTCCTTGCTTTTAGCCCATGTATATGTCAAAAATACGTTGATCTCTATGGTATGAGTAAAATGTTCTGAAAAACACCTAGCTTGGAATTTTTTCAGGGGTTTTTGTTGTTGGTTTTATATTTACTGGCTAAATTTCGAGATTTTATGTAGCCTAAATGTTGACCGGGGATATAAGGTACCCCTATGCAAAATTTCATTTAAATCGGTCCAATAGTTACGGAGATTAGCCCGTGCAAACAGACAAACAGACAAACAGACAAACAGACAAACAGACAAACAGACAAACAGACAAACAGACAAACAGAGAAACAAAAAAATCTAAAAAAATCGGGATTTGTTTTATTTCTCTTCCTACATCCCCCTGACTCGGTTTTTAGCATTTTTTTTCTATGTACAGAAATTCGACCTCTACAGTTTTATTATATGTATAGATAATATATATACTATACATAACATACACCTTATGGAAATACACAGTGGAAAAGCAATAACATTCTACAGACAGTAAAAATAATAATAATAAAAAAAAAAAAAAAAAACACATAAGGAATACTATATAGAGACAACCCAGCCGACTATCACTCGACGACAAGGAACTAATAATTGCAAAGCAGTTCAAAGTGCCTCCTCAGCAAAGTTTTGAAAATGGCTAAGGTTTGCGCGGATCGTATAGCATTAGGCAAGGAGTTCCAAAGGCGTGCGCCGTGTACTGTGAAGGATTTGGTAAAATAGTTACTTTCATGGACCGGCAGATCTATGAGGAATCTGGTGTTGCTGCGTGGTTCACGCCCGTGGCCATCCGAAAGAAACGCAAAGCGTTCCTTAAGATAAGCCGGGGCATGTGGGTCGCGCAGTGTCTTAAAAACCAAACACAATATATGTGTGTCACGGCGCAGCCGAATGGGCAGCCATTTGAGTTTCGCCCTATATTCAGAAACATGATCAAATTTCCTGACTCCATAAACAAATCGAATCGCCATATTCTGCAGTCGCTCCATTGAGGCGTTCCTTCGTCAGATCAAGGTACGCAACATCTGCATAGTCGAGCAAGGGAAGAAGTAGTGCCTGGGCGAGCGCAATCTTAGTAGGAATGGGAAGGAAGTTTCCTAACCTTCGCAACGACATAAAAGATGCAAACACCTTGCGGCTCACCTCACCCACCTGCTTCGACCATGACAAAGTTGAATCAAAAATGACTCCCAGATTCTTGACATTGTCACAGTAAGCAATAATAACACCTTTATACATGACAGGGGGAAGAGATGACATGTCCAGCTTACTGATCTGCCGACTACCACCAATCACTATGGTCTGGGACTTCGAGGGATTGACATTCAGTCCGTGGGAATCGGACCATTGTGCGATGCGTGACAGATCGGCATTCATGTGACTAATGGCAGTATTGATGTCGAGTACTGGCACATGAGTGTATAATTGGAGATCGTCAGCGTATAGGTGGAAGGAGGAAGAGATGAAAGAAGATATCCCATTTATAAAAATGGAGAAGAGCAGCGGTGATAGAACACCACCTTGTGGGACACCTGATGTAGTACATGCCCAATCAGAGTGTTGATCATCCACACGTACACGCTGACGACGTCCCATTAAATATGTGCGGAACCACCGCAAAACGGGTGATGCCCCAAGAGTACTCATCACAGCAAGAAGGATATCAAAATCTACCATGTTGAATGCGTTGCTGAAATCCAGCAGAGTTAATAAAGTGACTTTTTGCTGTTCCATCCCGAGACGGATATCATCTGTCACTTTGACCAAGGCAGTAACTGTGCTGTGTCCCGGACGGAAACCTGACTGCATCGCATTCAACAGATTGTTTTGAGAAAGGAAAGTGGATAACTGGTGTTGGACAAGTCGTTCCAGAACTTTGGATAGGAAAGGAAGGATTGAGATTGGGCGATAGTGGGAGAAAGAAGAAGGGTTACTATTTTTGGGCAATGGAATTACAACAGCGTCCTTCCATGCCCTGGGAAAAACTTGCGAGGTTAGGGAATAATTTAGAATATGCGTGATGACAGGAAGTACAACATCGAGGACAGGAATGATCATAGCACGACTAATCTCATCACTGCCCACGGCGCTTGAAGTAATAGATAGGATATGCTTCCTGACATCAGCATCGGAGACATAGCTAAAGGAGAAGAAGGAAGAAGGAGAGGAGTTGCTGTAAATATTCCCCAGAGCATCAGATTTTTGGCTCGACCGGCAGAAGGCCGCGTTCGATAGGGTAAAGTGGGAGTTCAGAGAGTTCAAATCCACATTTGACGGTGCATCCTGACGAACTTTGCCGATGCCGAGAGACCGAAAAAATTTCCAAACTTTGGATGGGTTTCCGTTCTCAATAGACGCGTGGAAGTTGCGGCGCTGGGCGTCACGACAGGCTGTGTGACATCGGTTTCGAATACGTTTATACGCCTCGCGAACTTCTTTCGATGGGGACTTGCGCATTTTAGCCTTAGCAGCCGCCTTTTTGGCAACCAACTCGCGAATCTCCGGAGTGAGCCACGGAGAGGGCAGATGCTTCATGCGCACCGCACGAACAGGAGCATGCTGATCAAACAGTTGTGTCAAATGTGAGTTGAAAACTGCAATCTTGTCCTCCACATCAACGGCAGAGTATACCACACTCCAGTCCAGTCTTGCCGCATCACTGACAAGTTTATCCATATCCATGTCCTTGAAATTGCGTTGCATCAGGATTTTAGGTTTGGGTTTAGGTGGGCGGATTTTATAGGACAGGAATATGAGGTCATGACGGGAAAAGTTGTCTGCAGGAAATTGGCCATGGGAATCGACATGATCCAGGGATGAGACAATGATAAGGTCTAGAAGAGTAGGAGCACAATTAGAAGACTGATGAGTGGGACCAGAGGGAAGGATGTAGAGATTTGATGACTCGATTACTGAGCGTAGATTTTTTGCCCGATGATCGGCTTTTAACAGGCAGGTATTGAAATCTCCTAGGATTAGGGTATGGGAGTAGGATGGTACAAGATTTTCAAGAAGGGATTCAAAAGAGGAAAAATAGTTAACTGTGAGGTTGGGAGAGTAAAAGACGCCAAGAAGGACTTTAGCGTGGGAAAGGAAAATTTCAATAAATAAATGCTCAGCTGAGGTGGGGGACTCGGAAGAGGACTTATGAACAATAGAGAAGGGAATATGTGAACGGAGATAGATCGCGACACCACCCCCACCCTTACCTGTGCGATCGTTACGGATAAGCTGAAATCCTGGCAGTGGGTAATATGAAGAGGCCAGGCAAGGCTTGAGCCAACTTTCTGAAATCAGAATAGCGTGAACAGTTTTTAGGCTTTTCTCGCCGAAAGCTGCCAGAAAGTCAGTGTAATGTGCAGGGAGGCTCTGTGCATTGATGTGAACGACATTAAAGTTCTTAAACTTCCCATCAAAACATGCATTTATGGAATCAGATAGAGGCGGAGGAATGCTGTGGAAGCTACCATCACCGCTGCAAACGTCGCTGGATGAAAATGAAAGAAAAGTGTCTTCGTCAGAGTCATCAGAATTAGAGTTCTTATTATTTAGGGTGCAAAAATGTGTAAACTTATCCATTGCCTATAAATAAATATAATAAAATACTTATAAATGTAATATGTATAAGATAATTATAAATAAAATAAAATACAAAAAGATAATCAAGATGAAAGAAAGACTAATTAATAAATCCAACACCTGCTGGTAGCCGATTTCCATTCACAAAATATAACAATTCGTTCAAGTTGACGGCTACAACTCCGCCGTACATATTAAATACTTCAGAAACAACAATGGAATCAAATCAAAATCAATAAATAAAAAGCATATGCGTAGTGAAGAACGCAAAAATTGTTCCGTCGTTAAATAAAAATATAAAAGTAAGTTAAAACCAGTTTTAAAGTGACAACTAGTAATTACATAGAAGACATTGTGACTGCAAAATCCGCACGAACAGTGATTCTAATGACACCACCCTCCCCCCGCACCGCTTAGGTATAACTTATTGAGGTATTTGATTTTTAAAATATAAATCTGCCGCTAGACACCCTGTAGGTACTTAGCTAACTTGTGGTCCGTATTACGGAACGTGACTCATTGCCGTACTCAGAGACGTCAATTAAAGTTAAGTACTGTTAAACTCTGATGTTGTCTCTTTCACTCTTGTTGATATAAACAAGGATAGCATGACATTTAATTACTTCTTAACTTTAATTGATGTCTCTAAGTATGGCAGTCAGACTCTGATCTATACAGTCGATCTATACAGTAGCAGTCGTCTTTGTCATTTTTATAGTGAGAAAAAGAGACAATCAATACTTAAGTATAGATTAAGACTTGAGTCTCCTTCTGTAATACGGGTCTTAGTATCTTTTGACACTTATCTTCCCGATTATATTGTTTTTTTTTATAATGAATGAGTTCACATGATTTTGAGGCTGACCCACATTGATATTATGCTAAATATCATAGAGATTTAGAGAGATGCCAATCAATGCGCTGAGTTCGAAATCCAGTGTCGCGAACCACCGAGCAGCGGCCGTACCACGCGATTGAATGTATTCTGTTAGCTTGAATGTGCTCATTATCCATTGCGATATCGGTACCAACGTTCGAATAATCTTTAGTACTACGTAAGCATTGTAAACTGTTTACACATATTATCTCGTCGGTATCTCGAAAGTGAACTGCGTGGGATCATAGCAATGTGTTCTGTTTTTGCGCATATTGCTACAAATTCAAATTGTTTATTTAAAACAAACACTTAACCTTTAGTTTCTGTGATCTGTTCTAAACATTTTATTTCTCGCAGGTGCAACAAGAAGGCGGGGGCGAAGGCATCATTTGCAGCAATGCCTGCGATTCAAGCACCGACTCTAAATCTGTTAGTTTTATGAAAATAATAATGGATTTGTTCTTGAAAATTTCTAACCCAAATTACTTTACTGAAACTTTCAATGAGACCGTCTAATGGCCAGCGGGAGGTAGTCTAATCTCAGAGGTTCTCAAACTTTTTTAGCGACGGACCCCTTTTGAACACTTAAATATTTGGCGGAGCTCCTTACTAATTAATAACTTTCGGTCAAGTTCCTTGAAAGTTCGGGCGTTCGCGGTTCCACATTATGGTTTTTATTCTTTGCACACACTACGAATTTCAGTACCGACTATAGGGATGTTGACAGTGTTTGATTTTATGAATTATTGTATGTGAAACAAAAAATAATGCTAGAAATATATTAATATCCGAAAACAGCATTAAAATTGGTTTATAAATGAACAAGTTATTAGCATTTATATTATCGTAAGGACTAGCTATCTCGTTATGTGGGGAGAGCTAGCTATCTCGTTTTTACGTACGCAAACAAATGGCGGTGACGATGACGTCACATGTCGGTACCTGCATCTCTTTTTCGTTGTTTGACAGTTTCCCCCTCTATTGAAATTTAATAGCTTGTAACTTTTTTATTTCTCAATATTTTTAAAAAATTATTTCGGTTTTGGGTTTTGGATTCAGTTCTTTTTTAAGATATACAATAAAAAAATTTAGTCAACATCCCTATTCCTTTAGTTTATTCACGGAGCCCCCACAGAGGCATTACGCGGAGCTCTAGGGTTTCCTGGAGCACACTTTGGGAATGACCGGTCTAATGGCTAGCGCGGGTCAGACGTACCGAAAGGTACCGCTTTCGCTCCCCAGTGGATCAATGACTCGTTTTCTAAGGTCCGTATTACGGAACGCGACTCAGACTCTGATCTGTACTTCAGTAGCAGTCTTCTTTGTCATTTTGATAGAGAAAAAAGAGACAATATTGTAAGCGTAGCCAATGTACATGACCAATAAAACTCAGGATCACTTTCAGAGGTTAAACTCATCATTGGGAAAATATGGGCTACACGCCCGAACGGCCTCCCTACTCCCCTCACAGCCGTCCCAAGCCTCGCATCACAAGAAACAATTGTAAGCGTTGTTCTGTCCAAAGAAAACCTCTCTTAGGACACGACTACTCTCCTCAACTGCCAAGCAACGAATGTCCCCATCACCCAAACTTCCCTTCCTTCACTGTACAACGGCTAACTCGCTTCTGCATCGTAGAGGGGCGAACGTCTCGTGTCATAGGCGCTCCGCCCGGTGGGGCGAGCAGGTGTTGATGACTCAGTGAGCTAGCAACGAACAAAAGTGGCGTGATCGAGTCAGACCACGTACTGCGCCGATAAATAATCCAATAAAAGTAAAGCGGACATTTAAAAAGTAAAAAATAATACCTTTCGTTGAGCCATCAAATTCATTTCAGAAATACCTATATATATTTTAATTATCGAAATCGATGGATGGCACGATAGGGTTTGCTCATTAAAATGGCGCTATAATGTCGCGTCGGGGTACCGCTTTAGTGAATCAGTGAATAGTCAATCAAATGAAGGGTCTGATTCACTAAAGCGGTACCCCGACGCGACATTATAGCACCATTTTAATGAGCAAACCCTATCGTGCCATCCATCGATTTCGATAATTAAAATATATATAGGTATTTCTGAAATGAATTTGATGGCTCAACGAAAGGTATTATTTTTTACTTTTTAAATGTCCGCTTTACTTTTTTGCGGGGGGGGTTTTTTAAATTTTTAATTTAATTTTTATTTCAAAATTTTTAACTTATTTTCAAAATAATTAAGAGTGTACTAGTGTGCTGGATATCCTGGCCGCAGCATCAGCTCACGGTGTTGCCACCATTGCATTGTATGCAGAATCAAATACTGATCAAAACGAGTCCAAACACGACATATCTGCTATTATTTTTTCAAGGATGTGCTAGTGTTCTGGATATCCTGGCCGCAGCATCAGCTCACCGTGTTGCCACCATTGCATTGTATGCAGAATCAAATACTGAACAAAACGAGTCCAAACACGACATATCTGCTATTATTTTTTTAAGAGTGTGCTAGTGTTCTGGATATCCTGGCTGCAGCATCAGACCAAGAGTTCCATAATCCTGCATAGTTATTAAGCATACATGAGTGTTTCAAGTTTTAGGTCACATGTATGTTTGAAAGTAAAGTAAATACACATTAAGAGTCTAAGAACCCTACCGCAGCTAACAAAAGAGCTGATGACCTTGAAACGGCTGAACCGATTTTGATAAAACGTATCTAAGAACCATCGCCAAAAAACCTGCTTGTAAATAAAAAAAACCGCATCCAAATCGGTTCACCCGTTTGAGAGCTACGGTGCCACAGACAGACACACAGACACACAGACACACAGACACACAGACACACAGACACACACACATAGCGGTCAAACTTATAACACCCCTCTTTTTGCGTCGGGGGTTAAAAATGAATACAAAATAGCATACTGCTTACAATATAGATCTATACTTAGGTATAGATCATGACTTGAGTCTCCTTCTGTAATATTCTAAGTCATGTAAAGACGGCGGCACGTGAGGTTAAGATTCACCGAGAATTAGCCAAATAGCATGTTGCTCTCATTAAGCAAAGCAATACTTAATTAGTTTTAAACATATTTTAACGGTTTTATTTGTTTAATTTATCCCTATCGGGAAAGGCAAAGGAATCTATGTCCATACAGCCGTTGTCTTAAGTTTTTTTCTCCCATGTAGCTCCCCCCGTTGACCGTAAACCGATAGTGTTTTGTTTACGGAAAACTTTGGCGGCGAGAAGCACTGCCGCGGAGATTTTTGTCGGAACTAAAAGGAGCGAATATACCGTATTACGTTAATTTTTATATTATTTTGAACGGGTTTTTAACTATACATTTTCTTTTATCAGTCCACGTACGTCCCTACCGAGGGGCACGGGCCTTCCTTCGAAGCACGAAGGGGATTTAGGCCATGGTCCACCATGCTGGCACAATGCGGGTTGGTGGACAATACAATACTTCTTTGTCTTCTATTTCAGTCCGAAACAGCAGCTTCAGATGACATGAAGAAGGAACTTCAAGAGATAAGCTCTGATGCAGCTGTAGACGCCAAAGAACAGAGCAATGGCGAACCAAATGAAACTGTGAGTGGTAAATCTTAGAAATTTTACTAATTACCTATTCTGTCTACACTATTATTGTAAAGAGGAAAATTTTTATTGTTTGTTTGTTTGTATTGAATAGGCTCCGAAACTACTGGACCATTTTGAAAAAATATTTTATCATTAGAATGCTACATTATCCCTAAGCATGGACTATAGTCCATGTCCCTGAGTAACATAAGCTAAATAGTTTTCCCGAATTCCCACGGGAACGAAGTCCCGGGTGCACAGGCGTAGTCAGAATTCTGTTTCGGGGAGGGTTTAAGAAAATAAATTTGGAGGTAACACAACAGGGGCCCGATTCTGTAACATCACTTATTATGTGTCGATGGAATGGAAACCATTTTATCTGTTCAGGTGGCGAAATTGAGAAATATTTAATTTTCATATACTTGCTGACAACCACCCCGACCAGCAACGCCACCGCCAACCGAACGAAAAGTTGCAAACTACCTAGCAACTGAAAATGCAGTTGGCGGTGGCGCCACCAGTCAAAGCAGCCATTATTAGATGTATGAAATTTGGATAGTTCTCAATTTCACCACCTGAACGGATAAGATGGCGACCATTCCATCGACACACAACTGAAGTTACAGAATCGGGGCCCAGATGAACCCTCGCTTATGGGTTTAATTTTGGAATAGCTATACAATGAAAAAATTTAATTGGCGAGTAAAAAAAAGGTCAAAGGGTTTTGGCCGGGTTTTGATGAGTCAATAAGTCAGGACCTGCATTTTTTGTAGTTTGATATTCATTTTTCTAAAATGTGTGAAAAATTATTTACTAATTTAGGGACACCTCATATTCACATTGAACATGTTTCAGGGAGACTGGAAAAAGAGAGAACAAGAGCTTCTAAAGAAGATAGAAGAGTTGGAGAAAGTAAAGAATCAGAGAAGTGAAGACGGGCTCAGATTGGAATTGAAGGTAGGTGACTGCATGAGCTTATTCCGCCTGATCAATTGGGGCCTTAGTCAAGTATTTCTTCTCCTTCTTCTTCTCATTCCACGCCGTCACTGGAGGTTGGTAGTCAGCGTATTTCTGCCCATTTTTCGCCAAACGTAATGGGTCTTCCACCGTGGCAACGCCTGTCATGCCTTTTTTTTGTCGAGCCATGTCATTTTCGGTCTACCTGCGCCTCTTTCACCCTCGATTTTTCCCATGATGATTGTCTGGAGCAGATGGTAACGCTCATGTATGTGACCCAGATATGCTGATTTTCATTATTGGACTGTTCTTAATAGTTCTCGGAGTTTTTTCCACGGCGTAGCACCATGACGTTTGCGACTTTTTGGATCCAACTAATTCGTAGCATCCTATGGTAAAACCACATCTATAAAGTCTCTAGTCTACGGCGGGACTCTTACTTGATCGTCCCGCCGCTGGGTTAAGATGATCCCAACGACATATTATCTCAAACGTTATCTCGTGGTCACGTGACACTTTCTCGTAATCTCATTGGTCGAAACAGTTACGTGACCACGAGATAACGCGTGAGATAATATGTTGTTGCGATCATCATAGCCCGGCAGTATTTATTAAACAAAATTTTGGTAATTTTGATTTTTGTTTAAGGTTCGCGAAGAAGAGTTAGACCTACTGAAGGCTAGAGTGAAGAACTTAGAGACAGAACTCCAAGCAACACTATCCAAGCCCGGCGGGAAAAACCAGGAAATGATTGACAACATCAAGCAACAACACGAGGAGGTGACAACATCAAGCAACAACACGAGGACACGAGGGTTTTTGCCGTGTGGTGATCGGTTGAGAATAACACCCACCCCATCTCTTTCCGTGGGTGTCGTAAGAGGCGACTAAGGAAACACAAATGAGATCTGCCTCCTAGTAATCCATCTCAGGCAACGACACTTCATTTTTTTCTGAATCTGAGGTGTAGTCCTATGGTCTCATGCGGTGTGGTAGGCTCTGTAAAGGGCTTGCTGTGTTCCGTCGGTGCGTGGGATTACCAGTGCCTTTATAGGCATTTTCTGGGTTAACTCGCTCGATCGTCGACCTCAACTTTGACCTTTATGGTCAAGAATGAGGTCAAGAGTTAACCCATCTTATAATAAAAAAATAAAATAAACAGAAACCTAAAAACAACTAAAGAGTGACTATCATATATAGCGCTTGTAGCTCAGTGGCGCAACCGATCGTGCTTCAGAGGGCACGTCGGTCCCGGTTAAACAAAGTCCGAGGCCACAAGATCACAGGATTACCGTTGCTGAGTAGCACTATTTCTTGCCTCAAAGTCGGGTTTGTTTTTATGGTTTCTGATTTGTTGTATTGTCTCCGTCCCAAAAAGCAGAATAAATATTAAAAACATTGGAAAATTAACGAAAACATTCCCACGGGAACGAAGTCCCGTGGGAATGTTTTCAATAAAGCTGGTACATAATAATAAAATTAAACTCAATATTCCAGTTGCTAAGCAAGGCGCGTGGCATGATCTTCGACAAGACAAAGATGGTGAAGAACCAAGAGCTGCAGATCGAGGCTTTGACGACACAGGCAAGTTTCAAATAATTTTTTCATACTCTATATTTTTTGTGCTCATTCCGAATCGACTTTATAAGCCTGTAAGTATTAATATACCTATCTTACTCAAGACTGACTTTAGATGTCACTTTAGATGTGACGTTAGGTGCCGTGCCTTCTTGATACCTTTCATCCTTACTAATATTATAAATGCGAAAGTAACTCTGTCTGTCTGTCCGTCTTTCACGCCTAAACCACTGAACCGATTTTGATAAAATTTGGTACAGAGATAGATCAGAGCCTGGCAAAGGACATAGGCTACATTTTAACCCACAGTTGGGTACGATATAGCCTGTAGTCCACACGGCCAGAGCCGCGGGCGGAAAGTCACTTAATGTCACTTGATATTTTTTTGGTTGATATATCCCTTTCGAGAAATGCAAAGGAAACTATATGCATTTATGCATAGTATAAAAACATGCTGTACAGGGTGTAAAAGACAGCTTAGAAAAAACTGAAACCCTGGACACTGACCATCATTCTGAATGATTTTCCAGTGTAATTTTTTTCCGGAAAATTTTAATTTATTTTCATATTTTTTAATATTTTCTGCTTACGATGGCTATGCACGAAGGAGTCCGCAACAATACAAATTAAAAGAAACCATTTAAGAGATAGCTAAGAAAAACTAAAAAAAAATATAGTAGCTACTTAGTCAATGTGCTGGGAGAACTTGGTAATCTCTACACATTTTTCAAAGCGCGGCATTGTTCATTTCGTACCCGCGAATACTTAAGGTTTCGGAGTATGTTAAAGACAATCGCCTCGCAGCGCCCCTCTGTATTTTCCACGGCGCCCCAGGGCGCCGCGGCTCAGAATTTGGGAACCCCTGTTCCAGTCTATTGACTGGCATGACAGCTTAGTCAGTAGTGACCTTTCCTACTGATATAAAGGTTGTGGATTCGAAATTTTGGAATTTTCGTATTTTAAAGTATTTGTGAGGAGTTTTTATTACGAATTGTATGTAATTTAAAAAAAAACCGGCCAAGTGCGAGTCGAACTCGCGCACGAAGGGTTCCGTACCATTATCTCCAGAAAAACGGCAAAAAATCACGTTTGTTGTATGGGAGCCCCCTTAAATATTTATTTTATTCTGTTGTTTAGAATTTTTTATTAAAGCAACAACAAAAATACAATATCTGTGAAAATTTCAACTGTCTAACTATCACGGTTCATGAGATACAGCCTCGGACAGACTTATCTATAAAAACGGCAAAAAAATCACGTTTGTTGTATGGGAGCCCCTTAAATATTTTTTTATTCTACTTTTTAGTATTTGTTATTATAGTGGCAACCAAAATACATCATCTGTGAAAATTTCAACTGTCTAACTATCACGGTTCATGAGATACAGCCTGGTGACAGACGGACGGACGAACGGACGGACGGACAGCGGAGCCTTATTAATAGGATCCCGTTTTTACCCTTTGGGTACGGAACTCACAAAAGGCCCATGCTATCGGTTATGTTACTTTTTTTAAAATTGTTTATAGCCTAGAAACAATTCTTTTGGTCGAATGGGTTATACTAATAGGTAATGGTTGCCACAGGTGCAGTCCCTGAAGGATATCAACCTCATCACGAAGGATCTCCTTGAGATACGCAACTCGGAAGTCAAAGCTATGGAGGTAAGTATTATAACACTTACTTCTTTACATAGTTTAAAAATGAAGTCGCTTCCGCTGTTTGTTCGCTTAGATCTCTCAACGGATTTTAATCCAGTTTTCAGCAATAGAAAACTGCAGTTTTCAGCTCCGCGTATCCGACCAACTGCTCGCGAGAAGACTTATTTGAGCTGATTCAGAGTGCCATTAAGGTCGCCGCCTTCTGGTCTAACAAAATTTTGCCTTTCTAACCTACTGCCCACACCGTAGAAGAAGAAGCAATAGATAGAATGATTCGAAAGGAAGGTTTATATGTGTAATTTATGCCGTGTGGTGATTGGTTGAGAATAACACTACCCCATCTCTTTCCGTGGGTGTCGTTAGAGGCGAATAAGGAACGACAGGCAACGACAATTCATTTTTGTCGGAATCTGAGGTGTCGTCCTATGGTCTCATGCGGTGTGGTAGGCTCTGTAAAGGGCCGTCTGGTTCGCGACCACCCTCCTACCGAAGTCCGACGCCAAACAGCTTGTTGTGTTCCGTCGGTGCGTGGGAGTACCAGTGCCTTTATAGGCATTTTCTGGGTTAACTTGCTCCATCGTCGACCTCATCTTTGACCTTTATGGTCAAGATTGAGGTCAAGAGCCAACACATCTTTTAATAAAAAAAATACTCCCGAAATTCCCACGAGAACGATGTCCCGGGCGGGAAGCTTGTAATACATAAATTATTATAGTTCAACAGGAAAGAAAGCAAAGATTTTTTTTGAGAGTAACATTTGTGGTTTTTGAGGGAAAGTTCTTCAGGTTTTCAATTTTACTGGGAGTTTCTCGTTTTAAAGTTTCACTAATATTTGAAATCAATCCACGGCCTAATCCGTATGTTATATTAAATATGTGAAAGTCGGATGTTGTTTTGGATGTTTGTTACTCAGTCCCGCTAAAACTATTGGACAAAATTTAATGAAACTGTAGACATCTGAATGTAAATTCGCACGGAAACAAAGTCCACGGAAAAAAAATCATTATCACAGAAAATAAACAAGCATTTCAAGATTTTAATTTACTTTTTAACGCAGCTTATTTCATGGTGTCTTTTTTCAAATAGGCCTATTTTGCTTAGACCATACACTCTATAGACGGAGCCAGGAGCGTGCCCCTTTTAGATAGCAATAGTTTACCCCTTCCCTGCACCCAACCATACTTCACTGTACAAAAGCTGTACAACAACTTAACTAATGGAGTCTCTTTTTTCACAAATTTACCACAAAAACGAATAAACTTTATGCACAAAACCTTACAAACCGTAATTACTGACAGAAGCTGCAGATCAAAAGCTTCGTTTGTCACGAATTGAAATTCGTGACATCAAAAAATGGGTTACGCAGAAAGAGATGGCGTTAAAGCTAGTTAACTATCTCTTACTATCTTGTAGGAACTTGCATGTTTGCATCTCCTTCAAAAGTGCTGTGAAGTCATAAGTACTCCGTCTATAGAGTGTATGGTCTAAGCTATTTTGTTTAATAAGATTACTTGGATCATTTCTAAACTTGTGAACAACCTTCAAGTTGTTTGGTACGGCCCGGCTCAACCTTCCTGGAAAAATACGAAACTTCGCCTCAAATTCAACATTCTCTGTTGAAAATTGAGTTTTATTAGCTTTTTGTAACTTTAGTATTTTTTCGGAGCTTTGAAGAATAGGTAGTTAAAATGGCGCGGTTTAGTCGTTAGAGAAGTTGTTATGCAATTTTTAAAAGAAATCGATAAAATATTGGTTGATTTTAAATAATCTAGCGAAAATTAAAGCGACGTGAATCAGCCCACGAAACTAAAAAACTTTGTCCAACATAGGTCGAAATATGAAACAATAATTTCGCCTATCTCTCCATACAACCTGCGCGATCAGCTATTGCCTTTATATGGGAAGATTTTTAAAGGCTTTTGCTTCTGTCTAACTAATACTACAAAGAGGAAAGATTTGATTGTTTCCTTTGAATAGGCTCCAAAATTACTGAACCAATTTGAAAAATTCTTTCAACGTTCGAATGCTACATTATCCCTGAGTGACATAGGCTACATAATTTTCTCGAATTCCCACGGGAACGAATTAAAAAAAAAGAAGAAAAAGAAAGAAAAAAATGTAAAATAAAAAAAATATGTGGCGTCGAGTGGTGCCTACAGGATTTGCGTGAGTGTAGTATTTGAGTAGTTTACTTTTTTATTGCCTTAGGATCGTCTAGCAGTGATGGAAGCCCGTTTCAAAGCGGAGAAGGAGCGACACAGTCTCGTGTTACAGCGGGCACAGACCAGCACCGACATCAACGTCGACCTGAAGAAGGAGTACGAGACACAACTTGGACTCTTTAAGGTAAAGCTTTGGCAGTAGGCCAATTTCAAATTCAAGGTAAAACACGGTAGCCATTGGCAATGCCATATTGAAGGTATAACATGGTAGCCTTTGCCATTAGGCCAATTCCACATTCAAGGTAGCTTATTTAAGGCAGACTTTGCCACTAGGTTCGTTCCACGTTCAAGGTAAAACACGGTAGACTTTGCCAGTGGGCCAATTCTACGTTCAAGGTAAATCACTGTAGACTTTGCCAGTCAGAATAGGGTTTATTCTACTTCCAAGTAAAATACGTTAGCTTTTGCCAGCAGGCCAAGTCCACATTAAAACACGGTAGCCTTTGCTACTAGGCCAATTCCACATTCAAGGTAAAACACGGTAGCCTTTGCCAGTATGTCTATTCCACGTTCAAGTTAAAACACGGTAGCATTTGGCAACAGGCCAATCTCATTTCAAAATAAAACATCCATTAAACGAGGTACTTAGTTTAATATTCTTTTTTAATTAACGAAGGTACAAAAGTGAAAAATGCCTGTATGTTTTGACCAGGAACTCAGAGAAAAGTACGAACAACGAGTGCAGGCGCTGGTCGCAGAGAACACACGACTCAAGGAGTCACTGCAGCAGCCCGCGCCCCCCGCGCCCGCGCCCTAGCGCGTGACGTCACCGACACCCCAGGGCGTGACGTCACTAACACCCTAGGGCGTGACGTCACCGCCGGCCTCATACCACTACCGACATACCCGGGGCCGGTAAACAGGACTATTCCACTTCAAAATTGCAGCTACCACTACAGCAATAAAATGTTGAAGTTGTGCATTTGATGTTATTTAAATTGTTTTTTACGGGATACTCTATATTCAATTCTTATTTATTTATTTATCGAGTCAATTTGTGTTATCTATTTATCAAGATAAATTATATATAATTTATTAAGTGATGATTTTGTAGGTTTTTATATTTATTTTATAAAACATGCATATTGAAATATTTTAAGTTTGTTTTAATAAATGATAAGCGAATTATGTTTCTTTAGTTTTTAATATCTGCATCATTGTCAAGTGTAATATACAGGGTAGCCGGAAATTCGATACATTCCATTCAAGGGGTTAAAGTAGAGCTCATTTGTGATTTTTTTTTCTAGTTCCTTCCCTAGCCAATAGTTATTAGTTTTTGAGATAATCGCGTTTTTGTGTTTTTTGCCACAAAAACGCGATTATTCCGCCGGGGAACTACCCAGCCCATTTCCGCCGGGGAGTACTTCCCACAACGTTAGTTTGACCTAAAAGGGCCAATTCCTTGGCCAGCGATGTGTCTTGATTTGACACCTTGCAACTTTTACCTTTAGAGTCACGTGGAGCAGCTCGTTACTCAGCTAACAGCACAAAAAATAAACGTTGAAATGCTAAGGCGGAGGATATTAAACGCAGCGCAACAAATAAAAGAAACTTTAAACTCTCGAGTTACTAAAACCGAAATAACGAAGAGATTACGGGCATGAATGAGGAACTTCAGCTCGCATTTTAAGCAGGATTTTAAATTTTATTTTTGTAAATAAGTAGTGTGTAGTTTGAGCCCATTTTCATTTTTCTCCAGTTATAAAAGTCAACATGTACAAAAAACCACTGCTGTTCTGAAAGTTCCTTTTCAAGTTATAACTTTTTTTAAATTTCGCGTTCTTGATGGGTAAGGTTTCATCTCCAAATTGTAGTGAATGTGACGTTGTAGAAGACGTATACCATGTATTGATGGAATGTGTCCGGATTGAGTCTGAGAGAAGGGATTTTTCAATTAGATTCGACTGTAACTTTACCAATGTAGGTAGCCATAACAGCATCTTGGCTTCACCCTGTTCGGTGGAGGCTAGGATGTTGTATGAATTATATAAAATTGTTTGTAGACGTGGTGATGTAATTTAGAATAAGTTTGTGTGTCAGTCCCTATGGGGGTGCATTTTCTGTAAAGAAAAAACCCCCTCATAAATAAAGACTTAAAAAAAAAAAACTTTTTTTTAATAACGTTTTTTGTAAAGTTTTATACAACTTTCGAAAGCTAGTGAAATAAGGCATTTATTTAAGTAATCTGCACTACACATTCTTAACATTTATTTTGCACAAATTCACGACCAAGTGTCATTACAAAGATTTTTCCTCCAAATCTCTCGCGATTCCAAGTCCACAACATAAAGGTTATTGGTATTACTTCAGCTTATTATAATCTCTAGAAACCGTAGAGATGTCAGCTTTCAGATTATGCATAAAAAAAGATTACCATAGGAAATTCTTTAAGTTTCACAGGTTTTTTTGTCAAAAATCGGCATTTAGCAAAAAAACACAAAAACGCGATTATCTCAAAAACTAATAACTATCGGTTAGGGAAGGAATTAAAAAAAATGACGCAAATGAGCTCTACTTTAACCCCTTGAAGGGAATGTATCGAATTTCCGGTAACTCAGTATATATATTTTTTTGTTATAAGATGGGTTAACTCTTGACCTAAATCTAGACCATAAGGTCAAAGATGAGGTCGACGATGGAGCGAGTTAACCCAGAAAATGCCTAAAAAGGCACTGGTACTCCCACGCACCGACGGAACACAGCAAGCGGTTTGGCATCGGACTTCGGTAGGAGGGTGGTAGCGAACCAGACGGCCCTTTACAGATCCTACCACACCACATGAGACCATAGGACGACACCTCAGATTCAGAAAAAAGTGAAGTTCTCCCTATGACGAGAACCTCGTGCGTGCCGAAGCAGGTTAGAGGACGAAGTATCTGGAGCTGGCGCACGAGGGTACCGACTTGTGGATGGTGGCATCCACGGAAATAGTCCCGATAGTCATGTCGGTGAATGGTTACTAGGATGGATTACTAGGAGGCAGGTCTCATTTGTGTTTCCTTAGTCGCCTCTTACGACACACACGGAAAAAGATGGGGTGGTGTTATTCTCAACCGATCACCACACGGTATAGTGGTACTAAGGCAGTTCTTCTGAAGATAGAAGCGCTCGTAGCCCAAAGCGCTGGGTGACCTCAGCTGATCAGTGAGGATAAGCAACTAACAGGAAGGACAGAATTGTGTTTCTTTAAAATAATATTAAATATATAAATATGTTTATATATTCAAAATTATATTGATATATTATGTATGTATTGGAAATATTTACTATATATACTTTATATACATATATAAAATATTATATGAGTATATAAGTATGGTAAGTAAGATATTTATTTAATTAATTAACTTATGTTATTTGACTATGTATTCCAATAAGGTATTATATTATCGTGTCACTATTATTGTTCCCCGTGTTGTACACTTTTGCCCGCTCCAATACTATTTCTCTCTCACTTAAGAGGTTAGTTGGAAGAGAACTCACTTTGAGTTAAGCTCGCCATTGTGTATCCTGTTCTCTGTAATTTTTTTTGTAAAATGTTTGTGTACAATCTATATATATAAAAGAAAGTCGTGTTTGTTACAACACTTATAACTCGAGAACGGCTGGACCGATTTCCATGGTTTTTGATTTGTTGTATTTCTCTCCGTCCCGAATAGCAAAATAACTATTAAAAACATTGGAAAATTGACGGGAAAATTCCCACGGGAACGAAGTCCCGGGCGAAAAGCTAGTAAAGTATAAATAAAATACAGGTTGATAAAAAACCTCCTAGCTATATTCAAAATCCTGAACCAGTATCACATACAGAACACTTTTTTTTTCCGTAGAATTTTTTAACCCTGAGGAAAAACCGGTCAAGTGCGAGTCGGACTGGCACACGGTTCTATACCATTATCTATAAAACGGCAAAAAAATCACGTTTTTTGTATCGGAGCCCCCTTAAATATTTGTTGTTGTAGCAGCAACAGAAATACATTATCTGTGAAAAGTTCATCTGTCTAACTATCACAGCTTCGATACATGCGATGCAGCTTCGGACAGACTTATCTATAAAAACGACAAAAAAATCGCGTTTTTTGCATGGGAAATATTTATTTAATTTTGTTTTTTTAGTATAAACATTTGTTGTTATAGCAGCAACAGAAATACATCATCTGTAAAAATTTCAACTGTCTAAGTATCACGGTTCATGAGGTACAGCCTGGTGACAGACGGACAGACGGACAGACAGCGGAGTCTTAGTGATAGGGTCCCATTACTAATAGGGTCCCACTGAACTGATTTTAGGGTACGAAACCCTAAAAATCAGTTCAGTGGTTCCAGAGAAACAATCTTCTTCTTCTTATCATGTAGGTATAAGTCAAGTATGTGGCGAACTTGACTAACCCAATTGTTGAGAAAGACATGTTGTGTTTTCTAGGTATAATTCGGGAAAATTATATAGCCTATGCTACTCAGGGATAATGTAGCATCCTAATAGTGAAAGAATTTTTGAAATAGGTCCAGTAGTTTTTAAGTTTATTCGTTACATACAAAAATACAAATCTTTCCTCTTCATAATATTAGTGTAGACTAGCTGATGCCCGCAACTTCGTTTGCGTGTTAATTTTTTTTGTACAGAGTAAACAGATTGAAAACATCTATCTTACGTGATTTACATTTTTACATACAAAAGTTTTTTCTCGCTAACTCCCGTTCCCGTGGGAATTTTGCAATATCCTGTTGCAACTAAGCTTTAACTTTACCAAGGTACCTGCATGCCAAATTTCAAGCGTCTAACTTAAGCGGTTTAGATTTTTCATACAAAAGTATTTTCCCGCTAATTCCCGTTCCCGTGGGAATTTCGGGAATTCCTTTCTTAGTGCACCTCTACGGTACCTAAGCTACGTCCCTTCCAAATTTCAAGTGCTTACGTTCAGCCGTTTAGGCTGTGCGTTGTATGTCAGTCAGTCAGTCAGTCAGTTTCCCTGTTTTCTCCTTTTATATATTTAGATGTAGATGCCAGTGAGTATAAAAGTTATCCGGTATACATGATCTGCATCTGTTTTTTGCTCATGACATCATCGCTCCAACAACTAATGAGGTACAGTAAAGAGCAGACCAAACTTAACAAAAGTTCAAATTTAAATTCAAAATAGCTTTATTTTATATATTATATTTTTTATTATTTTTTATTATAAGATGGGTTAACTCTTGATCTCAATCTTGACCAAGGTCATTGATGAGGTCGACAATGGAGCGAGTTAGCCCAGAAAATGCCTTTATAGGCATTTACTGCCTTATGGCACTGGTACTCCTTCGCACCGACGGAACACAGCAAGCTGTTTGGCGTCGGACTTCGGTAGGAGGGTGGTCGCTAACCAGACAGCTCTTCACAGAGCCTGCCACACCGCATGAGACCATAGGACGCCACCTCAGATTCAGAACAAATTGAGGTGTCGCTGCCTGGGGTGGATTAATAGGAGGCAGGTCTCATTTGTGCTTCCATAGTCGCTTCTTACGACACCCACGGAAAGAAATGGGGTGGTGATATTCTGAACCAATCACCACACGGCAAAAAAAGAAATACTTACATACAAACATATTAGTTCATTCAGGGTGTTACATTAAAGTTCGCAAAGGTGTAGTCTTTCCCAGAGAAGAATAGGCAAGAAATTCTAAGGGTGCTCTTTTTAATTAATACTAAATCTGAAATAACTCTAGAGCTGAGCAGTTTATTCACATGGCTGCTTTTCTGATAGATAAATCAGAAATTCTGTAATAATAGCCTGCTGCAATGTTTTTAGGGTTCTGTGACTCGAAAGGAAAAAACGGAACCCTTATAGGATCACTTTGTTGTCTGTCCGTCCGTCTGTCTGTCAAGACCCTTTTTCTCAGGAACGCGTGGAGGTATCAAGGTGAAATTTATATCAAATACTCAAGTTGAATGTCCCATGGAGCTGTGAAAAAATCAAACTTCTAAGCAAACGCAATCAAAAGATACAGCCGTTTATGCCGCAAATTTTTGACACTCTCAGGGGAATCAAAACGTACAGGGTACTTCCTGTGAACTCAGAATCTTGAAATTTAGTACGAAGCAACGTCTTATAGCACAGATAATGGAAAAATTGCGAAAACTGTAAATTTTTAGTTACATCATATAATAAAAATATTTTTAATCATTTTAAACTTACTACCCCTTTCCTCATGAACGCGTATAGGTATTAAATTGAACTTTTACTATATACCTACAGGTTTGTACGGAACCCTCGGTGCGCGAGTCCGACTCGCACTTGGCCGGTTTTTTTTAAAACTACTGTCTTAAAGTCCAAAGGTATATTTTGAATACACAAGGGAATCTTAGTATAAAAACCGGCCAAGAGCGTGTCGGGCCACGCGCATTGTAGGGTTCCGTAGCAGCATGGTTCAAATATGCAGCTGGTTTCTTAATTCTACGAGCATATTGTCATAGTCGATGTTAAAATCCCCAAATACTATAGTATCAAAAAGAAATGTATTAAAAAGTTTGTAGTTTCAGAAATAATTGTAGTTTTGGTCTAAATATAACAGAATGGAAGTATTTAATGCGCGAGCGAAGCGAGCGCGAATTTTTTGTTTTTTTAATAGTTTTTTTTTTTTTTTTGCGATAATATTATTGTTAGGGATAATATAATAATATCGAGCTGCTGCTAAAGCAGGTCGCGTGGTGATCTTGTATAAATTTGATATCATTTTCGAACTTAGCACCCCCAAAAACCTATTAAACGACACCTGAAATGTCAATATGTTACAGCTTGGCTATCGGCTCACCTCACTTTAAGCGTGGAACCTTGTATGGCGGTCATTTTGGATTAGTGTACACTTCGTCGTGAATTATTCCACATTTTATTTTTATAAAAATTAATGTTTCCCAAACGGATTGCTGAATCGAAAAACGTTCGTAGTAAACCCCATCTATCTTGAAAAAAGCTATCCTATGATAACCCACTCGATGATATCGGCGAGAAAAAAAATCCCTCGCGCTTTCACGTGTATGGAAAACACCCCAAAAACAATTTTTTTCCACCATTTTATTTTTTAGATCTGTCGGCGCAATCAATATTACGACCATGCCGAATTTTAGCTCTGTAGTACCAAGGATCTAATATTAGTAAATATATTCTTATTAATCCTAACAACGTTTGGCACTTGGTCGACTATTACTCACAAGCTTGAAGGGCCAACTTATGTGTGATAGTTTTCCTTTTAACTTTGTTGTATATTCTATCACCGTGAATTTTTCCACATTTTAAAAACAATCGTTTTGCTTGTAGTGTGGGACACTTGTTTTTAATAAAAATTTTCACTTTAAAAATTATTTTTTCGCAAAGGGAATGCTGAATCGAAAGACGTTCTTAGTAAACCTCTTCTATCTTTTAAAAAGCTGTCCTATGACATCTCACTCGATGATATCAACGAGAAAAAAAAATGAAATGGAAGTATTTAATGCGCGAGCGAAGCGAGCGCGAATTTTTTTTTTGATTTTTT
Organism: Aproaerema taeniolella; assembly: GCA_949987775.1. Lineage (NCBI taxonomy): Eukaryota > Metazoa > Arthropoda > Insecta > Lepidoptera > Gelechiidae > Aproaerema > Aproaerema taeniolella. The sequence goes on along the minus strand of OX465242.1, from coordinate 24,229,200 downwards.
TTTAAATTTTTTTTTTGTTTTTGTTTTTTGCGATAATATTATTGTTAGGCATAATATAATAATATCGAGCTGCTGCTAAAGTAGGTCGCGTGGTGATCGTGTATAATTTTGATGTCATTTTCGTAATTAGCACCCCCACAAACCTATTAAACGACACCTGAAATGTCAATATGTTACAGCTTGGCTTTCGGCTCGCCTCACTTTTAGCGTGGAACCTTGTATGGCAGCCATTTTGGATTGGGGTACACTTCGTCGTAAATGCTACCCTCGAGAATTATTCCACAATTTTTTCATTATAAAAATTAATGTTTCTCAAACGGATTGCTGAATCGAAAAACGTTCATGGTAAACCCCTTCTATCTTTTAAAAAGCTATCCTATGATAACCTACTCGATGATATCGGCGAGAAAAAAATCCATCGCCCTTTCACGTGTATGGGAAACACCCGAAAAACTTTTTTTTTTTCCACTATTTTATTTTGTAGATCTGTCAGGGCAATCAATATGTATGACCATGCCAAATTTTAGCTCTGTAGTACCAAGGATTTAATATTAGTGAATATATTCTTATTAATCCCAACAACGTTTAGCACTTGGTCGACTATTACTCACAAGCTTGAAGGGCCAACTTATGTGTGATAGTTTTCCTTTTAACTTTGTTGTATATTCTATCACCGTGAATTTTTCCACATTTTAAAAACAATCGTTTTGCTTGTAGTGTGGGACACTTGTTTTTAATAAAAAATTTCACTTTAAAAATTAATTTTTCGCAAAGGGAATGCTGAATCGAAAAATGTTCTTAGTAAACCCCTTCTATCTTTTAAAAATCTATCCTATGACATCTCATTCGATGATATTGGCGAGAAAAAAAAACCATTGCCCTTTCACGTGTATGGGAAACATCCGAAAAATTGTTTTTTCCAAAATTTTATTTTTTCAATCTATTGGCGCAATCAATATGTATGACCATGCCAAATTTCAGCTCTGTAGTACCAATGATCTAATATTAGTAAATATATTCTTATTAATCCCAACAGTGTTTGGCACTTGGTCGACTATTACTCGCAAACTTGAAAAGCCATATTATGTGTGATAGTTTTCCTTATAATTTCATTGTATACACTACCACCATGAATTTTTTCACATTTTTAGAATCAACCGTTTAGCTGGCAGAGGGGGGGGACACTTGTGTTTGACAAAAATTTTCACTTTAAAAATTTATATTAGGCAAACAAAGTGCTGAATCGAAAAACGTTCTTAGTAAACCCCTTCTGTCTTTTAAAAAGCTGTCCTATGGCACCCCATTTAATGATATTGGCTAGAAAAAAAAAATTCATCGCCCTTTCACGTCTATGGGAGACACCCGAAAAAAATTTTTTTTTTAAGATTTTACTCTACAGTTCTGACGGCGTAGTTAATATTTATGACCATGCCAAATTTCAGCTCTGTAGTACCAAAGGTTTCTTAGGAAACCCGCGGACAGACGGACAGACGGACAGACGGA